>CM053792.1:231085363-231752863 GCA_028749045.1 Cupressus sempervirens | reverse complement strand
CTCTACCTTTGATTTCATACATGATTTATTTGAGACTTGACATTCCACTTCCTTCTCTTAATCTCTTAACTTGTTTCTCAAAGGATAGTGGATGCTCCTTCAACTGGATGATAGGAGTGTTTTACTCTTCTTTGTCTTCATCATGTAGCTTTAGCTTCCTCTTGGATTTCCTAGCAGTTGTGAATACAAGGGTGGCTACCTTCTTGTGTGTAGCCTTCTTAGGTACCCTTATAATCAATTTGCCTTTTTTCTTAGGAGGTCCTCTTCTTCCTCTTGATGTTCTTCCCCTTCTTCTTCCTTTTATCCTTCTTCTTCCTCTGTTGGAAATCTAATTAAAAAGCTCATGTTGTTGAAGATCAAAGAGGGAGATTGTTGTAAAAGAATGTTTTCAATAAATTTTTTTCCATTGATGTCAAACCTGCTATTTTTAGGGATGATATTTGCTTATAAGATCCAAGCACTATCATGTCATGCCCAAACTACATGGGCAAAAACACACAATTTTTTTAATTTTTAATTGTAATTATAATTATTAGAATGCCCAAAGTTCGATAAGGTTAAATCACATTTCAAGAAAAGATTCTCTTCATTACATCTTAAGTTACATATCATGTGAAGGCATACATCGTTAAAATTTTGAAGGCTTCATTATTAGATCGATATCGACGTTTATTTTGTTTTCAAATTAATCTTAAAACAATAGATTTAAATTTCCTCTATAACAATATAATTAAAGATAGATTTAACAATTATTACATAGCATCTTTCATTTCATACAAGGTTAACATAATTTTTTATTTTTATTTTTTATAATCTCTTTGCTATATAAAAAATAATAATCTATCAATAATAATTTAAGCAATTTGCAAAAACTCTATGATTACAATAAAGAAATAATAATTAAATTATATCTAAATTGAGAATCTAACTTTATTACGATACTTCCATTACAAACAACGATTAACATAATCAAACCAAAAATAATAATTAAACAATGCTAACTACTAAACAAAATTAACTAACTAATTCATAAAACTATCTAACTACCCTTTAGATTTAAATGAAATAATATTAAAAGCAAACCAAAATAACATAATATAAAAACTACTACACTTATAATTACAAAACTATATAAAATTAACAACTAACTAAAACTATTAATAAACACAATTAAAATAACATAAATCAATCCTAACACTAATACTGACAAACTAATATAATTAAAACAACTAACTACAATTCACTTAATTTAAACATTTAATAATCATAAATTAAAATAAATAAACAAAAACATACTAACTAAACTTATTTACTAACCCCTAACCTTAACCTATTCCCCAAACTACCCACCCTACACCCCCCTACACCCCACCCTACACCCCCATGGGAAGCACTTCCCAAGCGCTGTCCTTGGGACAGTGCTCTACCCCAAAACATCCTACGCAGGTCTCCCTCAAAAGTGGGCGACCAAAAAGGTAAGGGGAAAAAAGTTGAAGTTATATTTATTTAAAAAAAACTTAACAAAATTGTTACACCTCCCATCCAAACATATGATCAGCGCACCAAGCAAGGTGGTAGGGATGGGACATTGGGATGTCACCCCCCCATGTTCATCTTGACTTTGCCATGAAAAAAAGAACTCCTTTTAAAATTGACGTGAAGGGGATGATCAATGAGGAAAAGTTTCTTAGGTGATAAAGTAGATATTTAGGATATTTGTTAGGTTATAATTTTCTTTTAAAAAAAAAAAATAGATTTTATTATTGTTTCTGTATTTATTTTAAATACAAAATTCCATAAAGAAAAAGGGATAATGAGGGAATCTTTTAGATTCTTTGTTACCAAAATGGTAACAATTCTTTTCCAATACAAAAGACAGAGAGTTTACTCTCTTGAAACACACATTTTTTTTCTAAAACTTGTCTAAGTATAGATTCCAAAGCCATGTATTTGTTTTTTCAAGGTGTATATTATTATTATTTTTGAATAGATTTAAACATTGATATAATAGTTTTGTGTCACATTAACACCATATTTATTTGATCTCCTATACAACTTGAATTGAAACATATCAACCTTATCCATAATTTTCTTTCCTTAACATAATTTTCATTTTGAACATATAAGGAAACTTGAAAATTTTGCTTAATTAATCCATCATCATAACATCTTATTTCTAATACATGTGCATCCATCTAATTTAAAATTATGATTGAATCACATGATAAACAATTATACTCAATCACCATTTTTTTTATTGGCAAACCTGATTCAAAAGGCTCAACCAGGACAGAACCAGGAAGAAAACCTGGCTTCGTTGCCATTAAAACAAAGTTTGAGATACAAAATAAATAGGATTTCAATCCTGAATTACAACAATAAAACTAAATTTCCTTCATGACCTTCATCAAGGGATTCATAACAATTTTTGCAACACATTTCTAAGAACCGTGGAGGGAATAGAATCTGATCGGGTGACAACCAAGCATAACCAAGAGACAATCAAACATGCATATTCATACAAGGTTTTCACAATAGGATTCACAATGAATCAAAACTAGGGAAAGGTGGATTTTTCCAACAGGAGATGTTAGACACAACACCAAACCAAGTGCCCAATCAGGGCTATAAATCAAGAACTTCAGTTCTTCCATTCTTACATGCCAAAACTCATACGTGGTTTGTGCTGACAAGTAGGGGCCCATAACACCCTACCCTCTCTCCCTCTTCTCGTCTTGAGACAAGACTTTACACTGTTGGAGTCCAACTAAAAGGACCTTTCCTAAAATTGGCCACTTCTACCCTCTCCAAGGGTGAGTAATGCCAAAACACCTATGCAAGAAAATCTCAAAATTCAAACATAAACATGAAAGGAAATCATTCAAAAAGCATGGTTTTCAAACCTTCCTGACATACCCACATACATACAAGCATTCAAACAACAACAAGGTAGAATAAGCATGAAACAAACATGAAAATATGAACAAGGGAGTTGAGAATTCCTACCTGCACAAAGAGGTAATGGAAAATGAACAAGTTTGAGTAGAGCTTTTCCCTTCCTTGCTCCAATCTTCCAAGACTCCTCTCTAAATGTAGAGATTGGGTAACAACCTAAACTACTCCAAGAAGGGCTTCTAAATAAGCCTCAAACTCAACCACCAAAAGGATCAATAACTTCTCCTACCCACCTATAAATCTAGAAGCTCCTAACTCAACCCATACTATGGTTAACCACTAAGTGGAGGTGAGGTGAGACAACTCATGGTAGCCATAGTCAATTTTCGCACAAAGGCAAAAAGAGACTTTTTGAGTGATCTCAAAAGTCAATAAAAGGGGCTTAGGGGTTGGAAAAGACCCCCAACCCATACCCATACCCTTTGGGTATAAATATTTCATGTTTTAAAGCCTTAGGAATAGGTTTGGAACCAAACAAAAGCTAGGAAAATAATTAGGACCAATGAACAACTCTAAAACGCAGATTAAGCACTAATCTAAATTAAGGATGACTAAACTTGATTAAGAACCAAATTAGCAAAAAGACACTAACTTAGTCCGACTTAGGTCCAAAGATTACACAGCTAACCCTAATTAGCATGCTGAAGAGCATACACAATTCACGAGTGTCAAGTGACACTATAAGAACACCGTTTACAAACATTAACATTTATTGGTCACAGAAAGATACATATATACATCTCATAATTAAAATACTTGAATTACAAACAAGGTTTCCAAAATTAGCACATAGAGATCAGTTCTGTTCCTCCATTAGATTTCTCGATTAAAATATCTACACACTCATTGCACACATCAGTAGTCCCATAAAATCACATGCACATATGTATTTACGTATCAGGAATTTGCATAAATTAAAACATACATAAATCAAAGTTTCTCTCAATTTCTTAACTATTAAAATATCTTAAATCAAAATATTAATCCTTCATTTAATGATTTCATCAATATACATATACATAAAACATTAACTGACAAACATCAAATATCTAAAAATAACATCACACAACATGAAATAATATGATATGCTCAAAGCATCAGATAATGTCTCGACATCTTGAGTCATGAGTATCAAAATGATAATATAACAACTAAGGCTATGAAGGGTCAGGGCGAGGCCTCACATATCACTTAGTTGATTGATGAAGAGGATTTGATCAACAAGATGTAACAAGAGCACCTAAAGGAAAGGTTAAGTTATGATGTTGTAATGAAGTGCAAGGATCAGTTAACACAATGGTTAAATAATGTATTGATGACATACTCAAAGATATAAAGGTTGGTCACACTTAGAAACATTGGAACAAGAAGTTGTAACAAGGTTGACTGCAAAGCTTTAACTAAGATCATTAGTAGGTGCCGAGCAAGTTAGTTGAAGCTGAGAAAATTCTTCAAAAGCCAAGTAACAAACATTTCTAGTATGTGTCAAGTGATCTTCAAGTGTCGAGTGAAGATTACGTGCCAAGCATTAGAAAAATTTTAGTCGGTGCCAATTGATCTTCAGGTGTTGAGCATCAAGAAAAACATAGTTGATGTTGAGTAACACAGTATGTGCCAAGCACCAATATTTCAATAGTGTTGAGCTATTGCATTATTTCAAATGATGAAGATTCGCCAAATCTAAGCCGACATAGTGGTTGCATTAAATTTTGTGAATGAGTTGGAAGATAAGGATGATGAGTTGTTGGCATAGAATCTTATGTAAACCATTTTGGGTGAATTCTAAAGGATTATTCAAGAAGTTTCTAGAGAAAATAGAATATAGGTTAGATACAATGAATCCTACCTAATCCATGCAAATTGAAATTGAAAAATGGAAGAATTGAGCAGGAAAAAAAACTTCAAGACTTCTATTTAAGAAATCATAAACAAAGAAGAAAAGAGCTATTGATATTGTTGTTGCTGAAGTGCCTAATCTATGAAGTGGTTGAAAGGGTGTCAAGCAATAGACATCTAGGAGAAGGAAGAGCATAGAGGCTTTGCTTCTATGAATGGTCATGAAGATATGATTGCACTGGTACATTGAGTATGGAGACTCAAGGAGACAAAGCTTGAAAGGAAAGGCAAGCTATTAAGAGTTGCAGAGATCGAAGGCCGAGAAAGGGTATGAGCTTAGAAGTGATCTAAGATCTGTAAGATAAGTTGTATGTTGTAGTCAGGTCAATATTTTCTAATACTCTCTAGCAATTGTATTAGATCTAAAAAATCCTATGGACTTAGGTTGGCCTAACAACCATTTATAAATCCTTTAATAGGGTGGCATTCCAAGTTAATGTTCTAAAATCCTCTAACCAGGCCCACTTCTAATAGGGTGGTTAAATCCTCTAACAAGTTCACTTTTAATAGTGTGTTGTAAGCCTTTAACAGGGTAGGCCTTTCACAGGGCATCACTTTAGAAGGGTGAAAATTGAATAGCATGTTACTGGTGGTTTTTCCCAAATTGGGTTTCCATGTAAATAACTGTGTCATGTGTTGATTTCTTGCATTTTTTACTTGCATTTTGATTTACAGTAACTTGTTGATTAGATAAGTTAAAGCTTGGATGGATGAATGGTTGAATGATTTCACTATACTTAGTGAAAAGTTTGAATAGGACATTTGGACCTTGAATAACTAATTCACTCCCCCCCCCCCCCCCCCCCTCTTAGTTATTCTAAATCAATTCTAAAATCCTCTACATCTTCACCTTTACCCTAAGCTAGAAAGAGAGGGTCACCTTTCAATTTCTTCTTTAGGGTATCAATTGTCTTCTTTCCTCTTTTCAAAAATTGAATCTCTATCTCTAGAGATATCTTGGTCTTTGCTTCATCAAAGGTGCCAAAATATGTTTCCTAGGGGTCAGAAGGCTCATTAAGAAGAGCTTATATGATATCCCTTATATCATCTATGTTGACATCATATCTCAAGGTTTTCACCTATGCAGTCCTAGGAATGACTACTTGAATGTGAGTGTTATCGCAATCAACTAGAGAAGAAATATCTTGAGCATATTGCTCAACCAATTTTTGTGATATCCTATACTTGTTCTACATTTTATCCTTGAAATTCCAAAATATTCTTATATTATCACACCAAAATTTTCTCCCAGCTATTGAATGAAATCATTGATTTGATAAATTGTAGGTCTGTCCTTACTCCATACAACACTACCTTTGGATGGAAAGAACTTTTGAACACAGAAGAATAAGAAAACAAGTAGGGATTAAACTTACATGTTTTCTTTCTTGGAGCTCAAATGCTTTCTATGTTCTTACTAAGTTGGTTGAGCTTAAAATCAACAAGGTCAAATAATAAGTTATTCTTCACCAACTTGTAAGCCAAGTCAACAACTTCATAAGGAACATTGTTCGCTCTACTCAAGTTGTAGATCTTTTGCACAATGACATGGATCACAAATTTGATCTCCACATCAGTGATGTTATTTAGCTTTATTCCCTTATCCATTCCATTATGTTAGGGTCTTCTTTGGTAATTCACCACAAGCTAGGTTTTTTTCTCATTTTGGGTCTATCTAGCATATAGTAACCTGTAACTTGGTGAACCATATTTTTTTAAAAATCTTCATAGGTTCCTCAAGCTAGAAGGACATGTCATGTACTCTTCTCAAAATAAATCTAATCCACTTTATCTTGAAAGCCTTTGGCATGTACATGGCATGTGTCAAACCCTTAATCTCCAACTGTTTATGTTTGGATTTGAGTACTTCATTTTCACATAAGGAATTATATGTTTCATTAATCTCAAATGTTCCCAACTCTTGAATAGTACAATGATAGAATGATTTGATATCATTAAAAAATAGTAACTTTGGTGGTATGCTTGAATGTGCTCCAATTGGATCTTTTTGATTGGTGATTTCTAGATAAAGCTTGAACTTTGGCGCCTCACAAACTACATTCTTCAATAATATTTTGGAACCCTTCTTCACCTTCAAGTTGGATCTGGATGCTATTGCACTTAGTGAATGAAACAATTCACAATTACTAAAACTTTCACTGCAACTTCACCCTTCAACACTCATTTTCTTGTAGATCATTATTGTGCTCGAAATGACTTTGAAAACTGAATGCAAGGTAACAATAAAACCCTTGATTTTTCCTTTTATCAAAATTTTTAAAAATTTAGGGCCTTTTAAATGTACTATATAGTTGTATGTGAGACAAATCAATTAAGTCATTCAAAATTGGCATGAACTGATCCTTTCACAACTTGGTTAGAACTAGGTTTTAGTATGTCTCTTCTTAGATCTTACAAGAAACTTGGTTACGACTAAGTTGTAACTTAGTTAAAACATAATTTTTTGTTATTTTTGTTGGAAACTTACAATTGGAACAATTTTTGTTTTCTCATTGATGTCAAATCTATTGATAAGAAATATTGCTACCTAATATAAATGTCATATCTATTTGATTGATGAAGAGGATATGATAAATTTCTCATAACAATAGCACATAGTGGAAAGGTTGACTTAGACTATAATAACAAAAAGTGAGTTTTTATATCAAGAAAGTAAAGCTAAGCCATGAAATAGAGTAAAAGGTTAAGGAATGATGAGTGATGCTAGTGTCAATCAAGCCATAGCAATTGACAAAAAAACCTCTTGAGATTTGATTGTGCAAGATAGTTAATGCCAAGTAAAAATTTTAATAGTGACTGAGTGATTAAGTGATGACCAAGTTTCATAAGTTAGTGATTCTTGAGTAATAGTAATATGAATGAATTTAAGGAAATCATGATTTCTAGCTCACTTGGTTGATTTCTTGGGAGATATAAATTGTGTTGAAGATAAGATTGATGAGTTGGATCATTAAGTTCAAAATGAGTATTAGGTATAATACCTATGATCTAATTCAATGGATGAGAAGATTCTTTATAAGAAGAAAGATGAACAAATGTAGTGAACCTGATGAACTAGATCATAAACCATAAGATCTATGATGATCAAGGAAAATGGAAAAGAAAGAATTTCCTATTTAAAGAGGTATAGAGTTGAGCCTATAGATGAGCACAGAGAAAGGTGGATTAGAGACACACAAGAGTGAACACAAGTGTGTAAGAAGAAGATAGGAGTAATAGGAGATTGCTTGCACATATGTTTCTGATATTGATAAGTAAATGTGAGAAAATGGCTTAATTTTTTATTGAAAGGAGAAGATTGATTGCTTGAAGGGTTGTCAAGTGAATCAAGAACATAGATGACAATGGGGAGCTTATTAGTGAATAAACACATGAACTGAATAGTGATTTGAGCCTACAAAGTGAATTGTAATCATACAAATCAAAACCCTACTAGCTTCTTTCTAATCATTGTAAATTGGAGTCTTTTTAACAGAGACTAACCTAATAGTCATTTTGAGGACTTAATAGTCTCTGTAAATCCTCTAACAAGGTTACATTCTAAATGGAATGATAAAAGTCCTCTAACAAGGCCACTCCTAATAGGATGATTAAATCCTTTAACTAGGTCACATTTAATAGTGTGTATTGTAAACCTTTAATAGGGGTGGGTCCTAATAGAGATCACTTCGAAAGAGTGAAAAAGTGGTGACATTTTGCTAGTTGTTTTTCAAGAATTGGGTTTCCACATTAAAATCCTAGTTTCAAACTTGTATTGAATGCTTTAAATGTTTTACATTTGATAAAGTTTACATTCAACAAAGTATGTTATATTTGGGATAGTAATTTAATTAGTACAATAGAGACCAAGCAATAGTAGGATAAGTGAAATAGTGAATGTTTTATGTTTAAATATTCAAATGGTACTTATGGACCTTGAGTAACTAATTCACCCCCCTCTCAGTTATTCTAAACACTTCTAAAAATGAGTCTTAGAGCTGAGTACTTACAAAGAAAATATTGAAGGTACTTAAAGATAAAGATCATGAATCACAAAAGAGAAGTACTAAAGCCAAACAAAGATAATTTCCCTACATGGAAAACCTTGATGAGGTTGCATATATCTAGTATCATTGATGATTCTATCAACTATGTGGATAATTATTATGTAAAGCCAACAACTACTCCTATGATAGTTAAACAACTAAAGCAAAAGAAAGAACACAATCAAGTATTGTTGGAGATTTCCTCAATCCTAAGCTATGTTGAGTTTGATGATTCAAAAGAATATGATAGTGCAAAGAAGATGTGGTACAAATTTTATACCATATATGGAGGTGATGGCAATGTCTTGAGAGCCAATTAGAAAGCCTCAAAGGTAAATTTGATGATATGAGAATGATGGAAGGTGAGAATATAGTACAATACTGCACAAGAGTCAATTGTTAATATTATTCATGGTACAAATAGAGAAATAAAAGATGAAAGAGTAAAAAGCAAGGTATTGAGGACTCTAATTCCTATATCTATCATTAGAGTGTTTGCAATTCAAGAACTAAGATGCACACCAAGTACCACTTTGACATTGGAAGGTGTAATTGGTAGACTTACTTCTTTTGAAATGTCTAACTTTGATAACTACACACCTACTACTATTGAATATGCCTTTTAGTCACAACTGGTTATTAGAAAAAGAAAAGGAAAACATGTGAAGAGTGATAGTGAGAGTTATAATGATGAGCTTGTTGAACTTGAAGCCCTTATTTCAAAATGATTTATAATAGGAAGAGGTAAATACAAAGGAAAACTATCTATTATTTTTTTCTCATACAATAAAGTTGGTCATATTGCTACTAGGTGTCCTGAGAGAGAGGATAAGGATGAAAGGAAGGAAAGGAAGTAAAAAGGAAGAAGAAATGAAAATGATTACATGAGAGACAAAGATGACAAAGGTAAAAAATCTTGTTATATTATTGAAGCAAAAACTATTAATGAATTTGTAAGTGATGATGATGAAGTTGTCTATGTTGCTATGAAAGAAGATTCTGATGAAGAGGAGAAAATTGCGTTAATCTCATAGGTAAATAAAAGTGATAGATAGATAATTAATAGTGGATGCTCCAATCATATTATTGGTGATAAAGATAAATTTGGGGATATTGGTCCATACAAAGGTGTGTGTTAAATTTGGTAATGGTATCCCATGTGTTGTAAAAGGTAAAGGTACTATTCAACTTAATGACAAGATAAAAGATGACAATGTTTACTTGGTTGAAGGACTTAACTATAATTTGTTGAGTGTTTCATAGCTAAAAAAATTAGGTTACAAAGTTGAATTCCATAATAAGAAGGCCAAGATATATGATGTTGATGGTAACCTAATTGGAAGTGGTGATCAAACAAAACATAACTTGTTCTATCTAGATTTATCTAATGAGATGTGTTTGTTTGCACAAAAAGAAGACAATTGGTTATGAAAAAAGAGGTTATGTCATGTAAACTTTGAAAATTTGGTGAATATTAGTAAAATGAAGAAAGTAAGAGGGTTGGCTAAACTAAAGAATCCTGACAATTCTATATAAACAATGTCATTTGGGAAAAATGACCAAGTCTAGTTTTAAGAGAAAAAGCACACACTTCTAGTTGTATTTTGGAATTGGTTCATACTACCCTATGTGGACCTATTTGTGTTCAAATCTATTATGGAGATACATATTTCTTTTGATTTATGGATGACTACTCTAGGATGATGACTATGGCATTCCTTAAAGCTAAATCTGGTGCTTTTTAGTTATTCAAGTGGTATTTAGCCAAAATTGAAAAAAGAAGAAGGAAGAATCAAAAGTTCTTGAGATCTAACAAAGGTGGTGGATTCATTTCAAATGAGTTCAATACATTTTGCAATGATAGAGGAATTAAAAGATAGATTTCAGCACCAAGGACCTTTCCTCAGAATGGGATAGCTAAAAGGAGATATTGATCAATAATGAACTATGCAAGAACATTGATGATGGAGAAGAGTGTATCAAAGAAATATTGGAGAGAATTTGTTAGTACTATTTTCTATACTCTAAATAGAGTACAAGTCAAGAAAGGCACAAATGCTACACCTTTTGAACTATGGTATGGATATGCTCCTAATGTAAAATATTTCAAAATATTTGGAAGTAAATGCTATATACTAAAAGATAATAGGAATGGAAGAATTGATGTAAAAAGTGATGAAGTTATATTCGTAAGATATTCTACCAAGAGTAAATCTTATAAGTTTTTGAACTCTAACACTAAAAAAGCTATAGAAAGTGCAAATGTGAAAGTTGGTAAATTTGTAGAAAGAAGTGAAATTTCATGCAATGAAGAGCCTAAAGATTATAGTACATTCATCTATATGGATAATGCTGCTCCCAAAACTCCAAATGAACAAGAAAATCAAGCCATAGTTTCTTAGTAGACAAGAAATGATATAATGAAACAATAAATTTGTGAGCAATAGATAGTGAGTGTCAAGAAATATAATAGATGTCAAGTAATAGATAGGAAATACCAATCATCAAATAGAGAATGTCAACAATGTAGAAATTGGACTAGAACTTGAACAAGAAAGAGTGAATGAGCTTCAAATTAGTTTTCAAGATGAAACTATAGAAGAACAAAGAAGGAAACCACTTATGCTAGAAAATTTTGTAAGAAGATATCAAAAAACTGAAAAAATCATTGGTGATGTTGAATCAAGTATCATGAAAAGGAAAAGATTTAAAGATAATACATGCTTAATTTGTGAATTTGAGCCCAAATTACTAAAAGATGCTTTAGACAATGAAGACTGGATCCAAGAAATGAACAAGGAAATTGAATAGATTGAGAAGAACAATACTTGGAATCTAATGCCAAGACCTAAAGATAGAGATATTATTCTAACAAAATGGGTATTTAGAAACAAACTCAATGAAAATGGTGAAGTAAAAAGAAACAAAACAAGATCGGTATGCAAATGATATGCTCAAGAAGAAGGAGTTGATTATGGAAAAGCTTTTTCTCTTGTAGCAATACTTGAAAGAGTTAGAAGTCTGCTTGCATATTTAGCCTATAGGAATTTCAAGGTATATCAAATGGAAGTCAAATCTACATTTTTGAATGGTATACTTTAGGAATAAGTGTACATTGAACAACTTGAAGGATTTGTAGATCAAGACAAGAAGAATATGGTATGTAAACTGAACAAAGCTCTTTATGGATTAAAACAATCCCCATGAGAATGGTATGAAAGACTACATAATTATTTAGTGAACATTAGTTTTGAAAGGACAAATGATAACAATAATCTATATTTGAAGAATGGTAAGAACAATGAAGTACTCTTATCTAAAATATTTGTTGATGAAAATATATTTGGAGGAAGAGAAGCATTGTGCAAATCATTTGCTGATGAAATGAAGAAAAAATTTGAAATGTCTATGTTTGGTGAAATCAAATTATTTGTTGGATTAAAAATATGCCAAATGAAGCTTGGTATTTTTATTACTCAATCCACATACATCAAAGAGATACTTAAAACTTTTGGAATGGAAGATTCAAGACTAGTGAGCACACCTATGTCTCTAGGACATAAGATATCTAAGAATGATGAATCCACTGATGTGAACCTAATATTATACATATCCATGATTGGAAAATTGCAATATGTTGTTCATAGTGGACCTAATATTGAATTGGTAGTTAGGATAATTGCTAGATTTTTAGAAAATCCTAAGGAAAATCACATGATGGTAGTGGAAAGGATAATTAGATGTCTAAAAGGTACAAAAGACTATTTATTGTATTATAAGAGAAGTGATAGATTTGAACTGAAGGTATTCATTAGCTTTGATTGGGCAGGAAATATTAATGGCAAGAAACACACTAGTAGAGGTGCCTTCTTTCTAGGAAAGAGATTGTTGTCATGGACAAGCAAGAAACATAATTGTATCTCCCAATCAATAGTTGAAGTTGAGTATGTGATAGTTGTAGTGAACTATTCAAACATTATGTGGATAAAACAATTAATGAAAGGTTTGAAAGAAGAAATTATAGATCTAATAGTTATCTATTGTGATAATACAAGTGCTCTTAATATTTTAAAATATCCAGTGATGCACACTAAGACAAAGCACATTGCTATCAAGTATCACTACTTGAGGGAACTAGTTCAAGACAAAGAAGTGAAGTTAGAATATGTGTACACCAAAGAAATTTTTTTTGACATATTTACTAAAGCCTTATCTAAAGATGATCATGAATATCTTAGAGGTAAATTAGGGGTGATTCTCTTAAACATAGAAACTTAAGGATAAAAGGTGCATTGCATCAAATGTGCTAATTAGAATATCTTACACATTGATGCAAAAAAACTCTACTATGGGAAATGCCTAAGGTATATAATCAAGTAAAGCATAATAGATTAGTCATTAATAGATGACAGAAGTTAATCAGACATGCAAATATCTACATAATTCAAATGTATGAAGTGACTGAAGTTAAGGAAGCTATGGATCTTTGGCATTATTGTCAAAGAGGGAGAGATATAAAGAGAAAAAGAGGGAGAGCTATAAGAGAGAAAAAAGGAAGAGATATACAAAGTGAGAGATTTATTACTAAAGCTTAAGGACACATGTGTCCAATAGGGAGATCTATTACTTCAGAAGGAGAAAATGTAACACCCCACCAAGGGATCTAAAAGAAATAACCTAAAGTTTTACTAAGTTTACCAACATTTTTTTAAAGATAGAATAACATACACATCATACAATAGCAAAAGCGATAACATACAATCATCTATAAGCATACATAATAGGTTACATTCCTTAAGGATCCCAAAATGTTGAGTCACATATAAATTTAATTAATACTAAGTCTAACAAAGACCACATCCATATGAAAGAATAATTAAAAATTCCAATGTCCATTTAGATAATATAATTTTTTTCCAAATGCCTCTTGGAAAATGAAATTTGGAATGCTCAATCATCCACTGTACATGTCACAGGGTATGAAAGGCTAAAAGAATATACATATGTGGAAATAGAAATATATCATCCTCCTTAGATCTATGATACAAAGTAAAATAAAAGAAACCATCCACCATGCATGTTATATCCATCCATCATAAAAGATATAAACATCCATCATAAGATATAACCATCCATCATAATGATACATAGATAGAATGAAAGGAAATGTAGACAAGGAAGCTCCAGCTACGGTGACTATGGATGAATCTCAATGGTAAGAGTGAAAAAGAACTACCACCCAACTGTGTGGAACCTAAATGGCCCACTCCCATCATGCTGAGGAAATAGTCTTAAGTCCCAAAGAGGATATCAAACCAAACATCAGAAATACTCTCTAAGTCTGAGAAAACCTAAAAGTATTCTAACTCAAAGGCTCTAATAAAGAATGACATCTAATTCCCAAAGGCACACAAGACACGTAGGAAACCTACTATGTAAGCAGGCAAGTGTCATCGCACGAATCACACTAGAGTTACTCTGGTAGTCTCTTAGGACCTTGGCCCCCTAGTGATCCCTATGCGGCCACTACTATCCTCTCATACTAACAAGGCATACTATGGATGCAAGGTCACAACTAAGAATTCACTCTACTCCCATCCTAGTTTGTACTAGCACTTGAGGCATGGGTGAGAACATACAAAGACTCTTATTAGGTTCATTTTAATCCCCATTTAGTGTAATATTTTCACTTATTAAACAACTTACAATGAGTTACTCTGGGAACCACTTAGAGCCCCAACCTCCATTGCAAGCCACTTCCTGACACTACATATAGATAACCTACCCTAGTCTCATAAAAGTACAAATCAATAATCATATAAAAATCACCTCAGTCATGTACAAGTGACTAGAAAGCATCAAAAGATAATCCACAATAATCACATTAGTTCTCTACAAGCAACTAGAAAGCATCCCAAAATAATACTAATTGAAGACTCCAAAATGTTCGAGTCCAAATATGTCATAACATGAAATCATCAAGAACAAATCATACCAAACACCTTAGTCCTATTGAAGTGACTGGAAAGCAATTCAAATATAACTAATCAAGGACTCAAAAATGGTTATGTCAAGTATCTCATATACATATACCTTAGCTTCACACAAGAAGATTGGAAAGCAATAACAAACAATAAATACAATCCATCATAGAGCATACTTAATCCAATTACCATGGTTGGGTTTAGAATGATCGAGATCAAAACATTAGCATGACATCACAAGACATAACCTTCAAGCCTCTGGTAACATCCTAGGACTGATCAAAGCCAGGTCAACCCTGAAACCCCAAAGCACAAACAACAAACAAAAATAGAGAAGTCTAATAGTTTGATTTTCTTTGAAAACATATTGATGAGTTTAGGGTTTCACTCTCTCTCTATTTTAAATGAATGTTTTGAGTACATAAGATTTTTGATTAACCCTACAAGCAACCCCATTCATTTATTTGAATAAGATATAAAATTACCCCCATACATTCAAAGTCAATTTCCTAAAAATAATCAATTGGTAATTATTTATTTAAATTAAAATAATAATCATTGGTTTTTAGTTGAAATAATTGATGACTTTATTAAGAATCAATATTAAATAAATTTAATACTTAATTAAACATCTTCCATTATTAATTAATCTTAATTAAATAAAGTTTAACTAACTTAATTAATAATTTCCTATCTTAAAAAGAACCATATTAATATTAGTTAATGATTTTTTTAATTAATATTAATATAAATACTTATTAATTATTTACAAAAAATAATAAATATTAATAAAGTTTATTAATAAAATTCATTAATTAATATTAACTAATGTTAAATATAATTAAAAATATGTTAATAAATAAATTTATAATAACAAAAGGTATTAATAGAAATTATTATTAAATAAAATAATGATTAAAATTTTAACAACCTTAAAATAAAGTGCAGGCTTTAAAGCCACTAAACCCCTTTTAAAGGGACAGTTATCTATTGTCGTAGGCCTGCGAAGGTAGTGCCTGCATTAGCAAAGCCTATGTTAGCAACTATCAATGCATGGAGGGGTGTTGGGAGGTGGGGGGGTGGTGGCTCCACCTCTCCAAAATAAAAATTATTTCATTTTAAATTTTGATAAAACAATAACCCCCTTTCCCCATACTAATAATATGTTTAAATATATATTTTTTGTATAATATTTACAATTTTAATTTGAAAGGAAAAATACATTTCAACCATTCAAATTTCTAATATAAAATTTTCTTTTCATGCCAAACCCTTCCCAAATAAAAATACTAAATTTTTTAATCTACAAAATAGGGGTTTTTTAATTACTTTCCTAATCTCCACGTATGCAAACAATATTGACATGCATTCAGTAATTTACAACATTAAAATGTTCGAGGCCTCATCATAGAGAAATTTAGATTTCCAATCCACAGGCACGAAGAAGATAGGAAAGGAATTTGTGTAATTAAATTGTGTGAATAATCACAAGCATCTACCTGGACACTGATACTAATCTCTATGACCAAGAAGATTGAAGAGAAATCACTCCTCACAGAACCTTCTCTTTCTCAAATATTTCTTCCTCTTCCAAAATTCGTGGTCCTCTTTCCAAACCACTATCCCCCCTAAAAATGAACCCTCAATCGGTGATAAGGAGTTCTCTCCTAAAATTGGAACACTAATTGTGCGTTCACCCAGGAGAACTCTCTGCTCACCCAACCCTAACTCCTATTTAACTTTTATTAATCTTTTATTAATCTTTTCTATGCACATTAATTAAATTATTAAAATTTTAAGTTCGCATGATGTATCAAGTAAAAATTAAATAAAGGAAACAAACATGCACACCATACACATGCAATATGGGGTAAGTATCCATAAGAAAAGACATAATAATTCATCTAACTAATCATCCTCAATAACTAAAAAACACTATAATAATCATCATGCATATATGAAGTATAGTGTACCAAGTAATCTCATCATAAAATTAACAATATCTGATAATCTCAAAATAATACTACTAATAATCAAGCATAAAACTGGCCTAAAAAAGTTTGGCAATGATAGCAAAAATGTAACTTAGGGGCAGGCACTATAGAAAATCAGCAAAGAGAATTAGAATGAAACTAAGGATATTGATCACTCGTGATAGTTAAATCTTTTGGATTGTATGGTAACAAAGTTAAAGGTGAGATATTGAGATGTTGTTGTCAATGCCAAAGAGGGAGATTTTTCGAAGCTTACAATTGGAAATTTTTTTATTTTGTCATTGATGTCAAATCTATTGATAAGATATATTGCTACCAAATGTAAATGTTATATCTATTTGATTAATCAAGAGGATTTGAGAAATTTCTCATAACAATAGCACCTAGAGGAAAGATTGGATTATGGAAAGAAAGCTACATTGGACATTTGATTAGTTAGACTTTCATAAGACAAAGTGCTTATTCATATAAAAAAAGTAAATATAATTTGAACAATAGAGCAAAATGTTAAGGAATACTGAGTGATACTAGTGTCAACTGAGCCACAGAAAGTGCCAAAAAAATCTAGTATTGACTGAGCATTAGGTTTAGCCGAGCAAGATAGTTGGTGCTAGTTGAGAAGTTTTCCACTAACTGAGTGATTAAGTGATAACTAAGTGTCAAAGCTTAGTGATTGTTGAGTAAAACTATTACAATTGAATTTGAGGAAATCACGATCTCTAGCTGACTCAATTAATTTCTGGGGAGATTTAAACCATGTTGAACATAAGATGGCCAAGTTGGATAATTAAATTAAAAGTGAGGATTAGGTATAATACCTATGATCTAATTGATGGATGAGAAGAGTATAGCTAAGATGAAAGGTGAATAGATACCATGAACCTGATAAACCATATCGTAAACCCTAAGGTCTATAGTGGTCAAGGTAAATGACAAAGCAAGAATTACCTATTTAAAGAGGTATAGAGCCAAACTTATAGATGAGAAGAGAGAAAGGTGGATCAAAGAATTACAAGCATGAACACAAGTGTCTAAGAGGAAGAGTGAAGAAAAAGGAAATTGCTTGCATAGATGTTGTTGATATTGACAAGTAAATCTAAGCAGAGGGCTTAAGTTTTGTTGAAAGGATACAATTGTTTTCCTTAAGGGTTCCCAAGAGAGTCAAGAATAATGCTTATAATGGGGAGCTTATTAGTGAATTAGCACATGAATCAAATAGTGAACTAAACTTGCAAAGTGATTTGTAATCATAAAGATCAAAATCCCATTATTTTCTTTCTAATCATTGTAAATAGTTTGTATTGAAATTCTTTTAACAAAGGTTTTTTGACATTTAGGTCAATTTGTCTACCAATGAATCAAAACTTAGTCAAATGGTTGCATTGCTACTGAGCTCTTCCTTTTTTATCAAGCTTATCATTCATCCTATAGTGTTAACCAAGTGTTTTAGTTGCTCCTAATCCAAGTAGTTAGAATGCAATGTTTACTGAGCACCCAAGTCAATTTATAGTTTTTTCCAAGTTACATAGTGTTTAATGAACTTTAAAGTCTATATATAGTGCAAATTGAGTGTAGCTGAGGCTATCGAGCTATTCAATAGAAGTGAAGAATATTATAGTGTTAACTAAGCTCTGGTATGCTAACCAAGTTCTACTATATCTACTGAGCTTACAAAGTTAACAATGTGAATCTAGTGTTGGTTGAATAATGTAGTGTCAACTGAATGATTTAGTAGCTATTGAGTTTCTCAGTGTTTACCAAGTCACACAGTGGTGACTATGTTTGAACTACTTGGAAGTGATTAGTATGGACCAAGATTCAAGTTCGACAGAGTACCAAATTCTGTTGAGTGTTGACAATTTATTTTGTGTATCAAAACATCTTTGTGTTTGTCTTTAGAACCCAAGTTATAGTAGTTGGGCCAACTTCGTGAATTATGATGAATTTGGTATTGTATCTGACTCCATAAGGTTACAAATTGGATTGGTATACGTTTAATACATTATATCATATCTAAATATGAGTATGTATCAATAATAAGTGGATAGGTATGATTTGAAGGAGGCTATAAGTAGTATAAGGGACAACAAAGATTTATCTATCACACCTAGATGATTGTTGTAGTACAAGGGATCTCATTCCACAAATCAAGGTTGTAGATCAAAGATTAGCCATTGATTCATCCTGATATGTGCATTAGTCAAATCTTGTAATAGGGTGGACTTAATAATGTTTTTCTAAATCTCTTAACCAAGTTCATACTTCATTGTATGCTTGTAAATCATTTATCAAGGTGGACCTCATAGTCCTTATTGCTCCTAACAAGGAAGACTACTAGAAGTGGTCTATTGTAATCCTTAGCAAGTTAACTTTATATTGCAGTACTAAAGCTTATGGGTATCATCCCCACCCCATTTTTACTTTCTAATTGGAAATTTTTTGGGTCACCGTATCATGTGTAAAAATATTATGAATGTTTTATTGCCTTCATTATTTCATACATCCAATTAGATCATAAAAAAATATGAAGGATTAATTGGTGAAGTAAGATAAAGTTTTATTAATTATTGATTAACTCTTCCCCTCTCAATAACCTAGCCTACTATCTATTTACAACAATTGGTATTAGAGATACTAGTTCTCATAGAAGAACTTTAATAACTTGAGACAAGATTAGAGGCAATGGAGGTATACAGGCCCGATAAGGCTATTGAGAATGAAAAATTGGATTTGGAATTGGCCACTGGAAAACTAAAGAAAGAAAAGGAGAAAATCTCTAAATAGTTGAAAAGAATGAAAGATCTTGTAGTAAAAATGGATGATAATCTCTAAATTAGAAATAAAATTGAAGGCTTATGTCCAGAAAGAAATTCAAATGAAGTTGAGATAGCAATCAAAGATTTATTGGAGAAAATTTTCAATCTTCAAGAAGTCAGAAAACTAAAAAGAGAGCAAGAAATCCAATTAGTCATATTATGTGAAGTCATAGAAGAAATATGTAAAGAAAAAGAAGTGCTAGAAGAGAAGGATAATGAACTTCAACAACTATCCCTTCAACATCAGTGATGAAAATCAAGAGCTTATCAATCAAAGGACAGAGGATGAAAGACTATGGAATGATCTCAGCATTGAAAACTAAACCAATGAAAGAATGATGAATCTCATGAAAGAATGAATCAATTGAATGATAAAAGTCATTATAGACACAAAGGAAAAGCTAGATTAGGATATAGAGAAGAAGGTGAATCATCTTAGCAAGGAACTCAAACTAACAAAATGCCTACTTCCAATCATTATGGTAAGATAGGTCATGCATGAAATAAATATTGGAGTAATGCTAAAGAAAAATTCAATGGAAAGAATTATAGTTTCTACAAGCATGGTCACAAAGAAAGTGAATGCATAGAAAAACCTAAGTTTGGAGGAAAGTGTGTCACAATTGCAAGAAACAAGGACACAAATCGTCAAAATGCAAAACCAAGAAATTGAACCTAATAGAACAAACTATGAAAGAAATATATGGATGGGACTACAACACATGGTGTAGATGTCACTACTATGTTGAGTTTGGGCGCATTGGAGCAAATTGTGTAAAACATCACATTAGGAAAAGAGATACTACAAAAAGATGTTTTATTTGCATAGAAATTGAACATCTTGCCAAGAATTTCATGAACACATGAAGAATTGAAGATGAAAAGAAAGCCAAAGTTGAAAATATCATAAAACAAATGAGGCAAAAATGGGTACCAAAATCCAAAATCTTCAGAGAATGCAAGAAAAAATCATAAAGTGAATGACACCTAAGCCAATGAGTTGGGTGGCACAATCATTTCATCTAACATTAGTTCTAGCTAGCAAGAAGAATGATCCAGTCAAAATTCAAGATGCATAAGGATCACCAAGTGATAATGAAAATTCAAGACCTTACCAAGCTAGGTTGGGTTGCAAGACCTTACAGAGCAAGGTTGGGATACACTAGAACATTGGATGCTGATACCGAGTGATGGTGACTCTATCGAGCTATGAATGTTTCCTAAGCATTAAAAGACAAACCATGTGGAGGACAGTCTATCACTAAGTGAGTATGAAGTATAAAGCATTAATGGTGATTGAAAAGAAGAAATTTTTTAAAAGGAAGAAATCAAATGCATTATTTCACCACAAATTTCCAGAGCTATGTTTGAAGAGAAAATTTAGAGTACCTAATAGATTTGAGTATATTTTGTTGAAGATTTCTCATGTTTTCAGTAACCCTACCAAGCATGGCATCATCTAGCAACAAAGTTAAGAAAGGTTTTGAAATGTTAGTCCAAGGAGTCGACTGCTAGGCATCTACATTCAAGTTGTGCCTGATGATTATGGAGGTGCTCGACCTAGATGGTGCTCAGTCTCAAATTCTACCCCCAAGGTATTACTTGTCCAAAATATCCATTCATTTTACCATTTTTCTATTTAGGAACTTGAAACCCTAGAAATAAATGAGTGATAAAAGTACAAAGTTGTGTAACCTTTCAGGCTAACTTAATGGAATGACTAAATTTGAGTATTTCCATGAAAAAATAAAATTTCAAACATATGATCTAGATAAATTCATTCTAGATAAGTTATATATGGTCTCACACTTTTCCAATTGGAAATTTCTATTAACTGCATGTTTTATACTAGTTTGTATCCAATAACTAAAAAAATAGAATTATTTCAAAAAACTAGCATTTTAATAAATCTTACAATTTTTTATGATATTTTTTAATAACATATAAACATTATTTTATAGAGCTCAAAGTCAAAAATATTCTCATATAGAGTTTATAGTGTTTTAATTAGCTATACTATATTTTAATTAAAAAAATTCTCCAAGCACATATTTTAACACTCAAAAATATGTTGATTTTGAGAAAGAAAAAAATATTAAATCATATTAAAAAAATTAAAAATTATATTGCATTCTAAAGGAGAGATTCCTCTTCTAGAATGTAGAATTTTTCTTCTAGTTCAAATAGATTTGTATTGAAAAATGTGGTGTGAGATGAAAACTATTGATTTTAGGTGAGTTGAAATTTGAATCATTATAAAAGAGAAAATATAGGTCTAAAGCCATTTTTTTTTTTTGATTATTCTATATATATATGTTATCTATAACATAGTCTAAAATCAAAGGGAAATACATTTATTTCAATAAAGTTTTGTGGTGGGAACTAGACCCCTAATTTTTAACATTTTTTAATAGCTAAAAAATTATCTATAAAAATTAAGAAAATATATCAATTCTTATTCAAAATAATTATTCAAAATTATGATCCTAAAATTCATCCATTTCTACACATTTCATTAATTTACATCAATTTCAAATTTTAAATAATAATACTAGTTTTATGTCATTGAAAATGAATAATTATACTTTTGTTAGCCTTTTCCTTTACAAAAGGGTGACACAGGTTTGTGCTTTTACCCTAAGGTGTTTAATGAATTATAGTGTGGATGGTGTATTGAAGCCCAAACATCAACATTTGGAAACCAAGGGTTTGACGCATATTTCACATATGCCAATGGATTTTTAAGTCAAATGGATCATACTTATTCTAAGTCATGTCTATATTGGTAAATTGTTGCTGGATCAACCCATTCAGTAAATGAATCACTAGATTGCCAATGTTAAATCAGGTTGAATTGGCTAATTGAACTCTTATTGAGTGGGATAGAAGACATATGAAGTTGAGTGCTGTAATAGAGATGGAGCTAACATTTGGAATCCATGTGATTTCTCACAAAATATACAACACAACTTGGTTCAACAACATGTCATGTGAAGTTGTTAATCGTGTATACAAAGTGGTAAGGAATAATTTTTCTTTTGACCTTACTGAGCTGTTGTTGAACTCATTCACAAATAACATGGAGAGCATCAGAGTGTCAATGAATAAACTATGTAAGTTTGGTTCCCTTTTGACATGTCTATTCTTCTTTGTTCAATTTTTTTCCCTTCAAAGGGATCTTTAGTATAGAGTAAGGATGTTCCAACTGTATGTCAAATCAATGATTACATAGCTGAAATGGCTAAGAATTTTGACAGCATCATGGACAATTACTTTGAAACATTCAAAGAAAAGATGCAAAATAGATTTAGGATACCCAAGAAGGTTTTAGAATACTATAAGTAATATATCTATTTGATGGTTGACTGTGACAAAGTATATATTCAGGTAGTCACACCTAGAGTGGCATAGGTTAAGCCTCTATACTATGAGGTTAACACTGGTGACACTAAGGATATCATTGAAGCTCTATTGAATGAGTGTGTGGATCCCAAAGAAACCTATTTTAAAACATATGATGAAAAAAAGGCAAGAAGTGAGCTTGAGATCAAACTATCTAAAGAAGTGAACAAAGGAAGTGGATAGAAAAGTTGATGAAAAAAATAAAGCAAGAAAGTTCTCTCATGCTAACAAAAGGAATAGGAGAAAATGTAGAAGATGATGATGAAGGGGATGAAGCAAGGGAATCTAAATTTGAGAAGGTACAACCTCACAAGAAGAAGGGAAAGGTCATTATTGTATATGAGCAATGTTAGTATGCTAATAGAAACCAAATTTAAATAAAGCTTCTACAAACTAAACAAAATTCATAAACTTCAAGATAGACTAAGATGAGCTCTCAATTGAAAATATGAGCCATTAATGGGCTCTCTCAATGAGAAGCTCTCTTGTTGAGTAGCTTTGTCTAAAAAGATAGGATGTATGCTCAATATGCTTCCAAAGGCTTCAATGGATGATTGTGGATTTTTGGTGTGGATAGATGGCTTTAGTATGGATTTGGATCTCAAAATAGCATTATAAATTTACTTCATGGATTGTGTTATTTTGCAAAGGGGAAGGATCCAATTTATAGGCAAGAGGCTTGAGGGATTGAGGGCTAAGATGCAAGGATGGGAAAAAGCTTATGAAGGGCTCAGATTGCATGAGAGGAGAGCACATGGATTGTGCTTCCTTATAGCCAATCAAGGAGTGACACATGTCACATGGTGAGAGGATGGAGGAAAGGGGAAGGATGAGTCAACAAAGGAGGCTCAAGGGATAAAATCTTCATAAAGACCCTCATAATGACTTGTAAGAGCAATAAAAGGGCTTGTAAGAGTCATTTATGACCTAGTGGACTTCATAAAGTTTTATGGTTGAGATATTTTGAGGGTGATGAGAGCAAATTCGACTTGGACTTGATTAGGAAAGTTTTAAGCTTGTTTAGGCTTGTGCAAATGATTAGAGGATGGATTAGGATGGTTTAGGATTAGCTTAGGGATAGGCAAGTGGATGGCATTTAATGAGGGTGGGTGAAGGAGGAGATATTTGTTAACTTTGGCTTGGGTTAGTAATTCTTAACCCATGTTTAGGGAATGTGACAAGGTTAGGAGGGGATTAGGATTAGGTTTAAAGACATCTTCTAGAAGAGTCTAGATTTTGGATGAGGATAAAGACTTCTAGAATAGTCTAGAATTTCCTAGGATGAGGATGAAGACTTTCTAGAAGAGTCTAGAATTTCTTAGGGTGAGGATAAATTAGATTTTTAGAAAATAAATAAAGTTTTATTTATTTCAAGGGTTTGGGTTGAGGAGATATTTATTAAAACTTTTTTTATAAACATGAGGATTAATATTTAATCTTAATTAAATATTTTGAGTTGGGATTAGGGGTAGGAAATGATGGGATTAGCCTTTAATTAAAATTAAAGAAGGATTAGAAGATTTTGGAAGAGGTTATTGGTCATAAGGAAATTGGCCAAGTTTTGGGCAAAAAATAAATTTTTTTATTTATTTTAGGATTTTTGGTCAATTTATTAATTAAATAATTAATAAATAAGGAAATAATGTTTAAATAAGATTTAAACATTTTTGGGAGGGATTCCTTAATTAAATATTTTTAATTAAGATAAAGGGATTTAATGGCATAAAAATTAATTAATTAATTAATAAATGATGATGTCATCAGGACTTTTTCAAAAAATAAAAATACTTTATTTTCTAAAGGTTTTTAGGTGTCTACATTTTGCCCCTCTTTGATGTGATGCCGCAAGTGGCATGACATCAAAGATAAGAAAATAAGATGCCCAAGGCTAGAGCAGAAGAGGAGAGAATGGACTGTGAGATGCCCCCTCAAGAAGGCAACGGGGAGAGAAAGCGAGGCTTGGTGGCTTCTTGAAATGTACAAGAATCTTGGATGAGCAAGGAAACTCAGATTGGCAAAGAGAAGGGGCTAAATTAGCTCAAACTCTCACTATGGGAGAATGATAAAGGAGAATCAGATGCACAAGAGGAAGCAAGCTTAAGACTTTAGGGAAGGTGGAGGATGAAGGAGCAGATCGCTATAAAAAGGAATCCAGGATAGGGAGATGGATGAGGGGATTATAAAGCTGATGCAACAGGATTTCAAAGAGTCAGATTGGTGGAAGATGGGTTTCGGAGATCCCTAGGACTAGGATTGTGGATCTCGAAAGATGAGGCTTGGTGGATTGATTTGGATTGGTGGATCCCTAAGACTAGGATTGTGGATCCCTAAAGCTAAGAGTGATGAGTGATTCAAAGAGATACTGATGCATAAGCTGGGGTAGGAGAGACGGATGCTGGATATGGATGGGGGATAATGGAGATGAAGGGATTCCATTGAAGCTTTTGAGCGAGGGGATACTTCAAAGAGAAGTACCACCATGTAGTTGAGCACTAGATTTGCTATAGGACTATTGGTTAATTGCCAAGGTTACGAAGAACATCAAGGCCTTTTCACCAACCGTCCAAAGGACTGACAAACTAACTCAAAACAATCACACAAGGATTGCCCCAGCATCACACACGAATCCTAGAGGAAGCAGCGTGGAAACGACACTGAAGAACCCACAAGCAGAAAAGAAAAACAAACGAAAGACCTGATCAAGACCTTACGCTCTAATTGCCCCATTCGCAGCATACCATGATATGGAAGATCGTGGCAACCTTGAGGAGGGAACAAGGAGATTGCTTGGAAAAGATACTTCAAGACCCAAAAGGGAAGATCCCAAATCAAAAGAAAGTGAAAATCCAAAAGAGAGTCGTTTGCCAACGAGATGGGTAGGACAAGGTACTAACGGACCAAGATCAGACATGAGGAAAGCTATATCCTACAAGGATCTATCAGAGAGCACCTAAGCTGATGGATCTGGATGGGTGATGCGTCTAGAAAGATGAACTAAGAAGGATAGCACTTTGGTGACAGGAGATCTAGCTAAAGGATGCATTGGAATAGCTAACTAAGATGTGCGATTTGTGCAAGATGCTGATCAAGGATGAACTAACATGAACACTGGATAGATGCAATGGTACTAAGCTAAAGAGGATGTACAAGCTGACAGACCAAGATATTTACAAGCTAAAGCTGACCAAGATAGTTACAAGTAGGCAAAAGCTCAAGATGATAGGATAGCGGGATGGTTCGATGGTGTGCAAGATACAAAAGCTAAGGGTGGGGTGATAGCGAAAGATATGGATTTGGAAGGATGCATCCAATGATGATGAGAGATTTTGTGACCAAAGATAGCTGGAGGAGTAGGATGAGATGGCTAGATAGGATGGTAGATAGCTAGGATTATGATGGATATAAAGAGATGACATTGGGTTTGCATGAGGATAGCTTAGAGCTAGATACCAATGGCAAGGGAGGATGGACAAGACAAGATCTCCAAGGAATATAGTGCCCCCAATCAGAAGATAACATGCGGAAGGAGGTCTTATGATGGATTTGATAGGATTGAAGCTAGGATGGAAAAAGCTGAAGGGCTAGGGAGATGGATGATAGCTGAGATGATTGGCTGAAGCTGCATAAGATTAGTGGATGGTGTGAGATGGAAGCTGGAGGATGGAGGATAGGTGGATAGATTGGAAGATGGATTTGGATGTCAAGAGATGACCAAAAGCATGAGGGTGATAGGCTAAGCTGGGGATGGCGAGATTACGCATGACGCTTGTTTGCCAAGTTTTCATCATGGTACTTGTCCAAGGCGCTTGAATTGCCAAGTTTTCACCAGTGGACGCTTTATTTTTCTTTACTTTTTTTTGACTTTTTGACTTTGGACTTAGCTAGAATGATTTTGGCTTTCTTCAGCTATTTTGGCTTTTTTGAGATTTTTCACTAGCTGTTGGAATGTTCAATTTTGTTGCTAGTTGTTGGTACACCGGATGTGTGATTTATGCAATAGATTGGATTAGATGGGATTGATGGTAAGAGATGGAGGGATGAAAAGGTTGGAAAGGAGCATGAGATGGGGATGCTTGCAAGAGCAACATTGGCACATGTTGGGACAGGTGTGAAAAGAGCATATGGGGGATAGATGGTAGATGCAGGCGTGATGGAGGATTTGTGGAAGCGTGCTTGGGGATATAGGCACCCAAGATGGAGTTAGGAGATGGGGGACATGATTCACTAGATGGGGAATTAGCAATGGTGGGTGCCATTATGCATAGGGTTTCAACTTTTTTCTTGGGGATCCACATGGTTTTGGATTTTCTTTTCATAGGATTTTGCATTGTTTTGCATTCTTTGATTGGATTTTGCCTTTTTGGAGTATGTCTTTTAGAATAGACATATGATTGCCTAGGATGTGGATTTTTAGCTTTATGCATTTTGAAGTTGGCATTCACATTGCTGTGGTAAGCTTTGGGAAGATGGTTAGGAGAAGCTTTGTGAGATGGAGAGGATATGAAAGAGCATGTAGGGGGATGATGATGGATGATGTGCCCTGATATGTGCCTTTGTTGATCTTGCATAGGAATGGATGGAATAGGATTTTTATGATGGCTAATAGGAGGATGGAGGATGGTAGATTTTGGGACATAGGGACCCAAAATGGATTTAGCGGATGAAGGGGGGATATGGTAGGTTGTTTTGGGTTGCAAAGATGGTGGAGGGGGGATGACATAAGATTTCTTGAAGGAGTGATGTGAGGTTGACATGGTGGGCTTGGAGATAGGCTTGGTTTGGGGGTGTTGTGTACCAACACCTTTAGATGGTGAGCCTTTGGATACATATCCAAGACCATGAAATCCTAGATTTTTTTGTGCAATAATAGGCTCTCTGATTCCTTGCTCTTGTGGTCCTAAACCTTGACCTTGATAATGCCATCGATTGAGCATTTGAACAAGCTGAGGAAACTTTTTTCTTGTAGAAAATGGTAGAAGTGATTTATTAGGTGTATTGCAATGGGGAGATACTGTTCTTAATTCTGCTGCTAAGAGAGGGCCACCATGGATGAATGTAAGTGAACCAAGAGGGTAGATTATAGATGGTGGAATAGCTTGGATAGGTGGTAAGATGGAAGCATGGATCGGGGGAGATGGAAGGATAGGATCTTGATGTAGCTGGTGGGATGACAAGATATCTTGTAGTGGAGGAGATATGGCTTGAGGTTTTGGAGATGGGGGAGATGGTGACTGCACTATGGATGGAAGACATGGTACGATGATATCTTCATTTATGCTTTGGGGGATGTCAACATACTTTTGGGCAGGATCTTGATAGGATTGGTTTGGAGTGGATGGTGCAATAGGAGGTGAAGGGATGGATTCTTCAAAGGCAGCGGATGGATAGATGGGAGATTTAGTAGTGGAGATGGGTGAGTAGAAGATGGATGCATAAGGGTCATTACGAGAGATTTGGAAAATGCTTGGAGGTGATGTGGATAGGATTTGGAGGGATTTGATAGGTGGTGGGATTTTGATGCTTGCGGGAAGTGGAAGGATTTTAAGCAATTTGATGGATGGTATGGGGATGATAGCTATGGGAGATGGAGGTGATATTATAGATGGGGAAGCTTCATCACTGACTACTTCACATGGTTGGATTAGATGACATGGCTTATCGACTGTTGGAGGTGACTTTTCTTGTATTTCCTCTAGGAGATTCCTTGGAGACTCGTGTGTCGAAGGTGGAGGTGGATTGACAAGAATAGCTAGTGTGATGGGGGTGGAAGATTGGAAGCTTGGTTGATGGGGTGATGGAGGGGAAGCTGGAATATCAGATGGCATGACTAGATAGTTTGGAATAACTCTTGGATTTTGGGGGATGCTTGGGGGAATGTTTCTAAGGCTTTCAATATACCCGTCATAGTCAACAAGATTTTCATCATCATTGGAATAGGAGGTGGCGGGAGCAAGGACAATGCGACCAAACACATCATGATAGGATTGGTACTTCATGCTTTGATGGTGAGTTTGATGGGGATGGGGTCTTGCGTATGGATGAACACGGAAGCTCATGGTTGGATTTGGGTTAAGCAAATATTTTGGATTGGCTGATGAAAGATTTCCTAGGGAGAGTCAAAGTTGCATGACAGACCTAAGGAGGATTGGCTGGAGATTTTTGGCTTTCCTGTGGGTGGAAGACTTCAAGGGTATGCTATCAAAAAGTGAGAGTTTTGCTTTCCTATGTGCAGGATTCGTGGTGATTGTGTCAACTTAAGGATAGACTAGTGATCCTATGGCATGACATGAGATTGACCACTTGTGGATCCCAACCTTTAGCTCAAGGTGATGAGGGATACAAGTGAAAAAGCTGGATTACCCTAGACAATGCTCTATCAGAGGGATAACCTTGGTGAGATTGGTTGATTGGTAGGATAGATTGATTGGATAGCAAATTTTGGCAAAGTGACAACAACTCTTTAAAGGCTTGGGTGATTTTGGATTGGGTTGCTAGCTGGCTAGGGGGGGATGATTTGGAGAGACTTTGGATTTGGGATTGTTCTAAAGCAAGGAACTAGATAGATTTGGTTGCAGCAGGGGAGCTTGGATGATTTTTTGATGAGGCAGTGACTACGATAAGTATGCCTTGAGTTGGGAGATTTCTGCTTTTCTGGGATTTTGACCAAAGTTGGCAAACATTCATTCAAAAGCTATGACCAAAAAAGTAGACAAAATTTTTCAGCAAGCACGTCAAACACACCAACATCCTAGGAAGCTTTCTATAAGGATGAAATTTGGTTTAGCTAGGGAGTCCTTGATATACGCAAGGTACGTGAGGCCCAAATCCGTAGATGAAACCAAAAAGATGTCACACAGCCGAGAGGAGCGGTAACCCACTTCTCCTCTTTCACTTCTCAAGGGTATAAAGTTCCTTGAGGCTTAGCCCGAGTGACAAAATCTTGATTCCAAGAGAAGTGTCTTTGGATTCACCTCCCAATTTTTATACTCCGTCAGAACGCTGGAGTTGAGGTCGTCCCAAGGGGTGATGAAATCCCCAAGCAGGCCTCCTAAAAAGAAACAAGGTTTTGGATCCTAATCTTATGCACCCAAGATGGTCTCGAAAGACGACAAGGGGAGAGAAGACTTGGATGATCTTGGGCTAAAAAACACGCTTGTTCTTTTACCAACTGACACTTAAGTTTTCTGATCTAGACTTTGCAAGCACTCATGTTTAAGATACAATGTTTATTCCAACTTTGAAGCGTCGACAAAAATAAAATTGATCGAAGAATGCGAACAAGAAGAAGAGTTAGGGTCAACAAGAAGGTAAACCTGTGTGCCCGGAGGCCCTCCACGTCAAGTATCGATTGATTTTTCTTTAAGGCATTCAAGATTGAGTGTGAGTTTATTTTAAGCCCAAAACAAAGGTGTGTGAGATTCGATTTCAAGCGCGTGCCCAGAGGCCCTCCACGTCAAGATTTGTCCAATTTTTATGCCCAAATAAAGTGTGAGCGAGATTAAGGTGCATTCAAGGAAAATTTGATTTTAATCCATGGCATTCAAGAGTGATTTTAGCAACATGCATTCAAAGACAAGTGATTAAACATTCAAGTTTTTTCCTTTGAGCATTCAAGATTGAGATTTTGTGTGTTGTTTTAAGAACTTTGAAGTGCTTTGTTTTAACCTTAGATCATTCAAGATTATTTTGGACTCAAAAGTGAAAATGACTCTTTGGACTTTGCTTTTCATTCAAGATTTTGTGTGCTAGTTTGCATGTTTTAAGCCCAAAAATGATATTCCTAAATTGTTTTGATGCATGAAAAACCTAAGAAACATTCAAGATTTTGCAACAAGACATTTGTTTGGAACAAATAACAAAGCTTTTTAGGACAATTTTGGCAACCATTTAGGACTCTTAGTTTTCATGAGATTTTTTAAAAGAACTTTAGTGTGCACTTAGTGTTGATTTTGAACCTTTTGAAATGGAAACTTGAAGTTCTTTTTAAATTCCCAAAAAATGAAGTGTTCCTAATTTTGCATGAATGCATCTAAAACCTTGATGTTGCAAGGATGCAAATGATTAGATTGGTTTAGTTTCACTTGTTAAAAGACTTTTTCTTTTTTGCAAATTTTTAATTTTTCAATGGATTTAAGTATGATTTGGGGGTTCATTTTAAGCACTAAAAAGAAGTGTGTATGATTTTGCTTCTTTTAAAAAAAAAATGGCCAAGATCTCCCACAAGAAGAAGAAGAAGAAGTAGATGGAATAAGAAGAATATAGACAAGAAGAGGAAGAAGAATTTCAAGGTCTTTGTCCACCTATAAGCTTGAAAAATCTGCAAACACTATGAGATAGATTATGAGTTCCTTTGTCTTCTTCATGCTCATGTGGACCTACAAAACCAATTTATACAATCCTACCAATAACAAAAACAAGCAAAATTAGCCAAAATCAGCAAATGACATACAAAACTTGACTAAAAAAAGATAATGAAGATGACCCATGCGGGGTCCCACCGGGCGTGCCAAAATGTATATGAGCAATGTTAGTATGCTAATAGAAACCAAATTTAAATAAAGCTTCTACAAACTAAACAAAATTCATAAACTTCAAGATAGACTAAGATGAGCTCTCAATTGAAAATATGAGCCATTAATGGGCTCTCTCAATGAGAAGCTCTCTTGTTGAGTAGCTTTGTCTAAAAAGATAGGATGTATGCTCAATATGCTTCCAAAGGCTTCAATGGATGATTGTGGATTTTTGGTGTGGATAGATGGCTTTAATATGGATTTGGATCTCAAAATAGCATTATAACTTTACTTCATGGATTGTGTTATTTTGCAAAGGGGAAGGATCCAATTTATAGGCAAGAGGCTTGAGGGATTGAGGGCTAAGATGCAAGGATGGGAAAAAGCTTATGAAGGGCTCAGATTGCATGAGAGGAGAGCACATGGATTGTGCTTCCTTATAGCCAATCAAGGAGTGACACATGTCACATGGTGAGAGGATGGAGGAAAGGGGAAGAATGAGTCAACAAAGGAGGCTCAAGGGATAAAATCTTCATAAAGACCCTCATAATGACTTGTAAGAGCAATAAAAGGGCTTGTAAGAGTCATTTATGACCTAGTGGACTTCATAAAGTTTTATGGTTGAGATATTTTGAGGGTGATGAGAGAAAATTCGACTTGGACTTGATTAGGAAAGTTTTAAGCTTGTTTAGGCTTGTGCAAATGATTAGAGGATGGATTAGGATGGTTTAGGATTAGCTTAGGGATAGGCAAGTGGATGGCATTTAATGAGGGTGGGTGAAGGAGGAGATATTTTTTAACTTTGGCTTGGGTTAGTAATTCTTAACCCATGTTTAGGGAATGTGACAAGGTTAGGAGGGGATTAGGATTAGGTTTAAAGACATCTTCTAAAAGAGTCTAGATTTTGGATGAGGATAAAGACTTCTAGAATAGTCTAGAATTTCCTAGGATGAGGATGAAGAATTTCTAGAAGAGTCTAGAATTTCTTAGGGTGAGGATAAATTAGATTTTTAGGAAATAAATAAAGTTTTATTTATTTCAAGGGTTTGGGTTGAGGAGATATTTATTAAAACTTTTTTAATAAACATGAGGATTAATATTTAATCTTAATTAAATATTTTGAGTTGGGATTAGGGGTAGGAAATGATGGGATTAGCCTTTAATTAAAATTAAAGAAGGATTAGAAGATTTTGGAAGACGTTATTGGTCATAAGGAAATTGGCCAAGTTTTGGGCAAAAAATAAATTTTTTTATTTATTTTAGGATTTTTGGTCAATTTATTAATTAAATAATTAATAAATAAGGAAATAATGTTTAAATAAGATTTAAACATTTTTGGGAGGGATTCCTTAATTAAATATTTTTAATTAAGATAAAGGGATTTAATGGCATAAAAATTAATTAATTAATTAAATAATTAATTAATTAATAAATGATGATGTCATCAGGACTTTTTCAGAAAATAAAAATACTTTATTTTCTAAAGGTTTTTAGGTGTCTACAATTATAACTAGACCTACCAAATCCTCCCCTATTGTATTTATAAGAAGGGAAACCAAATCCAAAAGGAAGTTGAAGTTAGGTGAAGATGAAGCTGAATAGATTATCTTCAAAAGATATGCACCTACACTCCAACAAATATTAAAGAGGATGGAAGAAGGAACTACTATGGAATGTTTTAAGTTTATGAAGTATGAGACAAGGAATGAAGAAGAGAAAAGGTAGATCGAGGATACTCTTACGACTAAATTGGGCAAATGGAAGTACTCACTAGATCAGCTTTCACAACAAATTCCTAATGAAATTATGAACATAGAAAAACTTAGATGGGAAAGTGCAAAGAAGACTGTCAAGGACATCTTTGAACAAACTTTGAAGTAACTCATGTTGAGTCTTAGTGAGAAGGACGTGAAGGAATCCTTGAAGAAAAATGAGAATAATTTCACTCTCAAGTTAAACACATATATGATATTTCTTAAGGATATTGAATCTATGTTGGAGACAACTACTACTACATGGAAAAATATCTATCAGCTGCACATACCCAGTGACATTGTTGTGTACATTGATGAAAAAGATCATGAAGATGAGGAAGAAGCATTTAAATAAATGATGATGAGATACATAATGTCAATATTGATGATGATGAGCAAGAACAAGAAGCTACTAGAAAAATCCTTCCAAAGATACAAAGAATTGAGGAAATAGATGCAAAGAAAATTGCAGCAGTAGTCATGGCTTCATTTTCTCACTCTCTGACCAAATCCCTAGTGCAATTAGGCTCAGAGAAAGTTTATACCAAGTTGAATGTGATCTGGTTAAAGGATTTAACCACCATGTTAGAAGTGGGCATGGTTAGAGGACTTTAGAACATTCACTTGGAATGCCACCCTATTAAAGGGTTTACAAATGGTTGTTAAACCAACCTAAGTCCATAGGATTTTTACCCTAAATAATACAATTTCTAGAGAGTAACAATAAGGGATTTTGACCTGATTATAGTTCACAACTTATCTTGCAGATTTTAGATCTCTATTCAGCTCTTTCACATTGTCTGGGTTTTAGTCTATGCAGCTCTTAACAACTTGTTCTCCTTTCAAGGTTTTTCTCCCTGAGTCTTCATGCTTGATGTACCAATGCAATCTTCCTTCTGACCACTTATTGAAGAAAATTCCCTATGCTCTATTCTTCGTTCTCCTCTTGATCTCTTCTCCTTGACACCCTTCAACCACTTCATAGTCAGGCACTCCACCAACTCTTGCTTCTTGGCCTATGACTCCTTAAATAGAAATCTAGAATTTCTTTTCTCTCTTGATTCTTCCCTCTTTTAATTTTAGTTTGAATGGATTAGGTAGGATTCATTGAATCTAACCCATATTTTTGTTTCTTCTAGAAACATCATGAAGAATCCTCTTGAATTTGCTCAAAAACAATTTACATAAAATTCTGTGACAATAGCTCATCATCCTTATCCTCCAACTAGTTCACAAAATTCAAGGTAACAAACTTATCATCTTAGATTTGGAAAATCTTTAACTTTTCTAATAATGCAGTAGCTCAACACTATTGAAATTTTGGTCATCGACACATACTATCTTACTCAACATCAACTACATTTTATTGATGCTTGACACCAATTGTAGATTCACTCAACATCCACTAAGTTTTTCTATGCTCAACACCTATTACTTTGCTCAGTACCTAAACACACTCAGCTCTTTCTATATTACTCAGCACATACTAGAATTTTCTTTTGCTCGACACTAACTAAAATTTTGCTCAACTTGAACTAGCTTACTTGGCACTCAGTAATGAACTTAGTTTAAGATTTGCAGTCAACCTTGTTCCAACCTATTCCTCCAATGTTTCTAAGTGTAACCAACCTCTATATCTTCAAGTATGTTATCAATACATCATTTTAGCATTGTCTTAACTAATCCTTGCACTTCATTACAAAACCATAATTCAACCTTTCCTTTAGGTACTTTTGTTAGATCTTGTTGATTAAATCCTCTTCATCAATCAACTAAGTGATTGTACTTGGATCTTATAAGCAACTGTCATTCCAACAAATAGTAGGTTTGACATCAATGACAAAATAATGATTGAAAACATTCTTTATCAATCATCTTCCTTATTTGCAACAGTCTCCCTCTTTGATAGTATTCTTTTTCAATCAGATTTCCAACAATCTCTCTCTTTGTCATTGATGGCAAACCAAAATGATCAACCAAGTTAACAAAATGCTAACTAGGTTAAAATAGTAAATCAAATGCCAAAAAGAAAACTTTACAAAACTATTCATTTTATCAGCAACATAAGTTAACATATGACTCCCTCTGAGTTCTTCCTCTGATTGATTCCTATTTGTACTAATTTCTCCTTTTGAGCTGCTATTTTCCTTTTGCATATTTGAACATTCTTTTTCTTTCTACTACTCCTAATTCCTTCTTACATTATTTCTCCCTCTATCCATTTGATCCTATAGATTTGACCAGTTCTTGCTACTTCTCCCTCTATCTGATTGAATGATTTTTAATCAAATGTTGTTGATTAGTTTCTTCATTCTTCTCCCTCAACTATTGATTGGTTTCTTCATTCTTCTCCCTCTTTGACAACAATTCCAAAGAATTATTGTTTCAACACCTTATCATGCAAGTTTAGCATTTGTAGGTACTCTAATTTCTCCCTCTGTCACCTTGCTTGTGACTGATTTGAAACTTTAGCACTATGATTACTTCAGGCATTATCCTAAAGTAAACATCCTCTGCATCAATGTGTAATATGCCAATAATCCACTCATTTGATGCAGGGAAGTCTTACCTTGTCTTAAGTAGCCTTGGCTAGGGGTATCACCCCTAACTTACCTCTAAGATACTCAAAATCATCTTTAGCTCTAGGTGCTTGCTTCAAAACATAGAGTGCTTTATGCAATTTACAAACCATATCCTTGTTGTTGTCATCAATAAATCACTCTAGTTGTTTTATGTAGACTTCCTCTTCCATTATACCATTCAAAAGAGTAGACTTCACATCTATTTGGTAGACTTTGAAACCTTTTTAAGCAACATATGCAATTACTCCTTCCATTCTTGCAATAGGGGAAAATTTTTCCCCATAGTCTAGTCCTTCTTCTTGTGCATAGCCTTTGTAGACTAGTCCAACCTTGTTTCTTGTTATCTCACCATTCTCAACAAGTTTGTTCCTAAAGACCCATTTGGTACCAATTACATTTTTATCAGCTAGTCTTGGAACTAGAGTCCAGGTTTTGTTCTTCTCAATCTGATCTATCTCCTCTTCCATAGCTTTATACCAATTATCATCTTATAGTGCCTCTTTCACTATTTTGGGCTCAACCTTGCTTAGCAGACATGATCCATTTCTTAGTCTATTTCTTGTCATTGGTCTTTCATCCTTCTCACTAATGATTTGATCTATAGGGTGATGCATTCTCACATATTTGGCTAGTCTTGGCTTTTTCCTTCTTTCTATGTTTGATCCTTCAGCTTTAGAGTCACTTTGCACATTAATTTCAAGTATTTCATCATCTCTTTCATGTGTATTATTTTCATAATCAAAATGTGCATTTTCTTCATTTTGCAACTTAGCTTCTGAATGCAACTTGACATTCCCTAGTTGTGACTTAGTAGATACTAATTTTTTTTGTTGATTCTCAACTTGATTGACATCATCATCATTAGTTGGTATTCCTTCATAGAAGTATACAAAAGATCTATAATCCTCTAATATCTTGGATTCATCAACTTGGACTTTTGCATGCTCATCAAAATTTACATTTGCACTCACCACAATCTTGTTAGTGTTAGTATTTAAACACTTATATGCCTTACTTCTAATGGAGTATCCAAATAATATGCCTTCATCACTATTTCCATCAAACTTTCCATTTCTAGCATCTTTAAGAGTATAACATTTACAACCAAATACTTTGAAATGTTTTACATTAGGTGAGTTACCATACCATAGTTCAAAAGGTGTTGCATTTGTTCCTTTCTTGACTTGGACTTGATTTAGGGTGTAAACAAAAGTACTTACAGCTTCTCTCCAATACTTCAGAGCAACATTTTTCTCCATCGTCAAGGTTTTGGCATAGTCTATCACTAATCTATTCCTTCTTTCTGCAATGCCATTCTATGGGGGAGTTCTTGGTGTTGATGTTTTCCTTTTGATACCTTTATCATTGCAAAAAATCTCAAACTCATTTGATGTAAACTCTCATCCTCTGTCTGACCTTAGGCACTTCAGACTCTTACCTATTTCCTTCTCAACCCTGGCTAAATACCATTTAAACATTTGAAATGAATCAGATTTTTTCTTTAAGAACATGGAAGTCATCATTCTGAATAGTCATCTACAAATAGCATTATGTATATGTCTCCTTGGTATCTTTGTACTTCTATTGGCCCACACAAGCCAGTGTGCACCAACTCTAGTACTTCTTTCGAAGTGTACAAGTTTTTCTTTTGAAACTTGATTTGGTCATCTTTCCTAGGTTACATTGTTTGCACAATGTATTATCAGGTTTCTTTAGCTTAGGTAGACCTCTGACTTTCTTCCTTTTTCTAGTGCTAATCAAATTGTCAAAGTTAACATGATACATCCTTTTATGCCATAACCACACATTATCAAGTCTAACAACAAGACATGTTGCATCTTCCATATCTATGTAAAATAGATTACTCCTAGTTTGTTCACCTTTTCCTATTAGATTTCCATCAATGTCATGAATTTTGGCAGTTTTGTTTTCAAATTCTACTTTACAACCTACATTGCCTAACTATGACACACACACAACAAGTTGTAGTTTTGTCCTTCTACATAGTATGCATTATCACATGAAATTTTCTCTATAAGTTGAATAGAAGATTTTCCCTTGATTTGACATTGAGCATCATTTTCAAATCTAACACTACTTCCATCATATTGGGTAAAGGTAATAAAATTACTTTTGTCTCCTGTCATGTTATGTGAGTATCCACTATCTGTGATCCACTTGTCATTCTTGTTCACACAGGTTACTAGTGTTGTTGCTTCATCTTCTTCTGATTCATCCTTCATGGCTACATAAACTACTTCATCATCATTCTCATGATAATCTTCTTCAACAATATAGCATCTTTTTCCTTTGTCCTTGTAATCTCTGCTATCATCTTCTCTTTTGTTCTTGTACTTATTTCGTTCTTTGTAGTTCTTCTTCTATGTACACCTTGCAGCAATATGTCCTACTCCATTGCAATTGAAAAAGATGATAGGGAGCTTGCCTTTGAATTTACCTTTACCTTTGTGGAATCTTCTAGCTAGTAGTGCATCCAATTGTTCCACATACTCTTCATCTGTGTTGCTGTCACTAGATGCATGTTTTTCTTTTCTACTCTTCCTTTTTTATTTCACCTTCTCAGTATCTTAAAATGATATCTTAGCCTTGAAAGTAGATTCGATATTTTTAGGTCTATAGTTATCATAATTGGATAATTCAAAAGCAGTGAGTCTTCCTACTATTCCTTCAAAGGTTAGTGTGTTTCTTGGTACACACCTTAGCTCTTGGATGGCTGAAACTCTAATGGAATAAATGGGGAGTAAAGTTCTTAAGTATTTTATATTGACAGTATCATCATCCAAATGACCACCCAAAATCCTTATTGCACTTACCACTTCTTTCATTCTAGATGCATATTGTGCAGCATTCTCACCTTCCTCCATTTTCATATCATCAAACTTTCCTCTGAGGCTTTCTCTCTTTGCTCTTTGAACATTTTGATCTCCTCCATAGATATTTGATAGGGCTTTCCACATCTTGACTGTAGTATCACATCCTTTGATGTCATCAAATTTAGCATAACTGAGTGCGGAGGCAATCTCTAGCATTGCCTGATTATGCTCCTTCCTTTTGTTCAAATCATCTACAGAGAGGGGTCTAGCTAGATCTATATGTTCTACTTCAATTGAGGATTTTGCATAAACACCTATTGATCCAAGGTGCAGTTTCATTAGGCTTTTCCATGTAGTGAAGTTGTCTTTGTTAAGCTTGGGAACTTCTCTCTTGGACATCTTGATCTTCTTGCTTCTAGTACTTTGAAACTAAATCAACAGATGGCTCTGATACCAATAGTTAGAAATGCTTTAGAATAACTAAGAGGGGGGATGAATTAGTTATTCAAGGTCCAAATGTCCAATTAAAACTTTTTCACCAAGTAAAGTGAGCATATCAAACTATTCATTCATCCAAGCTTAAACTTTCATACTTAGCAAGTTACTATAAATCATCATACAAGCATCACACATGTAAAATCAACACATAACACAGTGATTTATGTGGAAACTCAATCTGGGAAAAACCACCAGTAAAATGCTACTTAATTCTCACTCTTATGAAGTGATGCCCTATGAAAGGACTACCCTGTTAAAGGCTACAACACACTGTTAAATGTGATATGGTTAAAGGATTTAACCACCCTATTAGAAGTCGGCCTGGTTAGAGGACTTTAGAACATTCACTTGGAATGCCAACCTATTAAAGGATTTACAAATGGTTGTTAAACCAACCTAAGTCCATAAGATTTTTACCCTAATTGATACAATTGGTAGAGAGTAACAATAAGAGGTTTTGACCTAATTACAATTCACAAATTATCTTGCAAATTTTAGATCTCTATTCAGCTCTTTCACATTTCCCGACTTTCAGTCTCTGCAACTTTGATAGCTTGTTCTCCTTTCAAGCTTTGTCTCCTTGAGTCTTCATGCTTGATGCACCAGTGTAATCTTCCTTCTGACCACTTTTTGAAGCATAGTCCCTGTACTTTGTTCTTCCTTCTCTTCTTGATGTCTTCTCCTTGACACCCTTCAACCACTTTGTAGTTTGGCACTCTAGCAACTCTTGCTTCTTGTCATGTAACTCCTTAAGTAGAAATTTGAAATTACTTTTCCTACTCAATTCTTCCCTCTTTTAATTTCAGTTTGAATGGATTAGGTAGGATTCATTGAATCTAACCCATATTTTGTTTCTTCTAGAAACATCATGAAGAATCCTCTTGAATTCACTCAAAAAAAAATTACATAGAATTATGTACCACCAGCTCATCATCCTTATCCTCCAACTGGTTCACAAAATTTAAGATAACAAACTTGTCAGCTCATATTTGGTGAATCTTTGACTTTTCTAATAATGCAGTAGCTTGGCACTATTGAAATTCTAGTGCTCAGCACATACTATGTTACTCAGCATCAACTACATTTTACTAATGCTTGAAACCTACTGTAGATTCACTTGGCATTCACTAAGTTTTTTTTATGCTCGACACCTGTTACTTTGCTTAGCACCTAAACACACTCAGTTCCTTCTATATTACTTGACACACACTAAATATTTCTTTTTCTCAACACTAACTAAAAATTTGCTCGTCTTGAACTAGCTTACTCTACACTCAGTAATGAACTTAGTTTAAGCTTTGCAGTCAAACTTGTTCCAACTTATTCCTTCAATGTTTCTAAGTGTGACCAACCTCTATATCTTCAAGTATGTTATCAATACATCATTTAACCATTGTCTTAATTGATCCTTGCACTTCATTACAAAACCATAAATCAACCTTGCCTTTAGGTATTCTTGTTACATCTTGCTGATTAAATCCTCTTCATCAATCAACTAAGTGATAGTACTTAGATCTTATAAGAAATTGTCATTCTAGAAAATAGTAGGTTTGACACCAATGAAAAAATGATGATTGAAAACATTCTTTATCAACCATCTTCCTTATTTGCAATAATCTCCCTCTTTGATAGTATTCTTTTTCAATCAGATTTCCAACAGTTCTACCAAGTGTTACATTGAATAAAGTGCCCAACACTTCACCTATTGAGTAGAATGTTCCTCTATCATCAAGTTTGACCAAGAAATGACAAGGTATTCCTATTGTTAGTGTTATTTCTATTTTTATTATTATACCATCTATTTCTATAATTCTTTCTATTCCAAATGTATCCATAGCTAGTGTAATGACAGTTCAAAATAAGTCTCAATCGAGCATTGAAGTTCTTAATAAGGGTAAAGAATTTGTTAATACCATTATAAAGGTTAAGGGTAAAGAAGAAGAGGAAGTAATGGATTTGGATGAGGACATAGTTATTCTAAATTAGGATATCTCTATCCTTATCCTTGATCAAATGGATTCCTTGGGTGAACTATTGAATAAGAGAGCTAAGAAATAGAAGCTTAGAGAAGAGAAGAAGAAGAAGAAGAAAAATCAAGTCCTTCAGGATATAAAGAGCATTTTTTTGATGCTTTGAGTATTGAGGCTAATAGTACACAATCTATTCTTGAACAGCTAACTAAAATTGACCACAAATTCAATGAAGATCTGAATGAAAAGGAAAAATTGTTGCAGAGAGTTAAAAGAAAATTTGAGAATAGAGTATTAGAGCAAGTTGCATAGAAAATTGCAATAGATCAAGTAGATTTATCTAGTATTCTTGTTTCACTAGAAACATCTATAAGTAATTTTATTTCACTATTTGTCAAATTGAGTGACACATCTATCTTCACAAAGGAGATCAAGCATAAAATTTCCAAGATAGATGAAGATATGAAGGCAAGTGCACACCAGCTACCACTTGACCCAAGTTATAGTTCTACACACTTTATAAAGATCAGATATCTAACAAATCTATAAACAAAATTAGTGAAGGAAGAAGCTAGAATTAGGGTCGCACTTGTAGAAATTCCAGTAACAATTCTTCCATACATGGATGCATTGCAGAAACACATTGCACATGAAAAGACTCTCTTCCATGACAAAAACTTCTCTATAGTTGACCATATGATGGAATTATAAGAAAAAGTTTAGATTGCCTTGCATGCAAGTAAGGTATTACAAGAGAACTGGGACAAGACTATGGTACTAATTCTAAAGGTACATTCTAATTTTTTGTCACATTTTGGTATTTACATATATAAACTATACACCTTTAGCATTTCTATCTAAAAGGGGGAGAATATATTTTATATTATATTATTTCATAAAGAGGGAGAAGATATTGATAAAGGGAGAAAATATTAAGATACTCCAAATGTATGTATATAGGAGAGATATATGTAAGGGGGGGTAGTATAGTATTATGAAGATACTTGTACAGATAAACAAAAAATATTTTAAAAAAAGTAATTTTGAAAAATTAGAAAAATAGAATATGCTACTAAGTTATAACAACAAGAAGTCAAAATCAAGTTGAAAACTTAGAATGATGATAAAGGAAGTTTTTTGACTTATAGTTTTGAATGTTCAAATTTTTGTTTTGATAAGTGTTCTTGTCACTAATGGCAAAGGGGGAGATAGTTGACATTTAGGTCAATTTGTCTATCAATGACTCAACACTTAGTCAAATGTTTGCATTGCTACTAAGCTCTCTAGTTGCTACCAAGCTTATCATTCATCCTATAGAATTAACCAAGTGTTTCAGTTGCTCCTAAGACAAGTAGTTAGAATACAGTGTCTACCAAGCACTTGAGTCAGTTTACAATGTTTTCCAAGCCACATAGTGATTTTGAGCTTCAAAGACTATGTATAATGTAAATTGAATGTAGTAATAGCTATTGAGCTATTCAATAGAAGTAAAGAAGATCATACTCTTAACCGGTCTCTCGTATGTTAACCAAGTCCTACAATATCAACCAAGCTCACAATGTTAACAATGTGAATCTAGTGTTGACTAAGTCATGTAGTGTCAACTGAGTGATTCGGCAAGTATCGAGTTTCTCAGTACTATTCACCAAGTTTCACAATGTTGACTATGTTTGAGCTATGTGGAAGTGATCAGTATGGACCGAGCTTTAAGTTTAATCAAGTGCCAATATTTTTCAAGTGTTCATAGTGTTTTTCATGTATCAAAACATCACTGAGTTATTCTTTAAAACCCAAGTTACAACAGTTGAGCCAACTTTGTAAATTATGATGAATTTGGTATTGTAGCTGACTCCAAAAGGTAATGAATTGGATTGGTATATATGTAATACATTGTATCATACCCAAATAATAGTATGTATCAATAAGAAGAGGATAAGTGTGAATTAAAGAAGGCTACAAGTAGTATTAGAGACAACAGAGATTTAACTATCACAACTAGGTGATCATTGTAATACAAGGAATCTCATTCAGCAATTCAAAGTTGTAGATCAAAGATTAGCCAATGATTCATCCTAATAGGTGTATTAGTCAAATCCTTCAACAAGGTGGACTTAATGGTCTTTTTATGAATCTCTTAACTAAGTGCATACTTCATTGTATGTTTGTAAATCCTTTAAAAAGGTGGACCTCATAGTTTGTATTGCTCCTAACATAGAAGATCACTAGAAGTGGTCAATTGTAAACCTTAACAGGTTCTTTATATTGCATTACTAAAGCTTGTGGGTATCATCCTCGCCCCAATTTTATTTTCTAATTGAAAGGTTTCTAGGTCACCATATCTTGTGTAAAATTGTTATGAATGATTTATTTCTTCCATTCTTTCATGCATGCGATCAAATTAAAATAATATATGAAGGATTAATTAGTGAAGTAAGATAAAAAATTATTGGTTCCTAATTCACTCCTCCCCTCTCAGTAACTTATCCTACCTTATATTTTCAACAAGGTTGACCTAATTATCAATTGCATGACTTAACATTTTATGTAAATCCTTTAACAAGGTGACATTATAAATGAAATGATCAAAGTCCTCTGACAAGGCCACTTTTAATAGGGTGATTAAATCCTCTGACTAGGCTATGTTTAACATTGTGTATTGTAAACCTTTAATAGGGTTATCTCCTAATAGAGATCACTCTGAAAGAGTGAAAAAGTGTTGACATGCTACTAGTAGTTTATCCCAAATTGGGTTTCCACTTAAAAATCCAACTGTCAAACTTGTGTTGAATGCTTTATATGTTTTTTATTTGATAAATTTTACATCCAAAAAAATATGTTAGTTTGTGACAATAATTTTATTAGTACAATAGAGATTGAGCAATAGTAGGATAAGAAGAACAACAAATGCTTTATGTTCAAATATTCAAATGGTACTTATGGACCTTGAGTAATTGATTCAACCCCCCTTCCCCCTCACAGTTATTCTAAAAATTTCTATAAACTTTTCCTTCTACATAATTTTATGCTAATTTGAATTGCTCCCTTCGTGTGCATCTAGAGCTAATGTAAGATCTTCTTAATTTCCAAGTTCTAGTCATCTCCATGGATGCCTGGTTGGATGTGGATATTTCATACAACTCATTAGATTAGATGATGATAGCTTCTTTCCTTGTGCTTTCCTCTAACTTCCTTACCCATTTCTGATTCTTTTGTGTTCTAATTTCTTTAATCTTTGACTTGCCTTTTTTTTCTTCACCATTATTTTTTCTATCTCTATTTATGCAATTTATTTTGAGGTTACCTATCTCCTTGCATACATAACATCTAATATTGGTATTTCTTTTTTTGATATGAGTTTCTACACAATTTATACCAATATACCCGTATTCTCCATAGTAATGACAACTTCCCGATGTATTATAGTCCCAATTAATAAATTCTCTTTGTCGGGTTGTATTGTACTGAACGTTTGGATTAGATCTACATTGTAAAGATTTGTGACCTTGCTTGTGACATGTAAAATAATTCCCTTCAAATTTTGATTTGGTTCGACATTCATTTTCCTTGCACCATGACCATACTTGTTGCAATTGTAACACTAACCTTTGAACTTGGGTTTCATGGTGTTGTTCAAAAAAACATTTAAAGTATGGCCTATTTTTTAACAAGTGTTGCATGTAGGCATTTTTTAATTCCATGCTCCTTGTTTTGATGAATCTCCTTGATTGGTATACCCTAAACTAGTAGTGTCTTTGGGCATATTCAAAATTTTCTCATATAATTGATTCACACTTTCTTGTGACCTTAATCTTCTTTCATTTAGTTCCTTTTCATCTTTTAGTTTATTTTGGAGTCTTTCATTTTCTTCTCTTAGATTAGTAATTCCTTGATTTGCATGAGCTAGAAGATCTACCATGTCTGCTTCATTTTGAGATAATTGTTGAACTTCATTTTTTGTCTTCATCTCCCATTTCTTTACCATATATTTCTTTGTTCTTTTGTTACATGACTTCACATAGCCTTATGGAGTAACTTTATTTTTCTCTTTTCAGTTTTCTTGCTTACTCTTAAAGAGTGTCATTCTTCACTAGTAGATCTTCTATGGTTGCATTTTCTTCTTCTAAACTTCTTTCTTTGTATAGTTATTCTATTATTTCTTGTGTGTAGAGATTTTCATCCATTTGTAAAGCCAAAATTTTCTTCTTTTCATAGAATGAGTGAGTTATTCCTTGAGTACCTTGACCTTCTCTATAGCCATATGTAGATCCATTTTTTCATTGTCAATAGCTTTCTCTATTTTGTACACTTTTGTTTCCTTGGATCTTTACTTCCTATATATTAAGCCTCTGATATGGGAACCATGCTCTAATACCAATTGTTGGAAATGTAATGAAAAGAAAGTAACTAAGAGTGGGGGTGGATTAGAAACCAATAAACTTTTCACTCTAAGATTACTTCAACTTTACTTCTTTATATTATTTATTTTACTTCCATGCATGAACATAATGTAATAAATAAATCAACACCATAACACTTTGACACAAGATATGGTAATCCATAAACCCTCCAAATAGAAGTTAAAACTGGGGTGAGTATGACACCCACAAGCTTCACTACTACATTAATAAAGTTGAACTTTTATGGCTTACAATTGATCACTTCTAGTGATCTACTCTGTTAGGATTATGAAGGAGTGTTAGGTCTACCTTTCAAAATTATTTTATAGTACAATGGAATATCTTCTTTGTTAAGAGACTTAGTATAAGACTGTTAGATCCACTTGGTTAAAAGATTTGATTGTTATACCTATTAGGACATGAATCAACAAAATGATATTTGTAATACAACTTGATTTTTTGAATAAGATCGATTGAATAATATGATCACCTGACTATGATGGATGAGTCTCTATTCTACTCTTTATACTATTAGATCCACTTGGTTAAAGGATTTGATTGTTATACCTATTAGGACATGAATCAATGAAATGATATTTTCAATACAACTTGATTTGTCGAATAAGATCCATCGAATAATATGATCACCTAACTATGATGGATGAGTCTCTATTCTACTCTTTATACTACCTTATAGCCTAATTACATATTGTGGCCTATATTTTTCCTCTTATAGTCTCCAAAATAAACACACACACACACACACATTATATTCTTACATTTTACAAAAATGATTTTTTCTTCCTTATAAACCTTCAAACAATAACTCTATACCAAATTAGCTTCCATAATAGAAATCTTAATAAGAATCAAATTATACTTTAGATTTCGCTTAGGTAATGCATTGCTTTTGATCTTCTGATGACACACAAGAAATGTAATGAGCTTGGGTGACACTTTTTCTCAGTTAGTACTAGAATCTTGGATGACATTGCAGAACTTAGGTGATATAGCTAGCTTGGTTTACATAGAGAGCTTAGTTAACTCTGCGAACTTGGTTCACACATGAGACTTGTTTCCCACTGATAATACTCAATAACTTGGTTTATACTATGAGATTAGTTTATGCCTTTATCTTCTTAGGCTACACTAAAATCTACTCTCTAGTGGAAAGCTTGGTTGTAGTATTAACTAACCTTCCTTGATAGCTTTAATTGGTTTGTGACTAATCAATAATATGTCTTATCATAGGGTCAACAATCCCCACCCTAGTTTTATCTTTAACTTAGAGGGTTTCTTGGTAACCAAATATTTGTGTTATTTTTTTACATTTCATGCATTTGATTCATAGATTAGATCTATATGTTACAATAGTTTTATTTTACAAATTATGTTATGTGTGCATTGGACATGAGATGGTAAAGATGGTGAATGCAATAAATTATTGTTAAAAGGTTTAAGTGTTATAGATCCTTATTCACCCCCCCACCCCCACCCCTCCCCTCCCCCCCCAACCTCTTAGTATCCTAGTTTCCCAATTAAGACTTCCAATAGAGCCCGCTACTCAAATATGCATATACAACTTTATAATTCTATCAATAGATATAGATACAAAAACCTTTATATAGTGCTCATATCTTAAATATCAAATTTGTCCTTCTAGTTCCTTCTTCAAAACTGATCATAAAAATTCTCTTCTCCATACTAGAATCAAATTTTCATCTATAATTAGTACAAAGAGCATGAATTCTATCATTATATCATTATAATGCAATGCCACACTTTGCTAAACACAATGTATTATCTTTATACCCAAAACTTTCTTCTGTCAGCATTGCTACTTACTATTTTGTTAAATCTTTTGAATCATCTATTTCTACATGTGGGTTAATATCTTGAATGTTGTCCCAAAATTTTCAAGTAATTTTTTTGGTAAACCAAAATAATTCCTTAACCAAAATGCCCATTTCCTACCTTTAACTTTGTCCCATCCTGGTAACCTGTTAATGGTAAATCTACAATAACTTCTTCCAGATATACCCAAATATTAGGTTTTTTTACCCATGTATTTTTAAAACTATATTCTTCCTTCCTATAAATTCCCATAAGCTCAAGTACCTCTAGTGAATTGTGCTAAGAAAAATAAGTTGATTGTTCTATGTTTCAATGATATGTAGTTAGACAATTTTGTAAAATTTTTTACTTCAAACTTATCCTTTCATTTTATTATCTTAAAATAAGCTATATCTTTCAATAAATGATAACCCCAACATATAAACTTAGCCAAATGGACAACAAATTATTTCACTACAGAAGCATTATCTCTATTATTTTTCCTACTAGATCATTTTGCAAGATTTCTCCATTAATTGTGACTCTCTGTTCATTTGAAGAATTATACACCATTCCAATAAAACTTGAAGAATTTTAGGAATCCTAGATACATATGGTAATACATCCTCCACCATGTTGGTGTTTTTTACAAAATTGGATTATTATATGTTAGGTTTCTTGGCTAGTGGATGTAACATATTTTGAGAAATAAATTTTCGTGGAGCATCATTTAGACTTATAAGAAAGAATCTCTAATTTTTGGAATTTTCATCTATTTATATAATGGAAGACTCACTTTGATTTTATTGAATTCTTCTATTACATAAGATATCAACTCCTTGAATTCCTCTCTAGGAGGACTTTTTGTCTATTTTCCATTGGATTCTCTTTTTTCCTTTGTTCACCTCTTTATACTAAGGATTACACTAGGTCTCCCTTTCTCAGTTTGAGAAGTATTTTTCATAGAAGAATATCCCCAATCTCCTTGATAGCTAGTAGTGTGTCAATAATCATGCAAATCTCTTAAACAACCAAGAATATTTCTTACATTAGGATGTGGGGTATTTGTAATTTTTTTTGGAGCAGTTGGCTTTGTCAATAGTTCATGATTCCTATAATTCTACTATTATGTCCTTATCCGAGAATTATTGGTTATGATTTAAAAATGTTGTACTTCACTTATCTCTTCCACTAGACCCTAATGTAGAGAGGGAAGAAAAATATACCATTATGTGTTTCTTTAGTTTGGCATAGTGGTAGAGGTTGGTTTTCTAATGGAACATAATATTGTAGTGTTGCCATGAGATAATTTGTTGATGTTGGTGGAAACTTGTGATTTCCTTGCATAGAAATATAATCCCAAGAATCAATAGAAGGTAACTTGGAATTAGAAACTCAATGCTTGATCATATCTTTTTTTAGCTACTAGCTCATATCATGTAGGAGGAGGATTCTCTAGTATGATAGTTGTACTCACTTCTACCTTGAAAATATTGACAACTCTTTGAAATTCCTAACACATCACCCATGTAATATACACCATCTATATAGTACCAATTTGACTAAGAAGACTTTACCAGTTGGTCAATTTTAATAACATGGAGAATTATCCAATGGTGAGGGTATGCCTCCATTATTTGGATTTGTGTTTCATGATCTCTTTTGACTACCTTGTTTATTATTATGATATTGATAATTTTTATCTAAATGACCTTGATTATTTCTCAAGTATCCTTGATTATTTTCTTAGTATCCCTAACTATGTACTTGATTGATATTATGATGCATAGGTCAATTTTATTCATATCCTTGGATGTCAACTTGATATGACTAATAATTCTACTATGTATTCTATAACTTGTTATTTAGATTTCTAGGGTATGTAAAACTAGTGGAATTTTTTTTCATGCATTCAATAAAATCTTTCATCTTATCCTTTTCTTCTTAACTTCTTGTATAAGTGGTCATGTTTTGAAGATAAATAGCTTATAAAGCATTGCCTATGATAGAGGAAATCTAGGATGAAACACCAAATAGTTAGGAAGGGTAGAAATGTGGTTAATAGTCAAAGCATAATTTAGTATTCCTTCATTTGGCATATTTGCATTTCCAAACTAATTATATTCTCTATTTGTAATTGTTGGTGATTGAAAACTAACTCTTTTGGCCTTAGCATATGCTTGAATTAGACTTTTAGGAGACAAATGAGTTTTTTGAACAAATATGAACATGATGATAGATATTTCATGCTACCTCATCACATATGAGGTAAGGAAATCACAATCTTGAATGAGCCATGTGAAATTAGTTATTGAAACTAACAATTGGTTATGGTTTTTTGTCTCCTTATCTCAGTGAACTATCTATATACAATTGAGTAGGGGTGATAAGCAATTTGAAGTTGTTGAGATGTGTCCTTCTATTCTTTCCAAGCTTGAATTAAATTTATATGTAGATTAATATACCAATAAAACTATTCCTCTTCCAATGAATAAGGGAAAATTCTTCGGGCAAAATCATCTTCTTAAACATTTTTATTCTGGAGGGAATCCTCAAAAATCTTCATGTGTTAATTAGCATTGTGTTTGACATTAGTCATTAATACTTTAGAACAAAATTTTTCAATATTCATTGGCATATTGTGGTAAGAAAATATTGAGCAACAACATGAGAAGCATAACACTAAAGTGTTTAATGTTTAATTATTCAAGTGGTACATATAGACCTTGAGTAACTATTTCACCACCCCTCCCTGCCTTAATTTTTCTAAACATTTCTGATAATTGGTATCAAAGCACAATGCTTACAAATAATTTTTTTAAGGTACTTAAAGATAAATATCATGACAAATAAGAGAGATGTACCCAAGCTAAACAAGGAGAACTTTCATACATGGTAGATCCTAATGAAGCTACACATATCTATTATCAGTGATGTTGCTATATAATTTGTAGACAATGAATATGTAGAAGTAATAACTTCTATGATTGCTAAAGAATTGAGAAACAAATTAGAACACAACCAAGAAATGGTGTGGAGATTTCCTTAGCAATGACTTTTATTACTATTTGCACAAATAATTGTTGAATTTTTGTATCTTCTTGCAGAAATCCTCTGTTTGTTCATCCTTGTACTTGATATTGAGGAGGTGGTATGTAAAATTCTTGTAAGATCATATACACTTTGTGATTTTTGACTTGTAGATGCCTCTATATTTGTTCAAGGAAGCTTTGGATAAAAGTTAAGCTCTTCTATCTCATTCACTCTTCGATTGGATCTTAGGATTCTTTGATGTACTTCAAGCAAGAATGAACTAATATACTCTAGCATATGAAACTTCTTTCAACTATTTTAAATAAGTTGTAACCCTCCCTCTAGTGCCAATTTTTGTTGATGTCAGAGTGATGGAAGATGCATCTTTAGATAATGTATACCCTTTATGATTATTCTATTACTTTAGTTTATTCCATGTTCAAATTAAATCCCTACTTATAGTACCAATATATGTTGATGTGTGGTTTAAGGACCACCAAATAGTAGAATGAAATATAAAGTTACCTAATTCTCTCTTGATAGAGTCTCGTATAAGAAAAAATTGTGAGAAGATCATACAAAAACTTCATGGTTCCTTCAGTGTCAGTTATAGATTGTGGATATTTTTTGTGGTTTATTTGATTTAGTAATAATCACAAGGTACCTTACGTATATTTACTCAGATTTATTTCAAATCATATTTGATCAAGGATTTATCAAAATATTTTCCAATGAAGCACTTTTTTTTTTTGGATTTTGATATAAATATGCTAAAATGAAGGTAGATATGTTTAGGAATTCCATTATAATCCTAAGGGTAGTGCATCATCCTAAAATGGAAACACTTTTAGGTTAAGAGAATTTAGCCCTTCGAGTAAGTGGTTTGGGATCATGTCAAGCAGCTTGAATGTGTCTTTGCATGGATTTGATTGTTTTCACCCTATTCTACTTTTCTTTCTCTATTTCCAACCTATTTCTAACAAATTGCTCTGTGAAAATGAAGAATTTGGCCTTTGGGTCAAGGATAACCTCCTTGACCCTAGGTCCTATTTTCAATTTGTAAGAGTTTTGGGATCTCAGGCTTCAAAAAGTTTTTTTCCCACTTCTGGGTCGGTTGTTTCAAGTTTCAGAATGGTAGACTCTTAAATTACATTTAATCTAGGTCTATTTATAAAGGTTAAGGTTAAATGGGATTTAATGCTCCTATGTTGGCCGTCTCTAGGAGTTAGTACCCTAGATCTCTATATAAGGAAGCCTCTTCCTCTCATTTTTCTCTAAGATGCATTATGATATTGGGAAAACTATTATCTTTCTACATCCATTATTCCATGAAGTAAAGTTATATCAAGCATTCAAGTGTTCAAGCATTCAATTCATCAAGGAGGACCATTGTTAATCATTGAAGGATTCAATCTCTATGGAGCCCTCTTGTTGAAGATTTCTCTATCCACATTCACACAAGCCTTCTTCTATGCAAAGATACATTCAATATTAGCATTGAAGTTCTAATGAAATTGATTTGAGACATCCTATATACATTTTACATAAATTTGGAGCATTCGTACTTGTGGATTCAAGGATTCAAATCCTCCACAAGGATTTCCACATAAGCAAGGCGAATAGTTCCATTTAATTTTTTTATGCATATATATTGTTTCAATTATATTTCAAGGTTAATTACAAATTGGGGTTTGATTGAGGCAAACCCCCCATCCAACAAACAAACTATTTCTCTTGCAAGTAGATGTGTGGAACAACAAATTGAAGAGTAGAATTAGATACCCTTTTCATCAAACTTGTGAGATCTACGTACAAAAATTTCTTTGGAGTAGTTTAAGTCAAGGTCAACTTTTTGGGGTACAATTGTGCCTCAAGGTAATATTGTGCCTTGCCAAGAGGGTCAAGGTCGACCTCCCTTTAGAAAGACAAAATATTTTTGGGTTTTCTCCATCTCGACATTTCTACTCTAGAATATGTTGCAAATTTTCCAAAAATTATGTACAAACATCAGAAATCAGCATTTTCCATATTCAAGGTTAGTATTTATCTCTTATCTATTTTAGGATTTAAGAACATACTCCCCCACAATAGAAAGATCATATAACCTCCCCTTCTTTCTCCATATTTTCCATTATTTGATCCATTTATACATTGAATACCCTCTTGTGTTTAATCAATTTAGATCATTCCTTTTGAAAATTAGGGTTGTGAAGAGGGTCAAACAGTGATAAAAAAAGATGGTACTTCTATGGAAAAATTCCTCATTTGCCAACCTGCAATTCCCTAAGTTATACTATAACTATATGTGAACACGTGCAATCTTCAAGGATTCTTCAATAGCTTTTTATACCATCCCATACAACATCATAGAAAATAATGTATATGAATGATAGAAGTTAAGAATAGGTATGAAAGGGTTTATGCTAAGCTTGAACAATGACTTATTGTAACTAAAATGTTAAAATTATGAGTTGAAAGCAATTTATCAAAATACCACCATTTTTCCATTGCAATCACAACACTTTATCTAATAAACTTAATCTAGGTAAGGGAATTTAAGAGAACAAGAAAGCACTAAATCACATCAAGTATTCACCAAAATTTAATAAAAACTTCATTTTCTTAGTAGCTCATGAAAATAATTTCAAAAAGAATTCTCCTAACAAATGAGAAATGAAGCCTTTATATAAGTCATCGATTAAAATGGATAACCTAGATTAAAATAATAATTGATGGACTGGATCATTTGTTTCACATCAATCTTGATTAGGGTTAGCACAAAGAAAAGGAATCTATATTGGGTATTAAATGTCCACTACACATGCTTACTTGGGAAGAGAGTGGCATGCAATAAATGACTACTAAGCACACACCTTCTGAGTGTTGAATACATTTATCATTGACTCGACCACCTAAATGTATGAAATTGATCCAACACCCTCTCCATTTATTTCATGATGATGCTTGATATTGATTCCTTCTTGAAATCTAGAACTTCAACTACTCTTTATGCTTTTCCTAAAATTTCCTCCCAATCTAGTAATAAGTCTTAAGTGGTGTGCATTGTATTCAAGAAGATGGAGAAGTTCTCAAAATTATATATCTCTAAAGTATTCAATTGAAAGGAATCCTCCAACTTTCCCTTCATGTTATCCACTATTATTTCATCTTTTGGACCAATATTTATATATAGAGCTCTTCTTCAGTATTGATACACTAGTACATTTGAGGTCATTTTTTGACCATTATTGGTCAAAATTTTGACCCAATTTTGGACCAAATCTTGACCAAGTTCAACCAACCCATTGGTCAATAATTTTCTAGTCAAAATTTTGACCAATACATTGGTCGAAACCTTTGAAACATGTTGGCACAAGTTCTGCCAAGCATTGGTCAAAATTTTGACCAATGCTTGGTCGAAAACTGCCAAGTATTGGTCAAATTTTTTACCAATGATTGGTCAAAAATAGCCAAACATTGGTCAAAATGTCGACCAATGCTTGGTAGAAAATTGCCAAGCATTGGTCAAAATTTTGACCAATGATTGGTCAAAAATAGCCAAGCATTGGTCAAAATTTTGACCAATGCTTGGTAGAAAATTTCCAAGCATTGGTTGAAATTTTGACCAATGATTGGTCAAAAATAGCCAAGCATTGGTCAAAATTTTGACCAATGCTTGGTAGAAAATTGCCAAGCATTGGTCAAAATTTTTTTTAGGCCTACACTTGTTGAGGTCCACTTCAACAATGGCCCTTCTTGTGAAATTGTTGTCAAAAACCTTTCTAATGAGATAATTTTTTATGAGCTCTTCATTAGTAGGATGGAACATGAATCCAAGAGGTAGTTGTGCATCACCCATATCATGACTGTAACTAAAGTTGAGAGCCTCTATTATTGAATTCTCTTCCCTATTACCTAGAATGCCTTTTAGCTATTGGAGAGAAACAACAGTGGCTGCTCCAGCCATGAAACCCACGATAGTTTCATGCAATAGAAAGTCTATAATGAATCCCAACCTATAGTAGAATCATAAATGATGTGACACATACTATTAGTGACCAAAATCCAACTATTTGGCTCCACTGAAAAAGATTCTAGTGTTGTCCATGAACTTTAAATAGTTATATAAATCAGTATGACTTTCTCATGTCATCCCAAATAAGCAGAATTACATAACTAAAAATTGAAATATGGGACTTGTTAAAACCATTGAATTACATGAGTTTTTAGCACAAGCCTCCCACTCAATTATGTACAGTCACATGTATCTTCTCTATAAAAGAAGAATCCTATGAAGGACAGACTTTGAGAGGCTTGCATAGTGAAATTATTGCATTATTAGACATGTAAATCATCAACCTAAAAAATGCCCATGCTTGCTTGAAAAATCCCAGCAAAGAATGTTGCAGTCAGGGCCAAGTGCAAAGCTAGTTGAGGATTTTGTGTTGGGGAGACCTCCTTGGAAATCAATGATCCTATAAGAAGTGACACAATCACCAATGATATGTAAGATGGTTTATAGCCTCTTCCAAATCACCTAAGAAACTCTGAGATTAGAACAAATGCAAAAGGCAATCTATGTGATGCCCTTCTAGAAATAATATATGATAGCCACTCTACGAATTATATTAGCAAAGAGTTATACCATTTGAAATTGTCTCCATTTCTTTGCCCTTGTCTACTTGGGTAGAATCTCATTGCTCTTCAATTACTTCAACAGAGGGATTTCCCATCTGTCAGTAACTACATATGTTAATTAAGGAGTTGATGTTAACAACATCAATCATGAAGCTCCAAAAGCAATACTAACTCAGACTTAGAATGTACTATGACATACATATTTTAGTTTTCAATAGAAAATATTATCAATCAAAGCCTTACTTTCTATGGGGGGTCATTGTCTAGTTCAACAACTCCTTCATTGTCAAGTTCAATGTCTGATTCAACAATCTCATCATCACTGACATTTTCTTCTGGCACTTTTGGTGTAGCACTTGAAGTACCAAATTGTTCATCCAAATCCATATAATCATCACTTTCATCCTCGAAAGTACTTTTTTGGAGCACATTTCACAGAAAATTAGTTTTAAAAAACTACAAACATTTTGGATTCTCATGAACATTATAATTCATATCAGTATAAAACTCCATAGAAACTGATAAAATTGATTCAATACATGCTTTCTTTGTTACAATTCCTACCTAAAACTCCTTGGAATAACACTAGTGAGTTCTCAGGTGAGAATAAAGTTAAATATGGGAACCAATTTTTATTTAGAAAACCAACTAATACAGTGAAAAATGTACACAAAAGAAAACTTCAAAAGCACAAATACCAACAAAGATGTTTGGGACTCAACTTTGGAGTACAAACATATGATATTAAGATATTTTATAAACTATAATTCTAATATAAACTTGCTTGCTAAATCATAATATGCTTGTTTGCCTCAAAAACACACAACTGAATCCTAATAGTAAGATCACAATTTGACTTCTTGTGTAAAATATCTCCTACTTATCAAGCTTCAAATATCTTAATCTTTTCCTACTTTACTTCTTCCAGTAATGCTTGAGAATTCAATGGGACTTAAATGTTTCAATTTGAAACAAGTATAAATTTCCTGATATTTAAGTGTCCAAGTCATTTACTATAGTCTACAATAATGCAATGTCTTTGTTCCTCATATATTTTGCCTAAGAAATTAATTAAAATAACTAATTAAATATCAAATTGTCTTGATATTACTGATATTCTTTCATTCCATTACTGACTTTCTTTCATTCCATCCGTCCCATATGATGATTATCAGGAGAATTTTCCACTAGAATTTGAAGGTTTTCTTTTAATTTTCAATGTCTATCCTTCTATAAGGGACTTAGTAAATTTGGACAAGGTCCTTTCTAGGTTCAAGTATTTTCATAAAGAGGAACATGAGAAAAATTTGGTCATTGAGGGCGGGTTCCAAATACTTCTACACTATAAAAATAGTATTAACTATTTAAGTTATTACAAGCTCAACACAGTAACCACAAGTACACATAGCTAGTTTGCTAAAGTCTTGATTCCTAATTAATGGGTTGCATTAAATACAAGCATGCCACAATTGATCTTAATATTAGCATTAGTAATGATTTGTTGTATTGAAATCATAGATTGGTGAAGCCAATGGCAAGAGCTGTTTATTAATGAATTTTTAACTGAAATCATGTATCACTGAAACCCATGGTAAAAGCATTCAAGTTACTAGATGAAACTTATTCTGTGAGCTTGTATATTTGAGTTGTAGTTTTTTGCCACATAATCTTTCTCCATCATCATATATTGACCATATCAACTTCATGCAAAATTTATACAACTGTGGTACTTGGTAAATAACATTCATTCCTTTGCATTTTCTTCATCTTCTGCTTCATTCACATTGACTATGAAAGTGTACTCTTGATCACACCTAAGCTATCAATCACACATGAAATATAGTGTATATGTCTTCTCTCCAAGCTCTGAAGGTGCAGTAAACCCAAGCTTGACTTTAATCTTCCTTTGGAGCAATACCCTCTTAATGGCCAATAGCTGATTGCTTTTTAAATCTCCAATTACTAGCCACCATACTTCTTCCTTTTCTTTGGGATACCTTGGTGCATCAACTGGACCCAACTCATTTCTACCTTCAAGATCTCTTTCTAGAGTGACCTACACTATTACATTCTCTCCAGCCCTCACATCATCACTGTCAACTATGTCATATGCCAAATCAATGTTTGGGAAATGATTACAAAAATGAGCAATGTCTAACAGTTGTAAATCTATCATTTGTAACGATTCATGCCTTTCATCATCCTCCATCTCAACTAAATCAGAAATAGTTTCAATGTTTTTCCCTGGATTTTCATGGCACTTCTTAGCAAGTTCCTTGGTGAAATGTGGAAGCTATAACAGGACAAAATCACAGTCCCAAAGACCTTGTGTAACCATTTGGCTCAATTCCATTGTTGCAAGAGCTAGATTGAACCGACCATTACTAGAAATAACATCCACCATAGCTTGAAGAAGGTGGTTAGTAGAAAGAAGCTCGTTGATCTAGTGTTAGGTTGCCAGCTATGACATGCCTTGAAAAGTGAGCTTACAACAATGCATTTGTCTTTACATGTGGATCGGTATATTTTGGTTTGTCAATAAAAAACTTTTGATGATTTATCAATTTTCTTATTATTTCTTCTTCACATAGCCATATGGGAAGCTATGAATACTCTAAGGCAGAAGTAAGAATTCCAAAAAGCTCTTTTAGTTTTGTCTTTGCAGACAATGATGAGCTGAAGAGTTCAATGGTGGTATAGCTAATATAGTAGTAAGATCCTATCACCCCCAGGTTCAAAGGAGAAAGATACATATCATCTTCTATGGAAACACATTTGCTTGATTCCAAATCACTCATCGTACTCTCTATAAGCTCAAAAAAGTGGTCTAACAAATGCCTATGGCTGACACCTTGAAGATTATACTAATTTGGATTCAATGTATCTTTGATAGAAGAATGTCCAAGTAAGATAGTCTACAACATCCTTCTTACTTTCAATAGTACCCACAACAACTTCAGCATTGATATGATCATGGAGAAAGTGATCTAGATGACTCTCCATGGGAAATGGCTCATATAAGGTTTTTTTATAATATTCTTTATGAGGTGCATGGAATAAAATTACACACTTTCTAACATTATCAAGCAGAGGTCTACTGGCATGCCCCATCATTTGGAGAAGATCAGTTATAGGATAGTCTATGTGAGCATTTTCTTGTCTATCATAATACTATATACCCATGACAACAATCAAATAAGCTGACAAAGACAATCCCCAACTCATTGAGCTACATGCAATGCACACCTGAATTGCCCCTACACTGAACAACTAGGCTACAAGTTGTTGTTCTACCAAAGTGAACATTATGATGAAAATATTTTTATTGGGTTGATGATAGCATTAAACAATCATAGTTCAAAGTAAATAAAAGAGAGAATCTAAAACTAGGAAAGAACTATAGATTTGAGTAGTTTTTCCTCAGGCATTATGATTAAATTTTTTTTGTTAATAATAGAATTGAACAATCATAGCTCAAAGTAAATAAATGAGAGAATCTGAAACCATGAAAGAATCCATATAGATTTGAGTAGATTTCTTTTGACCCCATCATAGTTAAGTTGTTCACCTCACATATAAGTTATTTACAATAATTAGAAAATCAACCTCTAGGGCTATGACCAATACCCTACGACCAAAATTTTGAAGGAACAATAACATACAATCAGACATCTTGATGTATAAATTGGGTCTTAAAAAAATCAGTTTCCTTTGGGGAAAGTACTTATTTGGTTCTGAATACTAATGTCGTGGAGTTTGTTTCAAATCATATAGTGTCTTTTCAAGTGACATAACATGTGTTACTTTTGTTTTCTAACAAAATTGGGTTTTTAGATCTTCATTTAGGAATGTACTTTATATCTATTTGGTGGATATTCCAACTATGATTGGAAAAAAGTGTTGTCCACATTATAATCATAATTATCTTTGCAACTAGAGCAAAGATTCCTCAATCTTCAATTTGTTGCTCTTTAGCTACTAATCTTGCTTTGTGCTTGTCAATTAAAACATTATTTTTAAACTTGATCTTGATACTTTTTATAATCAATGGCTTTCTTTCCAATGTCTATCTCTCGACTCAACACATTTTTTCATTTTTCTTTCCTTCTTGCTTCATCATAAATACTTGGTTCACAAGCGCTTATGATGCTCTTCTTGCTAAGATTATGAAGTGGACAATGACTTTCAATCTGGATAATCAATTTCTTCTCTTCCTTCTATAGATTCAATGGGACTTTCAGAGTTTGGCTCAACTTTTTTGGGTAAGTGTGATGATATGTAGTGCACTATAAATTTTCTCTTCAATGAAAGGATTACCACCTCTAATTTTCAAATGGCGATCAACCAGAACTAGCTGACAATTTAACCTTAAAAATACATTTTATGCCAAATTCCAATCACAATTAAAGACATTTAGCTATTGGAAAATGGCAAGATTATGTCTTATTCCAGATATGCAATAAAATGGGCAAGAAATGTGGAAGAACGTTAAGTTTTTATCCACCAAAACATAAGTAAAATTGTATAAACTGAATGTATTTTTAAAAATAATGTCAATTCCCTTCAAAAGAAATATTTTGCATACAACTTACTTGCTAAAGATGTTTCAAGTTCAGCAACTCTTTAATCACAGGATCCACAATAGTTGGAAGCTTTGGCTTGTCTGTCAGTTGTGGCTTGGCCTGCAACAACCAAGAATTCATTAGTATATGCATCTCAACATTTAAAAAATACATCAAGCAATTCAAGTTAGTTCTAGTCTATAAATTAACTAACATTTGTTTCTTCTTTAACATATTCAACAATCAAGTACTAGGTTTTTTAGTTTGGACTCTGCCCTGATGAGCATTCCGTTACAATCAAATTTACTTACTTTGGCATTATAGTTTACATCAAGGAGAACATTTGATGATTTCAAATCATAGTGAATGATAGATGGATCATAGTACTCATGCAAATGCTTCAACGCTCTATAATATTTAGGGCATAATGACTTTAGATTATGTTGCACTGTCTTTATTTTTACAAAAGAAAAACACAGAGAATCTGCTCTTGGCTCAAATCATTATCACTATTGGCTCAAACCATTTTCACTAAAACTAAATGAATAGGCATCAAAAAAGAGATAAAACAATGCCAAAAAAAAGGATGGTCTATTTAGAAGTTTTAACAACCCATAACTGCTTTAGGAGGCTTATTGAACCTATTTAGAATTGAAAGTGAATAAAAATGGGATAAGGTTAGGAATTGAAAGAGAATAATAAATGAGTATAGAATCTCACTTGAAAACAAATATAACTAAAGATTTAATGTGATGAAGAAGACTAGAAAAGAAAATGCCAATGAATAGAGAAAATCAGGATGTAATGATTGTGTGGACAAAAATACAATCAACCCATTACTCTTCCCATTAGAATAAATTCTGAACAAACCCTTGTAACCGCTTCTCACTATTTTTGTTAACACCACAATGAACAAGAAAATTGACTGTGTGGAAAACAAGAAAACTCTTTGATAGGAATCTGTCTCAAGACAAAAAAAACCAAAGCTATTATGTGTTTTCCACAGCTACATATATTTGTTATAAGTATTTGTTGTTGCGTCAAAAATTTGAACTATTATTGTCATTTAGAAATGGTAGATTTATTCTGATCCATGGCATGAATCTCAAAAGAGGCATTGACTACTAAATCAACAATCTCAACAGTAATTCATTGACAAAAGATGTAGGAATGTAGGGTTTCATGGATGGGAATGAGGGTTTAAATTTGGAGATGGCAGAGGGACAGTGGGTGAACAATGGTGGAGCACTAGTAGGGGTGGTGCTGCTATATAATATAACATCTTTGTGAGTTTTCATGAAGGTGGAATTCTTATTAGAAGTGGTTAAATCATGTTAGAAATTCTGAGGGAAGTGCTTACCAATTTGTTACCAATCTAGCCTTTGACATTAATCGAAAGGACTCAAATGAGACTAAGCTCTGATACCACTTGTTACAAATGTTGTTGCTATTACACCAAAATATCAACCTATTAGTGCTCGATACAACTAGACTTATAAAATCTACAGGAAGTAGTTAAATTAGATTTCGAAAGGAACATTGATGAATTTTCCTAACCAATTTTTTTATAGTACACATTGGAACAGTAATTTCTTACATATATTCAAAAGTTATTTCAATTGAAATTTGTAGTCAGTGACGCAATGTAGTACATTTGAAGTAACATTCCATTAGAAAAGAAAAATGTTAGCCATGGACAACATGAAAAAAAAATAGTAACATAGACACTTCAATACTATTGAAGCATTCAGAGTTGACATGAACAACCAAGTCTATATATTAAAATATTTGGACAAATGATATAAGAAAAGGTATCCTAGAATTATTAGTCATTAAACCAAAAAGTGAAACAAGAAAAGAGATATCAACATTATTGAATCATCAATTCAAAAGAAAAACAAGAAAAGTGACTTCAGTATTATAGAAAAGTTAAGCCATGTCATGAATCCCAAAGAAAAAAATTGATAGAATAGGGCTAATGTAGACAATTACACTTTTAATTTACATACGTAAAATTCTTCCTCTGCCTATTGTCTATCGTCATTCAGCTTCTTCACAACAACACAAAATCCATCATGGAACTGGGCTTGATATACACAACCAAAGCCACCCTTTCCCAAAAGATTATAACTACTAAAATTATTTGTTGCCTCATGCAAAGCAAGGTAATCAATTTTAGATGCACATTCTTTCCTCTTTGTAATTTGGAAAGAGCTCAATGATTAATCAATGAACCAAGTGATATTCCCTTAGTGCCATCTGAAAGGACAAGTTGGTTCAAATTTTTATTAGTAAACTACTTTTAATTCCATTTGGGACCAAAAAGGGACTACAATAAGAATGCCCAAAACTTCCTTTAATGGATGTATCCATAGCCCTGAATCCCATAAAGAGATTATGATAATGCTTATTTGAACTTCACAAATTGTAAGCTTAACGTCTATAGAAGAGGATCCCATAGGAAGTTTTTCAACCATTAAGAAAAGAGAAGAAAATCTGAACCATCAATGTGTACTTGTCTTTCATATGCTTGAACTTGAGATGGTGGATGAACTAGATATGAATTACGCTTGTGCACCCAACTACAATATGCAAATAGCAAGATGACTCCAATAAGGAATGGATTAAACATGATAGCCACAAGGATTAGAACTCTGAGATGGTCACTTTCATGGCTTGCTGAATTTTTTTGTTCCATTTTTGCTGCTGAAACATTGTTTTGGAATAATAAAAAACAAAATATCTATCATATGGCACAAAATGTGTTACTAGATTCAGGTTTCTATAATATCTACACAACTTGAAATGTTAAAAAAATAGATAAAATTAGAATGCTCTAACTCTTGGAGCACCCATAATTCAATTTCAGTAAATGAAAGCTCCTAATAGAGAATGAATATGTAAGTTCATTTACCCATTGTAGAAGAATGGTAAAGAGGGTGTGAACTGGGAGCATGCAATGGTGCATGTGACAGGGAATGAGTCCTTTGCCTCTAATGAAGATAAGATTTTCCTGATGATCTCTTGCCATTAACATACTTGAATTGAAATGTTCCAATGACGCAACTTTCCCAAAATAAAATAGCCATAAAAGTTGATTTTTCCATCATATCTAATTGAATAAACTAAGTGGCAATAAGATGCATTTAAACAAGTCCAAACACACCTTGAGAAGTAACAAATAGTTTCTTGTGCTATAATACTTGCTTCATGCAATTTGTGCACCTTCAAGTACACAATTGAAGTTCTTCAAAGTTGTATCATAAGTTTAGTTCGTTCTGAGGGATTCCTTCTAAATTCTTATGTGTGGAGTTGTGTATGTGTTTAAAAAGATAAAGATATTGTTAAGAAGTGGGGGGCATTGAGAAAGACTGGATGGATAAGTAATGCCTTCATTTTCCTAGAAAAAGCATTGTTACAAAAACTGATCTGTATGAAAAGTGGCAAATTTGGAGAGGACCCATTTCTGAAACTTCAAGAATTGATTTAGCTCACCATAAAATACCCAATATCTACCATTAAATTTTGGGTTATTAAATTTTTGGTTGCCCAATTCAAGCACGCTTATTGAAAGGCATTATATTATTGACACAGGGCTCTCAAATTGCCAAGTCAAACTTATTATAAAATTTGACTGAACTTTGTTAAAAAAAATCATATTGCACACAGTTGTTAAATATTAAGAACTTTTAGTGATGCAAAAATATTTGAAGAAGGTTACATGTATCAATTTATATATGGTCATTGGCAGATGCACAACTATCACTATAGGGACCCCTTCTTAAGCCTGCATTTCTAGTCGAGCAACAGAAGTTAGGGTACAATCTAGGTATGTCAATGCAAGACATAGATTATATATATATATATATATATATATATATATATATATATATATATATATATATATATATGTATGTATGTATGTATGTATGTATGTATGTATCTATGTATGTATGTATGTATGTATGTATGTATGTATGTATGTATGTATGTATGTATGAAGCCTAAAACTTCTATATCCATAAAAAGCTAGAACCATATTAATCTTTTTAAACTATATCAATAAAATACTATGTCATTATTCATATTAAAATGGTAATGTAACCTTAAAACAAAATTTAGTGCCATGAATCCTAAGGTTGAATGCAGATGGTAGAATGAAGAGTTTAGCTTGAAGCTTTGAGCTAGATATATTGACCAAATATATGGCATATATATAATATACACTCAGGGTCCTTAGTCTTTTCATATTAGGGCCTACACTTGACATACTGGGGATAAGGTCTTTGGTATTAATGAAGCCCTCTAATTCAGCAGATTTGCAAAATATTCATAGAAAATTCACAATTTGATCTACTTTATATTATGCTATGACTTATTGACCTAAATATTACCATAAATTCTTAAAATTTGATAAAGCTATTATCATATTTTGAATAAATACTATTGTTGATGTCAAGTGTAGTTCAAACATTAGAAGTTCATGATCAACACATTTAACAAATGAATTAAAACAAACTCTCTACATTGCATCTACAATAGTTTAACATTTTCAACTAGTTATCCAAAATATAACCAAGGGAAATAATCTCACGAGTAGGAAAATTCTAATCAAAGATTTCAAACAAACCTAGCCTATAAACACAATTCACCTCGACAACTGAGCTAACATCAAGAGGAAAAACAAGAGACATATAGCTATAGAACCTAGCTCACTCATAAGCAAGCATGTGCCCTCGTCAGCAATCCTATCAGCATTCTTCCCCAAATATGAAGATGAATATTTGATCAACCATTTCTATTAGAATGATATTGTAGTATTTACCCATAATGGTCATTTAAGTCACCTAATCCATAGTTCAGAATATCATTATTGACAACTATTGCTGAGGGCAAAAAAAAAAGGGTAAATATATAAAGGGAACAAAATGATCAAATATCAAACATTGTAGGTAGCCACACATAAATCCCATATCACATTTGCATTATATGTTATGGACAGCAGTATTTGTGGATCATTTTAGACCTACAACATGCAAAGTGTCCATTTTATGTTAGTTTGAGCTTCACTTGGTTTCAAGAATACTATAATATCCTCTACTTAACAAAGCCAACCACATGAAGGTGGAAGCTTGTCTAGCCTCACCCCCCTCTCCCTAACATCAATCTAAAGTACCCATTATCATCTAATTACATACGTCTGTCATTCATTCATCCATTTATGAACTATAACATTCAATCAATACAATCACCTAACATTCATTAATATGATATAAAATTCATTAATACGCAATACTAATCAAAAATATATTAACACATTTAACAATATTCATTAACATAAAATAAAAATCTATATTAATACACATCATTCATACATAATTACTTAAAACAAAGTTCTTTCATTATCCAACAAGGTTTATCAAAGAAGATTTTTAAAACATCATTTTTTTTTTTTTTTTTTTTTGAGCTCTCTTAAGAAAAGTGCTCATAGGAACATCCATATCTACTTCATTCTCCTCCTCTTCTGGCACATGTGATGTCAAATTATGATGGCTCCTTCTCTTTGGAGGAGTAGGAGGTTGCTGCACTAAAGGGGGCTCTGTTGCAAGAACAAGTGAATGGGATAAATTGGCATACTCTTTTTCTTTTTCTAACTGTTACAAGTTTGTAATTAAGTACGAGTACAACATAAAATACATTTTTCTTACCTAATAATGCCACATCATGTACATTAACATTTTGATCTGCCACCGCATCAACATGTTGAACACTTGGAACATGGTCCACTCCTTCAACATGATGTTCAACATGCTCTAAAATATTCAAAAAAAGGATACATGTCAAATTCCAATTGAAGATGTTAAATTGTATTCATAATTGCATAATTAATTTCCAATAGAAAATTAATACCTCCACCACTATAATGCACATCATGGCCTTCATCACAAGCAGGTTTTGTGGTAGGATATGAAGGCTGCAGTAAAATGTTATGCACATTGTTATGTAGTCAATTTACATTTAAAACTAATACCAAAAAAGAATCTTCTCAACTATTTAATTTCATTTACTTTTCATCTAACCAATTTACCTGTGAGATATCATTTGGTGCACTAGATTCTTGGGCAAGGCTTACAGATTCTTCACATAGGCATGCAACCACAACTTTTAGCCTTCCTTCAAGGAAATTTTTCTATCTTCATCTGTGACCTCCACATTGAAATCTGTGCCCTGTGTTTTTTTCTTGATAACGTCAATTTTCCATGTATGGTTTCATTAAACAAAACGGTTTGCAACATTATATTATAAAAAATAAAATAAAAATTCATTTCTCTACTTACAAGTCAAGACTGTAGATTCATATAGCCACCAGAGCCAAGTTTGTGTTGGCCAACCTTTTCTACTCTCACTTTTGTAGCCATGGATGTGTCCTGCAATCTATGAAAAATTTCAAACATCTTGGATTACATATTTACAAATATCAATAATTAGTGCATGATTACAATGTACTTAATACTATAATGACATACCTCTTTTTTCCCTGTGCTACTTCATTATCTCTATCTTCACATAGCCTTTTCTCCTTTGCATCTTCTATTATTTCATTCCACTCCATCAGTGGAATCATACGAGGACGATCATACTTTGGGTTATCCTTAAGAGTCCTTCTATATTGATCCCTCACAGTCTTTATATACTTTGCTGCTCTTTTCAAAAGTAGGCTAGTGTCAAAAATGTTTTTCTCAAATTTCTCCTCAATAGATGCAATCGGCTAATTTTTTAATTCCACAGCTTGTAAATTCCACCTTTTTAAAAACAAATAGATTGTTAGATCAATAACTTTAATATATTACAATAAATAGAAGAAAAGAAAAAATATGTAGCAGTGATATGAAACTACGTACTTTTTACGTATGGTAGGTCCAAATAGTCTCAGTGTCATATGAAAAAGATGTTAAAAGAAAGCATTATTACCTACTAAAACATAAAGGATTTATTAGTCCAAAATGAGTAATGTAAAAGTAAACTAAATTTACACTTTAAATAATATCAATTTTAAAGCACCTGGAAGCTTTTGTTCTTTTAATGGAAACATAGTTTTCTTATTTAGCAACAATGTCCCTTCATACGAACTAGTACTAATCACACAAACTGCTCCAGGAAATGGATCAACTTCAGTAGTACTACTCTCTATTGGTCTATCAACTGAAACATCATAACAATTAAATGACAATTTTAGTATTGCTCTCTATTGGTCTACCTCCTTGCCTATGTCCATGTCTCTCTATGTGTGGGTATATATATATGTATGTATGTATGCATGGTGTGTGTATGCATGTGTTTGTGTGTATGCAAGCTTCTGTAGACATCATTTAAGAACTGATATGCTACTTTGTTGTTCATCAACTTGTAGAAAGATATTACAAAATATAGCACATTACAAAATATAGCAAAACAAGGTTTTATGAATTCTAGTGGGCATAGACAATGATGTTTTCATGGTCCTTGTTGCCGACAATGTAGCAGACAATAGTGGACCACCAACCGAAGGAGGAGTCTACACTTCATCATGAGCTGAAGAATAGAATATTATTAGCAAAGACATTTGCAATGGATAAAGATCAAATGGGATACTAGTGAGAAACATACACAAAAAAAAAATGTAAGTGTTATAATGTTGATCAAAACAAACAAAGTATTACTTACACGAAGGTACTATGCAACAACCCTAACCATATTCACCATGTGATGTCACAACTGGCACATATGTCTATACAAGAAGACATAAAATTAGAGATCATAATCCATAAGATACTATAAAATATTAATATCTATTGAACTTCTATTACTACTTTAGTCGAATTACTGCTTACCTTCAAAGATTGGATTCTATGGTCCAATTCTATTCTTGGTGCCTCTTTCTCCTCACTTCTATCACCCTTGATGATAATGTTAACAAGTTCATCAGTGTATCTTTGCGTAATTTTTTGGGTGATGAATACAGGGTCAGTACTAAGGCCAATGTCATCTAGATATGACACCTGTATTTTAGATCGCATTTGATCAACGATTATTGTAGCTTTTTCTTATCATTTGTGACATCAAATATTCGTATACTTTCATCAAAATAACTCCAAAGCCATAAAGAAAGGAACATAATAATATGACATTTTTTCTATATTAACATTAAAATTTACAATAATTAATGTTTACCTCTATTGAAGGTGTCTGAGATGGTGCATCCATATCGCCCTATGAAAAAAATTAGTAAGTCCTAGAAATCAGTAGCGAAATTAAAGTAATAGACTTACCAAAAAAAAATATTAATAATAAAGTAGATTGTATACGTAAATCATTTGTCTTAAGTTAAAAATTTAGTGTAACTAATGTTTATATCTTAAAAAATATTTGACATGTTCTACTTAATGTTTATATGTGCACATATGGTTTGGAAATAAATATTTGGTCATACAAGACCCCATCATAGTTGACATTGATCCTGCTTGGACATTTCATTAATCATCATGATCTTCATCCATGTCATCATCATCATCATCATCATCATCATCACCATCATCGCACTTGTCACTTTGATCATCATCATCACCACCACCATCTTCATCACCATCATCATCCTCTTGATCATTATCATCATCATGACCATCATCACCATCTTCATCACCATGATCATGATCATCATCAGCATCATCATCATCATCATCACCATTATCATTAGCATGACCAAAATCATCACCATCTTCTTCTTCTTCATCATTGGGTAACTATCATTCCTGATAATCATTTACTTCCTCTTGTGCTTCTTCAATATCTTCTTCTTCGATCACATTAGACTTTACCAACCTTCCTCTTGGGTCATGTCTAACAACAAATGACCAACTTGGTTTGTGTGGAACACCAAAGTAAAACACTTGCTTGCATTTTCTTGGAAGAACATAGGGCTCATCTTCGACTGGCTCAAATGACCTTGTATTAGTCATAGTAAATCCACTATCATGTTCAATAATAGTCCTATCGGGATCATTTTGATTCAGTCGTAACCTAAATCATTTGATGACAAATAGAACTATTTTGAATGAATTAAAGTTGCACTCAAGTATATCATCCAAAATTCCATAGTATCAATTTTTAGATTGTTGAGGATGTATGTCAATTTTAGATAAAATATTGGTGACCATGAAGACAACACTTATCCCAAAATCACACATTTTCTTTGTTTCATCTAAATTTTTTGTGCGGAATTTATAGCCATGGTAGTAGATAGCTTTGTGGTGTTTGACCTGCAATTATTCAAACATGTCAAAAATCTTCTCATTGATCTGTGAGTTGATATTAAACTTATGTCTCATGATTAGTAATCTTATGCATACATTTGTATCTCTTAAGCTATATATTAGATCAAGTACCATTGGCGTAACATTGGGATCTCCATTATGATGATCTTCTTGAACCAACAATGCAACACATCCCATGTTAATGAATGACCATTTTCGTGAGACTATTCAATCTATAATGTCATCCAATCAAGATTGTTTGCAATATACAAGTGTAGTGCATCCCACTCACGACCAACTATAAAGAAGACAATTACACCAGTTAGAAATAACTTATATATATTGATGATGGATAAGAATTGTTAAATTACAAAAAGAAACTTATAATTACCTCTCACCCTCCTCAATCTACCTTTCCTTGTTAGGTACTCCCCTTTGAATTTGTCATTACAGTTGGGATCTCAAATGCGATCTACATGAATACCTGCTACAAACTTTGGAAGATATTCACTGATATACACCATGGTCTAGTATATCATATATCCCTCTATCATAGAACCCTCAGGACATGCTCTTTGTCAAGCTAAGCCCTTCATAAATTTCAAGTGTCTCTCAACCATCCACATTGATCTAGCTTGTACAGGTCCACACAATTCAATCTCCTCAACTTGATGTATGAGGTAGTGTTCTTGAGCATTGAAAAATGTTGGAGGTAAACACTTTTGCATTTCACACATAAGTTGTGGAATTTTTCTCTTCCAATATTTTATATCTTTTTAATCAATTTCTTTAGATGATAACCACCTAAAAGAGATTCAACATGCAAAAACACATAAAAGAGATTTCAAATAAAGTTATATAATAGATTTTAGAGAAAAAGCTATAGATCTAAGAAAAAACACTTCTAACCTCATGTATTTTCCAAGATCATATATAAATTGTTTAATACTATTGTCAAACAGTTATGGAAGGGATAGAGGTAGGACAAACTACAATCATTAAAAAATGATCATTTCAATATATTATTAAATAATGTAATTGGTACTACATTCAATCTTACAAATATACTATAAATAGAAAACATGACTTTCTTTCAGGAAGGTATGCCAATCATGTGTTTTCAACCCTAGCCCAAAATCACCTTCCTTTGATAGAAGAGTGCTTATATTTGTAGTAAATCTTGTTGGAATTTTTATTTTTTTTATGACTTCTTTTAATGCATCACTTTGTTTCTCCATTAATAACTAAGGAAGGGCACTTGTATTTATGCGGTCTCCATTCCTATTTAATTCAATGAAAACTCTTAGTGCATGATTGGATTCATGAATGTCAGTACAAATTTTAGCAATTTGTTCTCTGTCACACCTTCCATCCAACATTTTCCATAGTGTCTCTATTACATTCTTTCCAATATGCATAACATCAAAAAAATATGCGATTGGGAGATCCTTGTAGTATAGTAACCTACTAAATTGAGTAGGATAACTTTTCATTCCTCTAGGAAGTTGGTCATTGATGCCTTGATGAACTTCACGAGCATCAATTACAGCATTAGTAAATATAAGAAAATATCAAAATACAAATTGTAAACTTCAAATGACAAATTGGACTATACGTCGATGATTTAGTCGATCATATTCCAACTTTCATAAATGAAGTGTCATTCTTTATGGCCTTGATGATGTCTCTTCTTTCTCATTGAAAAGATGTTTTTCGGCAATTCGATATTGGATAAAGTGTCTAAACTCATCAAACACCTACTTTCCTAAACTTCTTGAATGATGACATTTCATCTTCGGACCACAAACTGGACATGCAAATTTTTCTTTTGTTTGAAGACCTAAAAGATCATGTATAATTGGATCATGTACAATTATCATGCGCAACTTAAGCATTCGATAGTAATGTGTAAGCACTGTAACAGACCAAAAATATGTGATCTTAACAATATAACATACCGCAAAAATGAGTTAGCCCAGGGGCATCATGTATTGTCCATACAAGCATTGCATGAAATTGAAATTGTCAATGTCATATCAGTCTAGAAATGTCATACATAGTGATGCCATTCCATAACTTCAAAAACTCATCAATTAGGGGCTCAATATACACGTTCATATCTTTAACTTGGTATTTACCTAGCAATTGAATGAACATAAACATTACGTAATTATTATAACCATTTTCATGCACTATTTATAAATTAATTTAGATAACTATAAAATAAAAAAATACCTGGCACAATCATTGACAACATTATGTGCTCCCTCTCTATGGACATCCAAAGAGGAATGTTATTGTTAATAACAAAAATAGGCCATACTGAGTAAACAGGTTTCATATCTCCATATGGATTGACACTGTCCACCGCCAATGAAAGTTTTAGATTATGAGGTTCTTCTTTAAAGTGTGATCATGTTTCTTCTATCTCTTTAAATGCAGAACCATCGGCAAGCATTCACACAATGTCATCCTAACTTCTATTGCGTGCATGGTAATCCATAAATTGTGCCAAGCTAGTGCACCTGAATAACCATTCAAGACATGGAATAATGAGAATGTACTGAAGAACCTTGTGAGGCACTTTTTTTGTTATTTGATCTGACCGATATCTACTAACATGATAATCAGGGCATTCTATTGCAAATTCATGTTGTTTATAATATAGAATGTGATCATTGGGACATGCATGTATTGTTTGATACTTCATTCCAATCTGATCCATAATGTTAGATAATTCTAAGTACGAATGAGGAAAAATGTTTGATGGTGGTAACAAAAACTCACTAATCAACCTACAACAACAAATATGTATTGTTAATATAATGAATAGTAATTATATGCTAACATTGAAGATGACACAAATGACATACCTTAGCATACCTAACATTGCTACATTGGATATACTATAGGTGACAGTAGATTTGTTTGGGAGCCTTCGTATAAGGGCTCGTGTGCGTTCTCAAGTAAAGGTATATCAAGACCATCTTCATCATTATTATCAGATTTGCTAGTACCATCATTGTGAGCCTCTTCATCACCTGCCCCAATACCATCTTCTTCAATCATGTCCTCTGGCACATTATCATCTTCTTCCATGGGAGTGTTATCCTCAGCTTGGATATTCATAGCTCCATGTTCCTCCAGTAGGAAATCCACATTCAGCAATGGAGAAAAATCATGGCCCCATTCAACATGACCATATTGCCTATAATGACTCTGGGCTGTTGTGATTAGAATTCTTTGATTCTTTAAGCCCTTACACTTTTTGCAAGGACAATAACATTTATCAAGTTTTCTTCAGAACTGAGCCCATAATGCAGCCATTGTCTCATTATTTTGTTCTGGGTTCATATTGTTAGGCGTAGTCTTTCTTCATAGGAAAATATACCTGCAAATAAATTGAACATGTTTTAGTTAATGTTTATATCTGCATATATGGAAATTGTTGATTAATGTTTTCAAATGTAACTAAAATGATCCTATAATTTCTAGAAGGCCTAGATGTTTGCAAAATGTGGATTTATAGACAATGTATCTTAGTTATTTACAAAATGCCTCAAAGAGATGTCACAAGCTGAAAGTTACTTAGGTGCTAACAACATCATGCCATGACTAATCCTAATAGCAATGACTGATTTGATTAATGCATCAACTAATGAAGATGACTAAAGATTGAAACATATTAATGCAATCTTCAATCAAGAACATGTGAGCTCAAAAGATGGGTAAATCTCAAAAACTTGTGAGCCTAAGATCAAAGCACCATCATTTGATAAATTGTTGCATTGAAATATGATCTAGAAAGGGCCTTTCCACATAGTAGGTTGGCACTATTTGGCAATCATCAATCACGTGGTTATTGCAAAGAGGCTAAGGACCAAACATGGAATCATGGAGATAGTGTACGGATGTACAAACAAAATGCAAGAAACATCAAAGAGATTGTTAACCATTCAATGGCCTTAGTAAAGACATAACTTGGCACTTGAAATGCATAGTGCAATGGGATTAGTAAGATATCAATTTTTTTGATAGAATGCCCAAAACAGAGCTTGGAATGCTAATTGATGGACATGCATATGGGAAAGCATGATATTTAATGATTTATGTCAAAAATGGCTTTGACTCTATTGGCTCAGTGCATGAGATACACCTGCAACTTCTCTACACAATCAGCTTGCTATAAAATGTTTTAATCCAAATGGTCAAAACATGTACAAAGAACATGAATTGTTTGACTGAAGGCATTCATGACATTGGTGTCAATGGGTCTCTATGAAAGGAAAAGAAAGGATAACAATTCATTTAACAAAGTGCCAAATATCATACTTCCATCACAATTCAATTATGAAATATAACATGCAACACCATGTCTAATTAGATTGCTTCAAGGAGATATTTGATCAAGGATGAAATGAATGATCGCACCTAGTGTGCACCACTTGATGCACTTTACTTCCAAACTTCTCAAACAACCTAGTAACCTCTTCATCTTTTCAAATACCCTTTATTGAGTTCTTCAAACCCTATGAATCTTAGTCCTTCATCATGTGACTAATGAACCTTTCTATGACTATTCCTATTTGTAACTAGGCCTAATTAGCCCTCTAATTACAAAGCAACTACCTTTTACACTTTCTCCCAACATTCCAAACCTTGAAATAGTCTTAAGGAATCTATTAAATACTAGGATTCCTAAATTTTTTTGAACATCCACTCACATCTAAGCATTCTTTCATAAAACCCTCATTTTAAGGGTTTCTAACCTAGGGATCTCTAGAAAATACCCTTAACAATTACACAAAACCATTCAGATGGTTTAGACACCTTAAACTATACTCCTCTAAATGTTTCCAACCTTCATTTATCCATTCTAACCCTCAAACCTCTTATATCCACCATGTGGTGCTTCCAAATGCACGCAGGCAGATTGTTTCCAAGCCATGGGCAGGGGGGGCATGATTACTGACTTGATGTAATACTAAATACAAAAATATTCTGAATTATGAAATATATTTGTTCTTGATTTCTATGCTTTATCATTTTCTAGTTGTGACCTTCAGCTTTTTGTTGTATGTGCACATTGACAACAAAAATAGAGAAATTTAGTTAATTTGTTTGTCAACTTGTGTGAATTCTGAATTCAGCTCTAATGTTATGTGAAACATTTATATAATGCATATGATGAAAAAATTATTATATAAATACTTGACATTCTAATATTTTAAAATTTTCCTTTTTTTATTGCTATCCCATGTTGTTCCACACAAAAAAGGCCTCCTACCCTCTACGGTCACCAAGGACATATTCCCACATTTCCTACCATTCCAATATTAGAAACACCAGGGGATGTGGGGAAAAAAGCAAAGTCATGAATAGAGGCTTGGAACTAGTGGATAGATGCTTGAAAGCCTATTGAGGAATATAATCAGAAGATGAACAAAAAATTTGGACAAATCCCAGAATGATAATTAATAATTTTAAAACAATACACCGTTAATCAATTTAGATAACTCCATTCAAAGTGATTGTTGGTTACAATTCTCCTTAACTAGAAGATCTGACCATTGAGTTATAGAAATCTCCAACAGCTCAAAATATAATCTAGAAAATTGAAGATATCAATATGTTGAAAGATAACTGAGTTGTAGTCATAAATATAATGAAAGAACTAGTGTACCAGTGTCAAAGTAAAATGAGTTTTGAAGTTACAGTCATATGCCTTGCATGAATGCCAAAAAATTATATGCAGATAACATTAAAAATAAAAGTTGAAACCTGAACAAAAATTCCTAGATGATGAAACGTACAACTTATCAACTCCCAATCAGACCTTGTTGATGCTCTGATGCCACCTGATGGATTTGTACAAAGTCATGTGTGGTGGCACATGATAAAATAGAGACTAAAAATTATATTCCCACTAGTTTCCTGTGAGTGAGCTTGGTTGTTGCTTTCACACTACCAAGACCATGAATATTTGAGGCAAATTGTGTAGTAATAACTCTTCCTTTTGCAGAAGCAATCTTTCTCAATAATGCTTTGGCAACATTTGTTTCACTGGTAGTTCTTCCAGGTGAAAGAATGTGGAGTCTCTCATCATTTGACAACTGAAAAAATTTCAGCAAGGAGCATAATCTAACAACTATCAAGTACATTTGAAGCTGATCAATTCCTGAGCATGGAAAATAAAATAGCGATTTTATAATTCACTGACACATTAAATAATAATTATCTAAGAAGTATTCAATTATATTAGACACAAAACCTTGATCCTTGGGAAACAACCATCTATTCATTGATTTTCTGCTAAGACACTGAGTCAAAGGTATTTTATTTCCATTTTTCATTTGACATCCTACTAACAAAAAAATAGAAAATATTTTTAAAACTATATCCACAAAAATCCTCATCAAATGGGTATATGAAACTTCAATAGAACAAAATGGTATGTGAACTATAGTTAAATAATACAGCTCTAGTTTTTTATTAAGATTTGTAACTATTATACCCTATTAGAATTTTATTTTCAAGCTTCTTATGCGAAAGGATTTGCTAGAAAATGGCCAGAGGTCATTCAGTGAACTAGAAATTGAAACCTTCCTAAAATCTAGTCAAAAGATTGATGTTAGATATTTTCTAGGGCAATTGAGGGATACAAATCCCTATAATCATCTCAATGCACATATATGATGTGGCTTTGAAGTTTTGAATGGTTCAGAAAGATACATATTTAATAAATAAGCTTCTTAAATACAGAGTAAATAATTGTTTGGTTTGGCATCTCAAAATTCTCCCTTGACCCCCTAAAAATAGCAGCATTCTCATCTTCCAAGGAGAATATATGCTGGCAATCATATCAAGCCCTAAAACATAGAAGAGAATAGCATAACATTGTTAAGATACATGTCAGTAAGGATAGATGGGAGAAGGGTGTGTGGAGATAGTAGGACCTTTTATTAGACTGAGATACAATGCCCATCTAGAAAAATGTTGCACTCTTAGAGTGGTGTAGGATATTTGTGGAGTTTTTTGCTTGTATAAGATTCCCAAGCTTCACCATTCATGGATTTTTTTATCTTTTCATTGCTAAAACTCAATTGTTTCTAAGATTTTAATGCATTCACCTTCAAGTACACAATTGAAGTTCTTCAAAGTTGTATCATAAGTTTAGTTCCTTCTGAGGGATTCCTTCTAAATTCTTATGCATGGAGATGTGTATATGTTTAAAAAGATAAAGACATTGTTAAGAAGTGGACGACATTGAGAAAGATTGGATGGATAAGTAATGCCTTCATTTTCCCAAAAAAAGCATTGTTACAAAAACTGATCTGTATGAAAAATGGCAAATTTGGAGAGGACCCATTTCTGAAACTTCAAGAATTGATTCAACTCACCATAAAATACCCTATATCTACCATTAAATTTTGGGTTTCCCAATTCAAGCATGCTTATTGAAAGGCGTTATATTATTGACATAGGGCTCTCAAATTGCCAAATTTGCAAAAATATTTAGGAGTCTACAACATAAGAATTCATGCTCAAGATGTTAAATTTTGGATTACCCAACTCAAGCACACTTATTGAAAGGTGTTACATTATTGATACAGGGCTCTCAAATTGCCAATTCTGCAAAATATTTAGGGTTTGCAATATAAGAATTCATGCTCAAGATGTAAACATTTATACTTCACTTTGATAGCCTCTCTTAAATTTTTATCAACATAAACTAAGGTAGCAAGACTCTAAACCATGAATAGTCCACAAAAAATAAGAGCTTTTCCAAGAGATATTGGGAAGTTTGGATCTCTACAAGTTGTGTTTTACTATCCCAGTCTCTTGTTGCACAAAAAAGCAATCTCTTGGGCTGCATCATTGGCCTCTCATACGGCCCAAGATCAAGCCTCAAAACAACATTTTGTCTCATTGGAAATCCATGTGACAATTACAATGTAGTATATCTCAGATCATATTAAATCCTCTGGCTATCGATAGTTTGGCTTAAAATTAAGCATTGCCTAAATATGAAATGTCAGGTACTGGTAAAACCTAAGATTAATTGTTTACGTTTAGCCTACAATAATTCTCAATGAAAATGTGGGTTTCATGGAGTAAAACTGATCTTCCTTACCTCCTTAACCATTTGGAAGTATTTGGAAGTAAGAGATATACTAATGAAGAGTTTGCTTGCTTTCATTGTTCTTTGATTAAGACCATTAATGTTTGGTAACTTATGTAGGAGAGAAACATATTTAGGTCTTATTTTCTCTCTAATCTCTATCTACTAGATGAGGGAAAATTCAATATGATATAGATGGAGGAAAGAAAGATAATGTTGATGAAAAATCAAGTAATACTACCCTTAAGGCAAAACAGGGAAATACTGAAAAGAGAATCTTCCAAGGCTCCATCTACACCTACATAATATAATGGGCAGAAAGATACCATAAAAACTAAGTTACATATGCAAAACTTAACTACCAATCAAGGCATCTTTGATCAATGTCCTTGTTTTTGTATTCATTCTAAGTTACTCTTTGGTCCAAACTGGTTATAGGTGAGTAAATTGCTCCATTTGTAGGGTTATCAAAAAGAGTTATAAAAGTGAATTAAAGATGCATTTAGTGTCTCTATCAGAAGGTGTTGTGATGATTACACAATAAAGATAACATCAGAGCCTCATAGATGGTGAGCTGAGTTTCCATGAAGACACTAAGAACTCACACCCATGTGACTTAAATAATCAACTCCATATTCATGCATTGTGATCCTCGTGACTGACTTAACTACCATTTGCTACCCAATTTTTCTTATAAAATAAATTTAGGGGAAATAAATGTTCATCATTAGTACAACTATACATCTAAACTTTTAAGGCTAGAATAAGGGAATGAGTAGTAGAAACGTATGTGACAAGATATAAGTCAAGATTGTTACTAATACTGAGTTGGTTGCATTTTGAACTCTTAAAAATTTTGAAAGGTATTCTCCCTCTTATATTGACAAAAATTTGAGTTATAGACATGCGATAATATCAAGCACACACTAAATTTTTTATTTATCTTTTACAAAACTATTCTATTAACTATTACTTACACACTGAACTGCTACTTTACAGGTTACCAAATTCTGAATCCATTCCCTATATTGATTTCCATTTCTATAAATGGACACAATTAGAACAAAAATGTCCAGCTAACAATCTATGCATTGCAATGTCATAAAATATTTTGAATCTTTGAAAAGGCCTAGGTCAACATACCTATTTTAGCAAATAACCCTTCAATGTCTTCAACAGATCTCTCCAAATCAAAGAGAGGTGTGCAGGCCTGCTCGGTCAGAGTGTTTCTGCTCACCATACAACATCCCAAATGTAAGTCTTGTCTAAGAATATCCTGTAAATTACATCTACTAAATAACACTACATGCATACAAACCTACTTTCTTATGGTTTGATATTATTTATTCTCTTTCTTTAATTGCAAATTTTGCCTATTTGTAATCTTCCTTTAAAGCTAATATTGTTTTCCTAGATTACTCAAGAATTTTCTGTACACTTTCAGATATAGTTCAAAAAGAGGATCTTCCAAAACTAAGTTACTACACAGTGATACAAAATCCTCCCTTAATTTATGACCATTCAATTATTAGAAAAATCAAATAATAAATGTCTTCTAATGACATTAAAAAACACAAACTATATAAAACTGCCTTTTTAGCATTACAATAACTATCTTGAGCTCCAATTGATCATACACCTCTACTGTAGGTGGAAATTGTCATTAATTGTTGCAAATAAATTTTTATGCAAGCAAAAATGAAGATGGAACAGTCATATATCATCTAAAACATCATTTAGAATGATTTTGTACTTGCAGAGCTGAGTAAAATGTAATTTATAATAGTGAGAAAGAAACAATCCTCAATGTATCTTTGTCTCAATGATAAAGTAATATTTTTGTAAGTCAAATTACCTAATCGGTGCAACTAAACAATTCATTTTGTTGGAAGCTGCCAAAGAACTTAAACAAAAAAGAGAGCATTATAGTTGAATATAACTGTCCTACAATGCTATCATTCTATCACCATTTCTCTTATTCTAATGGTTCATGCCTCCTTCAAGAACTCTCTTAGGATAAATATGAAGATCTCAATAACCTCAAAGCCCATGAAACTCAGAAACCATCTAAAAAGTTTTGATCACATTCACATTATCCATGAGCAATGGAGCACACGACTTCATAGAAACTAAACAATAAATCAATACAAGATTTGAGGATTGTACTTCTATAGCTATTAGGAAGTAGTTTATATATGCAAAAGAGAGGGACTTCCAAAAATTGTCACTAATCACAAATCAAAAAATCAAAACAACTTTCTACACAACTACTCTTGACACATCGCTGTCGATACTAGAACACAAGATTTGAAGCAAATATTTAGTATTAAATCTTATTCATTTATTCTACAATTCTTAGTATTTTAAGAAATAGCTCACAGTGGGCATATGTCTCCAAGAAAAGTGCACATGAAATTTAACAAACAAGAGCAGTAACTGTAAAGATGATAATGCATTTCCAAAAAAATTGATTTTGAGCACACAATAATCCAAGTTTTATCAAACATCAAGAACTCAAGCATTCATCTATGGCCAAAAAATTAACAATGGAGAAGCTAGCCAAAAACTTTTTGACACTTCAATGTTACAAAAAATAATTTTGTTTTTCAAGTCTTTTCCTACCAAGCAAAGGATGGGATTTCCATCTCTACTTCAAATTTTCATTATAGCTGAAGAATTAATAAAGGAGAAGCAAACCAGAAACTTTTGAGGCTTCACTGGAACAGAAAACAATTTTAGTATTTGAAGTCTTTTACGAAGTAAAGTACGTGCTTACTAACTTCTAGATTTGTGAAGCTTGCTAAAAAAAGGTCTATTATCATCCATTAGTATGAATTCAATATTTGGACATAGATCCAAATGGGTGAGAGAAAATCTAAGCCACAAAAGGGATAGGGCCTTACAGAGAGAATATAGGTGTCCAATGAACTAAAATTTTAGTTATTACTAGCGACATCAGAAATATAAATTTTCCATAGCTTTATCCTTGCACTTAAATATATGCTAACCCTGAACCTAAACATCATCTATAAAAAAACTTTGTGACTTGAAATAATTAACAGTGGCTCTATTTTTTAAATTGCGATGAGTAGAAGAGAAATAGAAACTGTAAAGGCATTGAATAGCTTTGGAATCTGCCTCTGCAACTTTCTGATAGATAACAAACTTGGAATGATATCTAATGACTAAATTTAAATATGTGAATACAGTCCTCATTCTGCTGCTAAATTGGACAATGGAGGCTCTTTCTTGAAGAAGCATAATCGGTAATATAGTTTTGGCCTATTTTGCACTGAAATTATTCCAAAGTGGGGTATAAGGAAAGCATGACCAGTCGAGGAAGTGGCCATGGAACCCTATACAATTATCTTTAGACAGGCCGAGATTGGGATAGAGCAATCTCAACTAGCGAAAAATATAGTGTAGTTGATGTTGCACCCACTTGCTATACCAATTCTTCCAAGTCAAAACTAATGGATAGTGAGGCAATTGCAACAAACAAAAAATTACCCCCCACAGAAAACATTAAATCTCTTGAGCCTCATGAGTGTAAATTTCCTGTTAGATTAAGCAATCATGGCCACATGCTTTCTTTTCAATCACCAACAACAGGATAATACTGGAACTACAGGGTGGTCGATTCTTACCTCCTTCTCCTCTCTTGTTGACCCTGTACCAAACTCCCGCCCACTGCAGTCACCACACACGCAAAAAAAAAAATTAACACTGTCATGACCTTTTATTATCACATATGTTCTAAAGGTCAAAAATTTTGAAGGTCAAAATTTAACCAATTTAACCATGGTTGAAATTTTGACCATATCGGGCCCAATTTTTCAAAAAAAATGAAAATAGGCCTTTGGTAAAAAATGGGGGCCTAATGTACTAGTGAGCTATTATCAATCATTGGCTTGTTGATCACTTTAATGTCATAAACATTTGGGGTGTTCCAATCAAAAGGCTCTAGAAGAATACTTCCCATTTTCTTTTTTATTGAAGTGTGAATCCAAGATCAGTGTGTCTTCGATGTATTTCTTTGAGAAAGTCCTCAACCTAAAAAACTTCATGTTTTCTATTCTAATTTGGCAATGCCTCCATAAGAATGCATCAAAGTCATCTTGACAATCTACTTATAAATCCTTAAGGCAAGGGAGGTGACCACCATAGCTAGTGGTAAATGTCTTGTTTAACTTACCTCTTGGTGTCAAAATTGGGCCTCAACAAGTAGAACTTTCTTAGTTTAAGGATTTCCAATTTGGCACTTGCATCTTTAGCAGTTGCCAAAGTGCACTTGTATCCTCTACATGATAATGAGAACCCCACAACTTTTACCTTTTCTATGGAAAACACATTATGTACATCCAAGATTTACTTGTAGAACTCAAGCATGATGATTTGATCACTATAATGTTGAGGTAGTAGATAGGGATGTCATTAGAACCCATACACATGGATATAGGTGTGTCACCAACTCTTTATGAACCACATCCCCCATGGCTTGATAAAGGTTTTCTCCTTCTTGGACAATTAAAATATGGGGTCCCCTTGTAGGCATATCATTGTGTTGTATAGGATTGTACCATTAGCCTTGCAAAATATTTCAAAATGGAGCCCCCATGTGGTCTTTAGTCTCCAACGCTTCATATTGTCAACACAAATCTATCATCCAAACTACTTAAGATGTCATATAAAAATTGTGAGTCTACTACAACTCTTTTAGTTGTCAACCAATATTTTCAAAGATCATTTGTGCCTAGTCAAAAAAGGTAGTAGATTCAATAATGTTGAGATTAAATAATACATCCTTGGGGAATATTCTTTCACATTTAATTCCATAAATATGCGACATAAAATAATGATGATCCCTTGGATGGCTAATATGACTTTTTTCCTAGAGATAGTGGGTGAGGAGGATTATCCACTATGTGTTCACTTATCACTTGCATTCATGATCCATGGATTGATACTCCCTAAGGGTAAAGACCTTATTGTTCAAAGTCATGTACTTTCTTCTAGGAGTCTGGAAGACTATGGTTGTGTTGATAGAATCAAAGGCAACAATGATAGTATTGTCTGGTAGGGAACAAAATCATGTAGCTGGTGAGTAATTATTGTCCAAGGTGTTGCTGATTTTTGGACAGTGAATGGATGTAGGAATGAAGCATTTCTAAAATATCCTAGACTAAGAAGGTTGGTATAGTATTCCTAGTGAGAAATATTTCCTTTGTGTACATCTTCCTTGATTTCCTCTTAAGTTGCATTCTTTGATGTCTATGTCCATTAGAAACAAAAACCAAGTTCTCTATCTTCAACAATTGGAGCACATCATCCTTCATATATTTCATTGTTAGCACTGCCTTTTCAAACTCTTTGATCAACTTTTCTCTTCTTTCCCATGGGTTTGATGATACTTGTGTCGGGTTTTCGTCGGTGTGGATGATGAGGAAGCTATGCTCCCGACTCTATCTTTTCCTACAAGATAATATTGTATTAGTATACAAAGCCAACACAATCTCAGTAAAACCCAAATTGAATTATTACTTGTGTCCAAGCCTCAGGGTTTCTAATTACTCATTCACAAGTTACTCAATGAGGATTAAGGAAACTTGAAGCTTTGATATTGAAATCCATAATATGTTCTTAGGTAATTGATGTTGGAGTAGGATTAAAGAGGAACATATTCCCCCAAAAGATAATCACTTGTTGAACATTATAACAAGGGCTTGGGTATGAAAAAATCATTTCTTTAACACCAACTGTGAGAAAAAGAGTAAGTGGTAGAATGAGATCCTAGAACCTAATGATCTGATGTCTAGTTTTGAATAAAGGGTGTCAAACCAAAACTAACAAGGGTACTTCTGATAAGTGACATGTTATTGGCCTTTCAACTACAATTTTGGACAATGCACTTAGGAGGGGGAGTACTTCAAACACCAAGGCAAGGATCATGAAAGGCCAAATTAGGGCATCAAAAGATAAGCTCGAAGGGAACTTCCTTCTACACATTTCTGACACAAAAATCGCTAACCTTTCAAAAATCCTTTCAAAGATATGCCCCAAAGGTGTCTTAGATCCAAGAGGAAGAAGCCCAAAAACAAGACCAAATTTAGGCAAGGTAGAACACTCAACAACCTATGAGTAGGATACACACCAAAGGCAAATTGCCTGTGAGTGACGAAATGGGAGGACATTTTTGCCTTGTAAAAAAGGTGTTATGTTCAATGCAGTTCTGCAAGCATTGGACATTCGCGGAGCAATCTTCAGGGGGTTCATGTGTTGAAAGCAAAATGTGAAGCGTCTCCTTCAACTAGCCCTCAATAAATGGGCAGTATGGTGTGAGATTGACAAGAGTAGGGGATGCAAATGGCATTTTGTGATAGTAAAATGTGCAACATAATTCAGTCTAATGACATTACACCAATGGCATTACTGGTGGAAGGCTTTAGGTTTTCAATAAACCTCATGAAAGAAGAGCATGTCATATTTAGTGTAAGCGCCTAAGCGTGAGACAACTCAAACCATTGGAAGGAACGAAATAATCAACCAAACGTATGAAAACATAAAAAATGTATGAGGTAAATACCAGTTTAAGTGCAGAAAGTGCTAGATTCAAAGCTGGATGCGAGAGATGGAGTCCAGTGTTCCAGATGAGGAGCTAGCGGCAGGAAAGCAAGTAGCACTGGCATGGGTCGACCCAAGGTTCTATAGCTCCAGCTACTTTGCGCGCTCATGAACAATGAAATTGAAAACAATTTTTCATGTTAAAGTTAAGCTTGTGTTGGTCTAAATTTCGACCAACACGGGCTTAGATTTTTAAAAACAAGAAATTTTTCCTTCTACAATCCGACCAATCAAAACCTTATTAATTGATGGTCAAAATTTTTGGTCAAAAAATGACCTCAAATGTACTAGTGATAACGTGAGCGTCGTAAATTTTCTATCAAATATGTTGGACTATGAATTATAAGTGCCTTTTCTATAGAATGATCTAGTTTTTGGTTTTGAACTTTGGTTTAGTGTTTACACTCAGGGAGCTTGGCAATTATTTTTACAGCTGTCCACATTTTTGAGATCTCAATTTAGTCTTTCATTTTAAACTTCATTAGTTCTCACTACCTTCCCATTCTTATCTTACAAGGCTTCACTAATGTATAGATCGTCTCTTTCAATATTAAAATTATGTATATATATTTAGTCTTCAAATATGTGATAATTTGACTTTCATGTATAAGGATTGATGAGGAGTTGACTTTATGTTTTCAATGTAGAGTTAGATGGCATTTATTACATTTTTGTTTAAATAGGTTATAAGATAGCTTTGCCAAAGTATTTGTATTTCATTTATTTTTTATTAATAGAATTCGTAACCTATATTATATACTTTTTAATATTTTATCATTTTATTTTTTATAGAAAAATAATATTATTTATTTTAACTCTTCTCACAGGAAAAAGCTTTAAAACTATTTCTGAAACTCAAATTCAAATGTAATTGTATAAATATATTAAAAAAAAATATTTAAAGTTTATTTTGTGATATTTTTAGTTTCACGTCGGCTGAATCATAGCATAAGCATAGTTTCACGTCGGCTCAATCATAAAGTAGGCCGAGTTGCTCATACTATAAATATGCATTCATACAAAACCGGTAAAACAAGGATCATAATCAGTTCATCTTTTCATCAAACTAAGTTAATTTAGACAGAAATTATAAAGGCTCACACAAGTACAAATACCTACTACAAAATAACCACAAATTCCTTAATTTTTCAAGCGAAGGAACTCCTCATAGGGCCCAAATCGAACATCTCACATGGAAGAAGTAGAGCTGGAGTGCATTAATAAAGGAGAGGGAGAGGAGGAAGTGATGCCTTGGGATTTGATACCACACCACATGATTCATAAATTACTACCACCCTTCCCATTTCAATCTCTCATCCGTTTTGGCAGTGTGTAGAGAATGGAACAATTTACTTCATACGTGGGAGTTCCTCAGGCCATTAATTACTCGAGAGAGAAGTATTCAACTGATAAATTATTGCTTGTCGAATGGAATCCTGCCGTTACCGGAAGGAGTGGGAAGCTTGAAAGGCGAAGATGGGTATGCAGTGCACGGTCTGTTTCCATGGCAGGGCACATATATACTCACATTACCCACATGTGACTGGACAGAGCCTCTAAATAAAATATTTAGAGGACTGCCAGATGATTTGATAATAAGAAATAAAGATGCAAAAGTTTCCATGCAGTTTTGCATGTGGGAATTAGTGGTAGATGGATCGTGGCCATGTTGGAAAAAGATTGGATATGATAAGTTGAGACCATTTATCTGGGGCAGAGAGATCGATTATGAATACTTGATCGTCCACAATCCAGGAGTTGGGGGATTGCAAACCATCACTGATATAGAGTAGAGATTTTTATTCTTAGCATAATAAGCTTCCAATTTTGGATGACTGTAAGAATGTTTTTCAAGCACAAGATGTTTTGTGGAACTAAAGATTGTTTTCTTATTCTACAACTCAATCTATTCAGGATTCATTTAAAATGTTACCTATATCTACTAATTTAATGGATGGTAGGTTTAGATGGATTTGATTCATTTTTGATAGGTGATAGTCATAAATGTCACTTCAACGGACTTTTTCGTCTATTACGTTGAGTTCAGTTTGACTCCTGATTTCATTTCTATTGTGATATTTTTGAAATCACCCCTCTGATTTGAATTGTTTAGCCTTCATTATTTTGGTTTTGCACTTACATTATTGATATAATTCTTTTAATTGACGTTTGGATTTTTTTTTGAAGACATAATTAGATTGTATGGAATTCTTTTGTATTTTTTTCATTCAGGTTTTACAACTGGGGGCTTATACTTCACACACTAGGCTTGGTTCTTAGGTTAGAAGTGTTAAATAGTCAAAGTTCACTTATATTTCCAAGTTCAGTTTCTTCCTTAGTGTATGATGTTTAAGGGTGGTCTTTTCGTAAGTATCAAGCTAATATCTTAGTGAACAATTAGTGTAGCAGTCTTTTTGGATTAAAATCAAAACAAGAGACATTAGATTTCTAGCAAGAAAATAGAACAGTGAGCAACCAATATATCATTAAATATATTTTAAATCTCAGTAAATGAATCAAGTAGATAGTGAATTGGCAAAGAAATATCAACCACAACTATAATTTATGAATTATGCTTCAAATTTAGGCTATAGATAGAAGCCAAATGTCTTTTTCTCTATTATCCTCCTTATTAGGTTGGAAATTGAATAGAGATGTATTTATTCATAGCCTTTTCATTCTATCTGAATAATTATATCTCAAGTCAAGCTTTAGTTAAATGTGTCTAGTATTTTTTGAGACTATACCTAATTTGTATGTTAGTTAAGTTGTTTTTTCAGCATCCTTTTGCACTTTTTATGAATGTGTGACTATTATTTATTAATTATTTTAATATTTACATATTGATGTTGTTGACTAATAAACAAATAGTAATGAGGAAAGTAAAAGGAGTGAATATAACATCTACCACCAAGATGTCTCTATTTTAAAAGTTAAAAGGGATGAGGTGTGGATCTGCCTTGTTCAAATTTGGTCAATTGGATACCCATCAGTCTTTGATCCTTAACTAAAGAGGCTAGATGAAAATTGTTGAACATCCATAAAAAAAAGTCAGGTATCAAAGAGAACACTATCAAACAATAGTAAAAATGATTCTAGATGTTATTTCTCATAACCAATGAATTAGAACATAGAATAGCTATGATAGTCAAATGTGAAGGTTGTTGACTACTCTTTTTTTGCCTTCCATTTATGAACAATTGTTAAGGTCTTCATATCAACTTATAGTCAATATTAGATTATATAAAATATTATATGATTAAAAAAACTATCCTTTCCAACAAAAATTGGAAAGTAGGTTGTGCTAAACTTGAGTAAATAGTCCAGTAAAAGTAGATAGTCTAGTACTATTATATATTGTCTTACAACTATAATTAGTGTTCTACAAAGTTTTTTTAAGCTCATATTTTGCTAAACTTAATATTTTCAAAATGTGATGAAAAATCCTTGAAATAAGCCTTCCATTGCTAGCAATTCTAATGAATTGTCACATGAATGATCCAATCCAACCACCACTCATTCCACTACTTTACAAAATCTAATAAAAAAAATAACACAAATATATTATGATCTGTATGTTAATGCAAAGACTCACATTCTTATGTTAAATGCCAAGACTTTCCATTCAACCTATCATCAAGGAGGCTTGATTTTGACTTCATAGAGGATAAAGAATACTAAGCAATGGACTCACCTTCCCTCTTCTTTTTTATCCTTTCCTTTTTTATACATTTCTTTTGTTGGAATTTTAGGCTACATTCAACTCCCACTTCTATTGTCCAAGTTACTAGAATCTATTAATTTTTAAATAAAATTGTTTGAATAGGGCATGGACTATATATGAATGGTTTTAGAGGTTTTAACCTCTATAAAAATTATCAATGTAATATTCTTGATGTTCTCTAAAAATGTAATTAATAGAAGATGAATAAATAATGTAATGGTTGAATATTGTTATCATTGATGATCCCAAATCTATGGTTGATAACTCCAACTTCATCTACATCATTTTCCTTCACTCCACCTCCACCATTTCTTTTTATATTGCATGTAGTTTTCCATTAGTTCATATTTGAAACAATTATTTCAATGCATGATCCTTGATATTAAACCATTATAAATTTCCTATGATCATGCATGCTCTCTAGGTTGGATATAATAATAATCCATCTCTAGCATAGGTTTTCAAATAGACTTTTACATTTAATAAAGAGAAAATTATATGTCATCTAACTACAGTAACAATCACTTAAGTCTAGGAGAGCCACTATAGGTTTCTTCAAAAGATATTCTCTTTTGTATATATATTTTCACTAATAAATACATAATGTTGAAATATATTTTGTGTAACTAGAATAAGCTCCAATAAAAAGGTTTTCATTCCTAGCTCTAAAAACAGAGTATTTCTCTGTGTAAAATTAGAGTCCTTCAATATTTGTTGTGCCTTGAAAATTTTTATTTATTTTTCTTACTCTTTTTGTTTGAGTTTCTATATTTGGTATCAAAGTTGAAGGTATTTGGAAGGTAGCAACATGAAAAAATACTTACAAATTCCAAAGTTTGATGGAGTTGATTACCCATATTGGTCATTGAAGATGAAGACATTTTTTATTAGGAAAGATTTTTCAGTGATTGTTGAATTTGGATATGAAGATCCTATGGATTGGGATACTCTCCAAGATAATGAAACGAGATTTTTTTTTAAATGAGAAGAAGAATGTAATGGTTTTTTTTACATTCATATGGCTCTTGAAAAGAACTTATTTCCTAGAATTGTTTATGCCCTAACAACAAAGGAGGCCTAAAAGAATCTAAATGATGCTTACCATGGCAATTATTAGATCAAGGTTGTGAAACTAGAAACCTTGAAAACAAAATATTAAATTCTAAAGATTAAGGAAACTAAGAATGTCAGAGATATTTGTGTAGGAGTAAAGGATGTGATTCATGAAATTTCCACTTTGGATGAACCTATAAGCCAATAACATGTGATACAAAAGGTATTGAGATCTATAACCCTAAGATGGGATTTTGTAGCAATTATTATGGAAGAAAGAAAAAGTTTAGCCACACTAGAGTATGATGAGCTAGCTGGATCTCTTATATCACATGAGAATAGAATAAGGGACACTTCTACTAGAATTAATGAGAAGGATCTTTCTTCTCACTTGAAATTTCAAAGAATGATGGTGCTAGCAATAGCAATAACAACAACAAAGGCTCAAGAAGGGGTCAAAATCAAAATTATTCAAGAGGAACCAAAGGAAAAGGAGGAGCTCAAGGAGGAAGAGGCAGAGGTAGATTTCATAAGAAGGAACATCCAATGCTATCATTGAAATAGGTATGGACACTTTGAGAAAGAGTGTAGACTAAAATTAGGTAACAATAATGCAAATTATGCTCAACAAGATGAGGATCCTTCATTGGGTAATTTATTATTGTGATATGGTAAAGATGAAAATAATAAGAATGATGTTTATTATTTGGATTATAGGTGCTCTAACCATATTCTTGGTAATAGGGCTTTTTTTCAAAGCTTGATGATGATTATAGGGGTATGTGTACCAAGTTGTGGTGCCAAAAAGGTGACACCCTTTTTTTTTCAATTTTCAGTATCATCTATGTGCTATAGCACGTACGCACTTTTAAAAAAGAAAAATATTATAAATGGCCTGCATACTTGTAACCCATTCATTTGAATCACTTCTTTTTCTTACCTCTCCTCGTAGTAGCACATATGCGAATTGTAACAAATCAAACTTTTCACCACCTGCCTTGCCAATATGCCTCCTCACCGGCAAAGTTCAAGATCACGAGCATGTTGTATGTTATCTAAATTTCCTTTTGCATTTTTTGTTATGTTTTTTATATTGTTTTTTAGGTTTTTTATATTGTTGTAGTGTTTTTACAATTTTTCTTTCGATTTGTTTATTTATTTAGATTCCAATTGATTTCTTATAAGGAAATATCAATAATGAATCAGCAAATCACCAAGAAGCTCAAAACCCTTAAGAAAATCAAAACCAAAACCCTCCACAAGAAGAACAACAAATTCTACAGCTTGAACCAATTGTAAGACCTCCACCTGGCGCACAAGAAAATATAATAAATGAAATAAAAAGACAAAAAACTAAATTAGAAGGACTCATTGGTCAGTTGAAATAATGTGGACAAACCAATCCAATGAGAGCTCAATTGGCATCGTCTCTTGAATCCATTAAGACCTAGATAGCTTCTCTTAGTGGTTAGTTAGATGTTTGGCGGGTTAAGAGGAATGAACAAAAAAGATTTTATGCAAATAAATTGTCATATCAAGATGTTAAAAAAAAACAAATACCAAAAGGTAGAATATGTGCATTATTTAGAAAACCTAGTGAACAAAATACTATTAGAGAGGGTACTAAATGGTTCCCCATCCATTGGTGCATACCCGATGCTATTAGAAATAATTTTTAGGATAGATGGTGGATGGTTTTTGATGCTCCTCCTTGCAAAAATCACAAGGTCCCCATGTATTTTGTAAAGAGATTGTATTGTTAGTTTGTCCTTGGGGAGATCCCCAATTATTTTGATATATTAGACTCCTAGGGTAGAGGGGGGGTCATCATTTGAGAGGTTGGTGGCATGTCACGACCCTAATGTAGTTAGGGCACCTATTGTCAAGCCACAGGGTGAGCATGTAACTATTCCTTTAGTTGTGAAGGAACATGTAGAAGCCAACACTTTAGGGACCATTAATGCTTTAACATAGACCCTCATCCATTACACAAGTCCATTAGTTGAGGGGGAGCCTTCTATGCATCACGGTCACATGTGCACATCATGCGGATCCTTATGCACATTTGACACTCATGCTGGAGATGGTGCAGACGATGGACTTGTCACTGATATGTTCCTAAATGACACATTTGGCATTGACACATAGGTAAATTACAATTATAATTTATTAATTTGATCAAATTTCATATGTATAGTGAATGATTAATTAATTAATTAGCATCTATTGACATTGTTCAAAATTTAGGGTCAGAGTATTAGTGGGCCTAGTAGTGATCCCCCGGCCTCATTTTTTGCCATTTCCATGAGTCCAGAGGTATGTATCAATTTAATCATTTAAATTAATACATATATTTATTAAGTAATCATATTAAGGATTGACAAAAAATATTATGCATGTGCATCAGTTCTCTATAGGACCATCGACATTTACTATGGACTTGAAGCATAGACATAATATGACCTTTGTAGAGGTACATTTGTTTCATGTTAATTTAATTCATTTGATTATATTTGTTCCATGTTTCATGTTACATGAAATCGTGTATTGTATGACATGTAGCTAACGACATCGGACACTCCTCATCTCTGGCAGTCCATCGATCATGAAGTGGCTATAGCTATGGCTAGTTCATAGCCATTGACTGAGGTATGAAATAATTTTCTTATTTTTAGTTGTTGTTTATAATAGTTAGTATCAAAATTTCTAATGTTATTTATAAGTGATTATATTGATTGAATTGTTGTAGGGTCTTGTTACACCTAATCATCCATGAGTCTTCAAGGTGGACTTGTAGAGCGACTATTTGATGGTGGTAAGAAAATAATTAATATTTTGTGTACATATATTTGATTTCAATGTATAATAGTTATTGATTCATATCTAATTTGTTTGTATTAGCTCGAGTTAGAGAAGAGCCTCAATAAGAGGATGAGTGAGCATGTGAGGAAGACCCATCATTGTCACCATCTCCCTCCACACAATGACAAAAGACCTCAAGAGGTTTGTTTCATATTTTTGATAGACATGTATATGTATAGTCATTAGTGGACATATATGTTGGATTTTATGTCACTGGACATATTCGATGTACATTTGATGTATATATGACATTTTATATTTGATGTATGACATTTATTTGATGCATGACATTATTAGACTTATGACATTATTGGTTATCATTTTATATTATATATTTTTTCATGTATGAAATTAAATTAGATATGTTCATGTATGACATTAAATTAGATATGTTCATGTATGACATTAAATTAGACATGTTCATGTATGACATTAAATTCAATACCTAATCAGTTTGAAACTTTGATAGAATATTGATTAACAATAAATTTTATCATTGTTTAAGCATAAGTTTATCATTTCCAATATGTCATCATCATATGATTTATGATCTTGTTCATGTTTAAAGATTTCCTTCTCTATCATTTGTTTATCAAGTTTAATTCAATACCTAATTAGTTTGAATTTTTGATACAATATTGATCAGTAATAAACTTTGTCAGTGGTAAAATAGCTATTTTATCCCCTTGCTTATGTTTGAACTTGGTGTGGGGCCTTGTGTTATCTCCTAGCTTAGGGGAGTGGGGAAGTAAGGTTCAATGGTTGGGTGTAAAGTCTTTTATCCATTGAGTATTTTTCCAGAGTTTTTCAAGAGCCTTGGATGATCTTTCTTCACACATTTCAATTTTGCATCTTTTTTTGTGTGTGACTAGATGTTGCAACATCATATTTTTGTATCATGACTATGATATAATACTTATGTATCCATTTTGTATAGAGATTATGTTGGAGGAGAAAAATGTTAGAAGTATATGAAAACATGATATATAATGATTACTTGCTCCTTGTAATATGTATATGTACACATGCTTAGTTGCAATAAAGAAGAATGGGTATATCAAGATGATTGTCCTTGGTATGCTTATGTGATTTTTACGCTATCTAATTGTAATAATGGATTCAATTATTTATAATAAAATCGTGTTCATATATTTATGATGGTTTTTACTTATGGGAACTTATGTATGCATTTCTAGTAGTGATGTTTGGGAACCTATATGAACTTGGTTGTTGAGTTAATATAGAATATTCATATATTTAATCAATGAGATATATCAAAATATTTAATCTTAGAAGAATTGAAAATGAAATTTATGTGCTTCAATTTTGTGTTAAAAATAGAATAAAATTTATTCCACATTTACCCTTATTAGTTATGTGATCTCTTAGGTTCCCTGCTAGGGGGATACAAGGGAGAACTACTCTCTAGATTTCTTAGATTACTGGATGGATTTCTTGTAATATTGTGGTTATTTAAATTGAGACTTGTGATGCCTTTTATTCTTTAGGTGTAGATAGGCTGCCAAACTTACAAGAAAGTTAAATTTACTACTAGTCTATTTTACTTTTTAAATAACTTACTTATGTGTGTGTGTGTGTGTGTGTGTGGTGTAGGGTACTCAAGGCACTCAAGGTCTTCATGAAGCATTTTTAAGAACTCTACATCATACCAACTTTCTAGATGTCTCTTCAACAATTTGATAAGGGTTTTAGGTATTAGGAATAAGATCATGTCATAACAAGCCCATTTGTAAAGGCTCAAGGTTCATTTGGTGTTCATATAAACCATGAATCCTTCGTGACCTATAAGGGAAAAAAAGGTTTATAATAAGTAACATACTCCAAAGAATGTTGAAAAGACCTTAGAATAGGTTTAGGTAAGTCTTAGGTAGGTTTGAAAGTCTTAGGACTTCTTGGTTTGAAAATTACAAATATGCAACAAAAGTTGCTAAGCAATTTTTTGTCAAAAGTTGCTAATTAGGGAGGAAGAAGTTTGAACCAATTCCAACTATATTTATGGAAGTTAACTGGTCAATCATGTAGTGCCTCTCGTGTTTGCAGTCTGTACCTTGTCTATTTTTGTTTCGAGAGATACTTGTTACTCTTTTTTATATTTGTACCTTGAGACGACCTAAGGGTTGAATGTTATACTTTGATTTCCATACCATAGATGCTTTGTTGCTATGTTGTTCAGTTTATCATATTTGCATGTTGATGCTATTTTGAGATGACAGTAGATCTACAATATTTGATTATCTAGTTATATGATGTATTGTTCACATCTGTGGTTTTTGTGATGTGATGGATCTTATGCTTTGGTTATTTACTTCATTCTCATCTTTTATGATTAATGCGAACGTGAGTGATGTAAATGGATTAATTAGTAAATTAATGCTTTAATTGCTTTGGCTATTATATTATATGCAATTGCACTTGATCGTGCGTTTTAGTGTGTAGGAATTACATCCATGGCAGTGGCCTATGGAATTAGTGATCCAGCTGTTCATATTTTGCCAATGTCGCTCCTATATGGTTGACGTATCCTTATTTCATTGTTTTTTATTAAAACCTTTCAGTGATTAGTAAATCCAAACTCATTTTCATTACGTGATTAGACCAATGAACATGTCTGTGCATTTAGAAGTTCGCATTCGCCGTGAAAGTGTTAAGTGATTTTCTGTAATTTTGGGTTTTCGGGTTTTAAATCTTTTTGGATTTAATTTCTGGCAACTTTGCCTTAGGTGAATTTCCATTACAGATAATAACCTATTTTCGTTTGGGTTGATTCGGAGTTTAACTACTCCAGCTAGCTATTTTTCATAATGAACTATTCACTCAAAAATGATTAAATATTAGAAAAGTGAATTCATTATTCACTTCTCCCTTTTGGAAAATTGAATTTGGAGAGAAAATTTGGAAATCCTCTTTTGAAGGATTATTGTTTTGCTCGTTGTGGGAGCTGTGAGCATGGGATCTTTGCGAGGTTGGTCTCGTTGGATTTAGCTTGAGGAGTTCTTGCTTTGCCGTCAGTTTCAGTAGTTTCGGTGAAGTATTTATTTTATTCTACGGGTTTCAGTTCTAGCCCTTTTTGCTGTCAAGTAGGGCCTTCCTGTTTTAATGTTTTTGCTCTGTTTTTGCTTTTTTTTCTTGTAGCATTATGTTGGGAGGTTGTGAACTAGTGTTCCCCTTTGTTTCTATGTGCTAGTTTTGCCCGTTGGTCAGGTATGAATGTTTTACCTATTTTTTAAATGGGGGTTTGGGTTTTTGGGCCATTATGCTGGCTATTTTTGCATATGGTATCCGTTTTCAATTATTTTTGGATTTTTGAGGTTTTTGAACCCAAAGGCCAAATGGGTTTTAATTTTGGAAATTTTTCAAAATTTGAGATTTTTTTACCTCATTTTGCATGCCGCCCTATTTTATCGAGTTTTTTCGGCACATTATGGTTCGTGGACCTAGATGATCCATTTGGATACCAGTTGGAACACTTTTGCATCTTTTGTTGCATTGGGATGCGTGTAGCATCCATCATCCCGATTATGTTTTCGGTTGATTGACTTTTGTTTGCATTCTCATCCTGTCCTTATGTATGATCTCTGTGATGGTGGTGCGCCACACACATGTATATTGTCGAGTGACCTACGGGGCCCGATCTTCTGTGGTACTTTTAGAAGTTGTGATCATTGGGGTTGGGTTGGGAGTTTGCATGCCTATGGGCACTCATCATTGGATGAGCATGGGTAGGGTAGGGTAGCATATGGAGGGGGCTGCTATCTCGCAGCTTGGTGACCTTAGTCCCATAGGGTTGGCAGAGGAAGTTTTAAGTAAGTGATAATTAAATAAACATTGGGTGGTAATAACATTAAAGAAAATAAAATGGTACTTTTGTGTATTGGCCTTCCGTTGAGGGAGTTGAGCTACACAGATCTGAGCTTGGGCTTTTGATGCCAAGAGACTCTCCATGATGTCAGTCCCTACATAGTATCCCATTGAGGTGTCTGACTAGGACCTATATTTTATGCATTGTCTATGTCTTGGATTCAGTCATCATACTACTTGGCGTGCGTGGTAGCCATGGTTTTTTTTTTTGTGTGTGTGGTTGGATCGTTACCTCCATCAGCATGGCAGGTGTGGACCTATGAGTGCCACATGGTTGGGAGGCATAGCTACCTTCACCACTGCTAGGGACCGGTGTACAAAGATGGTCTATTGTTCTAGCGTGATCATTGCTGGATGTGTCACTTGGTACTTCGATTTGCGGAGTATGCTTTCTAGTGATTTATGCTTTCATTGGGATGTTGTTTTCCATGTTTACATGATGTTGGTTTTATGCATTCCTTATTTTGATGTTTAGCATATGGTAGATGATGTTATCTAATTACAGGGTTATCTTTTGCTTTCTACTAGCATGTTAGATTTCATTTACTTATATTGTAGCATGTTTAGTAGTGATGTCCCTATCACGATAGAATCAATGATTTGATCGATGGCTTGGGATGTTATGTGCGGGGGATGGCTAGGGCCCACAATGGTCTTATGATGCCATTGATGGTTGGGAGGAACTGCGTACTTGTGGTTTTTTTGTTCATTGCGATGTTATTTCAGTTGTGGTGATGTTTCCATTCTGTATTATTCCTTTTCTGTTTGTTAGATGTTAGATTTTGGTTTCTGTATTTCAGTTACTCAATTATGGTTCAAGTGTTCTAGGCTCGAAATGTGGATCTAGTACTCCTCGGTGTGGAGGTTCTTTTGTCATTTTTTCCTCATTTTTGAGTTTTGGTAGTATTTTTATTTTGTACGGGTGACATTTTTTCAGCAATGTGTGATATTTAAAAAGTGTCGCACGCCCACACAAAATGTATCGTATGATTCTGTAAAGTGTCGCACGCCTCTTTGAGAAGTGTCACACAACACTTTCCAGTATCGCATGACTCTTAGAGTTGTGTCGTGTGACATTGTTAAAGTGTCACATGCCTTAAGGAAAAGTATCACCCAGTCCCTAAAAGTGTCGCACTCCTCCTTGAGAAATGTTGAGTGACACTTTTCTATGCTACATTAAAGTATCACATAGTTTTTTGTAAAAACCTACATGGGTGGATAGCGGGCACTTTTCATTGTGATCTAGACTTTTTAAGAGTTGATCTGGATACCCTTTTGGGTGTTCTTTGACCCTTTGTTGTTGCATTTTGATTTTAGATGGTTTTTCTTAAAATCCAGTTTTCAAGTTTTTGTTTTTGTCCTTCGAGGTTTAAAATATATCGTTTAAGTATACTTAAGATATATTTTAATATATGCGATGATTCATTTGAGATGGGTTTCAAACCTCTGCGGGCTAAGATAAAGATTCTAGGAAATTTCTGGGCTTCAAAATTCAGACTTAGCCAATTTTTCGGAGTCTATTTTGATCTTTTAGCTTGGTTGATCTCTTATGGTTTCTTGTTTGCATTTTGGTTAGTGGTGACATTTGCAGATCTGTTGGGTAGCAGGATGGTCATTTAGTCTTCTGTTGTGATCTGTATGATCCGTGTATGTTGTTGTCTTGTGCACTTACACTTGTTTAAAAAAAAAAAATTGGCTTGTTTTTCATCCTTATTTCCAAGGATCTCTGGGCGGGGCATTACATCTAGTATCAGAGCCCACATTGCTACATTGGGATCTCTATGTTATGCTTCCACTATGGTTTTTTTTTATGTTGTGTGTTGCTTTGTATGTTTTATTTTTATTTGTTATCTTGCTCGTTCATGGTTTTTACTCTTATGCTTGTTATCCTATTGTTCTAACATTATCTTGTTGCTTCCTATCAGTGATGCCTCCTGCACATAGACCTAGTGGCCATGGTGGTACTCATAGTGGTAATCATGGAAATAAACACCATGAAGAGGAATGCTAGGGAGGAGGGGAAGAACATGGTAATATCAGTGATTAGAATGGTGTAGGGGTGATTATGCCTATTCTCTAGCAGATTCTTGGTCTTTTGGGCCCTTGTGTTGAGGAGTGCCAATGGGATCAAAATCAGGAGGAGGGATTTCATCATGGAGATTCCCATCAAACTGAGCATAGAGAGGAGGAACGTGAACATGAGCATTCTCTTACTCCACCAGGTGGCAAAGGACACTGTCGGGGTGGTAGAGACCACAATAGTGAGGACTCCATTAGGTTGGATATCATGAAGTCCCTTTAGAGTTCCAAACCACCACCATTCGATGGTAGGGGAATTGGCCTCAAGGCTGAGACTTGGTTGTTGGACATGGAGTGCTACTTCACCATGTATCCATATTCAACCAACATGAGGGCCTGTTGTGCAATTATGCAGTTGAGGGACCACGGATCTATTTGGTGGAATATTGAGAGTCAGAAGCTTCAGCTTAGCATCACAGATCTCACCTGGGAGATTTTTGAGGAGAGATTCTAAGAGAGATTCTTATCTCCTTAGTATAGGGAGGCCTGTGCTGATGAGTTCCATGCAATTTGTCAAGGGAACATGACTGTGGATCAGTACGAGATCTAGTTCTTTAAACTTAGGCAGTATTCATGCTACAACAATGATGATTTTCTCTTAGCACATCATTTTATGCAAGGCTTGAAGGATTCCTTCATTGGAGAAGTCTGCATGCATTAGCTTAGGACTCTTGTGCTCATGGTAGAGAAGGCACGTATTGTGGAGGAAAATCTGGCTAGAGGTTTTAGTAGTAGATCTAGTTCTCAGAACCAAGGTGCTAGGAATGCAGGGTAGGATGCACAATTTATCCAATCATCAGGAAAGGGTCAAGCCCAGTTAGAATCGATTCAGGGTGGTAAAAGTCATGGCCCGTGGTGGAAGTTTTGGGGTAAGGGAGGTGGTCAGTCTTTTGGTAATTTAGGAAAGAAAGGAGATAATCAAAACAGAGGACAAAAATCTCAACAGGATCATCCTCCTCAGAGCAGTCAGCAGACTTCTAGCAGGGGTAGTGCACCATATCCTAGTGCTACTCAGAGTGGTCGTGGGACAGGACCCAACTTTTTTGGGAATTTTTATTCTTGTGGCCAAACTAGCCATAAATCTTATGATTGTTCCATCAAACCATCTACAGGACCTAGTAAGGGCACAACAAAATCTAAGTCTACTAAAGGAGATGCGGGTTGAAATCATAGAGTCTTTGCAGTGGTTGACAACTGTCAAGCTGAGCATCAAGGTACGGTAGTTGAGGCTACAAGTATGTTGCATGGTATTTCTACTTCAATTTTTTTTGACTCTAGTGCTATTGATTCTTTCATTTCACCATCTCTTGTTCAGTGATGTGGGCTAGTGGCAATGCGTTAGGTTGATAGGTGGCAGGTTGAGTTAGCCACAGGTTCTAAGGTGGCCATTGACTCATTGGTTAGGAGTTGTTTGGATTTGGGAACCTTCAACACTATAGTGGATCTATGCATTCTACCTCTGGGATCGCATGACATTGTGTTGGGCATGGATTAATTAGCCATCCATCAGGCCAATATCGATTTCCATCGTAAGGTGGTATAGTGTGTGGATGACACAGGTGGGCAGGTGGAACTTTTGGGAGTTCAGCGACTAGTCTTGCTTCATATGATCTTAGCTAATCAGTTAAAACAGAGTGTGCAGAAGGGTTGTTAGTTGTTTCTCGTATCTCTCAGTGATCTTGAGGAACCCAAGAGCCATATGGTAACACTCAATGATCACCCACTCCTTTGTGAGTATGTTGATGTGTTTCTTGATGAGATCCCAAGTATGCCACTTCAGTGTGACATTAATTTTTGGATCGATCTTGTACTAGGAGCGGAGCCCATTTTGCGAGCTCCTTATCGCATGACTACTCAAGAGTTGAGTGAACTCAAATTGCAGTTGGAGGAATTATTGGCCAAGGGCCATATTCATCCTACTGTATCCCTGTGGGGTGCACCAGTCATCTTTGTGAAGAAGAAGGATGGTTCTTTGCGTTTGTGCATTGACTACCGACAGTTGAATAAGGTGATGGTGAAGAATTCCTATCCTTTGCCAAGGATAGATGACTTGTTTGATTAGATGAAGGGAGCATGAGGGTTCTCAAAGATTGATCTGAAGTCAGGATATCATCAACTTCATATCCAAGAGGCTGATATTCATCGAATAGCATTTTGTACATGATATGGGCATTATGAGTTCACAATTGTACCTTTTGGGTTCACCAATGCACCATCAATTTTCATGAGTTTGATGAATGGGGTATTTTGCATGTACCTCGATCAGTGTGTCATTATATTTCTGGATGACATATTGATCTACTCAAAGACTATGGAGGAGCACGAAGTCCATTTATGTCAGGTATTGCAGTGCTTGAGAAACCATCAGTTGTATGGAAACCTGAGTAAATGTGGGTTCTTCCAGTCAGAGGTGAAGTATTTGGGACATATCATCACTGGTGATGGAATTGCAGTGGATCTAGAGAAGATTTGTGCTATCATGGATTGGCCAGCACCCACTAATGTCTCAAAAGTTTGTATTTTCATGGGATTAACAGGTTACTACCATCATTTTGTGAAGGATTTCTCATGAGTGGCCCATCCCATCACTTCTCTTCGGAGGAAAGGGAAGAAGTTTGTTTGGTCAGACCAGTGCGAGGTAGCATTTGTTGCTCTTAAGGAGTGTTTGACTAGTGCACCAATCCTTGCAGTGCCTAATCCTGTAGGTGATTTCATGGTTTGTGCAAATGCTTCATTGGAAGGCATGGGTGCGGTTTTAATGCAGGATGGTCGAGTGATTGCTTTTGAGTCTAGAAAACTTGAGGAACATGAGCTAAACTACCCCACTCATGATTTGGAACTTGCGGCTGTAGTGCATGCTCTTGTCCATTGGAGGCATTTTATTTTGGGACACAGGTTTGAGTTGCATAGTGATCATAGGAGCTTGCAGTATATCTTTACTCAACCAAACCAGAATGCACGACAACATCGTTGGATGGAGTTCCTGTGCGAGTATGACTTTGATGTTCATTACATCAAAGAGAAGGAGAATGTTGTCGCAGATGCCTTGAGCAGGAGGCGACATGAGGTATCAGTGATGTCATTGGGAGTGGACTTGTGAAGCCATATTTTTGGAGGCTTTGCCTAGTGACACTTGGTATCAGGAGGTGAGGGTAGAGATCGAGTCTAGACGCACCCTTGAGGGGAGATTTTTAGGTTATATGCTCGAGTTTGATGGACTATTGCGACACTTGGGGCATATTTATGTACCCTTCAAAACATAAATTATTACATATAGCCAAAAATTTATCATTTTCAATTTATGTCATTGTCATATTGATTTATGATCTTCTTGTTCATGTTTAAAGCATGTCTTCTATGTTATGCATCTAAACATTTATCATAAATTATTATTACAAACATATAACAAATCTGAAATTGAAAATAATACATTACATTAATTCCAAGGTATAGTTATGATGTAGAGCCTAATAGGATTCTCAAGGTTTCATTAATTCCATATGTTAGATCTTCCATCATAGAATACCAATTGTAATGGGCACTCACATGTATTCCAATACATATATTTCCTTATATGTACAATTGGTCAATGTTGCACCTTATAAAAGATAGAATTTTATAGGTAGAATTATGCAAAGGTTAGGGTACAATAAGAAAAATGCTATTGTCAATCCAACAAGATAGATTATACACCCAAACTTCTACACCTTGACACAACAATAACACTAAGGGATCATCATTAATGCATATAACTTTACACTAGAAAACTTGACTTCACAACCATGAATGGTGGATTCCCACAAATAAGGTTGATCAGCATGTTAAGGGGTTCATCCCAACACTAAAACCAAGGAACCATGGCCAAACAACAACCCAAACATGAATTTCATAACTTTGTCCTCATAATGCAGCATTTAGACTACTAGCCCTTCTAAAGACAAATTAGGCAACAAGTACCATATCTTCCAAAAGACCTCAAGAACTAATTAGCATTCCAAGTACCCTTTATTGATTTTTTTATTTCCCCAAAAAGGAAAGTGTTGAAGCCATTTACAAGCCTTCCAAAACTAGACTATTATACAGGCCTAATTGCCCCAATTAGGTCACCTTAACAAAGGAAGTACCAAAAATCTAGTGAGAAAGACCAAACCAATGCATCCAAAAATTAGGTTAGGACAAGGGAAGGCAGATTCCAAAGTTTCACTTACTGGTTCAAACCCTGAGGCAAGAAAATTAGAAGATTCCATAATGCAACAAAGTTGTGACATGGTAATACCAACTCATTTGTACAAATTCTATAAAGTAGATCAAATGCATAAGATTATCTCGTCAAAACTTAAGAACAAGGAAACAATCAAGCCCCAATACTACTCTCGCTTGAGTACACTTAACTACAAAGTTTCCTCTATGGTTAAACCCACTCTACCTATAACACAATTTGTAAAACCTTCACCAAGTGTTGTGCCTTATGAACCATTCATTAGAATTCCCCTTAAGCTCATTGATTGATAAGTAGGAGACATTTCTACAAGAAGTCAAATTGTGATATTGCTATCAAAATTCAATTGTGTAGTATTTGAGACAAATTCATTGACCCATGTTTCATGAGTAGTGGTTTACATGAACTGATCACACATGATAATGAATAGAACACTTAACACTCATTGAGTCTAATCGATGCTTAGAGAGGTGAAGTACCAATACTTCTTGGCAGGTCACCCATCCTAGTACTACTCCAACTCAGGTGCGCTTAACTAAAAAGTTTCCCCCATGGTTAAAACCACTCTTCTTACAACTCCATTTGTAAAAGATTCATCAAGTGTTGTGCCTTATGAACCATTCATTATTAATCCCCTTAAGCTTGTTAATTGATAAGTAACATATATATTCCACAACATGTCAAATTGTGATATTTCTATCAAGATTCAACAATATTGTTTCTGAGTCAAATTCATTGACCCATGTTGCATGAGCAGTGGTTTGCATGAACCCATCTCTCATGAGAATGAATAGAACACTTAGGACTCATTAGATTCCTACTTATTAGTTAACACTCGCCAATCCAAACAATACACTACACCATCCCATCAGCTCCTAGAAGTAGTAATCTATACACCACATGCTAGCAATCATCACAACACAAACCAAATGAATTGCAAATCCAAAATCATGCACTATTCCAAGTCTTCTACCATGCTTTATGCTCCAAGATATGCCCCGTCAAAGATCAAAGTTCTATGGCATTTGGTGACCCTTAGGGAAGTTCTAATTCGGCATGCCTGAGAACATTTGAGCACTAAACATGATAGGAGGAGGTTGGGGATAGGGTTTACCTAAACACCTAGAGCTAATGGAGTAGATAATTTGATCCCACGATGAAAGGTGAGAGAGATTTCACAGTTGGCAACTTTGTACTAACCAACACTACAAGTTTCAGCATCACCCGAGATGGCATCACAAAATCAAAATGAAGTATGATCTCTAAAAAGTGAGTGAGGTTATTGTAGGTCTCCACAAAATGGTTCTATAGGAATTGGAATTGCATCTATACCTCACACAAGCTCCAAGATATGCCCCATCAAAGATTGCAGCTCTATGACATTTAGTGACCCTTAGGGACATTCTAGTTTGGTGTGCCCGAGAATGTTTGAGCACTTAATGGGATGAGACAAGGTTGGGGATAGGGTGTACTTAGGCACCCAAAGTGAATAGAGTAGACAGTTTGATCCCATGATGAAAGGTGAGAGAGATTTGGTAGCTAGCAACTTTGTACTAGCCAACACTACAAGTTTCAGCATCACCCGAGATGGCATCACAAAATCAAAATGGAGTATGATCTCTAAAAAGTGAGAGAGGTTATTGTAGGTCTCCACAACATGGTCCTATAGGAACTAGAATCAAATCCATACCTCATATGAGCTCTGAGATATATCTCATCAAAGATCACAACTCTATGGCATTTAGTGACCCTTAGGGACATTCTAGTTCAACCTACTCGAGAATGGTCAAGCACTCAATAGGATAGGACAAGGTTGGGGATGAGGTTTACCTGGCCACCTGGAGCCAATGGAGTAGACAATTCAATCGCACGAGGAAAGGTGAGAGAGATTTGGCAACTGGCAACTTTGTACTAGCCAACACTACAAGTTTCAGCATCACCCGAGATGGCATCACAAAATCAAAATGGAGTATGATCTCTAAAACATGAGAGAGGTTATTGTAGGTCTCTACAACATGGTCCTATAGGAACTAGAATGGCATCCATACCTCACATGAGCTTTGAGATATGCCCTGTCAAAGATCACAGCCCTATGGCATTTAGTGACCCTTAGGGACATTTTGGTTCAGCATGCCTGAGAATGTTTGAGCACTAAATGGGATGGGACAAGGTTGGGGATAGGGTTTACCTAGCCACCCAAAGCTAATAGATAAGATAGTTCAATCCCAAGACAAAAGGTGAGAGAGATTTGGTAGTTGGCAACTTTGTACTAGCCAACACTACAAGTTTTAACATCACCCGAGATGGCGTTGTAAAATCAAAATGGAGTATGATCTCCAAAAAGTGACAGATTTTATTGTAAGTCTCCGCAACATGGTTCTATAGGAACTAGAATCGCATCCATACCTCACACGAGCTCTGAGATATGCCCTGTCAAAGTTGATAGCCCTATGGCATTTAGTGACCCTTAGGGACATTCTAGTTTGGCATGCCCAAGAATGTTTGAGCACTTAACAGGATAGGACAAGGTTGGGGATAGGGTTTACCTAGGCGCTTGGAGGTAACAGAGTAGATAGTTTGATCCCATGACAAAAGGTGAGAGAGATTTGGCAGCTGGCAATTTTTTGCTGGCCAAAACTACAAGTTCTAGCATCACCCAAGATGGCATTGCAAAATCAAAATGGAGTATGATCTCTAAAAAGTGAGAGAGGTTATTTTAGGTCTTCACAACATGGTCCTATAGGAACTAGAATTGCATCTTTAACTCACACAAGTTTCGAGATATGCCCTGTCAAAGATCGCAGCCCTATGGCATTTAGTGACCCTTAGGGACATTTCAGTTTAGTGTGCCCGAGAATGTTTGAGTTCTAAATGGGATGGGATGAGATTGGGGATAGGGTTTACCTGACCACCTCAAGCTAATAGAGTAGATAGTTCAATCCCACGATGAAAGGTGAGAGATATTTGGCAGTTGGCAACTTTGTACTGGCCAACACTACAAGTTTCAGTACCACCTAAGATGGTGTCATAAAATCAAAATGGATTATGATCTCAAAAAAGTGAGACAAGTTATTTTAGGTCTCCACAACATGGTCCTATAGGAACTAGAATTGCATCCATACCTTGCACGAACTCTGAGATATGCCCCGTCAAAAATGAAGCCCTATGGCATTTAGTGACCCTCAGGGACGTTCTGGTTTGGCATGCCTAAGAACATTCAAGCACTCAACAAGATGGGACAAGGTTGGGGATAGGGTTTACCCATCCACTCAGAGCTAACAAAATAGACAATTCAATCCCATGACCCTTTTTCCACTAAGTTGCAAATTTGTGCAACTTTTACAACTTTCAACAACGCAACTTTGCACAAAAAGTGCAATTTTTACATTTTTCACTTGATTCCAATTGTATGACTTGGAAAAGGTTCAGAAATAGTAAAATAACTTATTTCCAAATGCTCAAACCTTCACCAATTCCCAAACTCTTGCAAAGTTGTCAGCATTTTTGTAATTTTGCTTTGACAACTTTTGCAATTTTTTGTAATTTTTGACATCTTAACTCTTAGATGCCTAAAACTTAACCTAATGACCCTAAGGACTTTTATAACCTTCTAAGAAACCCAAAAACTCCTAGGAATCCCCAATCACAAGGAAAACCTATCACAAAGACAACTAATCATTAGTTGCTCTTAAGGGCATCACAGGGCTTATTTGACACAAAACCCCACAAATACAAATAATGACTGGGGATGAATTCCAAGCATGGAAAGGATCTATTTAGGTCCAAAATAACATGAATCCAACATTAGATTCAAACTATGCAACTTTCATTGGCTAGTTGCTTCACAAACTCAAGACTATGCTTGTAGCCTTGAACATGGAAAATCACAAACATCTCCTTAAAACCCAAAGAAAAGAATTACTAATTTGGATACCCTTTTCAGTTTTATACAACATACTAAAACCTTGGGATCTCAAGAGAAGTATGCAGCGACTGAGGTTTTTAAGGCTCACTTAGGAATGTAGGGAATTAGGGCATCCATTAGCAAAGGAAGCACCCTACCCCTTGATAAAAAATTCAATCCATAAATTTTAACATGAGGGGAATCATGTAGGATGATCACATACCAATTTTAAAGCCTCGAAACCTTCTTTGTAGCAAGTTATGGAAGATGTTTCTATGAATTTCTAGCATGCACATGGATCTTGCATGCCTAGGGCATCAATTTTTTGTCTTCAGCCTCATTCTTTTGACCTAAAACCAAAAGGAACATTAAATTTTTTTTCCTAACTTGGATTCCACCAAGGGTCATTAATTTTCCATGGTGGAATCTCAAGATATGAGGGAAAATAGATGAAACCCTAGGTAATGGGACAAAATGGGGACAACAATTAGTAAAATGGGAATATCTTGAGTTGTAGAGTGAATTACAACCACATTCCAAGTAAAATAGAAAGAAGATTCAAAAATCTATCCAACCATACTAGATATCTAGACTTATATGTGATCAACTTGACTAATGAGCTAGTGTTTTTCATGAGTTCAAGTATAATAATCTATCTTTTGTTATGATTGTGTTAAATATTTTAGTGTTCTTATTGATTAGTGTTGAAAATGATTACTGTTAGTATTGATAAGTAGTTTTGATCATTAGAGGACATCTATTTAAGGTTTCTATAAGAGGAGAAACCCATTGTACAAATAGGTGAGCAACAAACATTGAATAAAACTCTAAATTTCTACCTTTTTCTTTGTTGTTTCAATATTGTACGGGTTGTATATATTGGTAGGAGTGAAATTTTGATATGGTTGGTTAGAGGATTGAGTTATTTTTCCATTTCATTTAGTTTTAAGTCCATATCTTAACTACAACAAAAGTTACATCAATTTTTGTGGAGGTTGGTCAGATTTACCCTAAATTTGAGGGTTTCTCCAAGATGGCCTCCTAACTTGCAATTCCACTATGGGATTTAAATGCCACTTTGGGGAATGAAATTTAGGAGAGGGTACTTCAAGATGGTAGAGATTTAGAACTATAGGTGTAGGTTACCTTTTTTTAATAGCAAGCCCTAGACTGAACATTGCTATATGTCTAGTCCAGACTTGAAGAAGAAAGAAGGTTTAGGCTTCCAAACTGATTGATTTGACCTAGGTGAAGGGTGTAGGAGGATTAATTAGATGTGAAGAAGAGTTACAAGGGGTGGACTCAGGTTTTTGAATCCATTTACTCATACTTCCTTTGTAACCCAGCCTAATCTACTCAATTAGGTTTGTGACTCAAAGTGGATGTTAGTTGGTGCTAGAATAGAGTTAGAGTTTGATCTTTTGAAATCTCTAAGAGGTGGTTAAATGGTGTCTAAAGGGGTGAAAAGATAGTGTGGCCCTTTGCAAATTTTGGGAGTTTGACCAAGAAAGCTAGGATTAGCCCTATTAGAAATGTCAATAACAATTATGTAAATCAGTTATTAGGGGTTTGAGAACTTTAAAGTTGGGTGTTTTTGAGAGATTAGGTCCATAAAAACCTTTTCTATCAAGAAAGTTGAATTATAAACCCATCTAGGGAGAGTTTTCCTTTTTAGGCCTATTGGAGAAGGGGAGTCCCTAAGAATTTTTGATTGATCTAAGTTAGTCAAGAACCCTAGTAGTGCAGGGCATCTAAGGCTCTTAGGCATGAATTCAAGATGTTTAGTAGGTTAGAATCATTAGGAAAGAAGTTTGATCCATACTTGTAATAAAAGACTCAATTGTAAGGTACAATGGCACATTGGTGTGGTTGTAAGCCAAGTGACCATTTGTAACCAAGGAGTCATAATAGGTGTGATTTTGAGTATTTTGATGTTTTTAGGATGTTTTAGGTGGATTTGAGTCATTAAGACACCTTTGGATTAAAGGTTTGTAAAAAAGTGCAAAAGTACAAGAAAGTTGCAAAATGCAAAAAGTTGCTAAAGAGTAATTTTTACAATTTTTGTTGTCAAACTAAAAAAAAGGAAGTTGTACAATATTTCAACCATCTAAATGGAAGTTGTAACCATTGGAAGGAACTTATTTAAGGTCTCCATATGTGGGGAAGGTCATTGTACGGACATGTGGATAGCATTTGGTGAATAAAACTCAAAATTTTTGCCTTTTTTACTATTTTTTCAATTATGTATGGCCTGTACGAATTAGGAGTGGCACAAGTTTCATATGGTTGGATAGAGGGTTGAGTTAGGATTCCATTACATTTTTTTTGAAGTGTTTATCTTATCTACAACAAAATTTATAGTAGATTTTTTGAAGGTTACCTAGATTTACCCTAAATCTGAGGGTTTCAGCAAGATGGCCTCTTAACTTGCAAACACATTGTGGGACTTCAATGCAACTTTGTGGAATGAAATTTAGGAGAGGAGTATTTAAGATGGTAGAGTTTTAGGGTTGTAGGAGTATGGCACCTATTTTTACCAGCAAGCCCTAGATTGAATATAGTCTTATGTCTAATCTAGTTTTGAAGGAAAAAGAAGGATCAGACTCCCAAGTTGATTGATTTGACCTAGGTGAAGGATGTAGAAGGAAAAATTAAATGTGTAGAAGAGATCCAAGGGGTTGGACCAAGTCTGTGAACCCATTTGTTTATGTTTTCCTTGTAACCCAACCTAAACTGGCCATTTAGGACTGTGACACGAAGTGGGCATAACTTGACGTTGGAGTAGAGTTTGTGATTGATCTTTTGGAATCTCTTAGGATTAGTCGAAGGGTGTTTAGTGATGTAAAAAAAATAGATGGTCCTTTGTATGGTTTGGTAGTTTGACCATTGAAACTAGGAATTGTCCTAATAAGAAGTGATGGTAATAGTTTTTGCAATTTGATTGTTGAGTGTGAGAAACTTCAAAGTTGGGGTTTTCTTATTGGTTTGAGTCTATAAAAAACCATTTCCATCAGAAAATTTGAGTTTTGGAACCATTTAAGAAGTATTTTTCATTTTAAGCCTATTGGTGATAGGGAGTCCCTAAGTGTTGTGGTTGGTCCAAGTTATTTGAGCACCCTAGGTTTGAGGGTTGGGCTTGTGAAGTGAAGTCCACTTAGAGGTAGAGCCTACCTATATTAGAGGTCTAGTGGATCAATAATTAACCTTGTAAGAAGGCCTAGTTGTTGTTTTGAGGTTGAAATCAAGTTAAGGTGCTGATTGGAGTTTGGAAGGGTAGTTTGGTGCTTTTGCTACATACTCTGCATCACCTAGGTTTGAGGGTTAGGCATGTAGAGTGGAGTCCACTTGCAAGGTAGACTATGGTGGATCAGAGGTCCAAATACAAACTCAATCAAATACACAATTGAATCTAGTGACCAAAAGTGCCTTCAATAAGTGAAATGGTAAATTATCCACCAACAAGTCTTATGATGTGATGGGTATGTTAAGCAATTTGAGAAGTTTCCAATACCTATGCATGTTCTTCATATATTTTTGAAGTGAAGCCCAAATCCCAAAGTCTACTAATCAGTGTGTGCATGTGATCTCCATGCATTCTACATTTTTAGGATAAATAAGTCAAATGCATACTCAAGTTTAGCTTAAAACTAAAAATAGTATTTTGGAGTTTACATACCAAAGGTTCATCATTTGAACTCCTTGCACATGTATCTAATGATATCCCTATTTGGTCATAATCTATTATAGTTTTTACTTCCTTAGCTCCCTTATATTTTCTTCCACTTCCATTTGTAGGTGTCTTCATAGATGCAACTTGTTTACTCTTTTTGCTTTATCCTCCTTAAGTTACAAACCAATATTACAATCACATTAAAAGCTAGAACAAAATCAAGAAATATAGTAAAAGTTGTTAACATAGGAACCATTTTATGGAAGAGTAAATTGATTGTTTGTATACTATATATGATTAACACATAATGGTACATGAACAAAAAGCACTAATAAAAATTGAGGATGTGAATTGATAATACCATTTCACAGATGATTTTGGCGTCTCACCCTTTATCATTGGTGCTTCAACTTTATTAGCCCTCTTCTTTGGTGACCTACAAATGAAGAATTAACATAGTTTATGTAGAGAGTGAATGATATAGTTTGTTCAATTATAAGTAGAGTTGTTACCTTAAGTGATGTAGAGTTTAGTGGTCAGCCAATGATTTGATGTAGAAACAACTAACTATCCCTTTTCTTTGAAACAATGCCCTTATATCTTCCTCAAGTGTAACTAAAACAATGACCCAACCCACTCAATCTTTTATCAGAGAATAATCATTCAAAAGGCTTGACCCATTGAACTCCAGACCTTTGGATCCACAAGACTTACTCCACTTCCAAACTTCTTCAAGCAATCAAGTTATCCAAGTTGCCAAAAACATTTACACATTCCATATGACTCAAAATAACTCCAAATATGCAAAGGCCTTAACCAAGGGTTAAATAAGACTTTTATGAGTTATATAATGTGTATTCAATTGGATTTAACCATCCACTTGGCCATACCCAGCTTCCAATGCGTAATTCTTCCAAGGTGTCTTAAGAGACCTAATTGACAAATTAGTAGCCCTCTAGTAGCACAAAAGTCATCATGGGGCATTCCACAAGGATCCTACACTACACCACCTTCCTAAAGATTCATGAGCAAGACAATAAGGTTTTAGGATGTTAAGAATAATTTCATGATGTTATTAGCTGATGCAAAGGTTAGGGTATGTTAGGCACAATGTTGGTTTCAATCCAAAAGGATAGACATACACCCAAAACTTCTACACCGTGACATAAAGACAATACTAATGGATCAGCATTAGTCCATATAACTTGACACTTAGCAACTTGACTCAACACCCAAGAGTGGTGGATTCTCACCAATAAGGTTAATAAACATATTTAAGGGCTTCACCATGACACTAATACCAAGGAACCATGGCCAAATAGCAACCAAAACTCATATTTCTTAACTTTGTCTAGATAATGTAGCATTTTAGGCTACTAGCCCTTCCAAAGACAAAACGTGAAAAAAATACAATATCTTCCAAAGGACCTGAGGAACATTCTATTTTTTAAAATTTACATTGAACATTCTTAATAGACCTCATCAATGTTTCAGGCCTATTACAATCTAGTTTAGTCCCAGACCAACAACATTGTTGTTGGAAAATTTTGATCCAAGAATCATGGTAAAAAATCTATCATTTTCTCTTAACACTAAAATTTCATATAATATGGAAATAGTTCAGCCCTTTTAGAGCCTAATGCAGATGAGATGTAGTAATTTACTACAACAATTCTAAGAAGCCTAATCTAATTGCTAAATGGATTTCTCATAAATCAATATTGCAAGTAAGGACACCAAATGTTGAAAAAATAATAATGAACCTTTTGAACACCATTGCACTCTTTCAATAGTTTTTACCTCCTCTTACACCCAAGAAAGAGAGACTATTGCTATAATAGATTCTAAAACAAAATACACTAAGATCACCCATTTTTCAAACTTTGATGTTGGCCATAGGGTGAAGGAGAATGCATAATCTTTGTTTCACTGAGAGATGTGCAAAACAATGACTTTGATTAAGTTTTAAAACATTCAAAAGTTGTAATGCCCCACTTGAAGATCCTTGGAAACAAGGATGAAATACAAGAAAGAATTTATTTTTTACAAGTATGAATGCACATGACAACATCATACAAGGATCACAATGATTGCAATGGAAGACTTCACCACAATCCTGAAAACCAACGAATCTTCAAATGCCACTACCAAATTGACGCAAGCAAACAAAAGCCAAAAATGACCACACCCATGATGAGGGCTTGAAGAAATGACCACTCATCAAAAAAACACCAAGCTGGGGTAAAATGTAGAATCTTGAATTTTGGCTAAGCCTAAAATCTTGTAGCCCTAAAATTTGGCTAAGTCTAAATTTCTAAAGCCCTAAAATTTCCTAGAGTCTTTAATCTTATCTCGGAGAGGTTTGAAACCTATCTCAAAAGATTAGTCACATATATTAAAATATATCTTAAGTATAAGTTGAATATGTCAACTTATACTTAAATGATATATTTTAAACCCCTTAGAAAGACTGTTTTGAATTGGAAAGGTGTGAAATCCAATAAGGTGTCAAAAACCAACTTTCAAACCTTCCTCGGCCAAGCCTAACGGCCCCCTATTTCTTGTGCAAGAAAGTGCACTAATCTCAAGTTTCATGTGAGATCTCACATCACTATGCATGAGAAAGTGCATGGCTTCGCATGAGGATTCACTACACATTGCATAGGGATTTGCATCCCTGCATGAGGAAATGCATTCTTACACGAAGAAGTACATTCTCATGCAAGGAAATGCCTATCCACATGAGGAAACACATTAGTGCAACAAAAAAACAAGAATAAAAAGCATAAAAATATGAAAACCTCCACACCGAGGAGTACCAAATCCATGTAAATCGAGGAATGAACACTCGAGTGCATAAAAATCAAGAAAGAAGAACATCTATCCATCTAAACCATAGCAGTCAAGAAAATACTGAAGGTAACATTGCAATGAAGAGAAATAGCATCACAAAACTAAATAACCAAATTAAGTACATGGTTCCTCCCAAACATCAATAGCATCATAAGACTATCATGGATCCTAGCCATCTCCCACACATAACATCCCAAGTCAAAGATCAAATCATCGGTACTATTGTAATAGGGACATTACTACTAAAACTTGCTACAATATATGAATAAGAAAATCTAACATGATAGTAGTAAAGCATAAGATAATCCTACCAGTAGATAACATCACCTATCACATGCTAATCAGCATAATAAGGAAATCTAACATGCTAACCAATAAGCAATAGATAATCCAATACAACAATTCACATCATCGAGTCATATGCTAAACATCATAATATGGGAATGCGTCAAATAAATTAACATCATCTAAAAATGATATCCAAGCATTCCAATGAAAGCATAAATCAGAAGGAAGCCCTCTCCAAAATCCAAAGTATCAAGTGAAAACATCTAGCAACGGTCGCACTAGGATAAAAAACTGTCTCTATGCACCAATCCCTAGTAGTGGTGCAGGTAGCTATGCTTCCCAACCACATGGCACACATAGTTCCACACCTATAGTGCTAATGGAGATAATGATCCAACCACAAACACACAAAATAAAATCCATGGCTAACACTCACACTAGATAGTATGATGGTTGTAACCAAGAATCTAAGACAATGCAAGGAGTATAGGTCTTGGTTAGACACTCAATAGGCTACTAAGTAGGGGTTGACATCATGAAGAGTCACTTGGCATTGAAAAGCCCAAGCTCAGATTGTGTGTCCTCAAACTTGAAAGAGGGCTCACACATTGTGTCCTCGAACTTAATCAGGTGCTCACACATTTTATTATCTTATATTTTATTACCATTCACACATTTTATTTAGTTATCACTTATATAAAGCTACCCTTGCCAACCCATGGAGCCATGATCATCGGGCTATGAGATAGAAGCCCCCTCCATATGCTACCTTACCCTACCCATGCTCATCCTATGAAAAGTGCCCATGGGCATGCAAACTTCCATCCCAACCCCAATGATCATAACTTCCAGAAGTACCATGAAAGACCAGGCCTCACAAGTCACTCAAAAAATGTATGTGCACCTACTCATGTGTGGCACACTACCATCATGAAGATCAAAACACAAGGACATGATGAGAACACAATGCAAAATATAACACCCAATCGAAAGCAACTCAAGAGGACAGATTCTACACAAATCCCAAGCCAATAAATCCATACATCATGAAATCACTCAACCGGCCTCAATCCAAGAGTATGGATTCTACATGAATCCCAATGATGTAGCAAGACCAAACATCATGAACTCACTCAATCGGCCTCAATCTAGGAGCATGGATTCTACACGAATCTGACTATCCATGAAACAATAACAAGGGTCCAAAAGAAACCATAACAATAGGTGTAGACACCTAAAAAACCTTTAGAAAATAAAGTATTTTTATTTTCTAAAAAATTCCTGATGACATCATCATTTATTAATTAATTAATTATTTAATTAATTTATTTATTTTTATGCCATTAATTCCCTTTATCTTAATTAAAAATATTTAATTAAGGAATCCCTCCCAAAAATGTTTAAATCTTATTTAAACATTATTTCCCTATTTATTAATTATTTAATTAATAAATTGACCAAAAGTCCCAAAATAAATAATTTATTTATTTTTTTCCCAAAAGTTGGCCAATTTCCTTAAAACCAATAACCTCTTCCAAAATCTTCTAATCCTTCTTTAATTTCGATTAAAGGCTAATCTCATCATGTCCTACCCCTAATCCCAACTCAAAATATTTAATCAAGATTAAATATTAATCCTCATGTTTATTAAAAATAGTTTTAATAAATATCTCCTCAACCCAAACCCTTGAAATAAATAAAACTTTATTTGTTTCCTAAAAATCTAATTTATCCTCATCTTAGGAAATTCTAGACTCTTCTAGAAAGTCTTCATCCTCATCCAAAGTCTAGACTCGTCTAGAAGATGTCTTTAAACCTAATCCTAATCCCCTCCTAACCTTGTCACATTCCCTAAACATGGGTTAAGACTTGCTAACTCAAGGCAAAGTTAACAAATATCTCCTCCTTCACCCACCCTCATTAAATGACATCCACTTGCCTATCCCTAAGCTAATCCTAAACCATCCTAATCCATCCTCTAATCATTTGCACAAACCTAAGCAAGCTTAAAACCTTTCTAATCAAGTCCAAGTCAAAATTTCTCTCATCACCCTCAAAATATCTCAACCATAAAAACCATAAAAATTTATGAAGTCCACTAGGCCATAAATGACTCTTCCAAGCCCTTTTATTGCTCTTACAAGCCATTATGAGGGTCTTTATGAAGATTTTATCCCTTGAGCCTCCTTTGTTGACTCATCCTTCCCCTTTCCTCCATCCTCTCACCCTGTGACATGTGTCACTCCTTGATTGGTTGTAAGGAAGCACAATCCATGTGCTCTCCTCTCATGCAATCTAAGCCCTCCATGAGCTTTTTCCCATCCTTGCATCTTAGCCCTCAATCCCTCAAGGCTCTTGCCTATAAATTGGATCCTTTCCCTTTGCAAAAGAACACAATCCATGAATTAAAGTCATAATGCCATTTTGAGAAGCCATTTTACATCAAAACCATACACTCACACCCAAATTCCAACTCCATTTGAAGCCCTTTTTGAAGCATAAGCTTGAACATACATCCTATCTATTTAGACAAAGCCACTCAACAAGAGAGCTTCTTATTGAGAGAGTCCATTAATGGCTCATATTCTCAATTGAGAGTTCATCTTAGTCTATCTTGAAGTTTATGAATTTTGTTTAGTTTTTAGAAGCTTTATTTAAATTTGGTTTTTATTAGCATACTAACATTGCTCATATACATTTTGGCACGCCTGGTGGGACCCCGCATGGGTCATCTTCATTAGATTTTTTAGTCAAGTTTTGTATGTCATTTGCTGATTTTGGCTAATTTTGCTTGTTTTTGTGATGGTAGGATTGTATAAATTGGTTTTGTAGGTCCACATGAGCATGAAGAAGACAAAGGAACTCATAGTCTATCTCATAGTATTTGCAGATTTTTCAAGCTTATAGGTGGACAAAGCACTTGGAATTCTTCTTCCTCTTCTTGTCTATATTCTTCTTATTCCATCTACTTCTTCTTCTTCTTCTTGTGGGAGATCTTGGCCATTTTTTTTTTAAGGAAGCAAAATCATACACACTTCTTTTTAGTGCTTAAAATGAACCCCCAAATCATACTTAAATCCATTAAAAAATTAAAAATTTGCAAAAAAGAAAAAATCTTTTAACAAGTGAAACTAAACCAATCTAATCATTTGCATCCTTGCAACATCAAGGTTTTAGATGCATTCATGCAAAGTTAGGAACACTTCATTTTTGGGAATTTAAAAAGAACTTCAAGTTTCCATTTCAAAAGGTTCAAAATCAACACTAAGTGCACACTAAAATCTAAATCAAACTCAAAGCATCAATCAAGGATAAAATGAACCTCATTTGCAAATATGTTAAAGTTCTTTTAAAAATCTCATGAAAACTAAGAGTCCTAAATGGTTGCCAAAATTTTCCTAAAAAGCTTTGTTATTTGTTCCAAACAAATGTCTTGTTGCAAAATCTTGAATGTTTCTTAGGTTTTTTATGCATCAAAACAATCTAGGAATATCATTTTTGGGCTTAAAACATGCAAACTAGAACACAAAATCTTGAATGAAAAGCAAAGTCCAAAGAGTCATTTTCACTTTTGAGTCCAAAAACAATCTTGAATGATCTAAGGTTAAAACAAAGCACTATAAAGTTCTTAAAACAACATACAAAATCTCAATCTTGAATTCTCAAAGGAAAAACCTTGAATGTTTAATCACTTGTCTTTGAATGCATGTTGCTAAAATCACTCTTGAGTGCCATGGATTAAAATCAAAGTTTGTTTTTTTATGAATGCATGATTAAAACAACAAATCCAATCTTAAATGCCATAGATCAAATAATCATCTTTTGGAGCATAAAAAGAATCTACATTTTTGTAATCTTTTAAGTTATAAAAACAAATAAAAATGCTTTGAGTGAGTTTGTCGTTGGACTCACCCTCTTTAATCACCCATCAATTCAACCATTGGTTGCAATCTCAGTGCCATCTATGGGGATGGGTCCACCTAAGAGGGTGTTAAGTGCTCCACGCAAATCAAACTCCACTCACTTGGGTTTTTAGTGGTTTTTCTAAGTTAGAAAATTCCTTGAATGTGCATTAATCTTGCTCACACTTCATTTGGGCATAAAAATTGGACAAATCTTGACGTGGAGGGCCTCTGGGCGTGCGCTTGAAATCAAATCTCACACACTTTTGTTTTGGGCTTAAAATAAACTCACACTCAATCTTGAATGCCTTAAAGAAAAATCAATCGATACTTGACGTGGAGGGCCTCCGGGCGCACGGGTTTACCTTCTTGTTGACCCTAACTCTTCTTCTTGTTCGCATTCTTCGATCAATTTTATTTTTGTCGACGCTTAAAAATTAGAATAAACATTGTATCTTAAACATGAGTGCTTGCAAAGTCTAGATCAGAAATCATAAGCGTCAGTTGGTAAAAGAACAAGCATGTTTTTTAGCCCAAGATCATCCAAGTCTTCTCTCCTCTTGTCGTCTTTCGAGGCCATCTTGGGTGCATAAGATTAGGATCCAAAATCTTGTCTTAGCTTTTTAGGAGGCCTACTTAGGGATTTCATCACCCCTTGGGATGACCTCAACTCCAACGTTCTGGTGGAGTATAAAGATCGAGAGGTGAATCCAAAGACACCTCTCTTGGGATCAAAATTTTGTCACTCGGGCTAAGCCTCAAGGAACTTTATACCCTTGAGAAGTGAAAGAGGAGAAGTGGGTTACCGCTCCTCTCAGCTGTGTGACATCTTTTTGGTTTCATCTATAGATTTGGGCCTCACGTACCTTGTGTATATCGAGGACTCCCTAGCTATAACAAATTTCATCCTTGTAGAAAGCTTCCTAGGATGTTTGTGTGTTTGACGTGCTTGCTCCAAAATTTTGTCTGCTTGTTTGTTCATAGCTTTTGAATGAATGTTTGCCAACTTTGGTCAAAATCTCAAAAAAGCAAAAATCTCCCAGCTCAAGGCATACTTAGCGTAGTCACTGCCTCATCAGAAAATCATCCAAGCTCCCCCGCTGCAACCGAATCTATCTAGTTCCTTGCTTTAGAACTATCCCAAATTTTAATGTCCATCCAAATCATCCCCCCAGCTAGCTAGCAACCCAATCCAAAATCACCCAAATCTTTAAAGAGTTGTTGTCACTTTGCTAGATTTTGCTATCCAATCAATCCTACCAATCAACCAATCTCACCAAGGTTATCCCTTTGATAGGGCATTGTCTAGGGTAATCCAGCTTTGTCACTTGTATCCCTCATCACCTTGAGCTAAAGGTTGGGATCCACAAGTGGTCAATCTCGTGTCATGCCATAGGATCACTAGTCTATCCTTAAGTTGACACAATCACCACGAATCCTGCACATAGGAAAGCAAAACTCTCACTTTTTGATAGCATGCCCTTGAAGTCTTCCATCCACAGGAAAGCCAAAAATCTCCAGCCAATCCTCCTTAGGTCTGTCATACAACTTTGACTCTCCCTAGGAAATCTTTCATCAGCCAATCCAAAATCTGTGCTTAATCCAAATCCAACCATGAGCTTCCGTGTTCATCCATATGCAAGACCCCATCCCCATCAAACTCATCATCAAAGCATGAAGTACCAATCCTACCATGATGTGTTTGGTCGCATTTTCCTTGCTCCTTCCACCTCCTATTCCAATGATGATGAAAATCTTGTTGACTATGACGGGTATATTGAAAGCCTTAGAAACATTCCCCCAAGCATCACCCAAAATCCAAGAGTTATTCCAAACTATCTAGTCATGCCATCTAATATTCCAGCTTCCCCTCCATCACCCCATCAACCAAGCTTCCAATCTTCCACCCCCATCACACTAGCTATTCCTGTCAATCCACCTCCACCTTCAACACACGAGTCTCCAAGGAATCTCCTAGAGGAAATACAAGAAAAGTCACCTCCAACAGTCAATAAGCCATGTCATCTAATCCAACCATGTGAAGTAGTCAGTGATGAAGCTTCCCCATCTATAATATCACCTCCATCTCCCATAGCTATCATCCCCATACCATCCATCAATTTGCTTAAAATCCTTCCACTTCTTGCAAGCATCAAAATCCCACCACCTATTAAATCCCTCCAAATCCTATCCATATCGCCTCCAAGCATTTCCCAAATCTCTCGTAATGACCCTTATGCATCCATCTTCTACTCACCCATCTCCACTACTGAATCTCCCATCTATCCATCCGCTGCCTTTGAAGAATCCATCGCTTCACCTCCTATCGCACCATCCACTCCAAACCAATCCTATCAAGATATTTCCCAAAAGCATGTTGACATCCCCCAAAGCATAAATGAAGATATCGTCGTACCATGTCTTCCATCCATAGTGCAATCACCATCTCCTCCATCTCCAAAACCTCAAGCCATATCTCCTCCACTACAAGATATCTTGTCATCCCACCAGCTACATCAAGATCTTATCCTTCCATCTCCCCCGCTCCATGCTTCCATCTTACCACCTATCCAAGCTATTCCACCATCTATAATCTACCCTCTTGGTTCACTTACATTCATCCATGGTGGCCCTCTCTCAGCAGAAGAATTAAGAACAGTATATCCCCATTGCAATACACCTAATAAATCACTTCTACCATTTTCTATAAGAAAAAAGTTTCCTCAGCTTGTTCAAATGCTTAATCAATGGCATTATCAAGGTCAAGGTTTAGGACCAAAAGAGCAAGGAATCAGAGAGCCTATTATTGCACAAAAAAATCTAGGATTTCATGGTCTTGGATATGTATCCAAAGGCTCACCATCTAAAGGTGTTGGTACACCACACCCCCAAACCAAGCCTATCTCCAAGCCCACCATGCCAGCTTCCCATCACTCCTTCAAGAAATCTTATGTCATCCCCCCTCCACCATCTTTGTAAACCAAAACAACCTACCATATCCCCCCTTCATCCGCTAAATCCATTTTGGGTCCCTATGTCCCAAAATCTACCATCCTTCCATCCTCCTATCAGCCATCATAAAAATCCTATTCCATCCATTTCTATGCAAGATCAACAAAGGCACATATCAGGGCACATCATCCATCATCATCCCCCTACATGCTCTTTCATATCCTCTCCATCTCACAAAGCTTCTCCTAACCATCTTCCCAAAGCTTACCACAGCAATGTGAATGCAAACTTCAAAATGCATAAAGCTAAAAATCCACATCCTAGGCAATCATATGTCTATTCTAAAAGACATACTCCAAAAAAGAAAAATCCAATCAAAGAATGCAAAACAATGCAAAAGCCTATGAAAAGAAAATCCAAAACCATGTGGATCCCAAAGAAAAAAGTTGAAACCCAATGCATAATGGCATCCACCATTGCTAATCCCCCATCTAGTGACTCATGTCCCCCATCTCCTAACTCCATCTTGGGTGCCTATATCCCCAAGCACGGTTCCAAAAATCCTCCATCACGCCCGCATCTACCATCTATCCCCCATATGCTCTTTTCACACCCGTTCCAACATGTGCCAATGTTGCTCTTGCAAGCATCCCCATCTCATGCTCCTTTCCAGCATTTTCATCCCTCCATCTCCTACCATCAATCCCATCTAATCTGATCTATTGCATAAATCACACATCTGGTGTACCAACAACTAGCAACAAAATTGAACATTCCAACAGCCAGTGAAAAATCCCAAAAAAAAAGCCAAAATAGCTGAAGAAAGCCAAAATCATTCCAGCTAAGTCCAAAGTCAAAAAGTAAAAAAAGAAAAGAAAAATAAAGCATCCACTGGTGAAAACTTGGCAATTCAAGCACTTTGGACAAGTACCATGATGAAAACTTGGCAAACAAGCGTCATGCGTAATCCCGCCATCCCTAGCTTAGCCTATCACCCTCATGCTTTTGGTCATCTCTTGACATCCAACTCCATCTTCCAATCTATCCACCTATCCTCCATCCTCCAGCTTCCATCTCACACCATCCACTAATCTTATGCAGCTTCAGCCAATCATCTTAGCTATCATCCATCTCCCTAGCCCCTTGAGCTTTTTCCATCCTAGCTTCAATCCTATCACATCCATCATAAGACCTCCTTTCGCATGTTATCTTCTGATTGGGGGCACTATATTCCTTGGAGATCTTGTCTTGTCCATCCTCCCTTGTCATTGGTATCTAGCTCTAGGCTATCCTCATGCAAACCCAATGTCATCTCTTTATATCCATCATAATCCTAGCTATCTACCATCCTATCCAGCCATCTCATCCTGCTCCTCTAGCTATCCTTGGTCACAAAATCTCTCATCATCATTGGATGCATCCTACCAAATCCATATCTTTCGCTATCACCCCACCCTTAGCTTTTGCATCTTGCACAACATCGAACCATCCCGCTATCCTATCATCCTGAGCTTTTGCCTGCTTGTAACTATCTTGGTCCATTAGCTTGTACCATATCTTGATTAGCTCACTTGTAAATATCTTGGTTTATCAGCTTGACATCCTCTTTAGGTTAGTACCATTGCATCTATCCAGCGTTCGTGTCAGTTTGTCCTTGATCAGCATCTTGCACCCATCGCACATCTTGGTTAGCTATTCCAATGCATCCTTTAGCTAGATTTCCTATCACCAAAGTGTTATCTTTCTTAGTTTAGCTTGCCAGATGCATCACTCATCCAAATCCACCAGCTTAGGTGCTCTCCGATAGGTCCTTGCAGGATATAGCTTTCCTCATGTCTGATCTTGGTCTGTTAGTACCTCATCCTACCCATCTCGTTGGCAAACGGTTCTCTTTTGGATTTTCCCTTTCTTTTGATTTGGACTCTTCCCTATTGGGTCTTGAAATATCTTTTCCAAGCAATCTCCGTGTTCCCTCCTCAAGGTTGCCATGATCTTCCATATCATGGTATACTGTGAATGGGGCAATCAGAGTGTAAGGTCTTGATCATGTCTTTTTCTTGTTTTCTTTTTTGCTTGTGGGTTACCCAGTGTTGTTTCCACACTGCTTCCTCTGGGATTCATGTGTGATACTAGGGCAATCCTTGCATGTTTGTTTTGAGTTAGTTCATCAGTCCTTTGGACAGTTGGTGAAAAGGCCTTGATGTTCTTGGTAACCTTGGCAATTAACCAATAGTCCTATAGCAAATCTAGTGCTCAACTACATGGTGGTACTTCTCTTTGAAGTATCCCCCCGCTCAAAAAGATTCAATGGTTTTCCTTCATCTCCATTATCCCCCATCCATATCCAGCATCCGTCTCTCCTACCCTAGCTTATGCATTAGTATCTCTTTGAATCACTCCTCACTTTTAGCTTTAGGGATCCACCAATCCAAATCAATCCACCAAGCCTCATCTTTCGAGATCCACAATCCTAGTCCTAGGGATCTCCGAAACCCATCTTCCGCCAATCTGACTCTTTGAAATCCTGTTGCATCAGCTTTATAATCCCCTCATCCATCTCCCTATCCTGGATTCCTTTTTATAGCGCTCTGCTCCTTCATCCTCCACCTTCCCTAAAGTCTTAAGCTTGCTTCCTCTTGTGCATCTGATTCTCCTTTATCATTCTCCCATAGTGAGAGATTGAGCTAATTTAGCCTCTTCTCTTAAGCCAATCTAAGTCTCCTTGCTCATCCCAGATTCTTGTATTTTTCAAGAAGCCATCGTGCCTCTTTTTCTCTCCCCGCTGCCTTCTTGAGGGGGCATCTCACAGTCCATTCTCTCCTCTTCTGCACTAGCCTTGGGCATCTTATTTTCTTATCTTTGATGTCATGCCACTTGCGGCATCACATCAAAGAGGGGCAAAATGTAGACACCTAAAAAACCTTTAGAAAATAAAGTATTTTTATTTTCTAAAAAATTCCTGATGACATCATCATTTATTAATTAATTTATTTATTTTTATGCCATTAAATCCCTTTATCTTAATTAAAAATATTTAATTAAGAAATCCCTCCCAAAAATGTTTAAATCTTATTTAAACATTATTTCCTTATTTATTAATTATTTAATTAATAAATTGACCAAAAATCCCAAAATAAATAATTTATTTATTGTTTTCCCAAAAGTTGGCCAATTTCCTTAAAATCAATAACCTCTTCCAAAATCTTCTAATCCTTCTTTAATTTCGATTAAAGGCTAATCTCATCATGTCTTGCCCCTAATCCCAACTCAAAATATTTAATCAAGATTAAATATTAATCCTTATGTTTATTAAAAATAGTTTTAATAAATATCTCCTCAACCCAAACCCTTGAAATAAATAAAACTTTATTTATTTCCTAAAAATCTAATTTATCCTCATCCTAGGAAATTCTAGACTCTTCTAGAAAGTCTTCATCCTCATCCAAATTCTAGACTCTTCTAGAAGATGTCTTTAAACCTAATCCTAATCCCCTCCTAACCTTGTCACATTCTCTAAACATGGGTTAAGACTTGCTAACTCAAGGAAAAGTTAACAAATATCTCCTCCTTCACCCACCCTCATTAAATGACATCCACTTGCCTATCCCTAAGATAATCCTAAACCATCCTAATCCATCGTCTAATAATTTTCACAAACCTAAGCAAGCTTAAAACCTTCCTAATCAAGTCCAAGTCAAAATTGCTCTCATCACCCTAAAAATATCTCAACCATAAAACTTTATGAAGTCCACTAGGCCATAAATGACTCTTCCAAGCCCTTTTATTGCTCTTACAAGTCATTATGAGGGTCTTTATGAAGATTTTATCCCTTGAGCCTCTTTTGTTGACTCATCCTTTCCCTTTCCTCCATCCTCTCCCCCTGTGACATGTGTCACTCCCTGATTGGTTGTAAGGAAGTACAATCCATGTGCTCTCCTCTCATGCAATCTAAGCCCTCCATGAGCTTTTTTCCATCCTTGCATCTTAGCCCTCAATCCTTCAAGCCTCTTGCCTATAAATTGGATCCTTTCCCTTTGCAAAAGAACACAATCCATGAAGTAAAGTCATAATACCATTTTGAGAAGCCATTTTACATCAAAACCATACACTCACACCCAAATTACAACTCCATTTGAAGCCCTTTTTGAAGCATAAGCTTGAGCATACATCCTATCTATTTAGACAAAGCCACTCAACAAGAGAGCTTCTTATTGAGAGAGTCCATTAATGGCTCATATTCTCAATTGAGAGTTCATCTTAGTCTATCTTGAAGTTTATGAATTTTGTTTAGTTTGTAGAAGCTTTATTTAAATTTGGTTTCTATTAGCATATGACATTGCTCATATACAATAGGTATTAAAAAAATAACTTAATCAAACACAACTTTAGGAGTACGGATGTGACATGCATCTCAATGCAACAAAAAAATTACAATAGTGGTCTGAATGATATCAAAATGGATCATTTAAGTCCATGACCCACATTGTGCCAAGAAAACTTGAGAAAATAGGGTAGCACGCAAAATGAGGTAAAAACCTCAAAATTTAAGAAAACTTTGAAATTAAACCCCATTTGGCCTTTGGGTGCAAAAGCCCCAAAAATCCAAAAATAAACAAGTTTGAACACCATAAGCAAAAATGGCATAAAACTCCAAAACCTCATCTCAAAAAATAGGGAAATGTTCATACCAGCCCAACCGAGTAGAACTAGCATACAAAAATGGAGGGGAACACTAGTTCTTAGCCTCCAAACAAATAGCTACCAAAAATAGAAGCAGAAATGGAGTGGAAAAAATAAAATAGGAAATCCCTACCTCACAACCAAAAAGGAAAAATGGGAATCTAACCCATAAAATAAATAGTCTGCAGAAGTAGCTGAAAATCAAGACAATCCAAGGTTTTCCCAAGCTGGATCCAATGAGCCCAACCTTGCAACGATCCCATGCCCGTAGTTCCCACAACAAAAAAATAGTAAATCCTCATGAAGAGGATTTTGGGTTTTACTCTCCAACTTTCTAATTCAAAAGTGAGAAGTGAGGAATTAAATTCTTTTTTGGATATTTATTTTCTTTTCAAGTGAATAATTGATTAGGGCAATTAACTAGCCAACCTAGTTAAACCTCGAATCAACCCAAACAAAAAAAAAGTCTTCCTAGAAATAGGAATTCATCTATGGCAAAGCTACCAAAAATTAAAATAAATCAATTAAAAAGTCCAAAAACCCAAAAACACATAAATTTCCTTGACAATTTTTGTGACTGCGAAACTCTAAATACACAGACACACTCAGTGGTCTAATCACATAATGCAAATGATTTTAGATTTAATAATCATCGAAAGGTTTAATTTGAACATTTAAAATAAGGATACGTCAACCATACAGGGACAACATTGGTAAAATATAAATATTTGAATCACTAACTTCATGTGCCACTGCCAGGGATATAAATCCTGCACACTAAAATACACAATCAAGTGCAATTGCATATAATATCATAGCCAAAGAAATAAATACATTAAATCACCTAATTTAACCATTTATTTAGTTATATTAAAATAATCTATTTACATCGCTCACATTTGTATAAAGCATAAAAATGCAGGAATGAAGTAAATAACTATAGTATTAAATCCATCACTTAACATAATCAGAGGTATGTCCAAATACCAAATAACTAGATATCATCATAAAATACACTATCATCTCAAAATGGCATCATCATGTAATATGATCAACTAAACAACATCGTAGTCTAAAATCTATGATACTAAAATCAAAGTATAACATGTGACCCTCAGGTCCTCTCAAATGTAAAACATAACATAAGTAATAAAATATCTCTCAGATCAAAATATAACAAGGTAAATGTCTGTAGCACATTACCAAATAATCCAAATGGACAATCCATTTCTAATCATTTAAGCATTTAATAAAGGTTGATTAAAGAACAAAAAAAAGGAACTTAAAACACATAAGCAAACATAGCCATAAACATGACTAACCACTGCTACATGAACCTAGTCCAGTGTAGCATGGTAATAGTTCACAGTGCAATCTCTGCACACATCTCAAGGTAATTACGGAACAACCTCATGATACCATCTCAATCCTAGTAAGCACTAGTACAAATCTCTGTGAACCATAAATCATCTCATAAGCATAATCAAAACAACTGATATAGAAACATACATCAAATCACCTCTATGGTGTAGACCACTCATGGTCACAATCATGATCCCATCTCAAGGAGAGATCAATAAGGTTGCATCCATCAGAATGACTCATAGAAATAAAATGGGAGAGGCACTACAAAAGGAATTGGAAATTGCTGCTAGGTTAAAAGTTAACAAATGCTCTAGTTACAATAGCAAGCGATCATGGGCAATTAAAAGCAACATTAAGTACATAATAATAATAAGGAATTATTTAATTAATGCAAGGGTGTTAAAAGAGCACATGTTTGGAGTGTGATATAATTTAAGGAAAAGACCACAGTCACATGGAAGGTGAAGAGGCGCTTAAAAGAGGGTACTTATGAGGCAGCAATATATATATTTATAAGGTTGCGGCGAAGTATATAAAGGTCACACGTGGCTAACTTCCCTTGATTTTTTCAACTATTTTTATTTTACTTCCAATTGGATTACTTTTATTTTTCCATCTCCTTCTTAGAAATAACAATAATAGTTGGCATGAGTAGATTTGTACTATGCATTATCTTTAGTGTTGAGATTAAGATCATTGTTAGAGGAATGAAGATAACTCAGAGAAAAAGAGGCATCATTTCTAGGTTCTCTTACTTGTTTTAGAATATACTAACTATATTTCATATTGATTAACTCTAGAAAGAAACTAATTTGAAAAGAATTATTTTCTACAACACTACATCAATAAATTAAGAAAGGACACATAAGAGTGTCTTGTTTTCAAATTTGAACCCAAAACACATAAGGCAATAAAAACTGTAAGAAGGAACAAAACCAAATGAATGTAATATCCTTGTTTGTTCTTTTTAAGGAATCTAACAGATTGATGTCCTACTTGGTTACAAGTAAAGCACTTACCAATGAACACACTAGGCCCTCTTCCACTAGACCTTCCTCTACCATTGGATCTTCTACGCTTAAATGTCCCTCTATTACCAGACTCACTTTCAACATTTGAACCACTAGATTCCTCCTAATTTTTATTAAAAGATAAAAGAATGATAGTCATAATATAATTATTGGTAACAATGTTCCAAATGAAAATAATTATTTGTTTGAGCTTCTAGCAATGATCAAGTAGCTTACTGAACATGGCTTGATGAGTCTTGGAATCTTCTCCCATTGTATCCTTGCTTTCACTAGTTTGAAGTTTCTGGTTACATGCACACAATCATGACTTTACATCACAAAGCATTCACATTCTAACAATTTTCATGTTCTTTCATTATATTTTGATCTAAACACAAATTCTAAACTTTCACTTATTCAAATGACTAATCTAAAAATGGGTCATATTAAAGAATCTAATATAAATTAAAATAATGTATCTAGATTCTAAACAAATCAAAACATAAAATCTATGATTTAAACTTATCTCATCACTTACACATCATAACAATATGGTACACCTTTTCATGTGGACAGTCTTGGGGGAGAGGTTGCAACATTGTATTTGGATCCAATTGATCACTCTCTCTCTCTCTCTCTCTCTCTCTCTCTCTCTCTCTCTCTCTCTCTCTCTCTCTCTCTCTCTCTCTCTCTCTCTACTAAGCCAACTGGATCTGCTCGACATTTTAATGTCTCAAGTATTGCCTCATGGTTTGACTCAAAAACTTTTCAAAGAATCTTATTATGTGGTTTTCCACCATATTTTATCAAGTGGACATTTGATGTGACAATAAGGTTTGAATAATGAAGGATCTTCCTCTCTATTTGCCAATCCTTGAATGACCACAAGTTAGGGTTCTTCATAGAATATCATCTAAGTCATGTGCTAGTTACAACCACTGCACTAACATGGTACTCTAAACCTTCACCATCTATAAGTGAGTGATCCAAATTTTTTTTGGCTTGGACACAATGAAACAAATAATAATCTATCCCTTCTTCATTGTCTTCAAGTGCAATAATAGCAAAAGCATGGCCTACAGTGACAAATGTACAAAATGCAGTCATTAATTCAGAAAATACTTAGGTAAAAGTTATAAAGTTACATATTGAAATTATATATATATATATATATATATATATATATATATATATATATATATTACTATATATATTACCAAGTTGCAGTAGATCATACAAGTGGTTAAAGTCAATAGATGAATCCATTTGTACCATTTCTAGTGCTTGTGGGGGATGATAGGTGTCAATTGGGTCCAAAACCTATATATCCCATTTGTCCACCCATTTAGTCAACTCACAGTCATCCCAATTTTTCTTTGCACATGATGGATAATAGCATGCCATTTTTTGTGTGTGGATACTCCATGAACCTGCATCAAAGCTTCTAAAAAAGTGTAAATCACTAGATCATGTTAGCGTGGAACAATCCCGATATGGTGCAATGTTAGTATTATCTATCAACCAAAAAAATCTATGAACCGTAGACTCACCTTCCTTACCTAGACCCATTGTAGTGTTACACCACTAGAAAATAGATTTTTCATCTATCAATATTGCTCCATCTTTGTACTTTAGTTCTTTATGAGATAAGGATCTTTTGATGCATGCACCTGCACCATCATGCTCTCCCTTTCCATGACTACCCTCTATGAAATTCCACATATATTGAATTCTACACAACTTATGCATCCTGCTCAACCAATAGAACATCTATGCATTCTTGAATTGAGATGAGCAATTGTCTAACCAAATAATGTGCTAATGATATGTGATGCCCCTATTAGCCAAATCTCCATAAAATAGTTAAAAACAATCCTATACAAACTCCATAGAATGTGATCGATCATTAATAATATAAAAATGGTACTCCATCAAAATCTTCTTATCATCCTTTGTACTTGTAGGTGAATGCATGAATGTTATGTTAACAAATATGGAAACCTGTTGAGAAGTATAATAATTTACTTGCACCTCATTTTGTGGTTGTAGTGTGTAGTTCTCTATGAAGTCTACAACTGAAACGATATGTATCCAGTGGAAACGTATCCTTGAACAACTTGAATTGAAAATCTAGCCATTGAGCTCTATGTCTATGCCTTGCATATTCGTAAATAATCTTTTCATGAAAAATCTTCATGAACTCATACATTGGAATCTTTTTAATGACTAAATCACATCTTTTTCCCTATTTCCCATCTTTTAGAGCATATGTCACTGTCTTAAATTTTTTGTAATCTACTATTTCATTTCCAATTGCATGTGTACTATCCATATGTTGACAAGTTGATAAAAGTTGCAAAGAACCTTAAAATAAGCATGTACCATCCAAGCATGATGTCTTGTAAAATTGTTGACCATCCCCTATTTAATATAAAATTTTGGATATGAATTATTTTAAAGATCTTGGTGGCTTATTCATGTCACAATCCTACTAAACAAACTCAGAATGCAAAAAAACACATATATGCCTAAAAACATCAAAATGGTTAGAAAATTCAATATGAATCCTACAAAAACAAGTTGTGCATGTGTGATTTATATTGACCTAAAAAGGTTTACCCATCTCAAAAAATCTTTAACTTATTTGAATTTGAGGATACATACCAATAAATTTTGCAAAAAATTGTGTCTAAGTTGAGTCCAAAAAATGGTTCGCATGTGGGTCGCAATTTTGGCTACCAATCCTCCTTCATACAACATCTCTTTGATTAGGAGAAACATGTGTGTTATTTTTTCAAAAATCTTCGATCAATAATTTCAAAGCTTCACTAATTTCTTTATCATTTCACGGTAGTCTACTGCTAAAAGTCCATAGCTCATTTTTTGTTGGATCCTCCAATCTCTCACACCTTAGCATGGCTCTCCTTAGAGTACCTCTACCAATTTTAAATATTTTTCTTGTCTTTCTTATGATTCAAGCTTTCTTCATTTGGCCACTTACTATTATCAATGTAAGTACTCATCTTGTGATATTACTATCTTTGGTGCGCTATTTAGAACCCACTTTGTCATAAGCACTCATTAGATTCTTTACAATACTTTTTTCATTTGAATCATCCATTGTTCTTAGCCCAAGAATCTTCATGATAGGCCTACATTTCAAATTCCTCATCATTTCAAAAAATAATTGGCATTGACTATAATATTTAATTCTTCAAAAAATAATCTCCACATATGATTAACTTTTTTTTGACAAGTAGGCTTGCTAATCTTGTTAGGCATTGATTTCAAAATGTTAGTATCAATATCAATCAAATATTTTGGTCTTCTAAAATGAATTTTAGAAGGTGTTATAATCTCTTCTATTCCCTCAACATTTTTAACATCAACATAAGGTTGAGTGTATTGCGTACCTTGAACCAAAGATGATGTGCCTTGACAATAAGATGCAAAAGATGGAATATCACCTACTTGATGTGTTGATGGTGTTCCTTCAATATAACATGATGGAGTGTGTACATCGTCAGATCTACAAATTAGTGTCTCTTCAACATGAGAGGATGATATGACTCCAACATTGGAAGATTGTGTAGCTTCACAATTCAATTGTCTTCTTTACCATAATAGTCTCATTCATTCTCTTTGTCTTTCTAGTTCTTCCTATTTTTTTCTTTGTATCAATGGTTCTTGATTCGAAAGCCAATTCTTCATTATTGCTTTGCAATTTTCTTTGTTCATGTAGTAGTTTCATTTTATCTCTTTTAATTGTAAAATCTCTTTCCCTGTCTTCATTTGTTTGACTTTTTGGTTTCTTCCTTGGCATGATGATGATTTCTACATGTCAAATTAGTCAAACATCTGAATTACTTACAATGTGTAAATTACAAATTATTCAAATACATATAAAAATTATAATTATTTGAATGAATACACAATATACATCAAACTTCTTGTCAAATTTCTAACCATTTCGAAATAAAATTTCATTCAAACATACAAATTTCAATGAATTCACTATATATTAAACAACATGTCAAATTATAATCAAATTTGTATCTATATATCAACAAACAATTTTTAAAAAGGATTGCACTAACCTTTTCTATACTAGGAATATTCAAAAAGTCTTCAAATCGCGTATCCAATGATTGAATTTGGTGTTTGCTACCTTCAAAAAGTCTTCAAATAGTGTTTGCTTTGTTGAAACCCGTGATTTATATTAGAATAATAGAATGCACAATAGACCAAAAGTAGAGAATGGATGAAATAGGCCCCAAAGTTTCTATTTGACCATTTTTGGGTGATTTCACATAGTGCATATGCACTATAAAGTATGTAAACACTATAGTGCATATGCACTATGTAAAAACACATCCCTCTCTATCCCACCAACTCTCTCTCCCTACTCTCTCTCTATCCCACCAACTCTCTCTCACCCTACTCTCCCATCCCCTACTCTCTCTCAGTCTCTTTCTCCTCTCCCATCCCCTACTCTCTCTCTCACTCTCCCTCTCCCATCACCTACTCTCTCTCACTCTCCTTCTCCTACTCCCTCTCCCATTTCCTACTCTCTCCCATCCCCTACTCTCTCTCTCTCCCCTCTCCCATCCCCTACTCTCTCTCTCACTCTCCCTCTCCCACTGCCTACTCTCTCTCACCCTCTCTCCCTTCCCATCCCCTACTCTCTAGATCTCTCACACACACTCCCATTCTCCCTCTCCCACTACCTACTATCTCTCTCTCCCCCATCCTCCTACTCTCTCTCACACTCTCTCCCATCCCCTACTCTCACTCTCTCTCTCCCATCTCATTCTCTCTCTTTGCCACCTCCTACTCTCTCCCATCCCCTACTCTCTCTTACACACACTCCCATCCTCCCTCTCTCCCTCTCCCACTCCCTCTCCCACCACCTAGTCTCTCTCTCCCATCCACTACTATCTCTCTCTCTCTCTCTCTCTCTCTCTCTCTCTCTCTCTCTCTCTCTTAGGCTACTCTCTCTCTCCCCTCTCCCATCCCCTAAACTCTCTTTTATAGATACACACTTCCATCCCCCTCTCTCTCTCTCCTCTCCTATCCCCTACTCTCTAGATCTCTCACACACACTCTCATCCCTTCTCTCTCTCCTCCTCTCCCACTCCCTCTCCTCTTGCCTACTATCTCTCTCTCTCTCTCTCTCAAGATCTCTCTCTCCCTCTCTACTCTCTCTCCCATACCCTACTCTTACTCTCTCTCTCTCTCTCTCCCATCCCCAACTCTCTCTCACACTCTCTCCCATCCCCTACTCTCTATCACACTCTCTCACATCCTTTCACTCTATCTCTCCCATCCTATACTCTCTCTACCACCCCCTACTCTCTCTCTCACTCTCTTTCATCCTTTCACTTTGTTTCTCCCATCTCATACTGTCTCTCTCTACCACCCCCCACTCTCTCTCACACTCTCACACTCTCTTCCATCCCCTACTCTATTTTTTTCACAAACACGGACACACACTCCCATCCCCTCTCTCTCTCTTCTCTCCCATCCCCTACTCTCTAGATTGGTCACACACACTCCCATCCCCCCCTCTCTATCTCCCTCTCCCTACTCTCTCTCACACTCTCTCCCATCCCCTACTCTCTCACTCTCTCCCTCTCCCACTACCTACTCTCTATCCTCCATCCCCTAATCTCTCTCTCTCCTCTCCCATCCCCTACTCTCTCTCTTTCATAGAAACACACACACTTATCCCCCCACTCTCTTCTCTCCCATCCCCTACTCTCTAGATCTATCACACACACTCCCATCCCCCATTTCTCTCCCTCTCCCTCTCCCACTCCCTCTCCTACCACCTACTATCTCTCTCAAGTTCTCTCTCTCCCTCACTACTCTCTCTCTCTCCCATCCCTTACTCTCTCTCTCTCTCTCACACTCTCCCATCCCCTACTCTCATTCTCCCATCCTATATGAGCTCTCTCTACCACCACCTACTCTCTCTCACAATCTTACACTCTCTCCCATCCCCTAATCTCTCTCTCTTACACACATTCCCATTCCTCCTCTTTCTCCATCTTCCACTCCCTCTCCCACTATCTACTCTCTCTCCTCCATTCCCTACTCTCTCTCTCACCTCTCTGATCCCCTACTCTCTCTCTTTCATAGAAACACACACTCTCATCCCCCCCCTCTCTCTCTCTCCTTTCCCATCCCCTACACTCTAGATTTGTCACACACACTCCCATCCACCCTCTCTCTCTCTTCCTCTCCCACTCCCTCTTACATCACTTACTATCTCTTGGTCTCAAGTACTCTCTCTTCCTCTCTACTTTCTCTCTCCCATCCCATAATCTCACTCTCTCTCTTCCATCCCCTACTCTCTCTCACACTCTCTCCCATCCCCTACTCTCACTCACTCTCTCTCTCTCTCCCCCTCCCCCATCCTCTATGAGCTCTTTCTGCCACCCCCTACTCTCTCTCACACTCTCACACTCTCTCCCATCCTCTACTTTGTCTATCTTACAATATTACTATCCCCCCCTCTCTCTCGCACTCCCTTTCCCATCACCTACTCTCTCCCATCCCCTACTCTATCTCTCTTACACACACTCCCATTCCCTCTCTCTCTACCTCCCATTCCCTCTCCCACTGCCTACTATCTCTCTCTCACTCACTCTCTCCCTCTCTACTCTCTCTCTCCCATCCCCTACTCTCACTCTCTTTTGCACCCCTACTCTCTCACACTCTCTCCCATCCCCTACTCTCTCCTACACACACTCCCATCCCCCCTCTCTCTCTCCATCTTCCACTCCCTTTCCCATTGTCTACTCTCTTTCTCTCCCATCCCCTACTCTCCCTCTTTCTCTCTCGCCTCTCCCATTCCCTACTCTCTCTCTTTCACACACACACCCATCCCCCCTCTCTCCTCTCCCATCCCCTACTTTGTCTCTCACTCACTCTCCCTCTCCCACTCCCTCTCCCACTACTCTCTCTCTCACTCTCACTCTCACTCTCACTTTCTCCCTCTCTACTCTTTTTGCTACCCCCTACGCTCTCTCACATTTTCACACTCTCTCCTATTCCCTACTCTCTCTCTCTCTCTCACACACACACACATATTTCCATCCACCCTCTCTCTCCCTCTCCCATTCCCTCTCCCATCACCTACTCTCTTTCCCATCCTCTACTCTCTCTCAAGCTACTCTCTCTCAAGCTACTCTCTCCCCCTTCTCCCATTCCCTACTCTCTCTCTTTCACACACATGCACTCCCATCCTCCTTTGTCTCACTCTCCCTCTCCCACTTTGTCTCCCACCATATACTCTCTCTCCATAATCCCCTACTCGCAATCTCTCTCTCCCACCTTGTACTCTCTCTCTACCACCCCTACTCTCTCTCACACTTCCTCTCTCTCTCCCATCCCCTACTTTTAGTCTCTCTTTCCCATCCCGTACTCTCTCTTTGCCACCCCTACTCTCTCTCACACTTCCTCTCTCTCCCATCTCGTACTCTCTTTGCCACCCCTATTCTTTCTCACTTCCTCTCTCTCCCATCTCGTACTATCTCTACCACCCCTCCTCTTTCTCACTTCCTCTCTCTCCCATCCCCTACTCTCTACCCTCTCCCATCCCCTACTCTCTCTCTCTCTCTCTCTCTCTCTCTCTCTCTCTCACACACACACACACACACACACACACACACACAACCATCCCCCCACTCTCTCTTTCTCTTTCTTTGCATCTCTTCTTCCTTCTCTATGCACTATTTAGGTCTCAATAGTGCGTGTGAACTATAGCACACACCCGATATTGAGACCAAAATTCAAATGCTTTAAATAACATGTGTGCACTATAGTGTGCACATGTTATAGGGTGTATGCGTTATTCAAAGCTTTGCATTAAAAGAAAGCCTAAGGCTTGGTTTTGCCTTGGAGATCCAACCCAAAGGTTTGAAGTTTATAAATAAGTTTGAGACATGTTTTGTTGCAAACATACGAAAAATGATTGATTTTTCTTATGTGCTCTCCTTCAAGATTCCTTGTGGTTGGGCATCGATAAGATCAAGTTACATGACATTGTAGGTCTTTGTGTTAGCTATATAACCATATAATTTATTTTTAATTTCAACTATTTCAAGCCTTTCATTTATAATTTATTTTGAATGTATATTCATTTTTTGTCAAAAACCACCATGTACTAATTGGGTTGTAGATTTTAGCTCATTCATCAAATTTTGCAACTACTCAATTTTTTAGAAACTAGACCCCATTCTACACACTTTGAAAAAAAAAAGATTTTAGATTAGTGTTCAATTATTTCTAGGGGGAGCACATAGATATTTCACATTTTTAGGATGTGTCTAGTTAAAAAATTCATTTAAAAAAAATACACATTATAAAATTACCCAAAAAATATGGGATAAAATACATAGTGTTAAGTAACTTTTGACCAGAGTGATTAAAGAATTTCAAAAAAAAGTTAAAATTTTAGGGAGGCCACACTTTGTACTGTGTTTTTTTTTTTTGGAATAAAAAATACCACTTTCTGTGGCCCCTTTTTTGAGGACCTAAAACTAAAAAATTTTGAAAGAAAAATAGTAATTTAGAAACTAGATTCAAAGGACTACAACTTTTGTTTTTGTCATATCTTAAAATTTTGATCATAACTATCTTTAAATTCTTGTTGAAGTTCAGAAATTGTTGATTTTAGGAAAAAGGTGTCCACTTATACCCCCCTTTTGGCACCACAACTTGGTGCACTTACCCATAGATCTAATATTTTTCTATGAAATAACAATACAGTGGAGGTTGCAGCCAAAGGAGCCATAGATGTTTATCAAGGTAAAGATGAAATTTTTATTTTCCATGTAAAATATGCAAAGGATATATTGAAGAAGTTTGATATGGCTAATTGTAAACTTCTTTCCACTCCAAATGCTCATGGAGTTACATTATGTAGAGATGATGGTGATGAAATTATTGATGAGACATCATATAGAAGCATTCTTGGAAGTTTGATGTTTCTAACTCACACAACCTTGGTCTAATATTGGTTATTCAGTTTCATTGGTTTCAAGGTATATGAAAAATCCATTAGAAGAGTATATGAAGGCAGCCAAGAGAATTTTGAGGTATGTGAAAAGCATTGTAGATTTTGGCATTCACTATTCTTCTAATAAGTTTGGGCTTGTTGGCTTTAATGATTCAAACTTGGGAGGTAGTTTGGATGACCAAAAATCTACATCTAGTAACTATTTTTCATTGGGTTATGATTTAATCACATGGATCTCAAAGAAGCAAAGCATGGTTTCTCTCTCTTCTACAGAAGTGGAATATGTTGCAGTCACTTCAGCTAGCACATAGGCATTATGGCTCAAAAAGTTTTTTGAAGAAATTAGAGAGGTACAAATTCAACTTACTCTGATTTTTTATGACAATATTAGTGCCATTAAATTGGCCAAGAATCTAGTACATCACAATAGGACCAAACACTTTAATTTGAAACAACACATCATCAAAGATTTGGTATAGAAAAAAGAAGATGAATTGAATTATATCAGCACAAAGGATCAAATAATGGATATATTTATGAAATTTGTTACAAATGATCAATTTTTGGCCCTTAGAGATCAAATTGTGAGTCCTCTCAGTATCAAGGGGTGTTGGTGTGATCTGATTTCTAGGATCTAGGACTATTACAGAGAATGCTAACCAATTACATAAAGTTAATTTTAAAGCTTTAATAAAGAAAAATTAATGTAATTGCAAATAAGAAAACACAAGATGAGATGATAGAAAGAGAGATAGAGACACAACACATTTGATTTTGGAGTTCATCCAGGAAGGACTACGTCTTCGGGTCCAACTCCAATTGGGGGACTGATCCAATTAACTCCAATAAATCAATACAAGTGATTTGTGACAATTCCCTTCAAGCACACGCAGAAAAATTCCTCTATGTGCAAGAAAAATCACTAAGTCTCCAAATACATAAAATCTCTCTCACCATTTGCATAATTTCTCCCTTAACTTTCATGCCTTCAAAAGGCCCCTAAACCCTCTTTTTATACAAAATATTTGCCTAATAATAGGGAAAAACAAGATTCTACATATTTAGACCCTTACAATAGTCTATCTTTGAAATAAGACTCATTCTTATTTTTGAAAATTGTCCTTATTTAATAATTGCCTTTATTTAGGCAAGAGGGAATCGGGCTTGATACACTTTAAATAAAATCTACGCTAAAAATATCACAAGTCACTCATGTGGTGCAATGGCAAAGGAGATTTTGAAAACACATGCAAAAGAGCGAGGTCGATGGTTCCAACCACCACACTGGCCGTTGGCTTTTAGCCCAATTTAGCGGTGTTTAAAACTATAAAATAAACATCGGTGACATATGTTTCAATGGTCGTCAATGGTGTAATGACCACCAGCTAGATTCTAGGGGCTGATGGTCATGGGTTCAAATCCCAACACCGTCAACAATATCAATATATATTTTTTATTTTATTTTTTATTTTTATTTTTTTTATTTTTTTATTTTACCTCATCATCCCAAACTTCAATTGGACATATCTTTCACATACGAACTCCATTTTTAACGAAACGAACGTCGTTGGAAAGCTCTCGACAAGATCTTAAATTTGAAACACATTGTTGACCACTTTTGAGATGATTATTTTTCACCTTTTGATGACCTTTGCACCTGGTTTGACCAAACTTTGACTGGCTATAACTTTTGCGTATGAACTCCTTTTTTTCCCATTCGGATTGCATTGGGTGCAGAATTTTGAAGACTTTAAAATGATGTTGATTGTTGGAGTTTTGGAGATACTTCAATTTTTGGTGAAAATATCCCCTGGATCATGGTGTAAATAAGTATTCACTTGTTACAGTTACTTATGTTTACTTAGGTTAATGCATTATTTAATTATTTATTTAGGTGAGACACTTAGGAGTTTGTGTACTCTCATGAGTTACACAACTCTAATTATGCACATGGTGTCTACAACACAAGAGTTTGCATCATTCACTGATTTGTCATATTGACAACACAATTATCTGCACTCCTAATTTAACACATGTTATCTATACCACTAATTTGCATGCTACACCATTGTAGGCTTATCCTCACATCATTGCACTTAATTTTGTGCTTAATAGAGGATAACCCATATTTGGTGGACATGTGCCTAGTTGTATGACTTATCATGATGCTAACTTCTATGCATTCTAGAAGCTCTCCTGAAGCCTTTATATATAGGCACTCCTACTATACTATCAAGTGGGCATATTGAATGAATATGGTCATTCTGATCATACTCTCTCTATTTGGTCTACTGTGTACTTGTGTTTGAGTTCCTTGGTCTTGGGTGAATTCTAGCCTAAGCCAAATTCTTACAAGGTCATATATGAAGATAAATGTCATTGATGATCACAGGTCTATGATTGATAACTCCAACTTTATCTACATCATTTTCCTTCACTCCAACTCTACTATTTCTTTTTAGATTACATATAGTTTTTCATTAGCAAGTAGTCCATCACTAGCATAGGTTTCAAATAGACTTTTGCATTTAATAAAGAGTAGATTATATGTCATCTAATTGTAGAAACAAGTAGTTAAATCTAGAATAGTCATTGTAGGTTTCTCCAAAAGATATTCTCTTTTGCATATGTATTTTTACTAATAAATACATAATGTTGTAATACATTTTTCATAACTAGAATAGGCTACAATACAAAGGTTTTCACTCATATCTCCAAAAATAGAGTATTTCTCTATTTAAGAAAAAAGTCCTTTATTATTTGTTGTGCATTGAAATTTCTTTTACTTTTTTTCTTACTATTGATATTTGAGTTTCTACAATGTTTTCATAATTGTTAATTAATCTAGTTTTATCTTACATTTAGTCTATTTTCAAAATCTTGAGGCATTGTAATATGGAAAATAATGTAATTATCCATTCTATTATTTGATTTAGATATTTAGAGAATCGGTGATTGTAACCAATTTTAAAATTGAGGAAAGAACCCATAAGAAAACCTCCATATCATCACCCAAATGAAACAACAAGCCTATATAGACCTAAAGAAACCCTAAAATGAGACTAACCCAAAAACTTATCCCCAATTATGGCCAACAAGCTGGTCCATTTACAATACTATGTCAAAAGCCCACACATACAAAAGAGATGCTTAATATACATGATAGCATCAAACTCCAAAAAATGAGTTACAAATACAAGTCATCAATTAATAAAACACCATCCATCATAGCCCCATAGGCTTGTATTACATAGCATTGAAACATGTTACAAAAAAATTAATATTGGGAAAAGCCGAACACAAGGTGCAACCCAAGAGAAGTAACCAAACTAATCACTCTAGGAAAGGAGACAATAATTTTGTCACTGAAAATCGCACCAACCCAAGCCATAAAAGGAGGCAAGCACTAGATGAATTTAGCCTTAAATCATCAAAGATGCTTACTTGATTTGGATATCCATAACAACAGAAAACTCAAGGGCCCCAAGAGATGAGAAAAAGAGCCAAAACCCATAAAATAACATTTCATCATGTGTTTTGATGTTTTATATGTCTAGAAAAGGGATTGGTTAGATAGTAGGGGGATAATATTTGGCTAGTCTCCGGTCCTCTATACCACAGGGTCAGCCCCCCTATTTTGGCTTCTATTTAAATACATCAAAAACATGTCATCATCAGGGAAGTCAAAAAGGAAAGGAGAAAAAAATTAGCCAAAATAATTAGCAATTACCACCTAATCGAATGCAATGACAAGTTGTGAAAAATGAACAAAAAGCCTACAGAAAAAAGTTTGTCCCAAGATTTGTAGCAAGAGGGAACATAATTAGACATTAGTGTGTTTCCCACCATCCCAACAAGAGATGTCAATAGTGACATAAGCAAAGGATGAATAACTAGGGCCAAAGGCTCACCCAACTATCCAAACCACCTTGCAAGAGTTAATACAACGGAAGCAAACACAAGGGACAACAACCAAAGGAGGTGAAATAACTTTATTGATTCATCAAAACATCTTCATACATGCCCAGTTGTAAGGCCTTTAAAGTTATAGCCAATTACAAATACATTCACATTTGAAGATTCAACTACAAATTTGCACTTACTATTCTACTCTTTAATCCCCTTCTCCAAACTTCTTCTTAAAACATGTCTAACTCTAAGCCTAAACACTCTATATATACTTTCCAAAATGGCTTAAAAATTATTCTAGAACATTACATAAGAGGAAGGTCGACCCAGCAATGGTTTAGACACATCCCAAGGAAAGATCTTAACATAAATGTCGCGATCAAAATAAATCTTGCAAGTCAGTTCACAGAAATCACATCCAAATGCTGACACTTGGCACATGAAGGGTCACTCAGCATACACTGGGTAACTTGGCACATGAAGAGTCACTTGAAATACATTAGGTAACTTGGCACATGAAGAAATTTCTATAGTAACTCAGCACATGAAGGAATTGCTATAGTAACTCAGCTTCCACTGAGTGCTACAATAAATTAGCTCCCATTGAGTGCTACAATAACTTAGATTCCATTGTGCTATAGTAACTCGACTCCCATTGAATACTATAGTAACTAGGCTCCAACATGTAGAATGAACAAAAATGAGTAGGATAATAAGGCAACCCAAGATGCTCCTACATCAGACAATTGGGGTTGAAAGAAATGATTCTCCTGAATCATTGAGAGGTCACAATCTGAGTTGAATCCAACTCAGATTGAGAAATCCATGAAGCATCTTCAATAGGCCTATTCTTCCACTTCACCAAATATTCATAGTAATATTTTCCTCTTGTGATCTTGCCAACTCTCTGATCCAATATCTATTCAACTTCTTCAATTTGCTTCTTAGGATTATCTTTTGATACAACAACTTCATCCTTTGACTCATGATACTTATAAAAATCAGCAATATTGAATATAGGAGATATATCCATGTCATCAGGTAACTCAAATTCATAAGCATTATCACTGTCAAACTTCTTCAAGATCTTACTACATCCAAATTTCTTCATCTTGAGCTTACTATATGTTCCAACTGGGAATCTTCCTTTCTTCAAATGAACCATCATCTCATCACCAACTTAAAAATCATGGTGTCTTCTAGACTCATCAGAATTCTCCTTGTACCTCTAATTAATTTGTTCCAACCTCAACTTCAATTCCTTATGCAAAGACTCTATAAAATCTGCAAATTCTTCTCCTATAGCACTTTTCTTTTCTTCACCAAAAACATCTCTCAAATCTGATATACCTTTAGGATGCATTCCAGTAACAATCTCAAAAAGTGTCTTCCCTATACTCCTATTCACAAAATTTTTATATGAAAATTCAGCTTGTGCCAATAACATCTCCCAATTACTTGGCTTATTCCCAACTAAACATCAATTTAGTACCCATCTTCTTCCACAAAGTCTTCCAAAAGTAGCCAACAAACTTACTGTCTCTATTAGAAATAATACTTCTTGGTAATCCATGCAATCTCACAATCTCTTTAAAGAAAAGTTCAGCAACACATTTAGCATTTGATGTCTTCTTACATGGTATGAAATGAGCCATCTTAGATAATCTATCCACTACAACAAATATAGAATCATGCCCCTTCACTATCTTAAGCAATCCAAGAACAAAATCTATATTGATGTTAGTTCAAGGTTTCTTAGGAACAGTAATAAGTGTATACAAACTAGTCTTTTGACTCTCCCCTTTTGCAACTTTACAAACTTCACAACTCTTTACAAATTTTTGAACATTCTTATAGATTTGTGGCCAATAATACTTCTCTTTTAGCAAACTCAATGTCTTATCAATTCCAAAATGTCCATCCAATCCACCACTATGTTTTTCCTTAATTAGATTCAACCTCGTAGAACTTCTAGGAATATATAATTGAATATCTTTGAACAACATACCTTCTTGAATGAAATAATCATCATACTTACTTATGTGATCTGTCAAATTTGGTGCTTTGCACTCTCTCTATGCCTCAGAAAAATCTAGATCAGCATCATACAACTCTTTCATTTCATCAAAACCAAGAACTTCAACCTTCATTTCAGTCAACAAGGAATGTCTTCTACTCAATGCATCAACAACTCTGTTAGTAACTCCACTCTTATGCTTGATCACAAATGTAAAACTCTACAAGTACTCAACCCACTTCATATGTCTTTGATTCAATTTATATTGACTTACCAAGTATTTTAAAGCTTTATGATTAGTATATAATACAAACTCCTTAGGAATCAAATAATGTCTCCACTTCTTCAAACCTTGAACAATAGCATAAAATTCTTGATCATACATAGAATATTTCCTTTTAGCATCATTCAACTTTTCACTAAAGAAAGCAATAGGCTTACCTTCTTGACTTAATATAGCTCCTATTGCATTACCACTTGCATTACATTCAACTTGAAGTACTTTGTTAAAATTAGGTAAAGCTAATACAGGTAATTCAACAACCTTTTATTTCAAAGTCTCAAAACTCTTATCAGCTCTATGTGTCCACTTGAATTTCTTTTTATCTTCCCTCATTGTCTCAATCATAGCATTACAAACAACACTGAAATTCTCTATAAACTTTCTGTAAAAACTAGCCAAACCATAAAATGATCTTACCTCACCCACATTCTCAGGTGTAAGCCATTCCAAAATTGCTTTAACCTTCTCAGAATCCATCTTGAAACCATCAACTAAAATTACAAATCTCAAATACACAATCTCCTCTTACATAAAAGAACACTTTTTTAGATTAATCAACAACCTTTCCTCTTTCAACCTTTGCAATACTTGTCTAATATGCTCAAGATGTTCTTCCTTAGTCTTACTGAATATCAAAATATTATCCAAATAGACAATCACAACTTACCCAAATAACTTTTTATAACTTCATTCATCAACCTCATGAAAGTACTAGGTGCATTTGTCAAACCAAAAGGCATAACCAACTATTCATACAAACCATCTTTTGTCTTGAAAGAAGTCTACCATTCATCACCTTCTCTGATTCTAATATGATGATAGCCACTCTTCAAATCAATCTTGGTAAAATAATTTGCTCCACTCAAACAATCCATTATGTCATCCATCCTCAGCATAGGAAACCTATATTTCACTATGATTTTGTTAATATCTCTGGAATTAGTACACATTATCCATTCTTCATTCTTTTTAGGTGCTAATATAGTAGGTACATCACATGGACTCAATCTTTCTCTAATCAAACCTATCTATAACAACTCATGCACTTGTCTGCTAAGTTCTTCATTCTCTATAGGTGTTAATCTATATGGTGCTTTGTTTAGAAAACTAGCTCTAGGAATCAGATCCATACAATGACTTATGCTTCTTACTAGAGGTAAACCATTAGGAATATCATCAAAAATAATGTCTTTATACTCATTCAACAATTATATAATTTCTACTAGTACTCAGCTATCACTATCTACTATCACTTGTTCATTACTAGCTTCTGTTGCTCAGCCATTACTACCAACACTCAGTCCTCTAGGAACTATGGCAAAAAAGACTTGATTTTTTTTCATTTCCTTTTCAAATTGTTTCCCATTAACCATGAAAATTTTTATAGCAGTACAATTAACCTCATCTATACTTTTAATCAAAGGAAACAATGTTTGTTTCTTTCTATTTACCCAAAGAGTATATTGATTCAATCTTCCATCATGTACAACATATCTATCATATTGCCAAGGTCTACCCAAAAAAATATGACAACAATCCATAGGCATAATATCAAACAAAACTTCATCAAAGTAATGTCCAATTTTGAACTTCACAAGGCATTGCTAACTTACCAATATCTTATGCTCATCCTTGATCCATGAAACATGATAAGGTTTGGGATGTTTTAGCCTTTGCAACTACAACTTGGTAAGCAGCTCTTCTAATGCTATATTTGTAGAACTTCCACTATTAATGATTTCTTTGCAACATTTTCCAGCCATCTTACATCTTGTCTTGAAAATACTTCTCCTTAAAATAGGTTCCTCATCACTTCCCTTATTACATAAGGTTCTTATCACCATCAAATTTTCTCTAATCTTAGGTCCACTTGGTGAACCTTCATCATCTTCTTGAATCACAACATTTTTGTTACCTTGCCTACTTTCAGAGGATCTACATTCAAAAGATCTATGTCCCTCTTTACCACATCTGAAACAATTACCATAAAATCCACCTCTAGAATAAGAATCACCTCTTCCTCAATAAGAATTAGTGCCTCCTCGATAAGAATTACCACTTTTCCATTTGGTCTTTCTTTTGTCATCATTCTTCCATTCAAATTTTCCCTTATCCTACACAGAACTTTTAGATCTACCACCTTCCCCATAAGATCTACCTCTGCCTCTCTGGAATCTACCACTTCTACCTCTTTGTCTTTGTTCATGCTTTTTGTCAAGATATCCTTAGCTTTCAAGGCATATTGATATGCTTCTTCTACACTTTCCAACTTCACAAAACTTATTTCATCTTGAATTCTAGATCTCAATCCATTAATGTACCTTTCAATTTTCTCAACATCATAATCCACATGTCTAGATTTGATGTCCAATCTATAGAATTCCTTAGTATATTCTTTCAAAGTCATGTCCTTTTATTTCAAATTTTGCATCTTTCTCAACAAGCTAACTTGGTAATTAGCATGGAGGAATTTTTTCTTTATCTTGTTCACCATCTTTGGCCAAGTTTTGATCTTCTCCTTTCCTCTCCTTTGTTTATCAATTTGCAAATGTTCCCACCATAGCATGCATGACCTTTCAACCTAGTGACTGCAATCTTCACCTTTCTATTATCAGGAGTGTTTTCATACTCAAAGAACTTCCCCATATTAGAGATCCAATCCAACACAAAATTGGTATCCAATTTTCCATCATAAGAAACAACTTCCACATAAGGCTTTGAATTTTCCCTTGACAACACTTGCAACAATCTTTCCTCATCTTGATCTTCTTCAAGTTCTAGATTATGGTTTGGTGTTGCTACTTCATCATCAATTACATCATCAAGATGTGCTCCTCTCCTCTGAGATGTCTCTATAGCATCTAATATGGCTACAATTTGTCTCAACTAATCCAATATAGCATCATCAACATTTCTTCTACAACAAACCATCTTTACAAATCAAGTTCTTCCAAGATTGTAACCCTCTGCAAGTTATAGGTCAAATCTACAGATCTACCAACCCACAACCAAATCCAAATTAGGGTTCTACATAATCCAATTTCCATAAGGATGAACCTCAGTCTCTAATACCAAATAACATAGACAAGGGATGAGTAACTAGGGCCAAAGGTTCACCTAGCTATCCAAACCACCCTGCAAGAGTTAACACAATGAAAGAAAATACAAGGGACAACAACCAAAGGAGGTGAAATACTTTTATTGATTCATCAAAAAATCTTCATAAAGGCCTAGCTATAAGGCCTTTTTGGTTATGGCCAATTACAAATACATTCACATTCAAAGATTCAATTGCAAATTCACACTTACTGTTCTTCTCTTTAATCCCCTTCTCCAAATTTCTTTTTAAAACTTGCCTAACTCTAAGCTTCAATGCTCTATATATACTTGCCAAAATGGTTTATAGATTATTCTAGAACATTACATAAGAGGAAGGCCAACCCAACAATAGTCTAGACACATCCCAAGAAAAGATCTTAACATAAATGTGGTGATCGAAATAAATCCCACAAGTTGTCTCACAAAAATTATGTCTAAATGTTGACACTTGGCACATGAAGGGTCACTCAGCATACACTGGGTAACTTAGCACATGAACAGTCACTCAACATACATTGGGTAACTCAGCACATGAAGAAATTTCTATAGTAACTTGGCACATGATGGAATTGCTATAGTAACTTGGCTCCCACTGAGTGCTACAATAACTCGACTCCCATTGATTGCTACAGTAACTCGGCTCTCATTGAGTGCTACAGTAACTTGGCTCACACTGAGTGCTATAGTAACTCAGCTCCAACATATAGAATGAACAAAAATGAGAAGGATAACAAGGCAACCCAAGATGCTCCTACATCAAATAGAAAAGTGAAGGACATGTGCCATCCTCCAAAGATAATTATTAGAAAACTAGTACAAGAGCTGTAAGAAAAATAAATACCCCTAAAGCCACACAAAGGAAATAATCATCATAAACTAGTCATTTCCCATCAAACACATGAGAAACACCAGATGGAATAAGGGCATAAAACCTTAATGATCAAGGACTAGAAGGCATGCAACACTCGAAAAAATCAAAATGAATACATAAAAAGATATGTGATTATCAAGAAAAAAGAGTTCTTTTTTAACCATCTTAACTAATTCAAGACACAATCAAATTTAATTTCTCTTTTTTCTAATTGTATTAGGAGAAATATTAGAATGTGACGCATCTTTTGGATTTCAAAATTGTTTTATGGTTTCAAAGTCATAGTTATTTTTGAATCAATATGTAAATAAACATCTTATATGCAACTTCATTAAAAAAAAGTATAAATACTTATATCGAACTAATATCTTGACAACAATTATAGCACTACAAAGCTCAGAATTTCCTCTACAAACCATTTTTTCATATAATTAGAATCCATCAAATACATCACTAAAGTATGGAACACCTCGAAACATTGTTAATTCAAATTTTATTAGTTGACCAAGAAGGCTTGGTGATTACCAAGCCTAATCATATATATGATATATTAGGTATCTGATACTATACTCGATATCCAATATATCAGATACTTGATATCCTCTGCCCAAATATGTAAATGAATCACATGGTAAATGAAGGGTGGGGATTGAATGTTGAGGAAGGCTCATGATCATCCCCTTCATGATCCATGTACCATCCAAGTCAAGTGTGTTTTTAATTTCCATGATCCATGTCATCACAAATTATCATATTTAATATGTATATTGTTTATAAGATATATATCTATAATATATTAAATTAGCATAGTATAGAATATTATATTATAATATATTTTATAATACATAGTATAGCATGTCATATTAGAATATGTTTTATTATATGTAGTATAAAATATTATATTAAATTTGAAAATATTTTATTATATTTTAATGATATCATATATAGGATATTAAACCATATTATATATAGGGACAAACATGTCAAAATGGGTCTTAGCTTATTTTATTACCCCTTTCGATCCATATGAACCAGAATAATGTGTCCCTACGGAAATATGTCATCATAAAATGTGTTGAAATGGGTCATAGGTTGTGCTATGACACTTTTTGACCCATATGAACAAGAGAAACGTGTCCCTAGGACCCCTAGGCACATATGTCATCATTAAATATGTCAAAATGAGTCATAGGTTATCCTATGACTCTTTTCAACCTATATTAACAAGAAAAATGTGTTGTTAAGAATCCTAGGACCCCTAGGGACATATGTCATCATTAAATGTATTAAAAGGGGTCACAAGTTTTCCAACAACCTCTTTCAACATATATAAATAAGTGGAATGTGTCCCAATGTGTCATAGAACCCCTATAGACATATGGCATCGTCAAATGTGTTGAAAGGGATCATAGGTTGTCCAATGACCTGTTTTGACCCATATGAACAAGTGTAATGTATCCCTAGGGGTCTGAGAATCCTAGGAACATATGTCAAAAGGGCTCATAGAATATCCTACAATGCCTTTCAACCCATATGTACAAGTGTAATATGTCCCTAGGGGTAATATCATCATCAAATATGTTGAAAGGGCTCATAGGTTATCTTATGACCCCTTTTAACCCATATGAACAAGCAAAATGTGTTCATAGGGGTCCTAGGGCCCCTGGGGACATATGACATCATGTAATATCTTGAAATAGGTCATAGGTTATAGTATGACCACCTTTGACCCATGTGTCCTTAGGGACCCAAGACCCATACATACATATGTCATCATAAAATGTGTTGAAAGGGGTCATAGGTTATCATATGACCCATTTTGACCCATATAAAAAAGCATAATGTGTCCCTAGAAGTCTAAAGACCCCTAGGGACTTATATTGTCATCAAATGTGTTGAAAGGGATCATAGGTTATCTTATGACCCCTTTCAACCAATATGAACAAGCATCATCTATCCCTAGGGGTCCTAGTGTTAACATATTAGTCAAGTTTGTTATTAGTGACACACACTTATTTAGATTCTGTATAGTAACCGAACTCATTGAATAGTTTATAGTGTTTTCCATGTAATTCAATAGTCACTGAGCTCTACAATTGCTACTGAATATTTTGGACTAATCTCAGTGGTTACTAAGAAAATTCAGTTAGTTTGAAGTCCAATAGTTAAAACTAAGCATTTCAATATACACCAAGTTTATCAGTGGTTATCGAGTTGGCAATTCATGTGATGTGAAGCCTATGTTTATCGAGCATTGCAGTATCTACCAAGTTTGCAGTTCAGGTGATGCAAAGCCATTGTTAATTGAGCTACTTCATGTTAATCAAGTGATTTAGTTTTTTTCAAGTTGCACAATATCTACCAAGTCACCAATGCAGACCAAGTTCAAGACTACTTGAAAATGATCAGTATGGATCAAGCTTCTATGTCTACCAAGAGAATGCCAATACCAAGTAGTGGTAGTGGACACTAAGTATCAAAACCTCATTGAGTCAATCTTTAGAACCCGAGTGTCTTCATGTGGGCTGACTTTGTAATATTTGTGCTAACTTGTGTTATGGTCGACTTTTTAATTTTGTAAATTGGATTGGGATATATATGTGATGTATTGTATCATATCCAATGTATGGAAGAGGAAGAAAAGTGCAATAATGTGAATGTGTAAGCTTATGTATTGTGAATGCAACAGATAAAGAAGTATAAAGGTCATATTAGTACAAGGAGTAGTAGTGACAAATATATCATAGAAAGGTGATCAATACACTAAGGAATCTCTATCAGCAAACTCAGTTACAAATTAGAGATCTAATGCTTCATCCTAAAAATTGAACTAGTCAAAATTCTCTAACAAGGTAGACCTAATAGTCTTTTCTAAATCTCTTTACCGAGTGCATACTTCATTGTATGTTTGTAAGTCATCTCACAAGGCAGACCTAGTAGTCCTATTTTCTCTTAATAGGGAAAATCATCAGAAATAATCAATTTAAGCCTTAATAGGTCAACTTAGCATAGTCTTGAGTATTTCCAAAAATTGGTATCAGAGCATTGTGATTCTTAGGAGAAAGTTTAATAGCTTGAGAAATGATCAAGGATATGGAGATATTCAAACTTGACAAAGCTATTTACAATGAAAATTTGGATATGGAAATGGCCATTGCCCAACTCAAGAAAGCTAAGGAGAAACTTTCCCAATATTTGAAAAGAAGAAAGGAACTTGCAAATAAAATGAATGATCATCTCTACATTGAAGAAACAATTGAAGAATTTCACCCTTCAAGTAGTTTAGATGAAGCAAATGATGCAATCAAAGAAATTTTAAAGAAGAATGGTTCTCTATAATAAGAAGTAAGAAAGCTAAAAAGAGAACAATAAATTCAATCAGTAAGGTTACGTGAAGTCTTGGAATAGAGAAATAAGATAAAAGATGAGATGGATGGAAGGAAAAATGAGATCTAGAACCAATCCCTTCAACAAGCAAGCCTTATTGCTTAGCTCTCCAATGAAAATGAGGAAATCATGAGCCTAAGATTTGAAAATGAAAGAATGAGGAATGATCTAAATTTTGAAAGATAAATCAATGAAAGAATAAAAAATGAGCTTAGATCTGAAAGATAAATTAGTGAAAGATTGAGAAATGACCTAAACACTAAGAAGCAAATGAATGAAAGAATGATGAAATCTCAAGTAGATGTGGATAAACTAAATGAGAAAAACCTCTACAGGAAAAAAGGAAAAGCAAGAATTGGATAAAAAGAAGAAGGTGAATCCTCTAAACAAGGTGCTTAAAATAATAATATACCTACTTGTAATCACTATGGTAAGATATGTCATACATCAAAAAAATGTTGAAGTAATGGAAATGAAAAATGCTACAATTTCAATCAACATGGTCACAGGGCTAATGAATGAAAAGAGAAACCAATATTTGAAGGCAACTATCATAATTGTAAGAAACATGGACACAAGGCATCAAAATGCAAAAAAGAGACTTTGAATCCTACAAAAAAATTGTGAAAGAAATATTTGGTTGGGATTACAATACCTAATATAGATATCATTCCTGTGGAGAATTTGGGATCATTGTATGAATTGTGTCAAACATCATATGAGGAAAAAAGATACCACTAAAAGATGTTTTATTCCTAAAAAACTTGGTCATCTTGCCAAAAATTGTATGAATATCGGTAAAATTGAAGATGAAACAAAGGCAAAGGTTGATAACATTCGAAAGAAAATGAGATAGCAATGGATTCCCAAGTCTACCAAGGATACTAGTCTGAATAATGATGGTCAATTCACTCAAGAATTGGGTGACTCTACCACTTCTAATTAAGTTCTCAAGGAAGAACTAGAACTAGGCTATCAAAGAAGACATCTGAATCAGTTCTAGTTAAAAGGTGACAAAGATCCAAATCTATATACAAGATATAAAGGGATCACTAAGCAAGGTCAGGTCATAGACTCTTCTGAACAAGGTCAAGAGTAATAAAGGCACTTATGGTTACTGAGTCACAAAGACTTTGTCAAGTGATCAATATAGAATAGTGGATGACACTCTATAAAGCATAATGTCAACTTACCTACCTTCATACTGAGCATTAATGGAAATTTTTTAACAAAAGGTATGGAATCAAATTCATTTCTCACCATGAATTTTTAAGTGATATTTTGAAGAGCTATTTTTTGTGTGATCAAGCAGATTGAGAAAATTTCCTACAAAATTTTTTCATAGTTCTCTCAAGCTACTAAGTGAAAATGGCATCTAGCAGTAGCAAGGTCAAGAAAGGTTCTGACATGTTGGTTTGAGGTGTTGAATGGAAAGCACCAGATTTCAAGCTTATGCCTACAGTTGCTAAAACCCTAGACCCAAGAGGAGCTTAATCCAAAATCCCTCCTAAAGTACTTCTTGTTAACAACATTCAAAGTCATTTTAAATGCAAAATTTAAGAAATTGGTACTATAGAGATGGATGATTCCCTAGGTTAGTTATGTGTTGATGGAACCCTAAAACTTGAGCATCAAGATTTGGAAGCAAAAGGATTAACAAAAATTCCCCATATGCCTCAAGAATTTCAAATTAAATGAATTAGGTATATCTTTAACTGGGTGAATAATAGAGAACTATAGTTAGAGTAGCTAATTTTGATAACAAAGAAAATGATTCATCGGATCACTAGCCTTCCCATGCTTGCCAAAGCCAAAACAACTAAAACCCTAGGTCGAGTAGAGTTGGAGAAGAAAACCCTAGTAGAGTGGGATGGAAGAATTATGGAAATAAGAAATGTTACTAATGTAGAGTTGAAGTTTGGTATTCATGTTATTGCTCATAAGATATATAGTTCAATCCATCTTAATAGTGTATCATGTGAAAATGTGGATTTGGCATATAAAGTGGTGAAGAACAACTTATCTTATGACCTTGATGAGTTATTATTGAGGCAATTCAATAAGAATATGGAAAGTATTAGAACTTCCAAGAATAAACCCATGCAAATTTGGTTCTCTATTAACATGTTTATTCTTTTATGTCTAGAAGTTCTTCCCTTCCAAAGGTACTGTAGTCTGGAGAAAAGATGTGCCTATACTATACCAAATAAATGTATATATCATAGAAATGGGTGAGAACTATGGAAACATCATGGATAACTACTTTGATGTGTTCAAAGATAAAATGAACAATAGGTTTAGAATTCTAAAGAAGTTAGTTGAGGACTACAAGGATAATGTGTGCTTCATGGTGGACTATGACAAGGTATATATCCAAGCAGTCAAGTCTAGAGTTGTATGGATCAAGCCTCTTGGCTATGAGGTGAATATTGATGAGACCAAGGATATAATTGAAGCCCTTGTCAATGAACCTATTGATCGCAAGGTCCCTTACTTTGGTACCTATGAAGAGGCTAAGGTCGTAATTGAGCTAGAGATAAAGGTCCCACAGGTCATTAACAAAGGGAAGAGGAGGATAGCCAAATTGAAATCTAGTGCACCTCTCATGTTAACCAAGGGAAAAGGTGAGCATGAGGAATAGGCAAAGGATGAAAAAGAATCAAAGAAAGAAGAAGAACCTTTGAAGAAAAATGGAAAGGTAATCATCATCAAGCCTACAAAATCATCCACTACAGTCTTCACAAGGAGGTCACAAAAGAAGGGAAGTGACATTATTTTTAACAAACCTCCACCCACCTTCCAAGAAAAATTGAATCAAATGGAAGGAGATGGAATAAAAAAATTTAAATCTTTGAAATATGAGACTAGGATAGAGGTAGAGAAAAAGAAAGTTGAAGAATTGGTGCTGAGAAAAATGGGTAAATGGAAGTACTCACCAGACCAAATTGCTTCTTAAGTCTATAGTGAATTGCTAGAGAAGTTAAAGCCAAGATGGGATTTTTCCATGCAAACAGTAAAAGAACTATATGCACAAACCCTAAAACAGTTACTACTAAGCATATTATATGCTAAGGTTAAAGAGTCTTTAAAGAAAAATGAAGAAAAACTGACTCTAAGGTTTAATACTTGTTTAGTTTTGATTAAGGATATAGAACATGTTGTTAAGAATGCTACAAATACTTGGAAGAACATTTATCATCTTCATAAACCAATTGAAGTAAAGGATGTTGATGAAGAAGAAGATAAGGAGAAAGATGATGAAGAAAATGTTGAAGAAGTGACTCATTTTGATAAGGAGGAAGATGAAGAGGATCAAGGTGAAGAAGCTACCAAGGAAGATAAGCAAGATGATGAGGATACTAACCTAGTCAAGATAACTACTATAGTCATTGCCTCACTTCCTCACTCTTTGAGCAAACCATTGACTACATCAAGTATGGAGACAACTTCAACAAGTTTGGTTATGACTACTACTGATACATCAAATGTCTAATCACTCTTTGTACCAACTCAACTCAGCATATCATTGATAGAAGTGACTTCCACTTTATTAACTGAGCTATAGACTCCTCCTTCATTTTCCAAGTTGATTTATTTAGTTATTACCTCTCCAATTTTGACTTCTATAGTTTTGAGCGCATCCATGGTAAGCTATCCAATTTTGTCTACTTCAGTTTTGGATTCTACAATTTTGACTTCATCAATTTTAGATTCTTCTAGCATCTCTGTAAGTATCCCATTATTCAACACTAAATTAGTTTTTACTACAAGTTTGAGTATGTCCACTATTGCTTCCATTCTAAGTACAAAGATAATAAGTACAAGGATAGTTGAGCCTAAGGCTCAACTGAGTACAAAATTTTTGAAAGGAAAGGAGATAGAAGAAGATATAGATTTGGATGGGGAAATAGAAATTCCCAAATGGAATATCTACAATCTTTCTACAGACCAAATGTACATATTTGGTGAGCTCCTCTAGAAAAAGGCCAAACAACAAAGATTGAGAGAGGGAAGAGATAGAGAGTACAAGATATTAGATGATGCTAAGAATATCTTGATCGAGGCAATAGGAATTAAGGTTGATTCTTCTCAACCTATTTTGTTTCATCTTGGAGAAGCAGTCCAAAAGTTCAATGAGGACATTGAAGGTCAGGAAAAATTGCTTGAAAAGGCTGAAAATAAATTCATTAATAAAGTTCTAGAGCACATTTATCAGAAAATAACCATTCATCAAATTGAGCTTTCAAAAATTTTGGTCAATCTTGAGGTATCTTGTTCAAGCTCTGAACATTTTAAGAAGACCAGATTTTTGTCAGACTTGCAAGCTCAATTGTTAAGAGAAGAAGCAAGGATTCATTCAATATTGGCTGATATACAAAATATGATCCTTCCTGTATACACTAATATGTTAGCAAGAAACACTAATCTATTTAACAACAAAATCATTAACCAACAAAAATAGTATAAACTTTAGATGAGACAAAGTGAGGTCCTCAAATGAGAATATGAGCCACGGATAGGCTCTCTCAATGAGGATGACCACTTGATTAGTAGATGTTTCCTTTGATATGGATTTGGGATGTATGCTCAAGCTTCAAAATTCTTCAATGGAGATGGATTTGGGATTTTTGGTGTGGATATGTGAAAATGGTATGAACTTGGCTTCTCAAATGGACATGGTAACTTTAGCTTAAGGATTTTGATTGAAATGGCTTGGGAGGGGATTCCTTAAATAGGCAAAGGGATTGAGGGATGGAGGGGTAAGATGCAAGGATGGAAAGATGGTGAGGGAGGGCTAGGATGCACTTAAAGGGGAGCACATGGATTGTGCTAGTTTAGCAACAATGGGGAGGTGACACTTGTCACAAGGAGGATGAGTGTGAGAGGATAGGATAAGGGTTGGTCAAAGGCTTAATGAGGGTGGTTGAGAATGTAAGAGTCATGAGTGAGGATTTAAGAGCCATTCATGGCTTTGTAAGAGCTTTTATGGCTTGGTGGTTGGGATATTTGAGGGGAGACTTTGGTTTGGATTAGGAAAGTCTTAAGCTCATTTAGGATTGTGTAAATGATTAGGGGATGGGTTATGGTTGGGTTAGGATTAGATTAGGGATCTTAGAGATGTTCAAGTGGATGGTATTGATGAGGGTGGGTAAGTTAGTGGCTAAGCTTAGTTAGTATGGGTGAATGGGGTGGATTAGGCTAGATGGAGGATTTAGGATAGTTTAGGGGATATTAGATTTGAGGGTTTTATTTATTAAAGTGATTTTAATAAATTTGAGATTTGGAATTATATAGGAGAATAGGATTAATTGATAAATAATGGGTTATTTGATTTATCAATTAGGACTATAAATGATTAATTAAATTAATCAGCTAGGGGATGGCAAAGAATTAATTAAATAGGAATTTAATTAATGATGCCTTTAGAGATAGCTAAATAGGATTACCGAAGCGGTGTAATCAGATTTAGGTGTCTACACTTCCAATCATGGATTATATGCACAAACACTTCGTATATTCAAAGACTCTGATCCATGATAATAAATTCTCTATTGTGGATCACATGATTGAACTGTCAGCTAAAGTGCAAATTGCCATTCATACATACAAGGTATTGCAAGAAAAATGGGATAAAACCTTGGAAATTACCCTCAAGGTACACTCTAAATTCTTATCTCATTTTGATGTCTCCATGTAACTATGTTAGAATAAATCTTTTGCATTATTATCAAAAAGGGGGGAATGGGATATGGGAGAAATATGCTATGGTGAAGAAATACTCCATATATACTTATAAAGATCAATTTTGAAAAATCTCAAAAATAGACTAAACTAGTATCATGTTAGGATTAAACCACAGATAGAAATAATAATTATGTGTAAATATAAACAATATTAGAAAATAATAGATCACACAAAAAAGAAAACAAGACACTTAGATTTAATGTGGTTTACCCAATCCCTAGGATACGTCCACCAAACAACAAGGTCGATATTATTATGGTCCATTGATTACAACCTGATTACAATCTATAGTCCCTTATAGCTCAATACCACTATAAGAACCAATTTTCACATCATAACTATGAAATAATCCCCAACCCTAAGCTCTTTTATACACGTATTTTTACCACTATAGGGTTATAATTAATAATTACATGTCGGCCCAAAATCCTAATAAAATAGAGCCCAAATTTATTTTTTGAGCCCCAAAGAATTTATGAAGTATCTATAGTACTTTTCTAATCAATCACCACAATCTAACAATCTCCCACTTGCAGACTGATTCGGTAGCTATGTTGCTACTCCATGAGGCTCCCACTAGATCAAACCACCCTAGACTCTACTGTTCTTTTATTCATGTTAAGTCTAGAAGACCAATTGAAGCTGAAGAGGAGTTCAACTTCTCCCTTGTTACTACCTTTGTAAAAATATATGTTGAATTTTCATCTATATGTATATTTTCCAACTTTAACCATCTATCCTCCAAAACTAATCGAATGAAATGGTACCACAACTATATATGTTTGGTCTTTGAATGTAGAGCTGGATTATTTGCAAGATGAATGGCACTCTGACTATCTATGAACAAATAATTATCCCTTTGAGGGTGTCCCAATTCTTCCAATAAGAACTAAACCCATACCACCTCTTTATTTGCCTCTATAGCAGCTACATACTCTATGTCTATAGTGGATAAAGCATTAACTTTTTGTAACCTAGAAACCTAGCTCATGGATGCCCCACTAATAGTAAAGACATAACCTATAGTACTCCACCTGGTATCAATATCCCCTACCAAATTTGAGTCAACATAGCCCTATAAATCAGTAGTAGAGCTCCCAAAGTGTAAACACTTATTGGATGTTCCTCTCAAATATCTAAGAATCCATTTGACTACATGTCAATGCTCAAATCTTGGATGACTCATATACCTACTAACAACTCCTACTACATGGGCAAAATTTGGCCTTATAAATACCATATCATACATCAAGCTTCCTATAGCTAAAGCATAGAGTACCCTGGACATCTTATCCTCCTATTCTTGTGTCTTGGGACACATGTCCTTAGTCAACTTCAAATGACTAGGTAAAGGTGTGCTAACAGCTTTAGCATTCTCCATAGAGAAACATTGCAACAACTTCTCAACATAATCAGCTTGAGATAGCATCAATTTCTTGTTCTTCCTATCTTTGAAAATCTTCATACCAAGGATTTATTTTTTTACCCCCAAATCCTTCATAGAAAATGCATGTGTTAATTGGAATTTTATCCCCTTAATATGATCCATGTTAGAGCCAGCTACAAGCATATCATCAACATATAAAAATAAAATAATGTAGTTGTTGTCATCCAACCTCTTAAAGTAAACATAGTGATCTAAATGACACCTATTGTATCCATGCTCATGCATAAAAATATCAAATTTTAGATACCATTACCAAGGTTCTTACTTCAAGCCATATAAACTTCTCTTCAATTTGCACACTAATTTCTACTAATCTTTGACCTCAAATACCCATGGTTGAGCCATATATATCTCTTCATCCAAATCACCATGAAGAAAGGTTATTTTAACATCAAGCTACTCTAAATGAAAATTGTTAGTACCCAAAATACTTAAAATAGTATAGATAGAAGTCATCCTAACAGTAGGAGAAAATATCTCATCAAAATTGATTCCTTTTTTCTATGCAAATCCTTTTACAACTAACCTGACTTTAAATATTTTCTTACCTCTTTCCTCTTCTTTCAACCTATAAACCCACTTATTATGTAAATCCTTTTATCTACAAGCAATTTACATAAATCCCATGTCTTATTCTTAGCAAAGAGTCTATTTTGTCTTTCATTGTAGACTCCCACTAAATCTTAGTATCCACCTACACAACTTTATCATAACATTTAGGTTCACTAGCATCTATTAATAAAATAGGATACAAAGAGGGAGAAAATCTTTCTAAAGGTCTAATTTTCCTTCTTGACTGTCTAACATTTACTGTTGCATGTGGTATTTGTTGTTGTTGTTTTTGCACATCATGAGGAATGACTAGACCATCATCTTTTGGAGTATCATCTAGCACTACATAATCATCATTTTTCTTCTCATGTTGCTGCAACAAATCTTTGTACAACACTTTCTCATTGAATATGACATCCTTGCTTTTTACAATTTTATGAATTTTAAAATCCTAAAGCCTATAATCAAATTCATTAATGTCATATCCAAAAAATACACATTTATTTGACATAGCTTCTAGCTTGGTTCTATTTTTAGAATCTATGTGAGCAAAAGCTTCATAATTAAAGGTTTTGAAAAAAAAATAACTCACCTTCTTACCTGTCCATGGTTCCTCTAGAATACCACAACCCAAAGGAGTAGAGGGACCTCTATTAATCAAATATATAGCAATATTGACAGCCTTTGCCCACATGTATAAGGGCAACCTAGCATGCAGCCTCATGTTCCTTGTATGCTCCATTATAGTCATGTTCATGCATTCAGCCACTCCATTTTCCCATGGAGTCCTTGGAATAGTTTTTTGTATATGAATACCATTAGTGGAGTAATAATCTTCAAATTCATGACTACAATACTCACCGCCATTATCAAGTCTAAGACATTTTAATTTCTTACCAGTCTCATTTTCAACCAAGCATTTCCATTTCTTGAAAGTTTGAAATACATTAGATTTCTATCTAAAGAAATAAATCCATATTTTTCTAGTTGTATCATCAATAAATCTAACATAATAATGAGAGCCACCAAGAGAAGATACTTGGGCTAGTCCCCATACATCTATATGCACAAGATCTAATTTCTCCTTTTTGTTTTCCTTCCCAGTCTTCACAAAACTCACTCTCTTTTGTTTTGCATACACACCACTTTCATAAAAATACATATCAACACAGTTTAGAATTGGTAAAACTTTTTTTGAATGAAGTAATTTCATACCTTTCTCACTCATGTGCCCAAGTTTGTTGTGCCACAATGTTGTATCAGAATTTACAATAGCTATTTTTCTCCCTACTCAACAGCAACAACTGTTCCTGAACATTCATTTTTCTTTGTAATAATTAAAGTAGAAGTAACAATATGACCTATATAAAGATATAAGGTGCCTAACTTCACACCTTTTGCTACTATAAGGGAACCTTTTGAAACCTTCCAATTTTTATCATTAAAAGTGACTACACAACCCTCAGCACTGAGTTTCCTTGCTGAAGTTAAATTCTTACTTAGCCTTGGAACATGTATTACCTCATGTAGTAGCTAATGATTCCTATTCTACAACTTAATCTTAACTTTTCCCTTTCCAAAAATCTAACAAGGTTCATTATCCCCCTAATAAACAAGCCCCAAATCCCCTTGAACATAATCAATGAAATAACCTCTATGAGGTGTAGCATAAAATGAAGCACCAGAATCTAAAACCCATGAATAATCAACACTTTCTAAAGGTAGAAGCAAAGCATCCTCTTCAGATTTTTTACTTACCACATTTGCATCCTTGTCTCCATTTGGTTTATCTCCTTCATTTTCCTTTTGATTCCAACAATCTTTCTTTTTATTCATTGGTTTCCCACAATACTATTAGTCATTCAATCCTCTCGACTAAGACCTCCTCCCCTTTGACTTTCCTCTTGATTTTCCACAATTTTCAAAATTATTTCCTCTTTTAGTTGTTCTGCCTTGACTTTGTGTGTTCAAAGAAATTCTTGATGTAGATCCACCTGAGGTTTTCCTACAAGTTTCCTCAATTAAAATAACATTGATCACATCATCATATTTTAGGATACTAGATCCAATAACATAATTACTCACAGCCATTACTGAGCCATTTCAGCTTTCAAGAAAAGAACACAAAATCAAGAGAGCCCTAATTTCTTCATCAAAATTGATAACCACAGAAGATAACTGACTAGTAATAGTATTAAACTCATTTAAATGATCCACAATAGAGCCACCTTCTGTTATTTTTATATTAAATAAATGCTTCATGAGAAATACTTTGTTTGAAGCAGAGGGGTTTTCATATAGTGTTGCTAGGGTTTTCATCAACTCTTTTGTTGTCTTCACTTTTGTAATATTAAATGCCACCGATGGTGCTAGGCATAATTGAATGCTTACAAGTGCCTTTCTATCTAAAATATCTCATTCGTCATTTGACATAGGTCCCTAATTTTTGGCTTTTCCTTCCAACAGCTTCCATAAATCCTTTTGATAAAGATTGTCTTCCATTTGCATCTTCCATAACTGAAAGTTCTGCCCATTAAACCTATCAACCCTTAACTTACACTTGTCTACCATTGCTCCCACTTGACCATGATACTCCCACTCAATCATGAGACTTTCCTATAGAGGATAACTGAAAAACAAGCTTTCTCTAATACCACTTGTTAGGATTAAACCATGGATAGAAATAACAATTAAATGCAAATATAAAAAATAAAAAATAATAATAGATCACATATAACAGAACACAAGACACCAAGATTTAATTTGGTTCACCCAATCCATGGGCTACATCCACCAAACATCAAGTATGATATTATTATGATCCACTGATTACAACTTGATTACAATCCCTAATCCCTTATAGCTCAATACAATTGCAAGAAACAATTTTTGCATCACAACTATGAAACAGTCCCTAAGCATAAGCTCTTTTATACAAGTTTTACCATTTTAGGGTTATAATTAATAATTAAATATTAGCCAGAATCTTGATAAAATAGGGCCCAATTTTTTTTTTTTCAAGGAAATGCCCCAAGCCCCAAAGAATTTATGAAGTATGTACAGTGCTTTTCTAATTAGTCACCACAATTTAACATATCACATAGTGATTAATACAAGGTATTTATTTTTGGGATAATAAGTATTTTTGTCACTAATACCAAAGGGGGAGATTATTGACATATCAATCAAGTTTGTTATTATTGACACACACTAATTCAGATTCTATATAGCTACCGAGCTCATTGAACATTCTATAGAATTTTCCATGTAATTTAGTAGCCACCATGCTTTGCACTTACTACTAAGTCTTTTGGAGAAATCTCAGTGGTTACCAAACAAATTTAGTTAGTCAGAAGTCTAGCAGTTCAAACTAATCATTTTAGTATATACCAAGTTTATCAGTGGTTACCGAGTTTGAAATTCATGTGATGCAAAGCCTATGTTTACCAACCATTGTAGTATCTACCATGTTTGAAATTTAGGTAATGTGAAGTCAGTATTAACTAAGCTACTTCATGGTAACTAAGTGATCCAATGTTTGCCAAATTGCATAATATCTACCAAGAAACCAATGCAGACTGAGTTCAATACTACCTAAAAGTGATCAATATGGATTGAGCTTCTATATCTACCAAGAACATGATGATGCCAAGTAGTGACAGTGGATGTCAAGTATAAGAACCTCACTGAGTTAGTCTTCAAAACCCAAGTGTCTTCATGTGGGCCGACTTTGTAATATTTTTGTTAACTTGTGTCATGGCTGACTTTGTAATTTTGTAAATTGGATTGGTATATATGTGTGATGTATTGTATCATATCCAATGTATGGAAGAGGAATAAAAGTGCAAGAATGTGAATGTGTAAGCTTATGTATTGTGAATGTAACAGATAAAGAATTATAAAGGCCATATTAGTACAAGGAGCAGTAGTGAAAAATATATCACAGAAAGGTGATTAGTACACTAAGGAATATCTATCAGCAAACTTAGTTGCAAATTAGAGATCTATTGGTTCATCTTAACAATTGAACTAGTCAAAATCCTCTAACAAGATAGACCTTATAGTCTTTTATAAATATCTTTATCGAGTGCATACTTCATTGTATGTTTGTAGGTCCTCTCACAAGGTGGACCTAGTAGTCCTTGTATATGAGCAATGTTAGTATGCTAATAGAAACCAAATTTAAATAAAGCTTCTACAAACTAAACAAAATTCATAAACTTCAAGATAGACTAAGATGAACTCTCAATTGAGAATATGAGCCATTAATGGACTCTCTCAATAAGAAGCTCTCTTGTTGAGTAGCTTTATCTAAATGGATAGGATGTATGCTCAATATGCTTCCAAAGGCTTCAATGGATGATTATGGATTTTTAGTGTGGATAGATGGCTTTAGTATGGGTTTGCCTCTCAAAATAGCATTATAACTTTACTTCATGGATTGTGTTAAAATGGCTTGGGAGAGGATTCCTTAAATAGGCAAAGGGCTTGAGGGATCAAGGGATAGGATACAAGGATGGGAAAAAGCTCATGGAGGGCTTAGATTGCATGAGAGGAGAGCACATAGATTGTGCTTTCTTATAACCAATCAGGGAGTGACACATGTCACAGGGTGAGAGGATGGAGGAAAGGGCAAGGATGAGTCAACAAAGGAGGCTCAAGAGATAAAATCTTCATAAAGACCCTTCATAAGTGCTTTGTAAGAACATTTATGACTTTGTGGGCTTTATAAAGTTTTGTGGTTGAAGATATTTGTGAGAGATACCATGAAATTCGAATTTGAGGGTTTAGGGGGGTTTTAAGCTTTCTTAGGGTTGTAAAAATGATTAGAGGAAGGGTTAGAGATGGCTTAGGACTAGGCAAGTGGATGGCAAGTGGATTGCAATTAATGAGGGTGGGTGAAGGAGGAGATATTTGTTAACTTTTGCTTGAGTTAGCAAGTCTTAACCCATGTTTAGAGAATGTGACAAGGTTAGGAGGGGATTAGGATTAGGGTTAAAGACATCTTCTAGAAGAGTCTAGGCTTTGGATGAGGATCAAGACTTTCTAGAAGAGTCTAGAACTTCCTAGGATGAGGATGAAGACTTTCTAGAAGAGTCTAGAACTTCTTAGGATGAGGATAAATTAGATTTTTAGGAAATAAATAAAGTTTTATTTATTTCAAGGGTTTGGGTTGAGGAGATATTTATTAAAACTTTTTTAATAAACATGAGGATTAATATTTAATCTTGATTAAATATTTTGAGTTGGGATTAGGGGTAGGAAATGATGAGATTAGCCTTTAATCGAAATTAAAGAAGGATTAGAAGATTTTGGAAGAGGTTATTGGTCTTAAGGAAATTGGCCAACTTTTGGAAAAAAAATAAATTATTTATTTATTTTGGGATTTTTGGTCAATTTATTAATTAAATAATTAATAAATAAGGAAATAATGTTTAAATAAGATTTAAACATTTTTGGGAGGGATTTCTTAATTAAATATTTTTAATTAAGATAAAGGGATTTAATGGCATAAAAATAAATAAATTAATTAAATAATTAATTAATTAATAAATGATGATGTCATCAGGAATTTTTTAGAAAATAAAAATACTTTATTTTCTAAAAGTTTTTTAGGTGTCTACAGTCCTATTTGCTCCTAACATGGAAGATCATTAGAAGTGATCAATATAAGCCCTAACAGGCCAACTTTATGCTACAGTACTAAAGTTTGTGGGTATCATCCCCACTCCAATTTTACTTTCTATTTGGAAGGTTTCTAGGTCACCAATTCTTTATGTTCAAGTGTTATGGATGCTTTCATGTTTTCATTTCTCATGCACACAATTAGATTAGATGTGATGAATTAAATGTTAATTGGTTTATTGGATTAAGAATTGAAATTGTTAAATTTTTAGAAGTTATTGATTCACTCCTCCCCTCTTGATAACTTAGCATAGTCTTGAATATTTCCAACACCTAGAAGCTCTAAGGATAAATGTCAACATCAAATATGTCAAAAGGGGTTATTGGTTATCCCATGACCAGTTTCAAACCCTATGAACAAGTGTAATGTGTCCCTAGGGTTCCTAGGACCCATAGGGACATATGTTAACATTAAATGTGTTACTGTATTCTTGTATTCTTGTTTTTGTTCCATTATTAAGTTTTGTCATTGCTCAACCCACGGTCCTGGGTATTTTCTTTGTACAATCTGATGACACCATCCTTAATGAGGTCTTGCTCGAGGCCCATTCTTTTTTCTTTGATGTCCTTGTATGTTTGCAAATAGTTCATAACCATATGATGAGCGAGGCTAGGGTGTGCATTGTTTATGAACATCTTGACAAGATGGTGCTCAAGGATGGTGCAAGAGATCCTTGTTGTGAGGATCTGTCAGCATTGTAAGTACTCTGTAAGACTTTCTCCTCCCTTTTTTTTGGTGTGGAAAAGGTTCACTACAGATAATTCAGTCTCAACAAGATGGGTATATTGAGCAACAAAGGCCTCAGAAAGTTCTGCAAAAGTTTTAATAGTACCTTGAGGGATGCGATAGAACCATTTCAAGGCTGGTCCTGCTAGGCTCTTGGGATAGAGCCGCATGAGGAACACATCATTATAAGCCACCTCCTAACAATGTATATAGAATTCCTTAACATGAGTGACTGGATCACTCTTCCACCTAAATTTGTCAAACTTGGGGGTCTCAAAATGTTCAGGAAATGAAGTCAATATGATAGTCCTGTCAAAAGGGTATGGGCAATCATTTTCAAATTTGAAATTTTTGGTGTCTATCCCATCCTTGAGGGTTTTGAGAGAATCTTTCATCTCTTCCCATTCAGATTTTATAGGTGGAAGAGCAGGTGCCCCCGATCTAGGTGCCCCTAGTGTAGGATACGTGCCAGAGCCTAGCGTGTGATATGGAGAACTCTGATGACCATATGGAATCTATGGAAAAATGGTTTGCATAGATGGTGGAGTGGATGCTATGGTTTGTTGGGATGTGGGTTGTGCATATTGTTGCATTTGTTGAGGTAGGTATGGTAGATAACTATGAGGTTGCTGCCCTATGAGGTGGTTTTGTGGGGGTGCTTGGGCATACTGTTGATGTGAAGATTGCGGCTAGAATGGTGGTAATGCAGATGATGCATGTGCTATGCTTTGGGAATATATACCATGCCCAATATATGTGGGTTGCACACCTGGTTGAAAGTAGGACTAATTTGGAGTAGGTGCAAGGTAGTTAATTTATGGCAAAGTGTTTACTGTAGAGAACTATAGTGGTGATGCATTTGGGCTATTGCCTAGAGGTGGCATGGAGAAATAGTTGGTAAGGGGTGGGAGTGAATAGCTATGTGAAGCAGTGGATGACAGTGTCAAAGGTGTGAATGTGACTACAGTGCTATGGGGAAGACTAATGATAGGTGCCTGTGTCATAGCAAAATTCCAAGGTCCCAAAGGAAAAGTGGCTGAAGAGCTTTAGCTAGTTACAAAGGGGTTGATAGTGATGTTTGGTGGGATGGAGGATGAGGTATTGGACCCTAATGGTGGTATTTGAGTAGAAAATGGACTAGATGTAATATGGGGTGGAAATAAAAAGGTATTGCTACTAGATGCAAATGGAGGATTTGGTGAAGAAAAAAAATGAGTGGTGGAAATAGATGCAAATGGTACACTTGAGGTTGGTTGAGATGTAGTATGCACTACTGGTTGAGTGAGAGTGGGATGAGTGTTCTGTGCAATGGGAACTGGCACCTGGGTCGAGGGGATATTTGGGTCCACTAGTTCTACCTAAGGTGGTTGCCATCCAAACAATGGGTGAGTAGGATCTGCTATGTTGATAGGTGGTGGACATCCAAACTCAAAGACACCAACATTGTCTCATAAGAAATTTTCCATGATGGTTTCCTTGTTGCAATCTATGATGGCATTTACGATAGTAGCATGACCAGGTTGGTTCATGAAAGCCTCAATATCTATGGATGATCTTGGTTGTTCTAGGATTTGCAGTGGTGGGTCTGATGGTGTCATGGATACCACAGAGTATGGCTAAGCTCGAGATGTATTACCACTATGACTAGGATCCATGTCTTTTTTCCATGTGTGCCTACCAAAATGTGTGGTGGGTGGCATGAAAGGATGCTTCTCCTAAATGCTGTAAGGGATGATACTAAGGGTACTTAAAGGATATGGTACTAAGTGCAAGAAGATTGTGTGTTTCTAAAATATGAATGTGGAAAATGTGATGGTGATGCAAAAGGTGTGACCCTAACCTTTGGCTCAAGGTGATGCGGGACACCAAAAGCAACCTATTCCTAGCAAAGTGTTGTGTTTCAAGGATACTCAGGATGATGAGAGATGTGATGTAAAGATTTTTCTAAGTGAGTGAGGAAATAACGCTAAGATTTTAACAAATGCAGGTGGAGGATTCTTTTTCAACAACCTAAGATGAAAGGAGATGGTCTAACTTCAAATGCTTGAATGGGATAGTGTGATTCCTAGATGAGAGATTAAACCTATAAGTGTGTAAGTGTGTGCAGAAAAAAGGAAGGACCTAATTAGAATGAGTAACAATAGAGTCGTCGATAAGACTTGTATTAACACCATGTTGAAGGGTTAGGTTTTGGATTTTGTAGTCCCATTCAGTTTGCAATGCTACTTCAGCTCTGTCTTTCTCAATTTGATCCAATTTAGAAATCCTAGGGTTGGGGGTATGATTCTTATGTTCTACTTCAATTTCCTTATAGGCTAGTATTTTAGGAAGCTTAGCCTTCTTAAACTTAGTCTTAGGATGGCTTGACATGAGATACTTCTAAGGATTAAGAATCACAACCATGGGGTTCTTTAGAGGCAGTGACTATGCTAAGTATGCCCTATGCTAGGATTGACCAAGTTTGGCAAACATTCATTCAACGAGTAAAAGATCAAACAATAGATAAGAACAACTAGATAGAAGTTTTGATTCCCAAAATGTGATACTTGCACCAATGAGTGTGTATGTTTTTACAAATGTTTTGAGCAATCACTTCAAGCACATAAACATCATAGATGGTTGGCTACAAAGCTGATAGTTGGTACATGAGACCCAAATCTGTAGATGAAACCAAAAAGATGTCACATAGCCGAGAGGAGTGGTAACCAACTTCTCCTCTTTCACTTCTCAAGGGTATAAAGTTCCTTGAGGCATAGCCCGAGCGACAAAATCTTGATCCCAAGAGAGGTGTCTTTTGATTCATCTCCTGATCTTTATACTCTATTGGAACACTGGAGTTGAGGTCGTTCCAAGGGGTGATGAAATCCCCAAGTAGGCCTCCTAAAACTTAAACAAGATTTTGGATCCTAATATTATGCACCCAAGATGGCCTCAAAAGACAACAAGGGGAGAGAAGACTTGGATGATCTTGGGCTAAAAGAAAGAGTTCTTTTCCAATTGACGCTTAAGTTTTTTGATCTAGACTTTTGAAAACACACGTGATTTAAGATGCAAAGGTTCAATTCCAACTTGAAATGAACCAATAAAAGAGAAGTGATCAAAGAATGAATACACCAAGAAGATTTAGGGTCAACAAAAAGTAAACTCGTGCGCCCAGAGGCCTTCCATGTCAAGTATCAATTGATTTTTCTTTAAGGCATTCAAGATTGAGTGTGATTTTGTTTTAAGCCCAAAATAAAGATGTGGGTAAAGTTTGATTTCAAGCACGTGCCTGGAGGCCCTCCACGTCAATTGATTCTTGTTTAGTTTTAAAGCCCAAACTTGAAGTGTGATCGATTTAATCTAGATTTTTGGACATTCAAGAAATCTTATAAGTTAAGACAAACCCTCAACAACTAATTAAGTAGAATTCGATCATGGAACACTTAACACTCTCTTAGGTAGACCCATCCCCATATATGGCACTAATATTGCAACCAATGGTTAGAATGATGGGTGATTAAAGAGGTTGAGTCCAATGAAAAACTACTCAATTTGACTCTTGTTACCAATTTAGTAAGTGTTCAAAAATCAAACTTGCCTAAGTTGCATGCAAAAGAGAGATTTGTTTGTTCTTTTTAATGCACCAAAATGAAGTGTTTGGTTTGTGGGGTTTTTAGACATACAAGTTCATTTTTACAATTTGCAAAGACAAATGATAATGAATTTGACAAGACCAACAAAAAAAAGGGAGCATTCCCAGAGAGAAAATGCGAGAAAGAGCATTCTTGTGAGGGTACCCTTGTTCCCACAAGCGGGTTTGTAACCCTGCTGGAGTTCCTGTTCGTGGGAATGACAATCCCACCATGAATTTGGATCGCGAGAATGACAAGAAAGACTATTAGAAAGAATTAAAGCTACAAGCCAAAAACTCGAGAGCTCTTTTTGACAGAGTGATCCCACAGGTTTATGCCCTTACAACATTCCCGCAAGCGAGAATGATGATACCATCGACAAAAAAATTTATTACAGTCTCGAGAAGTTTAAGCTAGGAAATGGTAAGGCAGGAATGACGATCTTGCTATTTCTGAGGTGTGTTCCCACTGGAGAATTTTTTAGCAGGGATGAAGAGGCTTGTTTGATGATATGTGGTAGAAGCTGTGTGTTGATGAAGTGTGAACTTGCAATCGTGGGTTTGCATTCCCACCGAAGAATAGCAGCATTCCCACGTCACGAGATTGCATTTTTGTGGTCATAGGGATGCAAAAAAATTTGTGTTTTTGACTGTTCGCTGGGTGAAAATCGAGGACAGGGTTGGGAGCACATTCTTGAGGTGTTCAAAGTGGTCCTACAAGAAAAATCAAAGGTAACACAAATAAAAGATATTGCCATTAATGTTAGCTTTGCATGGTTAATCAAAACATAAAAATGAGAAATAAGCATGTAAAACTAGCATGAATGAAGATTAAAAATGACACTTGCAAGGTCCCACTGGGCATGCCAAAATGTATACACTAATATGTTAGCAAGAAACATTAATCTATTTAAAAACAAAAGCATTAACTAACAAAACTAGTATAAACTTTAGATGAGACAAAGTGAGGTCCTCAAATGAGAATATGAGCCATGGATAGGTTCTCTCAATGAGGATGACCACTTGATTAGTAGATGTGTCCTTTGATATGGATTTGGGATGTATGCTCAAACTTCAAAATGCTTCAATGGAGATGGATTTGAGATTTTTGGTGTGGATATGTGAAAATGGTATGAACTTGGCTTCTCAAACTGACATGGTAACTTTAGCTCAAAGGATTGTGATTGAAATGGATTGGGAGGGGATTCCTTAAATAGGCAAAGGGCTTGAGGGATGGAGAGGTAAGATGCAAGGATGGAAAGATGGTGAGGGAGGGCTAGAATGCACTTAAAGGGAAGCACATGGATTGTTCTAGTTTAGCACCAATGGGGAGGTGACACTTGTCATAAGGACGATGAGTGTGAGAGGATAGGATAAGGTTTGGTCAAAGGCTTGATGAGGGTGGTTGAGGATGTAAGAGTCATGATTGAGGATGTAAGAGCCATTCATGGCTTTGTAAGAGCTTTTATGGCTTGGTTGTTGGGATATTTTGAGGGGAGACTTTGGTTTGGATTAGGAGAGTCTTAAGCTCATTTAGGATTGTGCAAATGATTAGGGGATGGGTCAGGCTTGGGTTAGGATTAGATTAGGGATGTTAGATATGTGCAAGTGGACGATATTGATGAGGGTGGGTGAGTTAGTGGCTAAGCTTAGTTAGTATGGGTGAATGGGGTGGATTAGGCTAGATGGAGGATTTAGGATAGTTTAGGGGTTATTAGATTTGAGGGTTTTATTTATTAAAGTGATTTTAATAAATTTGGAATTTAGAATTAGATAGGAGAATAGGATTAATTGATAAATAATGGGTTATTTGATTTATCAATTAGGACTATAGATGATTAATAAAATTAATCAGCTAGGGGGTGGCAAAGGATTAATTAAATAGGAGTTTAATTAATGATGCCTTTAGAGATAGCTAAATAGGATTACCGAAGTGGTGTAATTAGATTTAGGTGTCTACACTTCCAATCATGGATTCTATGCACAAACACTTTGTATATTCAAAGACTCTTATCCATGATAATAACTTCTCTATTGTGGATCACATGATTGAACTATCAGCTAAAGTGCAAATTTCCATTCATACATACAAGGTATTGAAATTTCATGATTTTTAAAATCCCAAAGCCTATAATCAAATTCATTAATGTCATATCTAAAAAATACACATTTCTTTGATGTAGATTCTAGCTTGGTTCTATTTTTAGAATATATGTGGGTAAAAGCTTCACAACTAAAGGTAATGTTTGAAATTTAGGTAATGTGAAGTCAGTGTTAACCAAGCTACTTCATGGTACCTAAGTGATTCAATGTTTACCAAGTTGCATAATATCTACCAAGCCACCAATGCAGACTAAGTTCAATACTACCTGAAAGTGATCAATATGGATTGAGCTTCTATATCTACCAAGAACATGATGATTCCAAGTAGTGAGTGGATGTCGAGTATCAGAACGTCACTGAGTTAGTCTTCAGAACCCAAGTGTCTTCATGTGGACCGACTTTGTAATATTTGTGTTAACTTGTGTCATGGATGACTTTGTAATTTTGTAAATTGGATTGGTATATACATGTGATGTATTGTATCATATCCAATGTATGGAAAAGGAAGAAAAGTGCAAGAATGTGAATGTGTAAGCTTATGTATTATGAATGTAGCAGATAAAGAATTATAAAGGCCATATTACTACAAGGAGCAGTAGTGAAAAATAAAGGTGATTAGTACACTAAGGAATATCTATCAGTAAACTTAGTTGCAAATTAGAGATCTATTGCTTCATCTTAACAAGTTAACTAGTCAAAATCCTTTAACAAGATTGACCTAATAGTCTTTTCTAAATATCTTTATCAAGTGCATACTTCATTGTATGTTTGTAGGTCCTCTCACAAGGTGGACCTAGCAGTCCTATTTGCTCCTAACATAGAAGATCATTAGAAGTGATCAATATAAGCCCTAATAGGCGAACTTTATGCTATAGTACTAAAGTTTTTGGGTATCATCCCCACTCGAATTTTACTTTCTATTTGGAAGGTTTCTAGGTCACCAATTCTTTATGTTCAATGTTATGGATGCTTTCATGTTTTCATTTCTCATGCATGCAATTAGATTAGATGTGATGAATTAAATGCTAATTGGTTTATTGGATTAAGAATTGAAATTGTTAAATTTTTAGAAGTTATTGATTCACCCCTCCCCTCTTGATAACTTAGCATAGTCTTGAATATTTCCAACACCTAGAACCCCTAAGGACAAATGTCAACATCAAATATGTCAAAAGGGGTTATTGGTTATCCCATGACTAGTTTCAAACCATATGAACAAGTGTAATGTATCCCTAGGGTTCCTAGGACCCATAGGGACATATGTTAACATTAAATGTGTTGAAAGTGACCATAGGTTTCAACCCATATGAACAAGTGCAATGTGTCCCTAGGGATTCTAGGACCCTTAGGACCATATGCCATTATGAAATGTGTCAAAAGGGGTCATAGTTTATCCATGATCCCTTTCAATCCATGTGAATTAGAAAAATGTGTCCCTAAGGGTACTAGGACCCCTAGGAACATTTTTCATCATCAAATGTGTCAAAAGGGGTCATAGGTAGTCCAACGACCCCTTTTCACCTAGATGAAAAAGTGAAATATATCCCTAGGGGTCTTAGGACTCCTAGATATGTCATCATCAAATGTGTCAAAATGGCTCATAGTTCATCTAATAACCCATTTCAACCCATATAAATAAGAACAATGTGTTTCTAGGGGCCCTAGGAGCCCTAGGGACATATGTTATCATTAGTTGTGCCAAAAGAGATCATAGGTTATCGAATGACCCCTTTCAAACCATATGACCAAGAAAAATATGTTCCTAGGGGTTCCATGACCCCTAACTACATATGTCATCATAAAATATGTTGAAAGGGGTCATAGGTTCTTTTATTACCCCTTTCAATGCATATGAACAAGTGTAATGTGTCTGTAGGGGTCCTAGGACCCCTAGTGTCATATGTCATCATCAAATGTGTTGAAAGGGGTCATAGGTTATCCTATGACCTCTTTTTATCCATATTAAAAAGCATAATGTGTCTATAGGGATCCTGGGACCCATACAGATATGTCATCATCAAATATGTCAAAAGGGATCATTGTTTATTCTATGACAACTTTCAACCAATATGAACAAGCGAGTGTCCCTAGGTGTCCTAGGACCCCTGGGGACATAAGTCTTCATCAGATGTCTCAAAAATAGTCATAGATTATTCAATGACCCCTTTAAACCCATATAAACAATCAAAATATGTTTCTAGGGGTCCTAGGACCCCTATAGACATATGTCATCATCAAATATATTGAAAGGGGTTGTAGGCGATCCAAGGACCCCTTTTGATGCATATGACCAAGAAAAATGTGTTCCTAAGGGTCCCAAGACACCTAGGGACATATGTCAATATCAAATATGTCAAAATGAGTCATAGGTTATGTTATGACCCCTTTCAACCCATATAAATAGATAATATATGTTCCTAGGGGTCCTAGGACCCCTCAAGGCATATGTCGTCATCAAATGTGTCAAAATAGGTTATAGGTTATCCAATGATCCCTTTTGACCCATATGAACAAGTGAAATATGTCCTTATGATTCTTAAGACCCCTAGGAACATATATGTCATCATCAAATGTGTCAAAACAAGTCACAAGTTATTCAATAACAACTTTCAACCCATATGAACAAAGAAATTTTTTTCCTAAGTGTCTTAGGATTCCCTAGAGACATATGTCATCATCAAATGTGTTGAAAGTGGTCATAGGTTATCTAATGACCCCTTTTGATCCATGTGAACAATCAAAATGTGTTTCTAGAGGTCTTAGGACCCCAAAGGACATAAGGCATCATCAAATGTATCAAAAGGGGTTGTACTTGATCCAATGATCCCTTTCATCACATATGACCAAGACAAATGTTTTGCTAAGGGTCCCAGGATGCCTATGGACATATGTCATCATCAAATGTGTCAAAATGAGTCATAGATTATGTTGTAACCTCTTTCAAATCATATAAACAAATAAAATGTGTCCCTAGGGGTCCTAGGACCCATCGGGGCATATGTCATCATGAAATGTGATGAAATAGATCATAAGTTATCCAATGACCCCTTTCAAACCATATGAACAAGTGAAATGTGTCCTTATGGGTCCTAATACCCCTAGGGACATATGTCATCATCAAATGTGTCAAAATAGGTCATAGGTTACCCAGTAATTACTTTCAACCCATATGAACAATTGAAATGTATTTCTATGGGTCCTAGGGCCCCTAGGAACATATGTCATCATAAAATGTGTTGAAAGGGGTCATAGGTTATCCAATCACCCCTTTCAACCCATATGAACAATATAAATGTGTCCATAGGTCTCTTAGGGAACCTAGGGACATATGTCATAATCAAATGTGTTGAAAGGGATCATAGAGTATCATATGACGCCTTTCAAAACATATGAACAAATCTAATATGTTCATGGGGGTCCTATGACTCCTAGGGATATATGTCATTATCAAATTTGTCGAAAGGATTCATAAATTATCATATGACCCCTTTAAACTCATATGAACAAGTGTAATGTGTCCCTAGGGGTCATAGGCCTCCTAGCAACATATGTCATTATCAAATGTGTTGAAAGGGATCATATGTTATCCTATGACCTCTTTTGACCCATATGAACAAACATAATGTATCCTTAGGGATCCTAGAATCCCTAGGGACATATGCCATCATCAAATGTGCCAAGATGGGTCATAGCTTATCCTATCACCCCTTTCAACCCATATGAACAAGAAAAATGTGTCCCTAGGGATACTAGCACACCTAGGGACATATGTTGTCATCAAATGTGTTGAAAAGGGTTATAGGTTATCCAATGACCCCTTTCAACCCATATGAATAAATAAAATGTGTTTCTGGGGGGTCTTAAGACCCCTAGGGACATATGTCATCATCAAATATGTCAAAAGGGATCATAGGTTATCCAATAACCCCTTTCAACCCATATGACCAAGCAAAACATGCCCCTAGGGGTCCCAAGAACCCTACAGACATATGTCATTGTCAAATTTATTGAAAAGGGTCATAAATTATCCTATGATCCCTTTCGACCCTTATAAACAAGTGAAATGTGTCTCTAGGGGTCCTAGGATCCCTAGGGGCATATGTCATCATCAAATGTGTCAAAATGGGTCATAAGTTATCCAATAAACCCTTTTTGACCCATATGAACAAGTGAAATGTGTACTTATGGGTCCTAAGACCCCTAGGGACATAAGTCTTCATCAAATGTGTCAAAATGGGTCATAGATTATCCAATAACCCTTTTATCCCATACGAACAAGCCAAATGTGTTCCTAGGGGTCTTAGGACCCTTAGGGACATGTGTCATCATCAAATGTGTCAAAAGGGATCATAGGTTATCTAATGACCTATTTTAACCTATATGAACAAGTGAAATGTGTTTCTAGTGGTTCTAGGACCCCTAGGGGCATATGTCATGATAAAGTATGTCAAAAGTGGTCATAGGTTATCCAATGATCCCTTTCGACCCACATGAACAAGAAAAATGTGTCCCTAAGGGTCCTAGGACCCATAGGAAGATATGTTGTCATCAAATGTGTTGAAAGGGGTTATAGGTTTTCCTATGACTCCTTTTGACCTGTTGGTGTTTAAATATATAGATTTAGAAGAATACCATAATACAAAATAAAGGATATACCTAGGGATTAGCTACTTCCCATTTTCATCAAAATCAATTTAGATCTAGACCAACTAATGAAGCAATAATGCTTCCTACACTTTTGGCTCTGCTAACCAAGGTAGGGTTACCTAGGGATTTCACAATATCTACATATTTTCACAATAAAAATCCCTTCAAGCAATTTGGTCTCTTAATCTTCTTGGAATTGAAAACAAATATTGAACTATAGTAACTAACTATAGACCCAAAAGCTATTATAATAAGTGAATGACCAACATATAATCCATTGTCACAACTTTATATATTAATTTGATTTGAAATATAATTTTTGTTTTTACAAGATTGCTTCAATTTTCACTTTAACTAATGATCAGTGCCTTATCCATTGAGCAAAGAGTCATATTAGTAATTTTTTGATCTATTTAATTGACTTGTAACTAAATATATCAGCTATAACCCTAAATCTCAATCCTATGATATCCCTTCCATACACTTAGAAACCTTATCAATTCATGAAATCATTTACTTAATTGCTTGAAATAAAAGTAACAATGATCTAATATACAACCTATTCAAGCTACATTAGATGAAATGAACTTTGTTTATTTAATCTTAGAATGACAAACATATGAAAATAGTCTCATAATTTAGGACACAAATATTCAATAACTTCCTTTTGCATTAATCTTCTTGAGAATGATTCATGCATTTGATACAAGACTCAAGCTATAACTCAGGATATGCCAAGTATTTCATTCATTCAATATGTTCTTGAGATACAAAATTGAAACAACATCAAAATCAACACAAAAATTTGGACCAACTCTAAAATAGCATTATCACTAAAATGAAATAGAATTCAGATCCTCACTCCACATCTTGGAAATCCTTTTATAGAAACAAGGATTGCAACAAGCTTTAGATGGGAGGTCATATGTGCAAAATCTAGTTACAATTTTTTTTGCATATAAGACAAAACCATTACAAATGTAATACTAAAGATAACCAAAATTTGAGTAGCTATTAATTCTGATAATTGGGATCAGCTCTAAAATTTGCAATAGGAGCAAACCTATAGTAGGTGAACCATAAAAATAAGGTGTCTTTGTCAAATAGTTATCCTCCCTCTTGATATTATTTGACTTTATGCATGCTCAGACGCTATCTCTAGATGGAAAGGCTTTGATCCCAGCTTCAACTTCTCAGATGATAATGTCAGTATCAATGTCTGGCTAGGTGCCATCTCTAATTGTGTTCAGATCCTCTAGGAACTTATTCTACTTTGCATCTATTATTTCCTTTACCTTTGTAGTAAGTTTCCCCATCCTGCTCAATTCTATATAACATATCAATGATATCATATACAACTGTGACATTTGTTTCATTATTAGAATATGCAACAAACCTCAAATGTTTCAGAATTTCAATAAAAGAAAAAGACTATTCCTACCATTCCCTTATGTTCCCATTTTCATCAATGATGCTTGGTACAAATTGGGAGTCCCTGTGGCAATTGTCTTCATTTTATTTTGAACTAATTGTAATTTCCCTAAGAAAAATTATTCAACTCGTTAACTCTATTAATCAGTTTCTAACTAGGATAATTACTCCCTTGGGTAACTCCTTGTTCTATGTTAGCATTGGTATAAGACTATCAAATAATTGTGTAGAGGGGTCCCATGTTGTAAATAAAGGGGATAATAAGAACAATAATGCCTTTGAGCATTGAAACTCAGCTCCCTACAAAGCAATAAAATTTCTATGCACATTTTGTAAATAGTATTTTAGAGCACCTATTTTGTGCATCATCAAGTTCTATATTGTCCTAATTTCTACCTCCTTTGTGCTATCCAACTCATCAATCTCCATTTTTTGACTCACACACACATCTACTACATCAAATTTTGTTTGGGCTTCTTAGTCCCTGACCTCTATAATAGATCTTGTCAAATTTCTCAAATTCCATACCTCATTCTCAAGGTTGGCCATTCTTTGCTCCAATACATATGTCTTTTCTAGCTTCTCTTCATATTTTTCTTATTATTAATGGGCATGTTATATATCTAGTACAACTTATCTTCAAACATATCCATTTTTTCCCCCATTAGTGATGTTGTATTCATCAAGTTGTGTATCTAGTCACTTGAGACAATAGCGACATTCCATAATATCACATTGCATTGGGGTGAATCTCTAATCTCCATAAGATTTGGTTTATTAGATTTAGGAGCCATGCTCCACATTGCCATTATCTTGATGTCTACATTAAAGTGTGACCCTTCTATCTCACTAGAAATGTTTGTCTCCTCAAATGAGACTGATTTATCCTACCTCCTGATCTAGTCAATCATTAATGATGAGATGAGCTCCCATCCTGGAAAAAGTAGCATTTTTCTTCTTTTAACTAGCTCTCTAGCCTCATTAATAGTGAGAGTCTTATTGCTCAGGTCATACTTCTATAGTTTTTGCACCAGTTCAACAATCTTCTCAAGTAAATCTCCTGGTTGTAGCTGTAGTGTAAGTTTATCCTATTTGAATTTAAACAAGAACAACTTGAATTCCTCTAAATTTATGAAGTCATCACCCTTCAAAAATTATTTGTTGCTTAGTTTTATTTGGGATTCATTCATGTTTACCAAATTGTCTTATTAAAAAGTTGTGCCTGATGCTACCAAAATATGATGAGCATCTTGGTAATATTTTCAATTCTTTCTCCCTTACCTTATCTAGGATATCTATAAGATTTTTCTTCCTCCCTTGACCCATGATGAACTTTCAAGTTGATCATTATCAATCTCTATCTCAATTGCATCCTCTTGCTGAGGGGATTGGGGCTCTACTCTGTCCCTTATTTCTATAGATACTTGGAACATGTTTACATCAAAATTTTCTAGGAACCTATCGTACCTATCTAGGTATCTCTCTTAATGGTAGAAACCCTTAAATGAGGGATTTTATATCTTTATTACCTCATCTACCCTCATTATTTCTCTCCACCTTATGGGTTTTCTCCTGTAACCCTTTATCTCTAGATAGTTCATTATCACATCCTCATCCTAGCAAGGCTTGCTATCTAGGAGAGTGTACTTCCTCATTTGTTTGAGGGAATGCCTAACTAAATTTTTTGGGTCATATGTTCTAGCAAGGGCTGAGGTAATCATGAATTCACTCACACATGCATCTATTTCCTTTGTTGCATCCTTTCCTATAACAAAATCCCCTATCTTTGTATTCCTAGAACAAAAGGAACCCTTCTTAATAGTGGGACCTGAGTATTCCCTATTCATCATGATCAATTTCCAAAAGAATTCTAATTGCCCCAACCTCTGGGATATATGTAGGTACTACATGATGAGGTTGAGGGCATCAAAAAATCCTTATTAAGGAAAAATTGTCAAATACAAACAAACTAGCCCAATCATGGCTTAGCCTTCTAACCCAATTTGGGCATGTAGATGGTCTTATTAGCATTCTTATCTCCTAGGGAATCTCTCTATTATGTCATCTAGCATATTAGAAATAGGAAAAGATAAAATCATTATAAAAGGAAATGACACTAGAGTAAGGATAGAACCTCTACCAATGACGAGTCCATAGCAAAAACAATTTCATTGTGCATCACATTAATTATGTGTGTCAAAAATCATACCCCACACCATGGTGTAGATTCTATATTTCTAGGGCCATGATGTAGATATAGCCTAGGGCGTTCATCATGCTATCTAGTCTAATCACTTTATCAATTATGAATATAGTGTACTAGATGTGCCTACTTAAAATATCCAAAGGAATGAAGTTCCCTACCTTCTTTGGTAGCTCACCTTTATCCTTCTTGACCTTGGGAATATTCCTTCTCATGATCTTATGTGTAAAAAATATCTTTTGGTTCATAAATGTCTCATTCATCTTCTCCTCTTCAATAGGCCTTGTCATTGATCCTCCTAGGTTGGAGACTTCAATGAAATTTTCTCTATCTAATTTCTATAGGATACTCATGTCTTTCCTATGAAACCCATGGGTGGTAAGATTAGAAGATTTTATCAAGGCTTTTGTCAAGTCTACATCCACTATTACCTTTGGCATAATCAGTTTTGCTAGATTCCTAATCTAGGGGTTATAGATAGGTGACTTCTCAAATCTATTATTATAGAAATACCAATACGGTTCATTCCCATTTGTCTCAAGTATAGTGGCATCCCTACATAAGTTGTATGTATCCTTGAGAATGTGAGAGTTCATCATCTATACATGGGATGACCATGGGAGGAAATATACCCATTCCCTAGCATACAAGCTAGCCAATTTAGGTTTAGATTGCTCAACACCCTATGAAGCTTCTTCTACATTTACTTGAGCAATTATATTTCCTTCTTTTTGCACCATTTTTTTGAATTTAACTCTTCAAAAAATATCTCTATAACTACAAACTCTAAAAACTCTAGCAACTCTTCATGCTCAATCTTTTTAGCTTCAAATTCTTTGAATGCTATAATTTGAAATCTGTTACATCAGCTCTTTAATAGTATTTTGAGCAATAGAACAAAATTTATGGTGTCTTTAAGTGAACATGCATTAGAATTCTCAAAATCTCCAAAAAAATCAAAATCTTCTTGTACTTCTAGTCTCTCAAAATCTTTCTTGCACTTTTTCAAACAATACTTACCTTGTTAATCATCATGATCTCTCGATAATCATTTTTATATTAATAACCTATGTTGTGACCATGCAAACATTATTAATTATTTAGCTATTAGTAGATTCACAAGGCTCTTTTATCATTTGAAAATTTTTATTGTGACTGTGTGACTTCCCTTGGTCACTTCTTCATAGTCTATTTTTGAGCTTAACTTCTTAAGCCTATGACTAAGTGATCACTACTTCTAAGCCTCATCACTACATCACAGCCCTTTTTATGCTTTATGCACTTAACCATATGACTAACCACCTTCATAGATCTTAGCATTTTCTTAACTAAACCATGTGTTCACTCTTTACTCTTAACTTGAGTATTTCTTTCTTGTGATCATGCGATCATTGATTTTTTAACAAACTTTTAACTGCTTCACCTAGTCACAACCTTACTTTTATATTTGAAACTTAACTATGTGACTAAGTGATTTAAGAATTTGTTATTCTTATATTTTGACTGCCTCTTTTAATGTTGTGACCCCACGATCAAAGGATTCACATAGTCATAGGATTTACTTCACTTTTTCCTCTTAATAGCATGACCGTGCGATTAAGAAATATTTAAGAATCTCTAAAACTTTTCATCCAGTTGTGGCTTATATCTTTTGTTATCTTTTAAACCTTACAATGATGCAATCAAATATTTTAACCACTTGCATTGATAGTTTTTCTCTTTTGCTACTATTTTTGAATGTTATGCTTTTTAGGCTCTGACCATGCGATCATAGCTAGTCACTAAGTTGTTTTATTATTTTAACTTTTTGATTTTCAAGTATAGAAATGATATTTGGAATTTTTATAACCTTGGTCACACATTCACACCATAAAATCATTATTACAGTCTGCAAGCCTCCTCATATGCCTCCACATGTCTAGATCTTTTAAGTGTTAAAAGGGTTATGACTAATTGATAACATCTTTTTCTGCGGTGACTGCTTGAACTTCTAACATCATTCTTAACTGCATGACTACTTGACTACTACTTCCTTAACCATTTCTCTCATTCATTATGCAGAATGTCCCTTTGCAACAAACCACTATGACCAGGTGACCAAAGAGATATCTAACCCTTTTGTGTAGTCACACCATAAAATGTTAAGATCTAAGAATAGGCTATGACCATGTGATTACCTTTGTCACATGGTTGCACCTTAAGAATTTTCAAAGGTTCTTTAAAAGTGCAAAAATAATTTAAAATAAGACCAGGGTTCCTAGGGAAAACAAGGGAAGGAATGATGGACTAGGGTTTTTCTAGGGCAACATTGCTCATGAAATTTACAAACCTTAACTACTTAGGACAAGAACTAGATTTTCATAACAAATTTTTAGGATTTAAACCCAAGTAAAAAAATAGGCTAACAATGGCTCTGTCTAGGGATAATGGATAGCTAGCATTTATACAAGGATTCAAAATTTCTAGTTTAAGTAGACCACACACTTGACAAATAAATTTTTTTTAGAGATCAACACACACATAGGAAAAAAAATATATATAGAGAGAGGCACACATATATACAAAAATTATAATATTGAGATAGACCTAAACTATTGTTCATGGAGAGGAAAGTACCTTCAATAGAAGTACTTGTTCAAGAATTGTCCATGAACTAGTAATTCAATAATATGTCCTAATAATTCTTTCAAAATATATGAATCCTCACCTCATGTGGATTTGATCAAGTATGGGAAGAGCTAAATTGGGTTAAACTTTCCATGCTTACCTTTGTCTTCAATCATTGCATTCCACATTAGGATCATATCTTTAGGCTAAAATTTTTTAGCCACTACCTTCTTGTCATATAGGAATTTTTCCTACAACTACAACTTGGTATTTCTGATAGAGGGCTCCTTCTTGATTTCATTCAAACCTACCCATTCATCCATTCTTTCATGCATGTCATATATTATATCATTGTCATACATTTGGATATAATTGCATAATCCTATAATGTTATTTTGAGGCATTCTATTTTGTATTCCATAAACTAAATCAAAAGGTGAAACACCTATTACCTTTTTAACAGTCACTCTGTCAACCCAAACTACTAGGTGAAGCTTGGAATCCCATGCCTTCTTATTATCATCTAATGTCCTCTTGATAATTTTTAGCAAGCTCTTATTAGTTGATTCAACTTGCCCATTTCCTTATGATGATAGGAAGATCATGTTGAACTTGTAATGCCATATTTATCAAAAAATTATGAACTCCTTCATCTAAAGCACATAGCATTGTCAGTCACAATTCTTTTAGGACACCCAAATCTGGTTATTATATTATTTAAGAGAAAATATTTTACCACTTTGCTAGTATCTTTTCTAGTAGGAATGACCTCTACTCATTTTGTGAAATAGTCCATTGCTACCAAAATCCATGAATAACTAGTGTTGAACTTAGTTGATATTTCACCTATGAAGTCCATTACCCATTTCTAGAAATGTGTTGGCACTTCTACTGAATTCAAAGGGATATTTCATGAGAATTTTAATTTTCTAGCAAATCTTTGGAAAGGATCACATTTCCTAACTAGAGAATGTGCATCTTTAAATAAGTTTGGCCACTAGAAGCCAACTCTTATTACCTTATTGGCAATAGTCTTTTCCATGTAATGAATTCTACATACTCCCAAATGCATTTCAATGAGTACCCTTTCTTACTCTTTTTTATCACTATATTTAAATAGTATTCCTTGAAAATTTCTCCACCAAAAGCTCCCATATATTTGACTGCCTATATGATGTAGGACCATCTTGGGTCTTGAAGCAATCTTGCATCAACGAAAAACATTTCTCTATTTGTAAAGTAGCATTGTTGTTGGAGTTGTATTTTTGGTATTTTGCATGCTAGTTACAGGTAATGTAACTAATTTTTCATATTCAAAGGCTAAAAATTTCATGCTTGAAGAGGGCCTATATTAATATCTATGGTTAAAATTTCAAGTGCTAATTGATTATGATTTTAGAGATATGACCCTATTTCTAATGTATATATTTTTGGTCAGTTTTCACGATAGGTTTCTGTATGTGACTTTCGGGATGGATGTGCGCTAATCCTTAATGAATCAAAATTTTTGAACTTAAGGTTTTGTAGGGAACCTAAATTTATACCTTTAGTTTAAATAACAAGTTCTAATTCAATCAAAGCTAAGAGATATTGTCATTTTCCTTAGAAATCAATTTTTAGACAATTTTCATGGAAACATGTGGAGTTTTCGTCTTTTGTAGTTTTTTTTATGAGGAAATGGGATATTTTTAAGATAGGGCCATGTTATTAGATCATGTGTGGATCTAAATATGTCTTGGTATTAATTTTCATTCATATTTTTTTATAGTTTTCGTTTACTCTTCCAAGGACCTATAATGTACTTAAATGCCTGACTAGCCAACTTGTGGCTTAGCTGGCTATATAAGGAGCTTGGATTGTTGTAGGAAATCATTAGAAGATTAGGAGATTATGGTGGATGAGATGATGTAGAAGATTGATCATGAGAAGATCCTAGAGAATAAGGAAAGATGTGATCTTGGACTTGTATTCATAATTATCCGTGTATGGTCATAATCTGGAAGGCTTTTACAATTAGGCATGTTTGGATTCATTTTCTGATTATATCAATATGGTTACATAGAATCTGGTCTTTATTTGTCTGTAGTTTATTTAATTTTTATGTTGCTTCTATGTATAACTCTAAGTAGGGGATGTTTTTTGGTTGGAGTTAGATTAATTCCTCTTGAATCTATCCATCCCTATGTTAGGTGGTATCAACAAAAGTGTTCTTTCTTGTGGATTGGATCTTGGAGAACCTTATTGGAATGGTTTTAGGGTGGCAGATCTAAAATTTGACCTATAACTTGTATAAAGTTATGATCTTGCAAGAACCTAATTATCAAGATGGTTTGTGGTAGAGGAAATGTTGATAATGCTATATTGGACATATTGAGACACATTGCAACCAGACTTGAAGCTGTAGAGGCCACACAAAGAATATTTGTACATCTTGAAGATGTTAGTGATAAAGAAGAGGCAATGACTTATCTTTAAAGTTGAACAAGATGAAGAAATATTTTTGAGAGTTTTATCTAAAGCTAATTCTACACCTACTATAGAAGTTGCTCACTATGATGGAAGACTTGAGACTAATACATTGTTGGATTGGATCTCTGAGATGGTAAAATATTTTGAGTATGAAGGTACTCCTAATAATATGAAGGTGAAGATTGCAATCATGCATCTTTTTGGTGGAATCATTTGCAAACTGGTAGACAAAAGAGAGGAAAGGAAAAGATCAAGACTTGAATGCATATGCTTGGAAAGATGAAGAATAAGTTTCTCCTAGTAGAATACTAGGTTAGTTTGTTGAGAAAATTACAAAATTTGAGACAAAGGGACATGAATGTGAAGGAATATACTAAAGAATTCTACAAGCTAGATATCAGATATGGACATGTTGATGATGAAGTTGAGAAAGTGGTTATATAACTAAATGTCCTAAGAGTATCAATTCAAGATGAGATCAACTATGTTAAGATGGATAGCATAGAAGAGGAATATCAATTTTCCTTGAAGGCTAAAGAAAGGTTGTCAAAGAGACATGATCAAAGGCAGCGAGGAAGAGGTGGTAGATTTCAAAGAAGCAGAGGTAAAACCTATGGAGAAAGTAGTAGATCTAATGACACAATGCAAGATAAAGGATGGAAATATGAAACTTCTAAAAGAGGTAATTACTCCAGAGGTAGCTATACTGGTTACTCTAGGAATAATAATCATGGAAATTGAGAAGATAAATCTTTGGTTAAAGGTACTTGTTACAAATGTGGTGAATAAGGACATAGGGCCTTTGAATATACTAACTTTGGAAAGAAGATTGGAGGTAACAATATAAATACTTTATCTCGTGAAGAAGTTGTTGAAACACCTAATGAACCTAAAAATGGTGAGAACCCAATGTTAAGAAGGATCTTGTGGAATGAAGAGGTTAATGAGGAACCTATTTTGAGAAGAAGTTTGTTCAAAACCAAATGTAAGATCACTAGAAAATGTTGCAAAGTAATAATTAATAGTGGAAGTTCAGATAATTTGGCATTCGAAGTATTGGTTAAAAAATTGCAATTATAGAGATTGAGATATCCAAAGCCTTACCATGTTGCTTGTATCCTAAAGGAGCATAATTTACTTGTATGTAGTCACATTTAAAATTGGAAATTATCATGATGAAGTCTTGTGTGATATTATGCCTATGTATTGTTGTCATATTGTTTTGGGTAGACCTTGGTAGTATGATAGAAAAGCTTTGCATGATGGTAGATTGAATAAGTATACTATTTGGGTGGAAGGAAAGAAACAAAAATTGTTTCCTTTGGTGGATAAGTTTGATGAAAGTCTTAGAGTATGTTTGGTAAAGGGTAATACATTTGTAAAGGAAATGAAAGAACAAAATGTTTTTTATGCTTTGATTCCTAGAAATTTTGAGAAATAAGATGAATTAGAACATGCACTTGAGATTGAACCTTTTTGATTGAATTTCATGACATTATTTTTGATAATGTACCTGATGGTTTGCCTTCTATGAGAATTATAAGTAATTTTATGGATTTGATACCTAGAGCTGGTTTTCCTAATAAAGCACCACACAAATTTACACCTGATGAAAAGATTGAGCTTAATAGACAAGTGCAAGAATTGCTTGAGAGAGATCTGATCAAAGAAAGTTTAAGTCCTTGTGAGGTACCTATTGTGTTAGCACCTAAAAAGCATGGAGAATAAAGAAACATTGATTCTAGAGCTATAAACAAGATCAAGGTGAAGTATAGATTTCCATTTTCTAGGATGGATGATATAATGGATAGTTTGAGTGGAGCAAAGTATTTTACAAAGATTAATTTTAAAAGTGGCTATCATCATATTAGAATAAGAGAAGGAGATGAATGGAAAGCTACTTTTAAGATTAATGAAGGATTGTATGAATGTTTGGTTATTCCATTTGGTTTGACTAATGCATGTAGTAATTTCATGAGATTGATGAATGATGTTTTGAAGAAATGGAGACATTATTTGATGCCTAAAGATTTTGTGTTCTATACTAATCATAAAGCTTTTTAGTATTTGGGAAGTCAACATAAGTTGAATTAGAGACATATGAAGTGGGTTGAGTTTTTGTAGAGTTTTTTATTTTCATTGAAGCATACAAGTGGATAGTTGAATAAATTTTTTGATGCCTTGAGCCAAAGAATAAATTTATTGATAGATATGAGAGTTGAGGTACTTGGTTTTGATGATTTGAAGAATTTATATGAGACTGGTCTTGATTTTGTAAAACATTAGAAAGCCTATAAAGAAAAACAATGAGTGATAAATGGGCTGATTATTTCATTCAAGAAGACATGTTGTTTAAGGGAATTTGGTAATGCATACCTAGAGGATCTGTGAGAGAAAATATAATGAAGGAGAAACATGGTGGTGGACTTTTTGGACATTTTTGGATTGATAAGATAGTGAAACTCATTTCAGAGAGATACTTTTGGCCACAAATTTATAAGGATGTGTAGAGAATGGTAAGAAGTTTCAAAATTTGTCAAACAACAAAAGGAACTAGTCAAAATTTGGGATTGTATTCACCTTTTCTAATACCTGATAAGCCTTGGGAGGATATCAATATGGAATTTGTTCTTGGTTTACCTAGAAGTCAAAGGAGTAATTATTCTATCTTTTTTGTGGTTGATAGATTTTCAAAGATGGATCATTTCATACCTTGTAAGAAAACATCTGATGCATTACATGTATCTTAATTATTCTTCAAGGAAGTGGTAAGATTGCATGGTTTTCCTAAATCTATTATTTCAGACAGAGATACTAATTTTACTAGTTATTTTTGGAAGACAGTTTGGAAGAATCTAAATATAGAGTTGAAGTTTAATTCTACATTTCATCCTCAAAAAGATGGACAAACTAAAGTTGTGAATAGAAGTGTGTGTAACTTGTTGAGATGTTTGGTTGGGGACAAGCGTTCTAATTGGGATCTGGTTTTGGCACAAGTAGAGTTTGCATATAATAATTCTATGAATAGAAGTACCAATAAAACACCATTTGAGATTGTTACTAGATTTCATCCCAAGGGAACTACAGAATTGAGAGACTTAAGCATGGAATCAAATAGGAGTGTTGAGGTTGAATAATTTGATGATTTCATGAAGAAACTACATCAAGAAGTCAAAGATAACTTGAATAATAGTAATCTGGTATATAAGGAAAGAATGGATTAGAAAAGAAGACATAAATATTTTGAAATTGGTGATGAAGTAATGGTTTACTTGAAAAAAGAACAAATTTCTAGTTGGAACCTATAGCAAGCTAAAAATGAAGAAGTTTAGGCCTTGTAAAATTCTTAAGAACCATGAAAGTGGTAATGCTTTTGAGATTGAATGACAAGAGGATATTGATATTTCACCTATATTCAACATTGTAGAAAAAAATGAGTACCATGACTTAGATCATGAAGCAAATGATAAACTAGAGTATCATAAGAAGCAAGATAAGGGAATTGAAAGATTTTTTGATACTAGGATAAGAAAAAGCACTAGAGGAAAAGATTATTTGGAATAGCTAGTTCAGTGGAAAGACAAGTCAGCTGAAGAAAGTTCTTGGATTACACAAGATGAGTTGGATATTTATGATTTGAGTTAGAATATGAGTAGTGCTTGATGTGGACATCAGTTATTTATTAACCTTAGGTGTCTAATTTAGGGGCATCTTGGGTCTTGGAGCAATCTTTCATCAACCAAAAACATTTTTATTTTTTTGTAAAGTAGCATTTTTTATGGAGTTGTATTTTCTATATTCTATGTGACTTTTGTAGGTGATGTAACTAATTTTAAACAAGGCTTCAAAGGCTGAAAATGGTAGGGATTAAAGAGGGCCTAGATTAATATCTATGGTTAAGAGTGCAATTCCTAAATTATTATGACTTGGGAGATACAGTCATTTTTCTAACGCATCAATTTTTTTCTAGTTTTTGTAATAGGTTTCTACATATGACTTTCGAGATGGATGTGCAGTAATCCTTAATGAATCATCCATTGTAAACTTAAGGGTTTGTAGAGAAACTAAATTAATATCCTTAGTTCAAAGAATAAGTTCTAATTTAATTGAAACTAGGATATATCATTGTTTTCCTTAGACATTAAGTTTTGGATAGCTTTCATGAAAACATGTGGAGTTTTCATCTTGCATAGTTTTGTATGGGGAAATGGGATTTTTTAAAGATAGGGCCATATTATTAGATCATGCATGGACCTAAATATGGATTGGTATTAATTTTAATTCATATTTTCTATAATTTTGGTTTTCTCTTCCAAGGAGGACTTATAATGTACTTAAATGCCTGACTAGCTAACTTGTGGCTTAGTTGGCTATATAAAGAGCTTTGATTATTGTTGGAAATCATTAGGAGATTAAGTGATTATGGTAGATGAGATGATGTATAATATAGATCATGAGAAAAACCTATAGAAGAATACCAAATGTGAACTTGGACTTGAATTCATAATTCTTTGTATATGGTCATAACCCAAAAGGTCTCACAACCAAGCATGTTTGGATTCATTTTCTAATTATATCAATATGGTTGCACAAAATCTGGTCTATGTTTCTCTATTTTTTATTTAATTTGTACATTGATTCCATGTGTAACTCTAAGTAGGGTATGTTCTCTGGTTTGAGTTAGATTATTTCCTCTTGAATCTACCCATCCCTGCATCACTTTAACTTCACACACCTTCTCTCATTATCAGTTAAGTGTGATGGTGCTTCCATATGTTGCAAATAGTATATAACATATTTATAATAATCATAGTTATCCATATCATAGATCTTTGATCTATGATATTCATCCACAACATTTGTCTCATTAGAATCCAAATTTGACTGAGCCATCAATTTTTCTAAACCCTAGCCTCTTACCAATTTTGTAATTTTAATTTCAATGTTGAACTCTTGGATTGTATTAATCCATCTACACATTCTACTAGATACTTCTTATTGAGAAAATATGTCTTTGATTGATACACTAGGCACAAAAGCTATAATAGCAGCACCAACAAGGTAACACATGAAAGCTTTCATGGCTTTGAAAACATCACATGTTTATTTCTCATTAATTTCATATTTTTAGTGAAGAATGCAATGGGTTGTTCAAAACCTTCTTCATTCTTTTGGAGTAGGATTTTTGCAATAGTATGAAAAGATGCAAACAAAAAAATATGTATGGGTTTTGCATAATTTGGTGTCCTCAACACTAGTACATTTTTTATGGCATCTTTGACATCTTAGAAAGAAGTATATGGTTCACCTTCCCAATTAATTAGTGCCCCTTTCTTAAGAATTTTTGAAATAGGTATGTTGATCTCAACAAAATTATTTACAAATCTTCTTAAAATTTTTAACTTGACCAAAGAAATACTAGATACCTTTGATATTTTTAGGCTTAGGAACCTTATCTATTGCTACAACTCTTTACAAATCAATCTTAACTCCATATTTAGACACTACATGGTCAAGAAAATTTCCTTTGGCTTTGGGTTTATTGAGACTCCATATTACAAGGCTTTTATAAAGATTTTTTCTAAATTCTTGAAGTGATCTTCAATTTTCTTGCAATAAGCTATTAGATCATCCTAGTAGAAAAGCATGAATTTATCTATGTATTCTTTGAAGGAAAAAACCATGGCTCTTTGGAATGTATCTCTTGCATTGATCAAACCAAAAGGCATCCAAACATATACATATGTTCCCCAAGGAGTTGTAAAGGTTGTCTTGGACTACTCCTTCTCATCAACCAACACATCATTATATCTAGAGAAACCATCCATCATGGACATTAGTTTAGAACTAGTAACCTATTACAACATGACTTCCATGTTTGAGAAGCCATAGTGATCTTTTAGGGAAGCAATATTCAAATTCTTGAAGTCTACACACAACCTAATGTCACCATTTTTCTTTCTAACTAGCACTAGGTTGGACACATATGAAGGATTTCTAATGGGCTTAATAATCTCTCAATCCCTTAGCTTTATGAGCTCTTCTTTCATCTTGGGAGCTAATGTAGGATTAACAAGTCTTTGCTTTCATCTAAAGGGCTTGGAATTCTCTTTTAGTGGTATAACATGTTGAAACAAGTCTTCCCTATAAACTTTAAAGTCATCAAATGACCATGCAAAGACATGCCTAAATTTCCTTAGAAACTCAATCAAATATTTTTAAATGATAGGGGATAATGTTTTACCTATGTACACTTTCTTAGGTGATTCGATTCTTCCAAGGTTCACTTCTTCAATATATTATGGTTTTATGTCCTTAAATTCTAAATGCACTATGTCATGATTGTCAAAGACACTCTCTAACATGATTAATTCTTTGGACACTTTCTTTTTTTTTTAGCTATAAAATTTCTTGGCCAAAAATGGTCTCTCTCCCATCTATATTCTCAACAAAGTGCTACAATCTAGTTCCTAGCCATGGTATTTATCTTTATGTAGAATAAAATTTAAAATATCTTTATCATCCTCAAATACCTGATAGTTCTCTATGTTTTCAAGAATGGATGACATGTTCTACATCTCAATCTTGAAAAGACCAACAAATGATAGGTCATTAGGCTTAATGTCTACATTACTAAACAGATCAGCCATTTTATTATTACTTTTATCCATCCAAGAAATCTAAAAGGAATCAAATACTTTGATCTGATGCCAAAAAACATTCCTATACTATTTCAACCTTTTTATCTTGGATGCATATGTCTCTTTAATCTAAGACATGACCAATTTTGAATCACCAATAACATGCAACTTCTTTATACCATGGTTCACAACCACTTTCAATCCAAGTAAAAGTGCTTCATATTATGCTATGTTATTAGTACAAGTCAAGTTCAAGGTAAATGAGTACCTAAATGTATTCTTTTTGGGAGATATGAAACCAATTCAGCTCTTGACCCATCTTTAGAACTATCCCCATCAAAATTTATAGTCCAAAGATTCTGAGAATCTAGGAATTTTGTTGCTTCCTATGAAATTAATGGGACTATCGTTTCAACTTCCTAAATGGTGATCTTAGCTCTAAAAGAATTCACTTCTATTCTAGGGAACAACTAGAATGTATATCAATATTATCTTCAAGCATATGGATAATCCTTGGTTCTTTGTCAACCTTGATAAATTTGTCTCCTATGTGAAATATGGCAAAAGACAAGTCACATTGTAAACTACCTCCCATTGTAACACTCCATTTTTTTGAGAGAAATATTCGATATTGTGGAGGAATATCAACTACTAGGATAGTCATAGTTAAGTAAACATTAGGATAGGAAGCTAATCTAAAAGGCAAGGCATTAATTTTACCTATGACAAGGACTTCTCTAGTATCTATAGCTCTACATATACCCTACTTTGTATCCACCGTTAGACCATGATCTTTGATGATTTTAAATGGCATGACAATATTTGAGTATCCTGAATAAATCATGCAATTATTTAATTTTTTTCCATTTATAATTAGACTAAGGAAGTGTTGTAGTCTCACAACACACAACCCATTTCTTTTAGAAATGGGGACCCCTAGTAGATTTTTTCATACTAGGCTTCTAGTTTGGAGACTGGATCATTTTTGGACTCCCCCAGGGGTCTAGGTAAAGCCCTAGTCTTGACTAGAGAGTCCCATAGAATTAAGAATAAGAAGAAATATCTCTTTTTGAGTTCAATTCGCACTTTCAAAAAGGTGTGCATGTGCACACATTTATAAGGTGCACATAGGTGCACCCTTTTGGAGGTACAAATTATGCACCTCTGGAAGTGCACATCTATGTACTCTTAGAGGAGTGCACTACCACACCTCTTAGGGGTGTGCAAGTGCTCTCCCTCCAAAAATGTGCATGTGCACACCTTTGGAGGTGTGCATTTGTGCTCCCTCCTAGGTACCCCTTCCTTGGGGTCTATATATGACCCTAGCCCCCCTGACCCTCCTCACTTACTCTCACTCACTGACTAGAAGTGCACCTCAATGCTCCCAATCTCTATGCTCCTCCTCATCCTACATACAAAACATAGCTCAAGGTAAGCCCTTAACAAAGGTGTGCACATGTGAACCTCCACAAACCAAATCAAAACCTAAAATAAAGACAACCTAAAAACCTAACTCCAAAGCACAATGTAGGTGCACACATGTGCACCTCCACAAGATGTGCATGTATGCACCTTCCAACATAAACATCAGGACAAAAATGCTAAAAGCCTAAGGCACCATGGAAGTGCACACATGCACACCTCCACTAGGTGTGCATGTGCATACTTCTATGTTCACAAAAAGCACAAAAGGCTAAGACTTACCCCACTTTCCATGCAATGTGCATGTGCATAGTTGTGCATTTGCACATGTGTTTACCTCACCTAGGTGTGTGCCTATGCAAGTGTGTAATTTCACATAAAAGGCTATTGATTGGAAAAAATAGTGGACCTAACAAGGTGAACTAGGTGTGTTGAACTACATGCCAAGGGTTTTTGGGGGCATTTGACTATTTTGATTACATTTTTTACTAATGTTGACCTATTTTGGAGTTAAGTAGAGTCTTGTTTAGGTCAAGTTTTAACCTTTTGACTAATGTTTGTTTTTCTTGTACATGCAAATAAGATGACATCATCATCCTCTTTAATGGAAGAAAAGATGGCTCTAAAACTAGTAGCATTCAAGTATCAAGGAGCACCAAGGAAATTAAGGTTTCAAGATGGAAATATTGAGATTAGAGACATAGAACTTAGGCATATAGACTGGAATGTGTTTCTCACAATTTACAACAAGCCTAAGGAGAGGTCTACTATGGTATCAACTCTTATGCACTTAGGCCTTCTAAATGTAGCATCTCACCCAACATCAGTTCAATCCTCAAAACTAATAATGACCCTTGTGGAACACTATGGGACCAAAGAGAAGGTTGTTAAGAGTGTTATAGGAGAGATAGTCTTGGACCTTTGACCTAGAACATTGAGAAGGTATTTCACCTTCCTAGGGTGGACTGATATTTAAAGATAACATATGATAGAGAAGAATGATGGTACAGGGATAATATGAAAGAAGCACAAGAAATAGTTCAATCCTCCTTCCTGATTGATAGAACATGAGTGAGCTACACAGTCCATAAATTTAATAGGACAAGGGAATATATGAAGGACAACATCGGGTATGCAATTTTACTTTTGAGTAGCTATGGGACTTCCTACAACATGCCACCTTCAAACCTGGATGATCCACTTTATAGAAACCATCAGAACAACAAAGATGCCAATATATTGAGCTACCATCCTAAGTGATAAATTGGATGAGAAAATTGTAGCCATCAAAGCTGATCCACATTTCTACATGACATCATACATGGTTTATTTTTTGGTGGCTAGAACCATAAATTACCCAAGCCTCTACGAAAAGGGAAGCATATAGGATGAAAATGCTTGGCCCTATGTAGTATACAATTAGTGAAGAAGAAGCTCCCAACATAAATTATGGAATACAAGATGGTGAATATTAGTTTCATCTTCACAATCATTAGGTTCATTGAAGGTGATCATGCCAAAATAATGTCAGTAGAGGTAGTAGCCAGGATTAGAAAAATTGGTGCCAATTACATTCAATTCAAAACCTTTACCTATCTTAGGGTAGTTGGTCTCTACTATTCCCAAAGAATCTCCCAAGATACCCATCTCATAAGCTCATCCTATTGGAGATTACACACCAACTCACTTCTGCATATGATAGAGTGAGAATAATTTTGACCTTATGGGAAGACTCTTTGTCAATTAATGCCAAAACACTTAATTATTTGGTTAGTTATATTGTCACCGAGCACCATTGATTAAACCTTATAGACAGTGTCAATTAAGCATGGAGTGTTAACTAAGAAGAGTAGATAGTACTATTGACTAAGATGTAATGGTAATCGAATTGTTGCAATGTCAACCAAGCTCTTTAATGTTTTTCAAGTCATTAGTGATAACTAAGTTCATGCCTAATCCTGAGTGATCAATGTGAACCAAGCACTAGTGTCAACTGAGTTCTAGAGTGATTAATGTGGAGCCACATCAGACTCAAAGGTTCATTCAATATGTTTTCTCCCTAGATTATTTCTCTGGGGGTTTGTAGGTAGTGCCCCCAAGATGGGGTCAATGGGAAATGACCTTGAATGACCTTATATTGTAAAAGGTTTCAACTTCTATTTTATGTTGGATGACTTATTCTATCCCTAATTATGTAAGAAATAAAAATATTGTATAAAAATGATTAGGGATAGGGATTTCATAATTTATGGTGAGATTGTAGCTTCTTTTAGTAGTATTGAGCTTTAAGGGATTATAGATTATAATCACTATATTATAATAATATTGGACTTGTTGTTCATGGACATAGCCTAGGGATTAGGTGAACCACATCTTTGTGTCTTGTGTTCTCTTCTTTGTGATCTATTATTTTTTGATATTGGTTATATTTTCATGTAATTGTTTTTTTGTCTGAGGTTAATCCTAACACACTATGCTTCCAAGTATTATTATATCACCCTAACGGACTTTTGAACTCAAGTGTTAACACTAAGCTGACTAGGTGAAGATTGTTTAATATGATATTGTAGCTAACTTTAGAGGGTAATTATGTGGATTGGTATAAACATGAGATATCTTGTCATATCCAAGTATTGATGAAATATATGGAATATGAAGAACATGAAATTTTTAAGATTGACTAAAGGCTACAAGTAGTGTAAGGAAAAGTAGAGTCACATCCATCACATTAAGGTAATCATTTTGCATCAAATGAATCTCATTTAGAAAACCAAGTTGTACAGTAGAGATCAACTACTGGTTCATCCTAATAGGTGCATCAGTCAAATCCTTTAACAAGGTGGACTTAATAGTCTTATGAAAAATCTCCTAACTAAGTACATACTTCATTGTATTTTATAAATCCTTTTACAAGATGGAATTAACAATCCTTATTGCTCCTAATAGGGAAGATCACCTGAAGTGATCATTTGTAAACCTTAACATGCCAACTTTATACAATAGTACTAAAGCTTGTGGCTATCATCACCACCTTAGTTTTAATTTCTATTTGGAAGGTTTCTAGGTTACCAAATATTATGTCAAGTGTTATGAATGTTTTATTACTTTAAATCTTTCCTACATGCAATTAGATCATATTAGTTAATGAAAGGATTAATTGGTTAATTGAAGCAAAAGTTTTATTGCTTCCTGATTCAACCCCACACCCCCCCCCCCCACCCCCCAAAACTCCCCTCTTAGTCATCTAGCCATCTACATTTCCAACAATTAGTATTAGAGAATTTGGTTCTCATATCAAAAGTATAGCAACTTCAGAAAAGATTCGAGGCAATGGAAGTGTACAAACTAGAGAAAGCTAAAGAAAATGAAAAGTTGGATCTTAACATAGCCATGGATCAATTCAAGAAACTGAAGGAGAAAATCTCTTTATCCTTGCAAAGAAGGAAAGAACTAGTAGCACAGATGAATGCCAATCTCTACACAGAATAAAAATTGAAGACATTTATCAAGACATAAATTTAAATGAAGTTGATGCAATAGTTAAAGATTTACCTTAAAAGAATCTCACTCTACATGAAGAAGTCAAAAAAATGAAAAGAGAACAAGAAATTTAGTTAGTCTGAATGTGTGAAGACATGGAACAAAAAAGCATCGAAAAAGAAGAGAAAATATTGCTAACTAAAAAGATAGAAGAAAAGGATAATGAAATTTAACACCTATCTCTTCAACAAGCAGATTTCATAAATAGACTCAATTGTGCAAATCAAGAGCTTATCAACTTAAGAGTAGATGATGAAAGATTGCAGAATGATCTAAGTGTAGAAAGGAAAACCAATGAAAGGATAATGAAATCTCAAGAGATCATGAAGAAATTCAATCTTTACCAAGTTTGGAGACCTAATCGAGCATGAATGTAGATAGCATTTATCGAGTTGAATATCTGAGTTGAAGACTAAAGGTATTAGTCAAACATGTCACATCTATCGAGTTAAATAGGCTATCACTAAGCTATTTTTCATATGATAAATTTATGGAAACTTAGAGACAAATTTTGAATGAAAGGAAGAATCAAACAATTTCATTCTTCACTAGGAATTCTAGAGAGAACAGAGAAGAGAAACCTTAAGCCCTTGAGAAATTTAGAGAAAATTTGTCAAGGATTATTCTACCATCATCGAGAATTATGGCATCCTCATCTAGTAGCATGGTTAAGAAAGGATATGAGATGTTAGTAAGGAATGATGTGTGTGAAGACTCAAAGTTCAAGCTTTTTCCTATGATTGTAGAGGAATTGGACCCAGTCAGTGCACACTCACACATTCCACTGAAGGTACTATTAATTCATGATGTCAAATATTTTTATCACTATTCAATTCAAGAATTAGGAACTCTAAAGTTAAATCAAGTGTATGAGGCATTGTGTGTGGATAGAAACCTAAAACCTAAGTACAAACACCTAGAAGTGAAGGGTTTAACCCATATTTTGCATATGTCAAAGAATTTTCAAATCAAATGGATTAGGATTATCATGAGACATGTTCATGATATGCAATTTTGGCTTGATGAACCCATCAAAATCATGAAGAAAATGATTCACTAGGTTATTTGTCATGTCCCCTTTTCAAATAATTAAAAAATAATAATCTTTGCTAAGACAGGCAGGCCCAAGAAAGTGAAGTTTCGGAAAAAGGGAGTTAATCTTTGGAAACCGTTGGACTAGTAAATGATAATTATTATTAAAATATGTTTCATTAACCTCTCTTGGATGTGAGTTACAGTTATGCCCTTTTTAAAGAGGTTTGGAGGCATTTTGGGGGGGATTCCAGACTTGATTTTTGCTCATTCTTTGTTATTCTTCAGAGGCTGCCAAACCTGTGGAGAAGGAGACCCAAGAACGGGAGTTTGCAGGTTTCCAGGGAGACCCAAGAACGGGAGTTTGCAGGTTTCCAGGAAGGATAAGGATGGGAGTTTGAATCCATTCCATGTGCATGCTCATACAGAGTTTGCCTTTGTGCTGAACAGTGTAGATTTGTGAGTTTTCAGGTGTATTTTTGTAAGAGTTTGGTGTTTCCGGTTGAGTATTTCATATCAGTTTTGGTTGCTGCTGTATTTTAGACTTTAAGCTATTAAAAAAGAGCTGAATATATATATTGGGACATGATTAAACTTCTGAGATAGATTATTAGTGTTCTTGTGGTGTTTTCGGGCATATTTTGTGCTATTTCGGGAGCCTGATGAGCATAGTTTTGGTCCTACATTTTTGAGCTGTTGTGTAAAGGCTATACGGATCTGGAAATGTCAAATTTTAGGCTGTTATGCTGCTGAAAGTTCTGTAAAAATTTTCATTTTCAGATTCATTAATAATTTGTGAAGTTGTGAAGCTTTTAGCACTATTTTCAACATACCCGATTTGGGGTTTCTTGAGGAATTTGGTGGATCTTTGGGATATTAGCTGTTTGATTTTAAAGATCTGATTAGAGGTTGAAAATATCATGAAAAATCAGAAAAGGGACATTTCATTATTTGATTTCCCATGCTTGATAAATCCAAGACAACCAAAACCCTAGTTTGAGTTGAGCTCACAAAGAAGACTCTTTCTAAGTGAGATGGTAGAGGAATGAAGCTAAATGGATTCACTAACATGGAAATTAAGTTTGGTATTAATGTGATTGCACTTAAGATATATAGTTCCAGTATACCAAATAGTGTTGCACCTGAAGCTGTGGACTTGGCCTTCAAGGTAGTCAAGAAAAATCTTTCTTTGAGCTCACCGAGTTGTAGGTAAACTAGTTGAGAAAAAAAAAAGGAAAGTATCTAGGCATCAAAGAAAAATCCATGTAAGTTTGGTTTGACGACATGAAGAAATAGAAGTCTTTTTGGCCCTTTTTGTGAACATTTCTCTAGAACATACTAAACTTTATCATCTTTTAATATAAATATTTTGAACTTTTGATGTATAAAGTATGGACATAGGGCATAAAAATGATAATCGGAGTTATATCTAAAAAGGGGTTCATTTTGTGGTAAAAATCTTTCTTCATGAATGTTTGATATGGGTAGATCTTCCTGCAGCTAAAGAGATTGCAAAAATTGTTAGTTGAATAATTAATGCCTTTTCTTTATAAACTAATAAATGTAAATAAATTTATGTGGGAAGTCTTATGTGTATTAAATGTTGATCACAGGAATATAAGCTGAGCAGGAGTTAATAAAAAAAACTAAGAAGGAATAGCACTAAGGCATTGATGGTATTAAAGAGAAGCATTATGACACCATTGCAGCTAGAAACTTGGTAGCAAAGTCAAAAGGGACCTATTTTAATGAATAACAAAGTGGGACCTAATAAAGTGGCTGAGTTTGGAAGCAAGCATGAAAGCGATCAGTTAAACATGCAAGTACGATACCTAGATTCTTAGAAGCTATTTAAAGTTAGATAAAAGAGTTGATCTAGCATTTTCTATGATCTATATTTGTGGGGAATTTAATGGATAACTAATGTATTTACAAGTGCATGCTTGGAGCCTTAAGTTGTAACTAACTTTCCTTCATGAAGAAGTCATAATTATTGGAGTTTTTTGTTTTTCCTTCCTTTTAAATAAGACCTCATTTGTATCTATTAGGTTAAGCAATGAGTAGACAGATAGAGTTGATAGACATATTTTCACAAGTTATTGTAATACTACATATTTGAATGAATACATGACTTTGTTGAGTTTCTACACTTTTATCTAAGCTTATCTTTCCTTCATTCCTCTATGGGGGCCCACATAGAAGGTGGAGTTTACTTTAATAAGTAGGAGTTAGACTCAGTTTTCTAAGTTAAAATTTGAACTGCTATTCTTGCAACCACTAGAAATAGAACTAGTCACTGTACCTACAGCAGTAGGTGCATAGATGTATGGTTAAATAATTAGAGTTTTCTTCCAAGAACTTGATAGTTGTCTTTCCTTTGGATAAACTAGATTTCCTTAATGGTTATTGCATTCAAGGTAGTAGTTACTTTTAGCGAAAACTAGAGCATATACTTTGTAAACATCATCTCAAGTTCACGCTCCCAGATTGACATTTAATTAAAATTAGCATTGTATTTTGGTAGTAAGGGATGTCTAATCCTGTAACTAAAAAGTTTCTATATTGATTAGACATATTTTTGGTGCCATTTCCAGGGATGATGTCAGTTTAGTATTCACTATGGAGTCACTTAGTTTCATTTTTAGCATTCTTGCATGCATAGGAGAAGAGACCACCTTGGAATATTTCTTTCCAACTTCAATCAGGAAGGTCCTTTTTATCCTAACCCTGAAGAAAGAGAAGAGAGAGAAGAAATAGAAGAAGAACAAGAAATTTTTGAGAACATATTTGTAGAAGTACTGAAACAAGTACAATCACTGACCACATCTAAAGAATCCTTCCATTTGAATAATCCTTTTGCTGAGCCAGAATATCAAGATAATCCATTAGCTCTAGGCATTTATCATCCACCACTAGGTCATCCACAAATGGTAGCACCTCAGCCTACCTTTCCCTTTCAATTTCCTCCTCAGTAGGGTAATCAAAATCTGAAAAATATACCCTCAACTACCCTGCCTAAATTCTATGGCCTTATTATTGAAGATCCAAAAACTTTTCTCTTTTAGTTTGACATCCTTTGTCAAAGTTATGACTACATAATTGATGCCCATAAGCTGAAATTGTTTCCATCAACTCTCAAAGAAGCCACTTTGAGATGGTTCATGAGTCTAGGTGCTAATGCTATGATAGATTGGCCAACTATGAGTACCCTATTCCTTAATAAATATAAGAAATATTGTAGAAAGGAGATGACATTTTCAAAATGTCACAAAAGGAGGATGAGACTTTAGAGGACTATGTTGCCTAGTTCATGTTTAACCTATATCACAACACATAACATCAGCTAAATGAGGAGTCCCAAAAGCATCTCTTTCTGAAAGGAGTACATGAAATGAGTATGGAAGCTTTAGACTTAATGGATGGAGGTGAAATTACACAGAAGATGTGGGCTAAAATTTTGAATATTTGTTTGAACTATTCCAGAGAAACAACAAAAAAAGGATGAGGTTTGAGGGACTTACTCCATATTCCAGAGCAACAACAAAAAAAGGATGAGGTTTGAGGGACTTACTCCAAAAATATCCTGGGGTGGGAGTATCTAAGATAGAACTATCAAACTTCTTGTTGGATTTCAAGCAAGACATCATTAATAATGTTGCTACACAATTGGACACCATGCAAGCACCAAGGAAGAAGGAGGATGCCGATAGTGTGTTGGATTTGTTTGAACTATTCCAGAGCAACAACAAAAAAAGGATGAGGTTTGAGGGACTTACTCCAAAAAACTCCTGGGGTGGGAGTATCTAAGATAGAACTATCAAACTTCTTGTTGGATTTCAAGCAAGACATCATTAATAATGTTGCTAGACAATTGGACACCATGCAAACACCAAGGAAGAAGGAGGATGCCGATAGTATGTTGGAGGAATATTGTCCCCATTGTAGAAAAAAAAATGCAACTGCTAATGTAAGCCTATTGCTAGCTTGGAATCACAGCATGTGCCTACTAAGTTCAAGGCAATTGATGAAGATGGGGAAGTCCTCTATGTTGCTCAATGAAGGCCATGGGCTCCAAGATCAGGTATTCCTCAAGACCCACTCCATAATAATGGTGGTAATAGCCAATTGCAAAAATAGCATGGTAATTATAATAATTGACAATAGCCTAACCAAGGTTAGTAGCAGCCTAACCAAGGGTGGTAGCAGGGTTGGCAGTAGCCTAACCAATGTTGGCACCAACCTCAACAGGATTGGCAACAAACTCAGAACTGGCAACAGCACTAGCATCAGCCAGCCTTGACTCAACCTCCTCAACAGCAAGCCTTAATGCCTCTTACAGCCAATACAACCCCTCCAAAATAGCCACAGTTACCTGCACAACCTTTGCCTAATCCTAATAGTGCAAAACCTTCAGCCCAACAAAAAAGTTATTCCATCACCCTCAATGATATACATCTATGATATGGAAAAATGCTTGCCTCACCTTAGCAGCCCATTATAACAGAAATAGATGATATAAATGTTGAGTTAGTTCAAGAACCTACCACCACTATTTCTCCTACAACCAAGACACCAACATTTCCTAGTAGGTTAACAGAGCAAGTTCTGCTAAGTGAAAATCATGTTGCACTAGATTTGCTTAAGCAACTCAAGAAAATGATGGGAAAAATTTCCTTATTGGATACAATAAAGGAACTACCTATATATTCAAAAGCCATCAAAGAAGCCTATGTTAAAAACCCAGAAAGGAAAAAGAAAGACCCAAAGGCTATCCATGTCCTTAGGCAGCTTTCTGATCTTATGCTTGATAATTACAAAATGCCTAAGTATGTAGACCTTGGAAGCCTAATAGTGACCCTCACCATTCAAGGAGTGCAAGTGCAGAATTTCTTAATAGACCTAGGAGCATCCATCAATGTAATGACCAAGGAAGTAGTTTCCAAATTAAGCATCATTGGTCAAAAGAAAACACCAACAATCTTGCAACTAGTAGATAGTTCTACCATCATTCCTGATGGTATGCTCGAAGATGTCACTGTAACATTACATTCATGGGAGTATCCAGTTGATTTTATTGTACTCTCTCCAAAAATAAGTACTGGGGGATATCTTATCATTCTAGGATGACCATGGTTAGCAACAATAGATGCTTATATTGCATGTCGATCAGGGAAAATGACTATTTCAGATGGAACAAATACTAAAAATTTAACCTTGTGTTCTCTTGCTCAACCTTTATTACAGGATGATCAAGTTGTCTAGCCAAATATGGATGACTCTGATATGGACATAGATTCTATTCAACAATTGATGATGATCTCATGGGACTCATTTGTAAACATTAAAGAAGAAGAAGATGGCATTTCTTCTATCATACTGAATGAGTATGGAACACAACCTAAGACATCTTCTAAACAAGAGTTTGTCTTAGAAAGCATTCTTCCTTTATCTATTGAACTTCATTATTCTGAGTCTACATAGCTTATGCATTCACTCCTACCACATGAGATAGATTCACAACCAATTTTGCAAATTTCAATGGCTGAAAAAGTAGTCAAAACAAAAATCATTCTAGGAAGAGAATTAAATATAAGCAAGTCCTTATCTCAAGCACAACATCATAATACCCTGCAGCTGTTACAAAAGCACTAGGGTGCTTTTTCTTGGGAGTATATAGATATCAAAGGTTTGGATCCTACACTCTGTACCCATAGGATTTATATCAGTCTAGATTGAAAACCTATAAGACAACCTTAGCGTAGGATAAACCTAGCATTAAGGGATATTGTCAAAAATGAATTGCAAAAGCTACTCAATGTTGGCTTCATATATCCTATTTTAGATAGCCAATGGGTGTCACCATTGGTTATTGTTCCCAAAAAATGGGGAAAATGGTGAGTCTGCATAGATTATAGAGAACTTAACTCGGCTACCAAGAAGGATTATTGTCCATTGCCTTTTGTCGATCAAGTTCTTGATAATCTTGCAAGAAAAAAAGACTTTTCATTCTTGGATGGGTTTACTAGCTACATTCAAATCCATATAGCACTAGAGGATCAGGACAAGACCACATTCACGTGTCCATGGGGAAAATTTTCTTATGTTATCCTATCATTTGGTTTGTGCAATGCACCTGCAACTTTCCAAAGAGCTGTTATTAGCATTTTTTCTGACATATGTATAGATTGTTTGGGAGTGTATATGCATAACTTCACCACATATGGACAAACATTTGAAGAAGCCAAGGAGAACTTGGACTAGGTTTTACAAAGATGCAAAGACTACAATTTTTCTTTAAACAGTGAAAAGTTTTTTATGATGATGCAAGAAGGAGTGGTGTTGGGAGACTTTATTTCCCCTACAGGAATTGAAGTAGATCCATCAAAAATAGAAGTCATACACACATTGGCTGTGCTAGCTAAATTGAAAGAAGTCAGGAGTTTTCTAGGACATGCAGGATATTATCGGTGTTTTATCAAAGATTTTAGTCAAACTACAACACCTTTATATAAAATTCTTTGAAAGATGCAAAGTTTGTATGGCATTTAGAGTGTACAAATGCTTTCTCACAGCTTAAGGAAGTCCTCTCAACAGCACTAGTGCTCCAAGGACCTGATTGGGAGTTACCTTTTCACATACACATAAATGCTTTAGATCATGCCATTGGAGCAGTACTTGACCAAAAGATAGATTTAGTAGAACATGTAATTTACTACATTAGCAAAAATCTTCAAAGAGCCGAGTATAACTACACTGTGATAGAGAAAGAACTACTTGCTGTAATTTATGCTCTAAATAAATTTAGTCATTACATTATAGGATACCAAATATTTGTACATACAACTCACTCTGCTATCAAATATTTGATGAACAAGCCAGCAATCTCTGGACGATTGGCTCAATGGTTGTTACTAATACAAGAATTTGACATCACCATTATTGACAAGCTAGGTAAAGCAAATGTTGTAGCTGATTTCTTGTCTTGTCTCCAAACACCTAATGATCCTATAGCCATAGAAGATAGCTTTCCTGATGAACATCTCTTTCTTTTGTCAGCACAAAACCCTTGGTATGCTAACATTGCCAACTATCTAACTACTAGCAAAACTCCCCAACATTTCTTTGCAAAAGAAAAATGATTGCTGGTAGAAAAGAGTTTTTATTTCTCATGGATCTCAAGATTCATGTTTTATACTAGACCAGACTAGGTGACATGAAGATGTCTCAAAGAGGATGAAACATATGATGTTCTTGATTCTTGTCATGACAAGCCCTGTGGTGGCAACTTTTGTAACAAATGGACTACATTAAAGATCATGAATACAAGTTATTATTGGCCTACACTTCACAAGGATGTAGCTCAATATACAAAAAAATGTGATAAATGTCAAACAATAGGTCGACCAACAAAAATAGGTGAAATGCCCCTACAACCACAAATAGTAGTAGAACCATTTGATAAATAGGGAATTGATTTTGTTGGCCCTATTGAACCACCATCAAAAGGGAAAAATTACATAGTTGTTTATACTAATTATGTTACCAAGTGGGCAGAAGCAAAACCCATGAAGCATCCTCATGACAATAATGTTGCAAAGTTTATGTACGAATGTATCTTTACCAAGTTTGGTGTTCCAAGAGAATTAAAATCAGATCAAGGGCCTTAGTATACATCTAATTTGATAGCAGCAATCATGGAGGAGTATAAAATTTGGCATGGAAATTATTCTCCATATCATCCACAGGCCAATGGATAGGTAGAAGTGAAAAATAGAGAGCTGGAACATATACTCACTAAAATAGTGTCTTTGCATCGGAAAGATTGGGTAGCTAGACTTGCTAAAGCCTTATGGGTGTACAGAACAACATGAAAATCCACTACTAGGTTTATGCCTTTTCAACTCCTATATGGGAAGATAGTTGTTATGCCCATTGAATTTGAACATAAAACTCTACGGATAGCTTCGAAACTTGATATTACCCTCCCTGCAGCACAACAGGATCACATTTTGCATCTCAATGAGTTGGATGAATGGTAAAACTCAGCTCTTCATAACATAGAATTAATTTAGAGTCAAAGAAAGCAATGGCATGACATATTCATTAAAGATAGAGAATTCTCTACTAGAGAATGGGCGATCTTATATGATTCATGATATCAGCATCACCAAGGAAAATTTCAGACTTGATGGCTTGGTCCCTATGAAATCATTGCAATTTTTAACAATGGAGCAGTTCAACTGTTCACCACAAGAAGAATTTCTTCAATAGTTCACCACAACAGAAACATCTCTTCCTACAGCCACTCCATCTGAGTCTCCCACTCAGATGTCTACAACCCCTTGAATTTATTTTCAAGGCCTTCATAATAAAAATTTTGCACTCGTGTGAAATTCATTTCTTCTCCACCTCATTCCATCCCACCTTCTTGTCTTTCCATCATCATGCCATCTCACTTAACCCCGTATAGTACTACTCGAACCATCCTTCCTATCACACCTTAGGTCAGTCGCACTCAACCCCTTTACATTTATTTAATTTATTATTTATTTAGAAAAGCATGTTATTTCAATTTTTGAAATTTGCAATCTTTATGATTTGGTGGGACCCAATCTTTGCTAGGTTGGGGGGAGGGAAAATCAAAATCATGAATACAAATCAAAGAAATCTTAAGTTGGCATGTAGGATGTATGGGGAAAGGTCATTTCAGTAATGAGTTGGCACTCCTTTGTACTTCTAAAATGTGTGAAATAATGTAAAGAAGGCTAACCATTAAATCGTGATTTCACATAACTCCTCATCAATATGGCGTATATTTTTTAGCATGATCTTTATCCTCATTATGGTTTGGTGATTAAAATTCCATCATGAAGTACTAAAGGATGTGATGTTTGAAAAGTATTGAAGTATTTCTTTATAAAAAAAATTCCCTTTGTTGAAATCCCTATAGCCATCTCTGTGCATACTCTCAAAATCACTTGCAGTAAATTTGCCTATAATAGCATTTTTTTTTCAAAAAATATGGGTGGAGAACCTCAGTGGCATGAACCAGCAGACCACAGAGTCTTACTGGTAGACCCAACAACATGTAGAATGTTTCAAAAATGAGGTTGGTTGGCTTACTATCTTAGTTTGAAGCAGTTTGATCCAAAAATTGTGCTCCAATTTCATAATACATTAAGGGATGGATATGCAACTGTTAAGGGTATTCAGATAGAATTCATCGAACAAGTGGTGGTAGAAGTTTTTGGTTTGCCCACAAATGGAGAATGTTGGACAGAGGACATGGATGCATGACAAGAAAAAGAGCAATTCTCAGTACCTGGACATCCTTGGCTAGAGGAAAACAAAAAGAAAGGTACATTACGATTATCTCTCCCTCTGCAATTCATCCACCCTACTAAGTTTATCATAAGATATTTTACCTATGAAGGAAAGTATTCCTATTTTCATGTTGTTCATTTCAAAATTTTGAGTGGTTTGTGACATGGTGATTGTCCTATAAATCTCTCAAGTTTCCTTTATAATATTATCAAAAGTCAAGCTACCTATGTGCAGCAAGGAAAAACCTAGTTGGTATCCCACCATTTCTTAATTAGGGCTATAATTGAAAGGGACTTGACTAAGCAGCACTTGGGAACATGGGAGAATTTTGTAAAACTAAGGATAGAGGGACCTAAAAGAGGTGGACCTAAAGGGAAAGGAATGGTGACAAGAGAGAAAACTATTGTAGGAATCAGGAAAGTAGTATAAAGAACGACTCAAGAAGGTTTAGCTTTTGCCTATGTACCTAAAACTGCAAAAAGGAAAACTCCGCCCGCAGAAGCCTCAACTTCTAGAAAGAGAAAATCACACATAGTTGCCATAGAGGAAGGTTCAAAAGAAGTATCTCTAGTATCACAAGAACCTACACTCAACCCAAATAAAGGGAAACCCATCGATAAGGGAAAGAAACCAATTTCTACCCCAATTTCTACTCCACAACGAGTCACCAAAATGTCTCAAGTAAATTTGAGAACTCAACCTCCTGTGCCACCTACTGAGCCTCCTATACCACCTATTGATGTTGAAACTCTAGTACCCACACCTGCACAGTCACCAAAGCACACAACACCTACTCCTAAACATGAAAATGATCTTGATGAAATTGCTACAAAGTCAAATAGCCCTATTAATGTTGATAGTGACACAGAGTCCTCATAGGAAATAGTGTCTAGGTTTGAACAGCCAGCAGAGGAAACTGATAATCTACCACTAGAGGAATATCCATCTATTACACAAGAAATGGTTTAGGAAATTGTTGAAACATTTCAAGTTAAAATGACTATTGCACCCTATCCTATAGCTGTTGCCCCTTTAGAAAAAGTTGATAACATTGTTGCCTGTCAAAATAATAGCTTTGTTGAATGTCAATATTCTCAAGATGATAGCACTGCTAACCACCATCATCCTAAGCACCACCTTGAAGATTATAGACCTATTGTCTATTGTCATACACCACCTAACATTTCTACTCTATTAACAGCTAGCTTTAGTTTGTACCAATAGTTTCAATGGGAAAAAGCAAACGTGGATGTAGAAAGGAAGCAATTTCTCAGAACTATCAGGGAACAAGCACAACAAATTGAAGAGAAGGATAGTGAAATTATGGTCCTACAGTAACATGTCACAAAGATTATAGAGTTTATTCTAGAGCTTGTAAATTGTAGGTCACCATCTCCAATTTACACATTGTTCCTAAAGGAGCGAATGATTAATTTTCAATTGTCTTGAATTACTCAGGGGTTGAACCCTTCCTTCCACACTCCCCAGGAATTCTATGTAGCATTCAAATCAGTTCTGATGGCTCTGCAGAATCTCCTCTATGAGTTATATGTTCATAATCTTTTTGTTCTAGATGATAAAGATTGGAATTCATTGTTATATGTGGGAGATGTATAGTTTAGGGTAGTTATGTCATGGATATAGAATGAGATTAGTCAAAAGAACCAAGCTACTCCTTATAGGGAAAAGGATATCTTTGAACCATTTTACATTCAGCAAGAGGTGCATAACACTCACGGAGTATTCTTTGATTGGATTTCTCTTAACAATAATCAAAGTGATGCTGCCAAAATTCACCCTATTTTTAAACAAGAATTTTTAGATTGGGAGCAGCATTGTTCTGCAAATGCCCTTGATGCTATACAAGACTCCCTTCAAAGATGGATAAGATTGCTAGAAGATCTGAAAATAAGGGAGTTGCACTCTCCTCAAAATCTCAAGTTGGCCATTAGCAAGATGTCCAGGTATATGATGTTAGGTAGAAGTAAGAAAAATTATTGGGTACCTCTTCATTTCTAACCGCTAATACTCTTGCATTCTATTCTTGGAAAGTATGATTCATTTGTTGAATATAACATGATTGCTAAAGAATAGAAATGGGAAAGGTTGAAACAAAATTTTGGATATTTTAGTTATAGAGCTCATGAATCAAGGGAGAAAATTGCCAATGATCTCAAGCTGAAAATGAGGATTAGAAACCTATAGATGCTAAAGGGACTAGCCTTAAGATGGTTGGGGGGAAAAATGATGACATGAAGAAATAGAAGTCTGTTTGGCCCTTTTTGTGAACATTTATCTATAACATATTGAACATTATCATCTTTTAGTATAAATGTTTTGAACTTTTTATGTATAAAGTATGGACATAGGGCATAAAAATGATAATCAGAGTTATATCTAAAAAGGGGTTCATTTTGTGGTAAAAATCTTTCTTCATGGATGTTTGATATGGGTAGATCTTCTTGCAGCTAAAGAGATTGCAAAAACTATTAGTTGAATAATTAATGCCTTTTCTTTATAAACTAATAAATGTAAATAAATGTTTACAAGAAGTCTTGTGTGTATTAAATTTTGATCGTAGGAATACAAGCTGAGTGGGAGTTAATAAAAAAAAAACTATGAAGGAATAGTGCTAAGGCATTGGTGGTATTAAAGAGAAGTGTTATGACATCATTGCAGTTGGAAACTTGGTGGCAAAGTCAGAAGGGACCTATTTTAATGAATAACAAAGTGGGACCTAATAAAGTGGCAGAGTTTGGAAGCGAGCATCAAAGCAATCAGTTAAACATGCAAGCATGATACATAGATTCCTGGAAGCTGTTTAAAGTCAGATAAAAGAGAAGATCTAGCATTTGCTATGATCTATAGTTGTGGGGAATTTAAGGGATAACTAATGTCTTTACAATTGCATGCTTGTAGCCTTAAGTTGTAACTGAATTTCCTCCATGAGGAAGTCGTAATTATAAGAGTTTTTTATTTTTCCTTCCTTTTAAATAAGACCTAGTTTGTAACTATGAGGTTAAGTAGTGAGTAGACAGACACAGTTGATAGACATCTTTTCCCAAGTTATTTTAATATTGCATATTTGAATGAATACATGACTTTGCTGAGTTTCTACACTTTTATTTGAGCTTATCTTTCCTTCATTCTTCCATGTGGGCCCACGTGGAAGGTGTAGTTTACTTTAATAAGTAGGAGTTAGACTCAATTTTCTAAGTTAAAATTTGAACTACTGTTCCTGCAGCCACTGGAAACAGAACTAGTCACTGTTCCTATAGTAGTAGGTGCATAGATGTATGGTTAAATAATTAGAGTTTCCTTCCAAGTACTTGATAGTTGTCTTTCCTTTGGATAAACTAGATTTCATTAATGGTTATTGCATTCAAGGTAGTAGTTATTTTTAGCAAAAACTAGAGCATATACTTTGCAGACATCATCTCAAGTTCATGCTCCTGGATTGACATTTAATGAAAATTAGCATAGTACTTTGGTAGTAAGGGATGTCCAATCCTGTAACTAAAAAGGTGTTATATTGATTAGACATGGTTCACTTTTAGTTAGATTATTATTTTATGTTCAATTTTTTTTTCCTTCCAAGGGTAGTTTAGTATGGAACAAGGATAGACCCATTGCATATCAAATTAATGAATACATAACTGAAATGGGAGACAACATTGAGGGCATCATGGATGCATGTTTTGAAACTTTCAAGGAAAGGATGCAAAGAAGAGTCATAATTCCTAAGAAACTAGTGGATAACTATGAACAAGACATATGTTTCCTTGTAGAGTGTGATAAGGTATGTATTTAGGTAGTCAAACCTAGATTTGCATGGGTAAGACCTCTTTCCTATGAGGTAAATATTGATTATACTAAGGACGTCATTGAGGCTCTTATCAATGATCATGTATATGAAAAATCACCTTATTTTGGAACCTATGAAGAAGCTAAAACCAAGATTTTACTTGAGATCAAGATTCCTCAAATTCTAAAGAGAGGAAGGAAGAAGGTAGATAAGATTGAGAAGGAGAATAAGAAATCTAGTTCCCATATTCTATTCATAGAAGGTAAGGGTGATGACATTGAAGATGAAGAAGAAGTAGAGGAACATGAAGAAGAAGAAGAAACAAAAGAAAAACCACCTAAGCAAAAGGGAAAATCTACATCAAGGAGAATTACAAGGTCAACTCTTTCTTTTATCACCAGCAAACCCACCAAATCAAGAAAGACGATCAAACTTGAAGATGATTTGAATGATGATGAAGAGGATGAAATGTAGGCACACATTGTTCATGGAAAGACATAATTAGTATATGAAAACAAATTTTCTATTGTTGATCATATGATGGAGTTACTAGTTGAAGTTCAGATAGATTTGCATACTTCCAAAGTTTTACAAGAAAATTGGGATGAAACCATGTGTCTAATTTTGAAGATAGATAGTGATTTCCTCTCACATATTGATATTACCTTGTAAATATGCATTTTTGGCATTTGTGTCAAAAACAAGGGAGAAATATAGCATGTGAGGAATCCAAGGGGGAAATATAGTTATATATAGGATTTAAGGAGTCTTTTATATAAGGAAGAAAGAATCTATGTATATAGGAAAAGCTACAAAAATAATTTTGAAAATAAAAAATAGAGTCAGTGGTAGCCAAGTATCAACACAATAGTCAAAACTGAGCTACAAATCTAGGTACATTGATAGAAGGAGTTTTGACTCATTGTTTTGATTATTCAAATTTTTTGGTATGATAAATGTTTTTGTCACTAATGCCAAAAGGGGAGATTATTGACCTTATGGCCAGACTATTTGTTAATCAGTGCCAAAACACTTAGTTATTTGGTTGGTTACATTGTCACCAAGCACCACCGAGTAAACCTTGTAGGCAATGTAACCTGAGCATGGAGTGTTAACTGAGTAGAGAAGCTAAGATTGGTAGCTGAGTAGAGAAGATAGTAGTGTTCACTAAGTTGCAATAGTAACTGAGTTGTATTTTCAACCAAGCTTTTTAATGTTCATCGAGTCATCAATGTTAACCAAGTTCATGCCTACTTCTGAGTGATCAAAGTAGACCAACCACTAGTGTCAACCAAGTGCTAGAGATTTCAGTGCTCACTATGTTGTCAAGTATTAGTATATCATTCCAATGGATTTTAGAACCCAAGTGTTAGCACTGAGCCAACTAGGTGAAGATTGTTTAATATGATATTGTGACTAACTTGAGAAGGTAATTATTTGTATTGGTATAAACATGAGATATATTTTCATATCCAAGTATGAATAAAATGTATGAAATATGAAGAACATGTGAGTTTGAGGATTGAATAAAGGCTATAAGAAGTTGTGGGAAATATAAGTTAGGCTAGGTTACTTATAGGGGAGGGGTGAATCATGAACTAATAAAACATTATATTATTTCACAAATTAATCCTTCATATAATATTATGATCTAATTGCATGCATGAAAGAATGAAAGCAATAAAACATTCATAACACTTTGACACAATATATGGTGACCTAGAAACCTTCCAATAAGAAAGTAAAACTAGGGTGGGGATGATGCCCACAAGCTTTAGTACCATAGTATAAAATTAACCTGTTAAGGCTTACAATTGACCACTTCTGATGATCTACCCTACTAGGAGAAATAAGGACTATGAGGTCCACCTTGTTAAAGGATTTACAAACATACAACAAAGTATGCACTCAATTAGGAGATTTAGCAAAAGACTATTAAGTCTACCTTGTTAAAGGATTTGACTGATGTAGCTATTAGGATGAACTGGTGGTTGATCTATGATTTGCAACTCTAATTTATTGGTTGAGATTCATTGTATTGCAATGATCACTTGACTCTGATAGATAAATTTTTGTTGTCCCTTATACTAATTTTAGCCTTCTTTAATTTTCACTTATGTACATTATAGTACTCTTCATACACATATTTGGATATGATACAATGTATTACATATACCAATCCAATTTGTCACCTTCTGGAATTGGCTGTAATACAAAGTTCATCATAATTCACAAAATTGGCCCAACTGCTATAACATAGGTTCAAAAGACAAACTTGGTGATGTTATTATACATGAAAAATATTGTCAATTCTCACAAATATTTGGAACTAGGTTGAACTTGAAGCTCAATCCATACTAATCACTTCTAAGTAGCTCAAACTTGGACAACACTATGTGACTCGGTGAACATTAAGAAACTCGGTAGCTATTGAATCACATGGTTGACACTACCTGACTCGATCAACACTAGATTCATATTGTTAATACTATGAGCTTGGTAGATGTAGTAGAACTTGGTTAACATACAAAGCTCAGTTAACACTACAATCTTCATTACTTCTGATAAATAGCTTGATAACCTCTACTACACTTAGTTTGTATTATGCACTGTCTTTGAAGCTCAATAAATACTGTGTATCTTGCCAACATTGTAAATTTTCTAAGGGGCTTAAGACATTGCATACTGAATACTTGGCTTGGGAGCATCTAAAACACTTGGTTAACACTGATGAGTGAATGATAAGCTCAGTAGAAACTATAGAGCTTGATAGCAATGCAACTGTTTGACTAAGTGTTGAGGCATTGATAGACAAATTGACCTTAATATCAACAATCTCCCCCTTTGACATTAGTGATAAAAACACTTATCAAACCAAAAATATGAAATTTAGAACTATAAGTCAAAAAAATTCCATTCTAAGTCTTCAACTCAGTTTTGACTTCCTCTTTTGTAACTCAGTTACATACTTTGGTTTTCTGATTTTTTAAAATTACTTTTATAAAGATACTTCCTGCTTATCTATACAAGTATCTGCATAATACTATACTAATCCCCCATACATATATCACTCCTATGTACATATATATGGAGTATAGTATACTTTTCTTCTTTATACAATATATTATATCTTCCCCTCCTTTTATATTAAACACATTTACTTCTCCCCCTTTTTGACATAAATGCCAAAGGCATATAATATCTATAGGTTAATACAAAAATGTGACAAGAAATAAGAATCTACCTTCAAAATAAGTACCATAGCCTTGTCCTAATTTTCCTATACTACCTTACTTGCATGCAAGGAAATTTAAACTTCTACTAATAATTGTATCATGTGATCAACTATGGAGAAGTTGTTGTAATGGATGATTATCTTTTCATGTGAAATGTATTTCTACAATGCATCCATGTTTTGAAGAATCATGCCCTAAATTTCTACAAGTATGGCCCTAATTCTAGCTTCTTCCCTTAATAATTTTGCCTGTAGATTTTTTAGATATTTGATCTTTGTGAAGTTTGCAAAAGTATAACTTGGGTCAAGTGATAGCTGGTGTGCACTTATCTTTATATCTACATCTATCTTGGACAATTTATCCTTGATCTCCTTTGTGAAGATGGATGTGTCACTCAACTTGACAAATAGTGAAATAACATTATTAACAGATGTTTCCAATGAAACAAGAATAGTAGATTACTCATCTTGATCTATTGCAATTTTCTATGCAACTTGTTCCAATACTCTCTTCTCAAATTTTCTTTCATCTCTTTGCAATAGTTTTTCCTGTCCATTCTGATCTTCATTGAATTTGTGGACAATTTTAATTAGTTGATCAAGAATAGGTTATGTACTATCAATGTCAATACTCATAGCATCAACAAATATTCTCATTATGTCCTCAAAGACTTGATTTTCTTTCTTCTTTTCTTCTATAAGCTTTTTTTTCTTAGCTCTCTTATTTAATATTTCTCCAGGGTATCCATTTAATTAGGGGTGAGGGTAGATATATCCTAATTTGGAGTAACTATATCCTCATCCATATCAATTTGTTCCTCTTCTTTACTCTTTTCTTTTAGAATAGTAGAAACAATTTGTGTACCCTTATCTAAGACTTCAGTTCTTGGCTAAGACTAGTTCTCAACTATCATTGCAATAGCTATGGATACACTTGGAATAGAAAAAATTGTAGAAATTAATGGACTAGCAATAAATGTAGAAATGGAACTAACAATGAGAATACCTTGTTGTTGTTTAGTCAAGCCTGATAATGGAGGAACTTGCTACTTGGCAGATGAAGTGTTGGGTACTTTAGTCAATGTAACACTCAGTAAAATGGATCTAGAGCTTGGTTGGGTGCTTGGTGTAGTAGTGATATTCACAACCAACTTGGTAGAAACTATATTTGAGATAGATTGCATTAAGGCTATGCTCGAAGAGTGAGGAAATGAAGCCACGACTACTACTGCAATTTTCTCTACATCTATTTCCTCAATGCTTTGTATCTTTGGAAGGATTCCTCTAATAGCTTCATGTTCTTCCTCCTCATTATCAAGATTGACATGATCTATTTCAAAATCTTTTATTTCTACTTCTTCTTCCTCATCTTCATCATCCTTGTAATCAACATGCACAACAAAGTCAATAGGTTGATGCAACTAATAGATGTTTTTCCATGTAGTAGTAGCTTCCTTCATCACATATTCAATATCCTTAAGCAATATCATGCATGTGTTTAACTTGAGAGTAAACTTGTTCTCATTTTCCTTCAAGGATTCCTTTACTTCCTTCTTACTGAGACTCAGCATGAGTTGCCTCAATGTCTACTCAAAGCTGTCTTTTGCAATCTTCTTTTGATTTTCCCATCTAGGTTTTACTACCTTCATGAGCTCATTAGGAATTTGCTGTGAAAGTTCATCTGGTGAACCCTTCCATTTGCCTAATTTAGTCACAAGATATCCTCAATCTACCTTTTCTCTTCTTTATTTCTTGTCTCATAGTTGAGAAACTTAAAACATGCCATGTTAGTTCCTTCTTCCATTTTTAAAATCTTTCTTGGAGTGTAGGTGCATATCTTTTGAAGATAATCTACTTAGCTTCATCTTCACCTAACCTCAATTTTTTCTTAGATTTGACTTCCCTTCTTATGAATACAAGGAATGATTTGGTAGGCTTTTTTATAATGAACTTTCCCTTCTTCTTGGAAGGCTCTTCCTTCTCATATTTTGATTCCTTTGCTTCATTGTCTTCATCATCAACTTCTACACCATCTCCTTTTCCTTCTATTAGCATGAGAGTAGAACTTGCTAGCTTTGTTCTCTTCATTAACTTTTCTATCCTCTTCCTTGATTTATTTGTTGCTTGAGGTATCTTGATCTCAAGCTCAAGTCTTTCCTTTGATTCATCATATGTTCCAAAATAGGTGGCTTTGGGATCCATAAGCTCATTCACCATAGCTTCAATGATATCTTTTGGTTCATCAATGTTAATCTCATATTCTAGAGGTTTAACCCATGCCACTCTAGGTCAGACTACTTGAATGTATACTTTGTCATAGTCAACTATAAAAGAAATATCTTTCTCATAATCTTCTACAAGTTTCCTTGGTAGCCTAAACCTATTTTGCATCTTTTCTTTGAATGTTTCAAAATAATTGTCCATGATGTTGTCAAAATTCTCACCTATTTTTGTTATATATTCATTTATTTGATATAGAACTAGAACATCCTTCCTCCATATTATTGAACCTTTGGAAGGGAAAAACTTTTGAAAAAATAAGAATAAACATTTCAAAAGGGAACTAAACTTACATGGATTGTTCTTTGACACTCTGATGCTCTCCATGTTCTTGCTAAATTGGTTCAACAACAACTTGGCAAGGTTGAAAGATAGATTATTCTTTACCACCTTGTATGCAAGATCAACAAATTCACATTATATAATGTTCAATTGACTAGAGCTATATATTTTGTAAGCAATCACATGTATGCCAAACTTTAGCTCCATTTTTGTTATGCCATTAAGCTTCATGCCTCTTCTATCCCACTTGGCAAGAGTTCTCTTAGCCAATTCATCCCAGCCTAGGGTTTTGGTTGTCTTTTCTTTGTTTAACATTAGTAGTCCAATGATTATATGAATCATTTTCTTTGCAATTTGAATTGGTTGATCCAACCATAATTTCTCATTGTGAATATTTCTTAGGATAAGTCTTATCCATTTGACTTTAAAATCCCTTGGAATATGTGAAATATATGTCAAACCCTTGGTTTCCAAATGTTGATGCTTGGGTTTCAATGTACCATCCACACATAGTTCATTGAATGCCTCATTCATTTGTAGGGTTTTGAGTTCATAAATAGAAAAGTGGTAAAATGAATGGATGTCATGCACAAGTAATACCTTGGGCAAAATTTGATATTGACCAGTAGCTAGGTTGAGAGCTTCTGCAATTGTCGAACTCATCTTGAATGTATTTTCCTTGTAGTCGACCCCACAGACTAACATTTCAAAACCTTTCTTGACTTTGTTTCTTGATGATGCTATGCTTAGTAGGGTTTCTAAAAATGAGAGAAATCCTAAACAACAAATATTCAAATTGCTTGAGAGCTTTGAATTTTCTTTTCACAAATAGCTCTAGAAATTTGTAGTGAAATAATGCATTCAATTTCTTCATTTTAACAAATTTCCTCCTTTCAATTGCCATTAATGCTTTGTATGTATACTTGTTCAGTGAAAAATTTTCCTCCACTTAGTTTAGCTTTTAATGGTTGGGAGACATTCATGGCTCAGTAGAGTCACCAACAACTCAATTCCTGCATCTAGTGTTTAGTGTATCCCAACCTCACTTGGTAAGGTCTTGTGACCTAACCTAGCTCGGTAAGGTCTTGAATTTACCATCACTTAGTGATCCTTGTGCATCTTGAATGTTGATGGATAATTTTGCTTGCTATCTGGAACTGATGTTTAGATTACTTCTTATGAATCACAGTTCTAGCAACCTCCATAAAGAACTAATTTGAAATGATTATACCACCCAACTCATTGAATTGGGTGTCATTCACTTCATGATTTTGGCTTGCATTATTGAGAGATTTTGGCACCCATTGCTACCTCATTTTTTTTTGATATCAAGTCATCTTCAACTTTCTTTTCATCTTCAATTCTTCCTATGTTCATACAGTTCTTGTCAAGATGTCCAAGTTTTGTACAAATAAAACATCTCTTTGTAGTATCCATTTTCCTCATGTAATGTTTCACAGAGTTTTCTCCTATGTGTCCAAACTCACCACAGTAGTCACATGTGTTGTAATCCCATCCAAATATTACTTTCATAGTTTATTCTATTGGGTTCCACTTCTTGGTTTTGCACTCTGAGGATTTGTGTCCTTGTTTCTTGCAATTGTGACACTTTCCTTCAAACTTAGGTTTATCTGTGCATTCAGTTTCTCTATGATCATGCTTGTTGCAACTATAACACTTTCCATTAAATTTTACTTTACCATTTTCTCCGGTATTTTTTTGATGTATGGCCTATCTTAGCACAATGATTGTAAGTAGGCCTTTTGTTCTTTTGGGCTCCTTGTTGAGATGATTTTCCTTCTTCTATATATCCTAATCTAGCTTTTCCTTTCTATCTATAGTTACTTTTCTCATTCAATAGATTCATGCTTTCCTAAGATTTCATTATTCTTTCATTGATTTCCATTTCAATGCTGAGATCATGCTGCATTCTTTCATTCTCTGATCTTAGATTCATGAGTTCTCTATTTGTACCAGTGAGTTGATCAATAAAATCTACTTGCTAAAGGGATAGTTGTCAAATTTCATGATCCTTTCCTTCTATCATTTCTTTAGCTTTTTCTTTTTCTTCCACGACTTCACATAATCTGATTGATTTGATTTCTTGCTCTCTTTTTAGCTTTCTGACTTCTTCTTGAAGATTAGATTTTTTTTTCTCCAATAGGTATTTGATTGTCACATTAGCTTCATCTTAATTTCTTTCTAGACATAAATCTTCAATTATAATTTCACTGTAGAGATTTTCATCCATTTGTACTGCAAGATATTTTCTTCTTTTTGATGATTGAGAGAGTCTCTCCCTTTCTTTCTTTAGTTGTCTAGTGTCCAATTCTAGATCCATTGTTTCTTTCTCAATAGTCTTATCTAGCCTATTCACCCCCATTACCTCTGATCTTGTCTTAAGTCGTTAAACCTTTGATGTGAAAACCAAAAGATCTTATACCAATTGTTGGAAATATAAGGTAGGATAGGTTACTAAGAAGGGATGGGTGAATCAAGAACTAATAAAACTTTATATTATTTCACCAAGTAATCCTTCATATAATATTCTGATATAATTGCATTCATGAAAGAATGAAAGAAATAGAACATTCATAACACCTTCACACAAGATATGGTGACCCAAAAACCTTCCAATAAGAAAGTACAACTTGGGTGGGGATGATACCCACAAGCTTTAGTATTGAAGTATAAAGTTAACATGTTAACACTTACAATTGACCACTTCTAGTGATTTTCCCTTATAGGAGCAATAAGGATAGTGAGGTCCACCTTGTTAAAGGATTTACAAAAATGAAGTATGTACTTGGTTAGGAGATTTAGCAAAATATTTTTAAAGTATACCTTGTTAAAAGATTTTACTAATGCACTTGTTAGGATGAACCAGTGGTTGATCTCTGATCTGCAACTCCAATTTGTTAGTTGAGATTCCTTGTATTACAATGATCACCCAACTATGATAGATAAATCTTTGTTTTCCCTTATACTACTTGTAGCCTTCTTCAATGCACACTTATGTACATCATAGTACTCTTCATACACATATTTGGATATGATACAATGTATTACATATATACCAATCCAATTCATCACCTTTTGGAGTCAACTACAGTACCAAGTTCATCATAATTCACAAAGTCGGTCCAACTACTATAACATGGGTTCATAAGAAAAACTTAGTGATGTTCTCATACACAGAAAAATTATCAATGCTCAGTAATATTTGGCACTCGATTGAACTTGAAGCTTGGTCCATACTAATCACTTCCAAGTAGTTTGAACTCAATCAACACTGTGTGACTCGATGAACACTGAGAAACTCAGTAACTATTGAATCACTTGGTTGACACTACCTAACTTGGTCAAAATTATATTCATATTATTAACATTATGAGCTTGGTAGATATAGTTGAACTTGGTTAACATACTAGAGCATGGTTAACATTGCGATCTTAATTACTTCTATTGATTAGCCTGATAGCATTTGCTATGCTCAGTTTGCACTGTACATTATCTTTGAAGCTCGATAAACACTATGTAGCTTGAAAAAAATTATAAACTATCTTAGGTTCTCAATAGAAACTGCATCCTAAATACCTGGCTTGGGAGCATCTAAAAAATTTGGTTAACACTACTGAGTAAATGATATTCTTGGTAGCAACTATAGAGCTTGGCAGCAATGTAAGCATTTGACTAAGTGTTGAGTCACTAATATAAAAATTGACCTTAATGTCAATAACACTATAAGGAAAAGAAGAGTCTCATCCATCACATTAACATGATCATTCTACATCAAAAGAATATCATTCATCAAACTAAGTTGTAGAGTAGAGATTAGCTACTAGATCATCCTAACAAGTGCATCAGTCAAATCTTCTAACAAGGTGGGGTTAACAGTCTTATGCAGAGTCTCCTTTCCAAGTACATACTTCATTGTATTGTATAAATCATTTTACAAGGTGGGCTTTATAGTCCTTATTGCTCCTAACAAGTCAAATCACTAGAAGTGCTCATTTGTAAGCCTTAACAGGCCAACTTTATATTGTAGTCCTAAAGCTTATGGGTATCATCCCCACCCTAGTTTTACTTTCTATTTGGAAGTTTTTTGGGTTACCAAATATGGAGCATCTAAAAAAACTTGGTTAACACTGTTGAGTGAAAGATAAGCTCGGTAGCAATGTAACCATTTTACTAAGTGTTAAGTCACTGATAGAAAATTTGACCTTAATGTTAGCAACAATATAAGGGAAAGTAGAGTCTCATCCATCACATTAAGGTTATCATTCTACATCAAAAGAATCTCATTCATCAAACCAAGTTGTAGAGCAAAGATCAACTACTGGTTCATCCTAACATGTGCATCAATCAAATCTTCTAACAAGGTGGGCTTAACAATCTTATGCAAAATCTCCTTATCAAGTACATACTTCATTGTAATGTATAAATCCTTTTACAAGGTGTACTTTACAATCCTTATTTCTCCTAACAATGAAGATCACTAGAAGTGATCATTTGTAATCCTTAATAGGGCAATTGTATACTGCAGTACTAAAGCTTGTGGCTATCATCCCCACCCTAGTCTTACGTTCAATTTGGAAATAATTTGGGTTACCAAATATTGTGTCAAGTGTTCTAAATATTTTATTTCTTTCAATCTTTCATACATACAATTAGATCAATTTAGTTTATGAAAGGATAAATTGGTGAATTGAAGTAAAAAATTATTGGTTCCTAATTCACCCTCCCACCCCACTCTACTCAATTACCTAGCCTTCTCTACCTTTCCAACAAAGATAACATAAGAAGACATGGCTCTTGCCCCATCACAATTGGTGCTTTTGAGGTGAAACACAAGAAAGATATTGTCACCTTTGACTCTAAGTGGGATCAATATCCCTTGAAAGAATATAACTCCCCTTGCCCATACTTTGATAACACTAGCATGGTACAACACCTGGTGGGGAAAGAGTATGTACATGAAGATGCTACAGAGAATGCTCAATCTAATTTGGATTCAACTTGGGTTGTGTCATCATCTTGAAATGATTTAGGAGAATCATTTCTTTCAACCTCAGTTATCTAATGTAGGAGAATCTTAGGTTTCCTTTCTATCTTTTTCATCTTAGTTAACTATGCCTATTAATGTTGAGTTGTAGCTAGTGTCAAGCTCTGGTGATTGGTGAGTTGATTTATGATTGGTTCCTAGGGTGAGTTGTCTTATGTATTTAATTTAGGTCATGAATTTAATGTGAGGATCCTATCTTGGGATGTGTGCAAACCATTTTGAGGTCATCTTTCTATTATTTAATGATATAGAATATTCTCTAAGATATTTTGGCAAGTATAAATAGGGTTGTCTAGTCTTATTTTAAGGGAGTGTGAAGTAAAGGGAGCTAGAAGAGTTAGAATGAAAGATCTGTGAAAAATCTAAGTCTAGAATTTTCTAAATCTTGTTGGCCCTAATCTGAAAGGCCTCATATTTGGGCATTTATGAAGGAAATTTGATGAATTAATAAATTATTTATTATTTCTTCTCTCCTTGGTGTTGTTCTCTATTTTATTTTCTTCCGTTGTGTCTACTTTGCAGGGTGGTTAGACACTTAGGTGTGCCTTTCACCCTAGCTTTTCAAATCCTCCTTGCATCAAATTATGACAATCATTTATTTATAATCTAATAACATTCATATAAGTAAAAAGTAAATGATAAATATACATAGTATAGGGATCTCACTAAAAATGGAAATGCATAAGGGTTTGTGATGCATAAGGGTTAACCTTTAAAAAATATAATTGCCTTCCTCTTATCAATGGTCAGTGGTACAACTGCATCACATTGTCCCCCATTGAAAGGTGAAACCTGTAAGAGAAAAGGAAGATGAGAAATTATGTAAAATACAATATCAAACAAGAAATTAATGATTAATCAAATAATACATACCATAGAGGTCTCAAGGCCAAAGGAAATTGTTGAAAGTGTGACAACATTCAAATTTGCCATCTTCTCCACTGTCATTAGTTGGACATGAATGAATCACATAATGTCCATGAGTATGAAGTTGTCAATTTTTTTAATATAAATATTAATTTTAAATTAAGAATGATATGATGAATAAAATATATTGACATATAGTAACAAAAGTGATGGAATAAGTATATGGGAAACAAGATACTGAGAGGGGGGGTGAATTAGGATCTTAAAGTTTTAACTTCAAAACCAATTTCATAAACTCACACCTAATTCATCTCATATAATAGATTTACTATTAAAACTATAATTCCAAAACATAAATGAAACACATTACATCCATAAAATATTTCAAGATATAACACAATGATTTGGTTACCTAGAAACACTTCAAGATGAAGGTAGAACTGGGGTAGGGATGAAACCCACAAATCTTCACTGGTGCAACAATAAAGTTAATCTATTTATCTTAAAATATTTGATTATAAGATGTGATCTATCTTGTGAGGGGTTTTCCTTATTGAAATATTAAGATACTATTAGGTCTCACCTTGTTAAAGGATTTTACACTCATGATGAAGTAAGGACTCTGTTAGGAGGTTCACATAGGTCTGTTAGGACCACTCTAGTAGGAATTTATTTTGTCTCAATTAACAATAATTAATTTTGTATCTAACCCTCAGGTTACTCTATAAGATGATCTTGGGTCTCCTCTTTGTTGTACCTCTAATTTGATCTCCTAATGGGATAAATTTCTTCAGTCCTTCACTACTGTGATTGCTCTCTATCTAATATTCTTTCGTAGTTATTTTTACTCCTTCTTACTCTTACACTTACAAATACTCCTCCTTTTTTTCTCTATTCTAATTCTAGGGTTAGAATCCTCCTTAAATAGATTTTATGTTAAGATTCTAGATCTTGATCAATAGTTTACACTTCATCATCTTTTGTCATTTCTATCCCATTTTTTGATTGGTTGAATTGCATGCCTTGGGATCATTACCTTCTAAAATTACATATCATCATATCCTTAGTTGGCTCTACAAATATCAAATATCATATAAAAGTCAGGAAAAATGGTTTTCATGTGTGTTTGTACCATTACAAACTTATATGTCAAAACTAAACTACTTTGCACTTGAATGCTCTAATGCTTAGTCATGTATACTTCTTCATGCTACCACTCAACTTCTATATTCCTATTCACTTGACACTTAATAACTTTTCAACATGCTTGATCTCAACTATATTTCTCAATGTTACATCTACTCAATCACTACTATATACTCGACAATCACTATCCTACTTGATATAAGCATTATATGCTCAACCTTTACTAGATAACTCGGTCGCAGTGATGACCTTGTAATCTTTCCTAGTAAATGATTAAGTGTTTGGACACTAATTGATAACATAGGCTTAGAGATCAACAATCTCCCCCTTTAACATTAGTGGAAAAAACACTTTCTCATGAATAAAATAAAAATTTCTTTCAAAAAATTAGCACTCCCCCTAAGACCATAGTTTGATCCTATAAAATCTAATGTTTGATGTCTGATCTATGCATTGCTTCTCCTTATTTTATTATTTCATATTTCCTTTTATTCTTTCATATTCTCCTTTTATTTCATATCCCCCTTATTTTTGTCACCGATGGAACTTGGGGCTGCTAGGGCTAATTAATACTTATCAAAGAATTGTTGATAACTTACAACAGTATAGGCATAGTCTTTATTCCATCTTTCCTAAACTTGTTCCAAAATTTGAAACTGAATCTTTGGCTCAGTAGCTAGATTAGTGAATCCTTCTATATGTGAAAATTGTCTCTTTCTTCAAAATGTCTTCGCAATAGAGACCACCTTTTGAATAATCTCTATATGTATAACTATAGTTGAATTAGTGTCAACTTATGCCTAGTCTCTATATCTTTAGTTGTGAGCTTGGCTAACCTCTTTTGACTGAATTTCAAGTCATTATAAGACAATGAGCTTGAACTTTAGTTCATTCCCAGTGTAATATAACTTGCTCTAATTTCTACATGTAATAGCTCTGATGAGCATGTTGTATCTATTGTAAAGAAATCAATATTGCACAATTTCAAATATAAGGAATTAATGGTTTGCAAAATTATTTCCAGCTATGTGACTAATGTAGAAAGCTCATCTTGTCTATGTATAAGTTCTTGTGAGACTCTCTGTAATAATTTATGCCCTTGTCTTGTTTCAGACCACTGTGATAATTTTTCATTGGTGTCTATGTCCTTTGTGTAAATTTTATCAACTAAATATACTAGCTAATCTTAAATTCTATGTTGATTGTTCAAATCTTTGATTTCAAATGCATCTATAGCTTCCTTCTCTTTTTCTCTCTTCTCAGTTGTTCTTGCTTTTCCTTATAGCTCAACAAGTTTTGTAGCTCTTACATTTTCTCTAGTGTAAGATTTTTCAAATAATACATAGGTAATGTAATTACCTCATCAAGGCTCACTAGCTCATCATCTTCCTCACCTAAATGAGTTGCATCTTGAGATCATGAAGGTGTATCATTTGGTAGTGATAATTGCAATTATTTCCCCCTTTTACTTGATCTCAATTTTGGCTGCTGCAATTGTGTAGAAATCACCATAGGAATCATTGTTGTTTGTATTGACAGTAAGCTCAAAGTTTTTCTATTAGTGACTCAAACTTAGTCTATTGGTTAAGCTACTATTGAGCTCAATAATTAATGTTGAGCTTATCTAGAAGTTTATAGTGTTAACCAAGTAACCTAGTTACTATTGAGTTTTACAGTTGCTACCAATTTCAAAATCTACATTTAGTTCATGCCAAGTAGTATCAACCAAGTTGATCATTCAAAGTTCTACCTAAGATTCATTGTACTAACTGAGTTCCACAACTCAATCCTATTCTCTAGTGTTTACCAAGCTCACAGTGTGAGTGATGTGAATCTAGTGTTGACTGAGCCAAGGAGTGTCAACCAAGTGATTCAGTTTATAATAACCTCATAGTGTTAGTGTTGACCAAGCCATGTAGTGTCATCCAAGTGATTTAGTTTATATGTCAAGTTTTGCAGTGTTCATTGAGTCACAAGTGTTGACCAAGTTTAAGCTACTTGGAAGTGATCAGTATGAACTAAGATTCTATGTCTACCAAGAGCATGACGATGTCAAGTGTTGATAATGGTTGTCGAGTATCAAAACTTCATCGAGTTTGTCTTCTGAACTTGAGTGCCAATAGTTGAGGTAACTTTGTGATATTGATGGAAACCTATGTTGTAGCCCAATTTGATGGATTATGTTTTAGATTGGTATATATGTAATGCTTTGTATCACATCCAAATAATGTAGAAGTAATGATGAAGTGAATATAAAGAGTAGAAGTGAGAGTTAAGAAGGCTACAAGCAATATAAGGGACAACAAAGATTTATCTATCATGGAAAGGTGATCTTTACATTTCAAAGGAATCTCAACTAGAAAATTAGAGTTGTAGAGTAGAGATCAGCCACTAGTACATCCTAACATGTGCATTAATCAAATGTCTTAACTGGGTGGACTTAATAGTCTTTGAAAAATATCTTTACCAAGTGCATACTTCATTGTATGTTTTTTAAATTCTTTCATAAGGTGGACCTAGTAGTCCTTATTGCTCCTAATAGGGAAAATCATCAAAAGTGATCAATTGTAAGCCCTAACCAACTGACTTTATATTGCAGTACTAAAGCTTGTGGGTATCATCCCCACCCTAGTTTCACTTTCTATTTGGAAGGTTTCTGGGTCACCATATCTTGTGCCAAAGTGTTATGAATGTTTTACTACTTTCATTCTTTCATGCATACAATTAGATCAAAATATTTTATGAAGGATTAATTGGTGAAATAAGTTAAAGATTTATTGGTTCCTAATTCAAACCCCCCCACCTCTCAACAACCTTTCCTACCTCAGATTTCCAATAATTTGTATTAGAGCATTGTGGTTCTTAGAGAAGAAGTTTAGTAGCTTGAGAAAATATTGTAATCAATGGAGGTATTAGGCTAGATAAGGCTATTAAAATGAGAAGTTGGAATTGGAATTAGCCATTGGTCAAAAAAAGAAAGAAAATGAGCAACTCTCTCAACCATTAAAATGAAGAAACAATCTTGTAGTACAAATGAATGAAAATATCTACATAGAAGAAAAAATTGAAGATATCTATCTAGAAACAAATTCAGATGAGGTTGATGAAGCAATCAAAGAATTATTAGAAAAGAATTGCAATATTTAAGAAGAAGTTAGAAAGATGAAAAGAGAACAAGAAATCTAGTCAACAAGACTATGTGAAGTCATGGAGGAAAAAGACAAAGCCAAAAAAGAGATAGAAAGAAAGAACAATAAAATTTAACATCTATCCCTTCAATAGCCAAACTTTATTGATCATCTTACTAATGCAAATGAAGAAATCATGAATCTAAGATTAGAGAATGAAAGATTGTAAAATGATCTAAACACTAAAAATCAAACTAATGAAAGAATGTTGAAATCTCAAGTAGACATGAATCAGTTGAATGAGTAGAGTCAATACAAACACAAAGGAAAAGCTAGAATAGGATATAATGAAGAAGGTGAATCATCCAAGCAAGGAGTTCAAAAGAATCAAAGGCATACTTGCAATCATTGTGGTAAGTTAGGTCATACATCAAATAAATTTTGGAGTAATGGTAAAGAAAAATTCAATGGAAAGGGTTACAATTACAATAAGCATGGTCATAGAGCAGGTCAATGCAAAGAGAAACCTAAATTTGAAGGTAAATGTCACAATTGCAAGAAACAAGGATAGAAATCTTCTAAATGAAAAACTAAGATATTGAATCAAGTAGAATAGATTTTGAAAGAAATATTTGGATGGGACTAAAACATGTGGTGCAGATGCCACTACTGTGGAGAATATGGGCACATTGGAGAAAATTGTGTGAAACATCACATGAGGAAAAGAGACACCACTAAAAGATGTTTTATTTGTTAAAAACTTGGACATCTTTCCAAGAACTATATGAACACTAGAAGGATTCAAGATGAAAATAAATCTAGAGCTGGCAATTATTAGAAATTAAATGAGGTAGCAATGGATTCCAAAATCATCTGAGAATGCAATTCTGAGTCATGAAGTAGATGTCACTCAAGAGTTGTGTGATTCAAGCATCTCAACTTGAATTCCCATAGGAATGACTGGAGCTGAGACTCTAAAAAAAACATCTCACATTAGTTCCATCCAACAAGAAGAAGAGATCCATATCAACATTCAATATGCAAAGGGATCATCGAGTGATTGTAGAAATTCAAGACATTACTGAGCTAGGTTGGGTCAAAAGACCCTGCCAAACAAGGTCAATATACATTAAAACATTGTGTGGACACCTATGAATGTCTCTATAGAGAATTAAAGTTGAACCAAGTGGAAGATAATCTGTCATAGAATGATTGAATTTACCAAGCATTTATGGTATTTTAAAAGTGAAAATTTTTAAAAGGAAAAAAAATTGAATTCATTTATCACCATGAATTTTTGAAAAGCTATTTGCAAAGAACAATTTTTGTGCTTCCAAATGATCTATGTGTTTGTTGTTGAATATTTTTGTGTTTTCATAAACCCTACCAAGCATGGCATCTTCTAGCAGCAAAACTAGGAAAGGAGCTAAGATGTTGGTTCATGGAATTGATTGGAAGGTACCAAACTTCAAGTTGAGTCCAAAAATTGTAGAAGTACTTGACCTAACTGGAGCTAAATCATAGATTCTACCCAAGGAATTACTCATTAATGATATTCGTTCATATTTTTATTGTTCGATACAAGAACTTGGAACCATAGAGATGGATGAGACTCTCAAGAAGTTATGTGTGAATGGTGTGTTGAAACTCGAGCATCAGCATTTGGAGACCAAGGGTTTAACACACATTTTGCATATGCCCTGAGACTTTCAGATAAAATGGATAAGGTTTATCCTTAACTATGTACACAATGGGCAATTATGGTTGGAGTAGCCTATTAAAATCACAAAGAAAATGATTCATATAATCACAAGGCTCCCAATGTTGAACAAAGCTACCACTACTAAAACCCTAAGTCAAGTAGAAATGGAAAACAAGAATCTTGTTGAGTGGGATGGAAGAGGAATGAAGATCAGCAATGTAACTAACATGGAATTCATTTGATCACTCATAAGATCTATAGCTCCAATCATCTCAATAGTGTGTCATGTGAGGCAATTGATCTGGCTCTCAAGCTAGTGAAGAATAACATGTCCTTTGACCTTGCTAAGTTAATGTTGAATTAGTTAAACAAGAACATGGAGAGTATCAATATTTCAAGGAATAATCCATGTTAGTTTCATTCACTCTTAACTCATTTATTCTTCTATGTACAAAAATTATTCCCTTCTAAAGGTTTAGTCGTATGGGGAAAAGATGTACCAATTTTATATTAGATTAATGAATATATAGAAAAGATGGGTGAAAACTTTTTTAGTATCATGGACAACTATTTTGATTCATTCAAGGAAAAGATGAATAGAAAATATATAATACTAATGAAACTTGTAGAAGATTACAAGGATGATATTTGTTTCATGGTAGACTATGAAAAAGTGTGCATTCAAGTAGTTAGACCTAGAGTGGTATGGGTTAAGCCTAAGCTATGAGGTTAACATTGATGACACCAAGGATATCATTAAGACACCTTTGAATGAACCTATGGATCCCAAGGACACATATTTTGGTAGTTATGAAGAAGCCAAGGTAAAGAATAGAACTCAAGATTAAGCTTCGTCAAGCAGTTAACAAAGGAAAAAAGAGGATAGAAATACTAAGGCAAGTAACTTCTACTCTCCTATTTACTAAAGGAAAAAGAGATGATGTGGAAGAAGATGAAGTAGAGGATGAAGCAAAAGAAATAGAGTCTGAGGAAGAAAGACAAGGTTATCATAACCAAACCTACCAAGTCATCTATTGCTATATTCACAAGAATGGTACCAAAATATAGGAAGAAAATGAAGTTAGGTGAGAAGGATGATGAGGAAATTATTTTCAAAAGGCCTCCACCTACATTTCAAGAAAATTTGAATGAAATAGAAAGAGAATCTAGTATGAAAAACTTCAAATCTCTTAGATATGAAACTAGGACCATAGATGAGAAAAATAAAGTTGAAGACATGATGATGAAAAAGTTGGGTACATAGAAATACTTGCCAGATCAACTTGCTCTACTAATTCCTAATGAGCTTATGCAAGAAATCAAACCCAAATGGGAAAATGCCAAGAAGACTAAAAAAGACATATCTAAATAGACTCTAAGGAAACTCATGTTGAGTCTTAGTGAAAAAGAGCTAAAATGACCTTTGAAGAAAAATGAGGAAAAGATCAATCTTAAGTTCAACACATGTCTTGTGCTGATGAAAGACATAGAATCTATGGTGAAGACAACTACTACCACATGGATGAACACTTACAACCTTTATCAACTGAGTGACTTCATTGTTCATGTTAGTGATAAACATGATGAAGATGATAAGGAAGATGATGATAATGATGAAGAAGATGTGGAAACAAAAGATGATGTAAATATAGATGATGAGGAGCAAGAACAAGCAGCTACATAGAAGAATCTTCCTTAGATTCAGAGTATTGAGCAAAATGACCTGGAGAAGATTATAGTAGCAGTGATGGCCTCATTTCCTTATTCTCTAAGCAAAGCTTTAATGACATCAAGCTTAGAGAAATCTTCTGATAGGATGGTTTTGGTAACCACTACAACACCAAGAACTCAACCAATCTTTATGCTTGTTCAGCTGAGTACCATATTGATTGAAGTGATCAACACTTCATCTACCAAGTAGCAAGTTCCTTCACCATCATTAGATTTGGCTATGCAAAAATAAGGTATTTCTACTATTAGTGTAATATCTACTTTTTTTATTATCCCCTCTATTTCTACTATTGTTAATATTCCAAGTGTGCATATAGCAAGTACAAGGAAAGATGAGAACAAGTCTCAACCAAGTACAAAGGTTTCAAATAAAGATAAATGTAAAGAAGAATATGTTGATCTATATGAGGATATCATTATCCTAAATTGGGATATCTCTACTCTAAATCCTAATCAAACGAACATAATTGGTGAATTATTGTAAAAGACAACTAAGCAATAGAAGCTTAGAGAAGAGAAAAGTAGAGAAAACTAAGTACTTGAAGACATAAAGAACATATTTGTAGATGCACTAAGCATTGAGGTTGATAGTACACAACCTATTTTGGTTCAATTAGTAGAATTTGTCTAGAAATTTAGTGAATATTTGAATGGACAAGAAAACTTGTTGTATAGAGCAAAGAGGAAATTTGAGAACAAATTATTGGAGCAAGTAGCATAGAAAATTGCAATAAATCAAGTAGAACTGTCTACTATTCTCAGTTCATTGGAAACCTCTGCAAATAATGTAACTCTGTTATTTATTAAGTTGTGTGATACATCTATCTTCACTTAGGGAATCAAATATAAATTATCCAAGATAGATGAAGACTTGAAGGCAAGTGCACACTAGTTGTCACTTGACCCAAGCTATAGTTCTTCTCAACATTCAAAGATCAGATATCTGACAAATTTGCAAGTAGAATTATCAAGGGAAGAAGCCATGATAAGGGCCACACTTGTAGACATCTAAGGCATGATTATCCCAAACATGGATACATTGTAAAAGCACATTGCACATGCCAAGACATTCATCCATGGCAATAACTTCTCCATAGTTGATCACATGATGGAGTTATCAACAAAAGTACATATTGCATTTCATGCAAGCAAGGTGTTACAAGAAAAGTGTGACAAGACAATGGCATTTATTTTGAAGGTAAATTCTGACTTCTTGTCACATTTTGGCATCCACATATAATATACAGCTTTGACATTTATGTCAAAAAGGGGGAGAAGTATAACATAAGATAAATGTATATATGAAGAGTATTGAAAAAGTAAAATATGAAGTATATATGTGATATATGTATGGGGGAGCAGCATAATATTATACAAATACATGTATAGATAATAATAAAATATCTTTTACAAAAGAATTTTGAAAAATCTCAAAAATAGAGTATGTTACCAAGTTGAAGACACATGATTGAGATAAAAGAATGTTTTGACTTGAAAATTTTGAGTATTCAATTTTGGATTGATAAGTGTTTTGTCACTAATGCCAAAGGGGGAGATTGCATAAATTAAGGTCAAAATTTTTCTATTAGTGACTTGCACTTAGTCAATTGGTTAAGCTACTACCGAGCTCAAATATTACTACCAAGCTTATTTAGCAGTTTGTAGAGTTAATCGAGTAATCTAGTTACTACCAAGTTCTACAATTGCTATTGAGTTTTAGAATCTCCATTCAGTTCATGCCAAGTAGTATCTACTGAGCTTATTATTGACAATGCTAACTAAGCTTCATAGTATTAACCAAGTTGCATAGTGTCAACTATGTTCTCTAATGTCTATCAAGCTCACAGCATTAGTGATTTGAATCTAGTGTTAACCAAAACAAGGAGTGTCAACCAAGTGATTAAGTTTATATTGAGCTCACAATGTTAGTGTTGATTGAACCTTGTAGTGTCAACCAAGTGATTTAGTTTATATGCCAAGTTTCACAGTGTTCATTGAGTCACAAGTGTTGATTAAGTTCAAGCTACTTGGAAGTGATCAGTATGAATCAAGCTTCTATGTCTACCAAGAGCATGACAATGTCAAGTGTTGATAATAGTTGCCAAGTATCAGAACCTCACCGAGTTTGTCTTTTGAACCCAAGTGCTAGTAGTTGAGTTGACTTTGTGATATTTATGGAAACCTATGTTGTAGCTAACTTTGATGAATTGTGTTTTGGATTGGTATATATGTAATATATTGTATCACATCCAAATAATGTAGAAGTAATGATGAAGAGAATATAAAGAGTAGAAGTGTGAATTAAGAATCCTGCAAGAAGTATAAGGGATAGAAAAGATTTATCTATCACAACAAGGTGATCTTTACATTTCAAAGTAATCTCAACTAGAAAATCAGAGTTGTAGATCAGAGATTAGCCACTAGTTCATCCTAATAGGTGCATTAGTCAAATCCTTTAACTAGTTAGATTAACAATCTTTGACAAATCTCTTTATTGATTGCATACTTCATTGTATGTTTTGTAAATCCTTTCACAAGGTGGACCTAGTAGTACTTATTTCTCCTAACAAGGAAAATTATTAGAAGTGATCAATTGTAAGCCTTAACTGGCCAACTTTAAATAGTAGTACTAAAGCTTGTGGGTATCATCCCCACCCTAGTTTTACTTTCTATTTGGAAGTTTTTTGGGTCACCATATCTTGTGTCAAAGTGTTATGAATGTTTTACTACTTTTATTCTTTCGTGCATGTAATTAGATTAGAATATTTTATGAAGGATTAATTGGATAAATAAGTTGAAGTTTTATTGGTTTCTAATTCACTTCCCCCTTCTTAGTAACCTTTCCTACCTCATATTTCCAATAGTTTGTTCTATAGCCTTTGCACTAATAAATTTAATAAGATCTTGAGTAGCCTCTTTGTCTTTCTATTTTACTTCTTCTACCAAATTAGTGCATGATTCTTTTTTAAAATTTTCCTCCTTCTACAAAATAGGGATAAAAGTAAATGGTGTATATACAATTAAAGCCTTACCAAATTGCTTGAAACTTGTATCCTCTATAATTGATGTCACATTAACATCACCAGTCTTCTTATTTTCAAGCTTTGTATATTCTACTATTTGTAACAAAATTGGGTTAGTACGAAGCTTTCTTGAATCTTTTATTAAGCCTTAAATTTCATCTTCATTCAGTATATTTAGATTACATGGAGGGGTGTCAGTGTCATCTTCTATTGTGATAATCCCTTTTTGTTCACACTGACTAACTAGTTGTTGAATCTCCTTAGTTGACTTGGACACTTCTTGTTTGTATAAATCATCAAATTCTATTCCATCTCGACATTCCCTCACTTCCATAGATGGAGTAAGTAATTCAAATGATTCTTTCCATATTTGAATATTGTCTTGTTCAACTTCATGAACTTTATTTTTCAAAACCTTATATGCCATGTTTCTTGTCATAAACTTCTTGACAAAATCTTTAAGTGCTATAGACATATGAGTCTTCCCCAAATCTAGCATAGTGTGTGCCAATGTCATTTCTCTTATTTTCTTCTTGGTGGATAGTGCCCATTTCCACTTTGTATCCACTTTTTTGTACAATCCCACTATAAATCCAGTTCCCAATTCCAAGGTTGTGCATCTAAACTTGATCATAATGTCAATCTTGGCACCTTCAAGCTTAAGTTGATCATCATTATTCAATGAATCATAATATCTTTGAATCCCATAATACTTTCAAATTCTATCAATTTTGCACATACCTAATCCACAATCATTAGAGGGGGTCTCTTCACTATTTGAAGTTTGTTGGGTTCATCAAAATCAGCATTTTCATCATCTTCCTCCTCCTCTTGTGCTATGATCGATTTTCTCTTTTGGCTTCTTGTGTTGATTTCTTTTTTTGTTTAGTCAGTTTCCTTTTTTTAGGTGAACTTCTAGTTAATTTCTCAATAGGGGCTGAGATGTCATGTTTTTTGTGATGATCATCTTTCTCTTTGGCCTCTGAGGTGTCATCATTTCTTGCATATCCTTTTTTAGGTCAGCCTTTACCTTAGGCTCAATAACAACAACCTTTTTCTATTTGGTGGCCTTAAGCTTCACAATAGAAAGTTCTTTTCATTTTCCTTCCTTGTCTTCTATAAGTTTTCTAGATCCTTCTCCTTGTTCCTTATTACTACCCTTGAGAATCTTTCTCTTTCTTTGCTTCCCTAATTTGGGTGTGCCAAATTCAACATTCTACTTGACAATTATAGTTTTTTTAAGCATGAATGTTGATGATACTATATTGGGGGAGTATTATAAGCATTGGAGAGTATTGATATGTTGAATTCGTGATGGTGTTTGTCATTGATGTCAACATAGCATGGTTTCTACAAATATTGGTTGAGTATCAAATAGAGATCTTGATGGTATAGACAATGGTTTCATTATCTATTGATGCATAATTACAAACATGTTCAGTACAGTGTCTTGATGACATGGTCAAGTGTAAAGAGTCCAAGTCAAAGATGTATGGAAGTTGTACCTAATTTAAAGAGAGAAGTTCAAAGATAGAGTATTGGGAAAGCAGTTTTTGATGTTTGCTTTCTATCTTATATCTAAGATGTAATGAAGAGATGTGCAATCAAGAAGTGATAGAGGACAATCAACTGATGACATCAGTGAGTGCACAAGCCCTACTTTTGCATGTGTGAAATTTAATATAGATTGTGAGCCAACAATGCTATTGTAATTGCAATTAATTTATTATCTTATTATAATTAATTGGGAAATCCTTAAGGATGACTCAAGGAGTTATTATGAACATATGGTATAAAGGAAAGATTTATTCCTTGTTTGTAATGTGTATCCATTATTTAAAGAAGTTTGAAGTACAAAAAAAAGCAGAGTGCATACTAAATGTGTGTAAGTGATCCAAGCAATTATTGGAAGTGAGATTTATGATCTAGTTATACGATCAAAAGGAGTAGAAGTTTGATTGATAGGAAAAAGAAATAGGAAGGAAAAATATAGTACCATTCTATTATTTTGCAAGGAATAAAACAAAGATCATTTGGACAATGAGTTCATTGGTCTTTCCATTGAAGTTGTTTGGGTAATGGGTCCAGTTGTCTTCCACAACTCCTAATAGAGTTTTTACAACTCCTAACATGGTTGGAATCTCTTTATAGGGATTCAAAGTCTCCTAATAAGGACTCATATATACCAAATGTATTCATAGACTCCTAACAAGGTCCATCCTCTAACAAGGAATATTTATATCAGTACATCATCTTGTGGATGTCATCCCCCCCGAGGTTTTCCATCTGATCAAGGGTTTCCCCAGTTAACATATTTGGTGTTATTGTGTATGAGTGTCTTGTTTTGGTTTTATTTTATGTTACTCATATGGTTATTTTTTTTAAGGTCGATAATTATGATAATAGTTGGATAACTAATTCATCTCCCCCCCCCCCCCCTCTTAGTTATATCAGTGGACTATATATTCTAACAATTGGTATTAGAGTGTCAAGTCCTTGAAGGATAAGCTTAACATCTTTAGGAGATTTATGGAAAATCTTTTCAAAAAGGATAGTCCTAGATTTGACGGGGTCAACTATAAAATTTGGAAGGAGAAGATGAGGACTCATCTATTGTGCATGGGTCTAGGATATTGGACCTTTACAAAGGGTAAGAAGACAATCATTGAAGAAGAAAAGATTGAAGGATGTATTGAAGAAGAGAGAGATCTATTCATGTGTAACATGAAAGCAAGAGAATCTCTACTAATAGCTTTTCTAAAGAATGAATATAGTCAGCTAAAGTCACTTGTAACATCTTATGAAATTTAGAAAGATTAGAATCTATGTTTGAAATTGATGATCATGCAAAGAGAATGTGATTATAGAATTTGATATGTGTATTTCAAGATTCTAGAATAATGGAAGATTAATCTATAAGAATTTATATAAGTAGAATATCAAAAATTGATGCAGGAATTTAGTATCACAGTGGAACCAAGGAAGATGATGAAGTTATCTAGAAGATCTTGAAAAGTTTGACGCCACCATTCAAGCTAGTAGCTTATATGATTCAACAAGTAATGCCCTACACTAAAGATTTCACAGTGGAAACATTGCTTGGAATATTCGAATTATTAGAAGTAGATCTGAGATAGTTTGGAGATCTAACAAGAGTCAAAATAGCTTTTAGTGTCTTAAATATTCAACCTAATCTGAGGAGTGAAAGAAAAGATGGGGATTTTTCTGGTAGCAATAAATCTGATGAAGATAAGAAGATTGAGGAAGGAATAGCCCTTCTTGTGAGAAGAGAAAAATATGATAAGAAAATCTATAGATGTTGGACTTGTGATGAATTTGGTTATTATTCATTTAAATTTCCTAAAAGAGAGAAAAAGTATAAGGGGAAGTTTAAGCCTAGAATAGTTAGAGATAGAAATTGTTTGTATGCAAATGAAGATCAAGAATCTGATGAAAAAGGTCAAAGTGAAAGTAATGATGAATTTGGATTTGTGGCTATCAAGGAAGATGATCTTGATAGAGAAATTAGAGAAGAAAGAGCTCTAATTTCCCAAGTGGAAAAGAAATCTAATTGGATAATTGACAATGGTTGTTCACATCACATGACTCACAATATGAATAAGTTTGTTAAGTTCAAGAATTATAATGGAGGTATTGTTTAGAGTTGTTAAAGATGCATCCTCTCATATAACAAGAATTGGATCCATTACTCTTGATGGTAAAACTAATGTTGATGATATTTATTTTATTGATGAAATGAAGCATAACTTGTTGAGTGTTGGACAATTAGTGGAAAATGGTCATTTGTTACAGTTCACTGAGAAGACCTGCATTATCAAAGAAAGATATGGTAAGATGATTGGAATTGGTACTAGATCTAGAGGTAATCTATTTCATTTAATTCCTACATAAATGACATATTTGGTCGCTAAAGTGGATAACACATGGTTGTGGCATAGAAGATTTTGTCACATAAACTTTGATAATATTGTGAAGGTTAGTAGCACTTTAATAGTCAGAGACTTCCCTAAGATTATGAAGCCTACTAATTTTGTGTGTAAGGAATGTATTTTGGCCAAGTAGAAGAAAATATCATTTCCTAGAAAGAAGTTTACTACTACAGAGAAGTTGGAGATCATTCACATAGATTTGAGTGGTCCTTCTAGAAAAAGATGATTCTATGGTGAAAGGTATTTTATGATTTTTATTGATGATTTAACTAGAATTATGTGGGTAGCATTTCTTAAAGAGAAATATGAATATTTTGAGAAGTTTAAGATATTTAAGAATAGATTTGAGAATGAATCTAGTGTAAAAATAAAGTGTTTGAGATCTGATAGAGGAGGAAAATTCACCTCTAGAGAGTTTAACATATTTGTGAAGAGAATAGAATCAAAAGGTAGCTATTGTCACCTAGAACATCAAAATAAAATGGAATTATTGAAAGAAGGAATAAGTCAACAATAGAAGTAGCAAGAGCAATGCTATTTGAGAATGATTTTTCTAAGACATTTTGGAGAGAAGAAGTTAATACAATAGTATACACTCTGAACAGAGTACAAGTTTAAAAAGGTATGAACAAGACACCTTATGAACTATGGTTTGGTCATTCACTATCAGTTAAGTATTTTAATATATTTGGGAGAAAATGTTATATTAAGAAAGATGATGACATTGGTAACTTTGATCTAAGAAGTGACGAAGGTATGTTTCTTGGTTATTCATTGAAGATAAGGCAAATAGATGCTTTAGCTATAGAACTAAGCTAGTAGTTGAATGTGCAAATATAAGGATTGACGAAATATTTAGAACTAAGAAAAAGATGGTAGATTATAATTCAGATGAAGAAGAAGATAATTCTACAATTGTTAGATAGAATATTGAAGTTTTTTTTGAGACAAACAATGATTTGTAGAATGATGTGTTAACTATTGAGAAAAGAGGAGAGAAGAGATCTAAACCTAGAGAAGAGATAAGAGTTAAGATTTCAACTCCTACCTGTAATAGGAATTTGAAAAAGAATCACCCTCTTGAGAAGATAATTGGAAGTGAACACAGATGATAAGAAATATAGTAAATGAGGAGATATGTTTGATATCTCAAGTTGAACCTAAGAGCATAGATGAAGCATGTAAAGATGAACATTAGACTCAAGCAATGAAGGAAGAATTAGATCAGATTGTGAAGAATGATACATGGGAGAGAGTTCCTATACCTAAAGACAAAAATGTGATTGGAACCAAATGGGTATTTAGAAACTTGATGAATGAGCAAGACAAAGTTGCGAGCAACAAGGCTAAACTTGTATGCAAGGGATATTAACAGTAAGAAGGAATAGAATGTGAGGAGACATATGTACCTCTAGCCAAAATGGAAGTAGTAAGGATGTTCTTGGCTTATGTAGTCAATAAGAAGTTCACGATTTATCAGATGAATGTTAAATCAACCTTTTTGAATGGAGAACTTGAAGAAGAGGTATTGTAGATGCTCAAAATTATCTTAAACACTATATTAATTTATTTAATATTTCCCTTGACATTATAATTGATTATTTACTAATTAATTATATTTCTCATATTCTTCTATTTATTTAATTAAATAGGTTCACTTTCCTAATATATTTAAATTTAATTTAAATACTTCCATCCCTAATGTATCTAATTTATTTAATGCATGATACTCCATAAATCCTCTTTTTAAATAAGTTCTATTTATTTAATTCCCTCCATCTCCATTAAATTATCTAAGCCTATGATTAAACTGAATCCTATTTAATTTAATCTTAAACTTATCCTAAAAACCTAGTCTACACCCATCACTTTCATCCTTCTAAGCCTACCCACTACTTAATCCCACTTAATCACCCTAAACACCTTTCTAATCCCCCTTTTAATCCTAATTGTGTTCTCACACATATGTGAGGAAAACTCACACTTTCCACACTCCTCATGCCTTCCACATCTCTTACACCTCTATCTCTCACTCCCTTCTTCAAATTTTCTCACACATGTGTGAGAAAACTTTGAATGTTGACCACTTGCATAACTTGCCTACATGTCTCCCTTATGGAACTGATGTGAATGCCACATAGATGCCACCTCACCAAGGCCTCTCTCAAGCCTATAAGTAGAGCCCTTGTCTCAAGAATTTTCTATCTCTTTCATATGCGTTGTTATCATGCTAGTTTGGTATTAGAGCTTTCTAGTGATTTTCTAGAGTAACATTTGATACTAACCATTTGGTAGTTGATAGATTTCATTTCATCTTGCATTTTTAGATTAATTTCTTTCTTGCATTTCCATTTTCATATCCATTGGATGCTCTCAAATATGGCCACTTTCATAGCCATTTTTTGAAGTATTCTTCACTCATTTAGCATAGGTTCATTCTCATATTTGCATTTCCTATCAAGAGATTCACTATAGTTGTGTTTTGGGAGAGCACACCAACATCCCTCCAATAAAACACACACCAACAAGGCCTCTCATGGGTGCCTTTGTTGAGCTATTGAGGTTGCATGAGAATTTGGTCTTTTGGTTGCTTTGAGTTGCAAAACTCAAGAAAGTGTTAGTTATACTTTATTTTATTGTGAATACTTGATAGATTCTATTGTAGCTAACATTTTCTTATTTTCTATTGCTTCCAATAGGTAGGTTTTCTTGCATACATTTTGGCACACTCGATGGGACCCACATCCTTGTTTTCCTTTCAAAAAATCATAACTTGTCACCAAGACTCATGCATTGTCATCTGCACAACATGTAATGTTCTCTATGTTCTATCTTCTCTGTAGACTAGCGTTTGCATAGATTGATGTTTCCACCTTACCACTTTAAGCCGACCTATCCTATATTAAAACCTAGTTCAGGTGTCTACATAACTTAATCTGCCATCTACATGGTGGGTAGATCTAAACTTGCTAAAAAGCTTGACTATCATCTGTGTTATATACATTTTCGTCTCCATTGTGGGTGGACTTGAGCTTGCTAAAAAACCCAATCATCATCTATGTAGTTTACTTTGTTGTCTGTGACCCATAGTTCTATCGTCTATGACCCATAATTCTATTATTTATGATTGTTGTTCTGTTGTCTGCATTGTGTGCTAAAGATTTTTTTCGTCTATGAGTTTTAGCATCTACAAACCTATTTTGTTGTATGCATCAAACAAAGTTGCCACTAGCCTACAAACCATACACCATATACTTTGTCATCTATGTGTTTTAACATCTATGCAGTTCTATCATCTATGTCTATCAACTATCATCTACAATCTTTAATAGTTTTATTAAATTTTAAACACATTATTCATTGAATGATTGTTTATAGGGGTTTCTAACAAATTTACATTGCAAGAAACAGACATTGGAAGACTTAAAAACAAACACATAGTGATTTTTATCACTTAGGAAATTTGTAATAATTTTTATCACTTTAAAGGATTAATGAACTTGTATGAATAACCATTTTATCCTTGGATGTATGTTACAAATTAACATGTAAAATCCAAACGCACTCTTGAATGCTTTAAGAAAAAAAATTACATCCAAATTTGAATGCCTTACGAAAAATTTACTCATATTTTATTAGAATGCATGTTTAGGATAGAAAACACACTCTTGAATGCCTTAAGGAAATTGACATTCTTTCATTTGAATGTATGTTTAGGATAGAAAACTCAATCTTTAATACCCTAAAGAAATTGACATGCTTTTCATTGGAATACATGTTAAGGATAGCAAACACACTCTTGAATGCCTTATGGAAATTGACATGCTTTTATTGGAATGGATGTTTAAGATATCAAACTCAATCTTGAATACCCTAAGGAAATTGACATGTTTTTCATTAGAATGAATGTTTAGGATAGAAAACGCACTCTTGAATGCCTAAGGTTAATGAAGCTTGTGATGAAACATTTATGTTTGGTGCTTAAAGTGAACTCACACACTCTTGATTGATTTAAAGAAAATTGGTTTCATTTTTAACAATTTGCTTATGTTCATGCTTGATTTAATTTTGTTAATGAATACACACTTTTAATTTATGCTGATGATATTTTGAAGTTGGAAAGAACAATGCATACTTAAACATGAGTGTATTCAAGAGTAGACTACAAAACTTAAAGCTTCATTGGGAAAGAACAAGTGTCTTTTAACCCTGAGGTCACTTACATATTCTCTCCTCTCATGCCTTCGGGTAATCTTGAGTGCACAAGAAATAAGTGATTTTGTTTTCTTTTTCTAGGAGGCTTGCTTGGGGATTTTATCATCGCTTGGGATGACCTCAACTCTAGTGTTCTAGCAGAGTATAAGAATTAGGAGGTGAATCAAAAGACACCTCTCTTGGAAGTAAAATCTTGTCACTCTTGGCTAAGCCCCAAAGAACTTTATATGTTTGGGAAGTAAAGGCAAAGATTTGGGTTACCGTCTCCCCCCAACTATTTGGCATTATTTTCTTTCATCTAGAGATGTGGGCCTCACATACCTTATGTATATTGAGGACATCCTCTAGATAATTTTGTACATCCTAGTGGTAGCCCTACTAGGATTGTTGATGTGTTCTACATGCCTAATTGTTTAAACATTCAAAACCAACACCAAAAAATCAAACAAGTTCAAAATGAATGAAATTGTGAGCTAAAATTTTAGTGAGTGAAATAGTGGTTGTAGACACCTAAATCTGATTACACCGCTTCAGTAATCTTATTTAGCTATCTCTAAAGGCATCATTAATTAAATTCTTATTTAATTAATCCTTTTGCCATCCCCTAACTGATTAATTTAATTAATCATCTATAGTCCTAATTGATCAATCAAATAACCCATTATTTATCAATTAATCCTATTCTCCTATCTAATTCCAAAACCCTCATTTATTAAATAAATCTATTTGATAAATAAAGCCCTCAAATCTAATAAGCCCTAAACTATCCTAAATCCTCCATTTAACCTAATCCACCCCATCCACCCATACTAACCAAGCTTAGCCACTAACTCACCCACCCTCATTAAATTCCATCCACTTTCATATCTCTAACATCCCTAATCTAATCCTAAATCACCTCTAATCCCACCCCTAACCTTGTCACATTCCCTAAGAAAGCTTAAGACTTTCCTAAGCCAAGAAAAGTCAACAATCTCAACTCACTCAAAAATATCCCAACCACTAAGCCTTCAATGCTCTTACAAAGCCATAAAAGACTCGTACAAGCCCATTCATTTCTCTTACAAGCCATTATGAAGGATCTTTATGAAGATATTATCCCTTGAGCCTCCTTTGTTGACTCATCCTTGCCCCTTTCTCCATCCACTCACCCTGTGACATGTGTCACTCCCTAATTGGCTATAAGGACACACAATCCATGTGCTCTCCTCTCATGCAATCTAAGCCCTAAATGAGCTTTTCCCCATCCTTGCATCTTAGCCCTCAAACCCTCAAGCCCTTAGCCTATAAATTGGATCCCCTCCCAAGCCATTTCATCACAATCCTTGAGCTAAAGTTATAATGCCATTTTGAGAGCAAGTTTTACATCAAATCCATTTACCCAAGCCAAAATCCATCAAGAACACCATTGAAGCTAGTTTGAGAAGCCTTGAGCATACATACCAATCCTCTACTTAGACTCATCTACAAAGCAAAGAGCTAATTCCTATTGGGAGAGTCCACTCATTTGGCTCACATTCCTAATTAGGGATTCCTCTTTAGTCTCTCATATATGTTATATTGATCTTGTTAGTTAATGCTTTGTTTCTTTAGATAGATTAGTGTTTCTTGCTAACATATTAGTGTATACAGTGGTAAGTGGATCCTCTTGACTCACAATTATTTTCATAAGTTCTATATTGATTCTAGCATTTGAAATTGGTTGAGTCTAGTTATAGCTTATTGCAAATTTTTTGTGCTTGACACTGGGTCTTATTTTGTTCTTGCAATGACCAAAAAAGTTAGACATAAGAAGGTCAAATTGTCCAAAACATTTTCCTACAAGGAAAGAAAAAACCTAGTACATGGTGATAAACAATTCTGGTATGCTAACAATGATATCTAGAAAGAAGAAGCTAAAGAAGATTTTTACAATAGAATTGAATACAATGCTAATCTTCGAAATTGGCCTACCTTCCCTAGAGTAAACCCAAGGTTTTTATTCCCAATAAGTGAGGATTGAGTTAACTGTATGAGTGACCATAACACCTTTCTTTTCTGCATCAACCCCATTTCACATGCTTCTAGTCTTCCATTTTCAAAATTTCCTCTAGAGAGCTTGATCACTTGAACCTTGAAACTTTGGCATAGAACACCTTCCAAGATCACAACACTAGACCTTTATACATAAGCAAACACCTATCACTCATTTGGGATCACAAGTCCATCTCTAAATAGTGGGTAGTAAATTGGGTGTCCTATCTTGCCTAAAGATCACTTGACCATCTTTGATAGGAGAAAGATACATTTATCCTATAATCATACTCCATTTACTAAATCAAGGTCTTTTGTTTACACTTAGGTTGTTGGCCCCATTTATTGCATAAGGTTTAGCATCTCTCCTTCACATCCTTCTCTTTATTTCATAATCTATCATCCATTGGTTTGGTCACTATTGTATGGTACATACACAATCTAGTAGATTCACATTTAACCCCATGTCTCATTTGTTGGAATCATTGAGGCAAAAAGAGATGGAAAATCCTTTTCCTCCACACACAACATCATTGGGGGGAACATTTCCCTCTAGTTCAAACTTTGGTATGCCTAGCTTAGCATCCACACAAGAACCAGAAGATCCTTTTTGCAACACAAGTTTGGGAAGTAATGACAAAGAAGTATACTAAGAACAAGACACTATTGACAACAACAATATCCCTAATGATGTCTAAACATTCCTTATAGATCCATACAATGTTAAAATGATGGAAAAATCTATTAGGGAAAACAAGACTAAGATCTTCCTGAACTTGGTTAAAGATGGTGTTAATGTCCCTATGAGTTTTGATGAGAGCACCTTGTTTAGACAGATTAGGAAAGGTGGTGCTCCCGTATTACCAAACACAACCCAAGCATCTAGCATTGAGCCCATAGTGACAACTAGTGCTACATCCACATCAAGTGGCACCATACAACCATCATTCCAATTAAATGTGGAACATATCCAAAAAATCATTAGTGCCATGCCCAACACTACTATGCATGTTAGTATTCAGCAGTCCACCTTAATAGGTCCAACTATAGGATGCTTAAACATTGGGCAAGTGTCTACTCAACATATGGAAATTTCAATGCAACCAATGTATTCCTCTTATTCACAAATTCCAACAAGTATGGTGAAAACATTTGTGCCAATTTCAATGACTTCGTATCAATACATTGGCCAAAGTGGAGTGCTTCCACCACCTCACAATAATTTTGGAACTATTTATAACTTGGGAGGTGGATTTATGAATTCCCAATAGTCACAAGTGCAACCAAACCAATATTTAGCCCAGCAGTTGCATGAACTTCAAAACTTGGTGCATAGCATGAGCAGCAAAGGGGTGAAGGATTTCTCTTTTGAGGAAGTTTGTCCCTTTCCATTTAATAGATCCATTAGCATGATACCATTCCCACAAAACTTTGGGATTCCTAAATTTTACAAATACATAGGAGAAACATGTCCTATCACACATCTTGAGGAATTCTTGGTTTTGTGTCAAGAAGTAGCCTATAATGAGGATTATCTTAAGAGGCTCTTCACACAAAGTCTTGGAGGCCCCACACTAGAGTGACTAATGAACTTACCCAAGGGTTCCATTACCTCTTTCAATAATTTAACAAGGAATTTTTTAGCACAATACTCTTACAACATTGAACACCATGCCTCATTAAGTGATTTGTGCAACAGAAAACAATGAAATGGTGAAACATTTGCCAACTTTCTACAACAATGGAGGCATCTTTCTAATAACATGCCCTATAAAATTGAGGTTCCCACCTTGTGGATATATTTATCAAAAACTTGATACCAGAGATGTATTTTCACATGAAGATGGCTAGTCCTGAAGACTTTGCTACATTAGTCAAGAGAGGCAAGAGCATTGAAAATGGGCTTTTAGATAAAGGTGTCATTAAACATTATAGCTCATCATCCTCAAACAATTATGCAAACAACAATAGAAAACCCAAATTTTGGTCCAAAAACAAAGGTATCATACATGATGGTGTCACTGATGTTAAAAGTGTACAAAACCTTCAAAGAGGAAACAACAACAACTATCATAATCAAAACAACAATAATTCAAACCATGACCATCAAAAATCTCATAATCAAACACAAATTTTCCCTTGCAACAAAAACAATACCAATAGCAATTGCAACTATGACTATAATTGGAATAGGAAGTTCACTAACTTTCATGAGCCCTTGGATACCATATTCCAAAAACTAGTGGATCACAATTTGATGGTGTTTCCAACACACAGCCCTTTGATGAAAATCAACCCAAATCAAAATGGTATAGGTAAAATGAATATTGAAAATACTATCGCATCAAAGGACATGACACAAACAAGTGTATAAAACTTAAAGTCTTCATTAAAAATCTCATCGATGATGGGGAAATTGAGGTAGAAGGAGGACCACCCTCTAAAAATGCTAAGCTGAAGATATTTCAAAAGCCATTTCCTAACCACAACAATGACAATAAAAACAATGAAAACAACAATAGGAACAATGCAAATCATGCTTCCGCATCAAATGCATTACCTTATGACTATTCTACTAATCACATATTAGGGTTTGACTCCTTGTGTGGTAAAATAGAAACCAATGATATATGTGGTTTTGACTCCATTTGTGGCCACATTGAAGAACTAGACACTCATGTGAATACCCTTGTCCTATAAGAAGAAAATAGTGATGCAACCACTCGACAAGGAAGAATCACTTTGAAAGCCACCACTCCCAACTCCACTAATCCATCAGTTCCACATGCACCTATTGCACCATACACCTCGCAAAGGCCTGCTTCTCTCTATGATGTGTTGTCCCAATTAGGCAAGAATCTTGTACAAATATCCATTCTAGAGATCCTAACCACATCACCCATCCACAAAGAAATTTTGGAGACTGCACTTTTAGAGTCTCATGTTCTTGAAAATATTAATGCCTCCCAATTCACTACCATGATTGGAACCCTTGACACACAACAAAACCTTATCTTTATAGACAAATATTTCCAAGGTCTTGATCCCCACCATATTTTTTCGCTCCACATTGAAGTCCTTATATAGCTACATAAGATTAAAAGAGTCCTTATAGATAATGGATCCAGTTTGAACCTATGTAGATTGAAGATGATACATTTCTTGGGGCTTCTAGAAGACTTCCTAGATGTCAATAAAAGGATAACAATCAAAGCATATGATGAAAGAGAAAGAGAATCAAAAGGAGTTATCATGTTACCACTAAAGGTTGGGCCAACCATCATAAATACTGAATGCTATGTCCTAGACTTGGATTTTCCATATAACATTTTTCTTGGTCAACCTTGGATACATAAACTAAAAGTGGTACCACCTACCTGTCATCAATGCTTGAAATTTCCTTGCCAAGGAAGAGAGGTCATGATTCCAAGTGATCCCACACCTTTTGCCATTTGTAAAAGATTGGAAGGTGCACCAACAAATTTTTTTCCAATCAGTGAGTTTACTAAGGTTATACATAAGCCTCTCACAATAATAGAATCATCTTCCACAATAGTGACAGAGTTGTCCAATAATGATTCCAATTCCCATAAAGAAAAAGAAAAGGTGGAAGATACTAAGGTCAATACTGCAGGAAAGAAGGTTACTTTTACTGATTTAGGAATGGGAGAGTAGAAGTTTGAAAATGCCTTTTGTGTTGGAAAACTACCACTCTCCCCCCATTACTTTGGAGAACCTTTATAATTACCACCTCCTACTAACAAGGATACTATGCATGTTAATAAAATAACATTTGAACATTGGGGTTCACTTAGTGATGAACATATGGAATCTAATATCCTAGATTGGCTATATTTTGATGGGAAAGATGAACCTATGGAATTCCCCAAGGATAAGTATGTTAAGGCCCCTCCCATTATAAAAAACATGGGATATCATAGTACCGGCCTTGGACCTAAAGAAGATGGAATCAAACAACCCCTAAAGGCTAATAGTTATCCTAAAAGATGTGGTTTGGGCTCCATTAAACTCAAGGTGTCCTTTGCTGACAACTATTGTATGGTTGAATCTGATTCTAAGACTGAAGAGGAGGAACTCTTTGAAGTACCCTTCCAATACATTGAGGATGACCTAGATAACCATATCCATGTCATTACCATAACTAACATTTCATCTACTGACCTACCTCTCACCAACCTTGACATGATAGACTCAGACCTTCAGCACCACTAGCTCTCAATATTTGTAACTCTGACAAAGTAGTGATGGTACTCTTTGGCCTTAAGAATCTTCAAGATTACAAACATGAGATCCAATACAATGAGGAAGCCTACCTTGGTAGCCAAGTCAAATCTCTTAGTCACAAAAGTGAAAAAGGAAATAAAAATGGAAAAATAAAAGAAACATCCTCTAGTGAAAACTCTTTTAGGGCACTTTTGGATGAAGAAAAGATAAAATAAAGGATGCATCTTCTGGTCAAAACTTCCTAGAGGTGATAGAAGAGGGAGAGGTTGACTCACCATTCAAATCTTTGCCACCAAAAAATTCATCTATTTTGAATGAGGACACTGTTCCAGTCAATTTGGGCACAGAGGATAATCCACAAATCACCTACATTGCAGCTACCTTAAGTCCCAAAGAGCAAAAGGAAATGACTAAATTATTGAAAAAGGGTAAAATCAATTTTGCATGGACAGACAAAGACATGCATGGCTTAGACATAGATTTGGTTGTGCATCACTTGATAGTAGATCCCAAGATTAAACCAGTGAAGCAAAAGTTGCACAAAATGCATCCTAAGGTAGCACTTTTAGTCAAGGAAGAATTGAAAAAAATGTTAGAGGAAAAGTTTATATACCCTATTGATTATCCTAAGTAGGTCTCCACCATTTTTCCTATAGGAAAATAATTTGGGCTCATCCACATTTGTTCATATTTTTGATATTTAAATCTCACATTTCGTAAGGATGATTTTCCACTTCCTAACATAGACATCATAGTGGATTTGACTACCAGACATGAGATGTTGTCTTTGATGGATGGTTTCTCCAATTATAACCAAATCAAAATTGCAGAAGAAGATTAACATAAAATGACATTTACCACCCCATGGGGAACATTTTGTTATCAAATCATGCCTTGTGGCTTGAAGAATGTCGGCACCACTTATCAATGCTCAATGACTACAATATTCCATGATCTTCTACATGTCATAATGGAGGACTATGTTGATGAAATCCTAGGAAAATTAAAGACACGTGATTCTCAAATTAATGTGATGACCACCATTTTTTAAAGGTTAGAGAAATATAAAGTGCACCTTAATCAGAAGAAATGTGTTTTTGGGGTCAAATCAGGCAATTTGATAGGCTACATTGTGTCAAGAAGAGGTATTGAGGTAGATCCCACCAAAGTAAAAGCCATCATGGAAATGCCTCCACCTACCACATTGAAACAACTCCATAGTTTTTAGAGAAAGTTACAGTTCATCAAATGATTGGTAGCCCAGTTAGCAGATAAGGTCCATCCAGTTCAACATTTTATTTGCAAAGACACTAAGTTTCAGTGGGATTGCCTATGTTAAAAAGCATTTGAAAAAATTAAGGCATACTTGGCTAATCCTCCACTTTTAATCCCTCTAATTGTAGGATGACCATTGATCCTATAAATTTTAGCCACTTTAGTTGCCTTAGGTGCCCTTTTGGTACAACTAGATGACAATGGTAATGAGCAAGCTATATACTATCTCAGTCAAACATTAGTTGGCTATGAGTTGAATTACACTACTATTGAGAGAGCTTGTTTGGCCATAGTCTTTTGTATGCAAAAACTACACCATTATATGATTAATCATACTACAAGTCTCATTGCCAAAATAGATCCACTCAAATATTTTCTATCAAAAGCCTCCCTCATTTTTTGATCTACAAAATGGGTTTTGATTTTGAGTGAATTCGACATTATTTATAAAGAGTGCAAGGCCATTAAGGGAAAAGTAATTGTAGATCAGCTTGTTGAAGCTCCTCTTCCAGGAGACCATCCCATAGTCATAGACTTTCCAAATGACACAATTATGACTGTTACTCCTAGTACACATTGGAAGTTATTTTTTGATGGTTCCTTCACACAAAAGGGATTGGGGGTAGGAATTTTTTTTTTTACACTGCAAGGAGACCTCATTCCTAAGTCTTATAAAATATTGTTCCCTTGCACATATAATATAGCTGAGTATGAAGGATTAGTTACAAGGATACATTAGGCTATCAAATGGAATATTTAAAACCTCCTTATCTTTGAAGACTCACAATTGGTCATTAAACAAGTGATAGATGAATGCCACACAAAGGATCCAAATTTGTTGCCATATCGTAGAATAGTTGAGGATCTTAAACAACACTTCTAAGAGATAGTCTTTTAGCAGATACCAAGGGCTAACAACAAAGTAGTAGATGCTATGGCTAACATTGCCTCCATGGTTGCCATGCCTAAATATAGTCCTAAGTGTGAGTTTCTTGTTGAGAATCTTTCTATTCCTGCTTATGAGTAAAATGATTTAGAGTTGGTGTGTGAGATTGTCAGTCTTGAGTCTCCATGATATGCTGAAATTTTACCCTATCTACATCATAAACCATTCTCATAGCCCTCACCTTGAATCAAAATAAAACCTTCATCCGTTGCACTACTCGATAGACTATCCTAGGTGGTACACTTTTCCAAAAACACTTTGATGGAACCCTCCTCCAATGTCTCAGTTTAGACGAAGCCAAAATAGCATTAGAAGAGGTCCACCAAGGAATTTTTGATGCCCATTCCAATGGCCTTACATTAGCAAAAAAGCTCCTTAGAACGGGTCACTATTGACCTACTATGGAAGCAAATGCCTATCATTTTGTGAAGAGACATGTTCCTTGTTAGCAACATGGTGATTTGATACTCGCCCCTGCCTAAGACCTCCAACCCACCATTACCCCATGGACCTTTTCCCACTGGGGATTTGATCTTGTTGGTCAAGTATACCCAAATTCCACAAATGGCCACAAGTATATTATTGCCACCATTGCGTACTTCAAAAAGTGGGTCAAGGCTATCCCATTAACCTACACCACCAAAAAATAGATTTTGAAGTTCATCTTGAACTACATTATCTGTCATTTTTTTATACCTCAAGATATCATGATTGATAATGGAATGCCTTTCAAAAATTAGGAAGTTGCCACATTATGTAGGAAATTTGGAATTTCTAGGCATTTCTCCACCAAATACTACCCCCAAGGCAATATCCAAGCTAAAGCTACTAATAAAACCATTTTGAAAATCTTAAAGAAAATCGTTGATGTAGCTAGCCATGACTCAGACCTCCAAATTGCTCCCACCCTTTGGGCCTACCATACCTCCATTTTCACCCCCATAAGAGTCACTCCATTTTCCCTTGTTTATGGTTCTAATGCTATCTTTCCCATCGAAATTGAGTTCTCTTCCCTCAGAATCTCTCTCAAGAATTTGATGTCTAAAGAAGAATACTGAGTTGCTTACTTAAAAGAGTTGCAACTCCTCAATGAGAGATGCCTAAATTACCTAAACCACCTCCACATGTATTAAAATTTCCTTTAGCTTCAATATCACAAAAATTCAAGCCACAAGAATTTGAGGTGGGTGACTTAGTTTTGCAACATAACATGAGGAATCTCTAGAATTGTGAAAAGAAAGGAAAATTTGAAGCTAATTGGCTTGTTCCATTTATCATTATAGCCAAATATGGTTTTGGGGCATATCAAATTGCCACTCCAAAGGGAGATCCATTTGTTGAGCCTATAAATATCCAACATCTTAAGCAATTCTATGCTTGTGTCTTGTAGTTCTTGTACAGTGTTGTTATAGTCCCACAAAAATACAAAAAGAAAAAAAAAAATTTAGAAAAATCCAAAAAAAATCATAAAATGTTCCTTAAAAAAGACTAAAAAGAAGAAAAAGTTCGTAAAAAAAGTATTTTGGTCCATTATCTATAAGGCTTGTTTCACTTCATCCCATTCCACAATTTCATCTTCCTATTTATGCAAAGTCCTATCTAACTTATGCTTTTCATGCATCTTATAAAAAAGACCTCTTGTTTGTGAGGCTTCATTTCACTCCCATTTTTTCCAAATACCTCTAGTCCACGAGGCATTTTCCCATCAAGTTTTTTTCCCAATCCCATCACACTGAGCTTTTCCCACAATAGTGACCACAACAGGACTTAAACAAAATCACCTTTTAGACTTAATGATATAGGAAACTTGTTCTTTTCATAGCCCTTGCCAACAAACTATTTTTGATAACCAACATCAAACAAAACACACTTTCTTATGATGGACCCTTCCTATACATGGTAGTACGACATTCACCTCTAGACCTTAAGGTTCTTGGCAGGAACTGTGGACTGAATGACTACTTTCTCATGAGGTCTCTTTTTGGTTGATTTCATTTTGTATGTTAGTGGAAGCCTTTTATGGTGTGCCTTGATCTTCCATATTTTGGTTGTACCTAAATTGCTCTCATTGACTACATGCATTTTTTTTGGTATGATCTTTTTTTGAGGCTTTACTACATATTTGTTAGTTTTAGGTTATGTTTATGCATTGTGCAATGGGGGCAACGGGTTAGAACACATTCCACCAAAGATCCCTAAAAAGACTTTTGGTATACCTAGACCTCTCTAGGGTGTATATGACATTTTCTCCATCATAACTATGTAAACTACACCTATTGTTCTAAAGTCTCTAGTCCACACAAAGGAGCCTTGTCATTTATGCTTCTATAGTATAAAATGCATAAACTATTTTGCAAAATCAAACTAAGGTGTTCTCTTTCATATAAACACAACTGAATCCCTTGGTATCATGTAGTTAGGGTTCATGTAGTATAAAGTTTCATTGAGCCCTACTTGAAACAAGGGTCCTAGTTATTTCTACACTCCTATGCTATGCTACTTGGTTCTTACTAGTGAGGAGTTTTTGCACATGTCCATGCATTAGGTTCATTCATGTTACATTTTCATATTTACATTTTAGGTTCAATCATTTCACTTTGCATTTAATAGTTACTGACATTTTAGGATACATTCATTGTCATCTTTCATTAGGTATTTTTATTCATTATTAGATTGCATCATTAGTCTATTACATTAATTAATTACATGCATCCATTCTAAACATCATATCTAGTGGCATATACATCATAAAACCATCTCACAATACATATAGTGCATCCATACATGTAAAAATAACACAATGTATACATCTCATAGTCGTCAGTAAACCTGCATCATACACACATTAGACATCATATATAAATCATAGGCAACATCACATCACACGCATCCTGCATCACAAATGTTAGTATCCATATCATAGATATCATATGCATAAACCATAATCATACATGTACACATAGGCCCATTGAATCATGTCATATATATATATATATATATATATATATATATATATATATATATATATATATATATATATATATATATATATATATATATATCAAAAGAATAAAGGTCTGTATAGTTTGTATACAAAAGAATCATGTAGTATCATTATTTACATATGCATCATAAAAAACCCACTACATCTGCACCTCTATCAAAACTACTCATTATACAAAATCAAGAAGCTAGCTATGAGGGCCCAGCCCCCTTGTACCCCCACCTCATGGAGGTCAAAATTGTCCCATAGACTGCTTTGATCTGTCCCTACCTTCTATAGTCCATGAGCTTGAGGCTACCTAAAAATTTGGCTACTATTAATTAGCAAGGATGGCATCATGATACCAGGACTTGTAATAGGCCACCTCTCAAACTGGTCATGTCTCTACTTAGTGAGTTGCCATTTTTTCCTGCATAACCACCATAGCTACCTTAGGCTACACCACTTGTCTTGCTATGTCCCACTATCTATGATACTCATCTAGCTAGGCTTGATGGGTGTCCTAGTCTACCCATAGTGTCACCACCTCTTGCCGAAGGGCCTCTATCTCTATGCACTCCTCAACATCCTCCTCCATCTTGAAGTTGGCAAAATTGTTGACATCAATCTATGTATGTAGGGTTGCCAAAGCCTCCTATGTACTATCCACCCTAGCCCTTTGTGCTTGCACCTCTACCTATAGTGCCACTAGGGCTTGTTGTGTACTATCTACCCATGCTCGCTCTACCTATGTCTCACCCTAGGGTCAGGCAACCTCTATCCATAGACTATCCAGCTCTACCCTAACCATTTCTACATCCTTTGGCATTGGTGTCCCCTATAGTTGTGGCCCTAGAAGCACCTATACTTGTGGCCTTGGTAGCACCTATACCTATGGCTCTTGTGGTGGCCCCTATGCTGGTGCCCTCCTCGCATAGGCTTCATGCCCTTGCAGTCCCTCCTATGCCCCTTGTGCTGGCAATGGCATCATCACTACCTATCCACCATATCTTATGCCATCACCCTCTCCCTGTGCCTACTCTACTAGTGGTGGTGCTTCAGGCACTATTAAATGGATTGGTTGGTGTGCTATCCACCACTGGGCATAAGTTGGTGTCATCCTTGCATCACCTGTATCCTGTCCGTGGACCCAGAGCACTGGCTACATAGATTTCCAAGAGATTTGTGCCAACTGCAGGTTGTACCCATGACCCCATAACCTACCATACTCTCATGATACCATAGGATATAATAATCTATCTAGAACTGCATCTTGTATCCTTCTAAAATATCTCTACACCCTAGAGGGCATATATCACATGATGACATGCATTGAGCATCCAATGTGCCAGTAGTCTATCTGCATATACAAGAGATACCTTTGATCCTCTAAGTCATCCTCTCCTCCAACTACCAACATGATATCCCATCATTCTACTCCATCATAAGGGCTCCAGTCGAACATAATGATCTCATCTAGGCACTTGTACCAAAATCCCATAGACTCCATGGAGATATACTGAATGGGTGGCCTATATCTACAAGCAAATGGCTTCCCAGGCTTTCTGGTCTCTCATATGATGATTGATCGTGTGACACCATTGTGCTCCCATGACCATACCATCAAAAATATTAACCCTGACCCCATAGTCCTCTGTGCTCTATAAGCACACATATGTAAATCATGGTATAACTCTACTAGAATAGTCTAGCCCCAGTAGTAAACTGCACTATCCTCCTATACCAAGGTACTAAGCACCCATGTCCATCCAATGGTAAAATTATACCTAGCATGGTTTGGCACCATCCTCTAGATGAGCAATGCAACACATACGACCAATCAGGGCAATTGCTACTCTAGTGCATCCCTCTAGGTGAGCCATGATCTTTGAATAGGTAGTCCTATCATTGCCTACCAAAGCACTCTTGTAGAAAGGGATCTGCACCCTCCAATACATATTTGGGATACATCCCTTGAATGGACACTCATAGTATATGCCATACATCAAGTAGAGTAACCATCACCTCTCTAGTAGGAAAATGGAAGCTAGATGTCAGAGTATGCCATCTCTCTATTAGTGTTGATAGCTATTTTGAATGAGCTCACAAATTAGGCCACTCATGTACATGCTCTAGCCTGCATAGCTACATGTATCCCCACTCTGCATCTGTCAATCTCTCCTCCAGCACCATGGTCAGAGGATAGTACTCCCTCGACCAAAATACCATTATCTCCTCTTTTAACATAGACATGCAGATGGTAAGTTCCTTTATCTTATAACTACCCCCTATATGGGGCATCCTCTCCTACCCTCTATCAATTTGTCCCAATTGGCGAAGACATGAATTTGCGTAGATGCCAATTCATGCTAACATTGATCGATGTAGACACCAATCCATAGAGATGCTGATTGGTGTAGATGTCGATCCATGGAAATGTTGGTCAATGCAAATGCTGATTAGCATAGATGATAGACTATGGAGATGCCTTTTTAGGATCTTCAGTGGTTGCATAGATGTTAATTTCCCACCAGCAACTACTATTCTATCATCTATGGAGATGACAATAGGAAGATTGTCATATTTGCCCTAATTTTCCCCTCTTTGTCATCTGCATAGATGACAAGATGTATCCTATCATCTCTGAGGACCTCCCCATCCCCTTTTTTTCATCTACACAGACAATAGGATAGATCCTATAGTCTCTACAAACATCGCAATCTCTGTTTGTCATCTACATAGACAACAGTCTTTGCCTTGACCACATTTTTGTCCTATGTACAGCACAATAAATTCTCCCTAGCCTACCAAAATGAATTCTTGACAAGGTGGATTAGTAGACTCACCTATGGGACCATCTCTGCTAGTCTTCAATGCTCTTGGATATTCTCGCCAAGCTATAAAATCTCAATTGGGTCCATCTTTTGCTCTGGTCTCTACTCTCTAGGTGTGCAAATTACTCTTCCTTGAGCCCATTGGAGACTTACATATGCCCTCCAAGACCCTTTTTTTTGAGCTCGTGTCCTTTTTGAGCCACGTCAGTCCCCTATTTTTCCCCACAAGTCATGCAATGTCTTCATTTATTCCCTTTTTTCTCATCTCCTTTCTTTCAAAGACCTTTTTGGAAAAATTGCTCAAAATTTATTTTTTGCACAATTTTCATGAGGGGGCACCCTCCTCCTCTGTTGTTGCTAGGACTCCTATCCTTTTTGGTGCAACCTATATTTTCTTTTCTTTGATATAATGTCATCTTGACATCACATCAAAGAGGGGCAAAATGTAGATGCTTCAAATCATCCCAAACACTATATTAATTTATTTAATATTTCCCTTGACATTATAATTGATTATTTAAAAGTTAATTATATTTATCATATTCTTCTACTTAGTTAATTAAATTTATTTAATTAAATAGGTTCACTTTCCTAATGTATTTAAATTTAATCTAAATACTTCCATCCCTAATGTGTTAAATTTATTTAATGCATGATACTCCATAAATCCCCATTTTAAATAAGTTTTATTTATTTAATTCCCTCCATCTCCATTAAATTCTCTAAGCCTATAATTAAATTAAATCCTATTGAATTTAATCTTAAACTTATCCTAAAAACCTAGTCTATACCCATCACTTTCATCCTTCTAAGCCTACCCACTACGTAATCCCACTTAATCACTTTAAACACCTTGCTAAACCCCCTTTTAACCCTAAGTGTGTGCTCACACATGTGTAAGGAACTCTCACACTTTCCACACTCCTCATGCTTTCCACACCTTTGTCCCCCACTGCCTTCTTCAAGTTTGCTGACACATGTGTGAGCAAACTTTGAATGTTGACCACTTGCATAGTTCCAACATGTCTCCCTTGTGGCACCTATGTGGATGCCACATAGATGCCACCTCCCCAAGGCCTCTCTCAAGCCTATAAATAGAGCTCTTGTCTCAAGAATTTTCCATCTCCCTCATATAAATTTTTATCATGCTAGTTTGGTATTAAAGCTTTCTAGTGATTTTCTAGAGTAGCATTTGATACTAACCATTTGGTAGTTGATAGATTTTATTTCATCTTGCATTGTTAGATTAGTTTCTTTCTTGCATTTCCATTTTCATATCCTTTCAATGCTCTCAAACATGGTTGCTTCCATAGCCATTGTTTGAAGTATTCTTCACTTATTTATCATAGGTTCATTCTCATATTTGCATTTCCTATCAAGAGATTCACCATAGTTGTGTTTTGGGAGAGCACACCAACATTCCTCCAATAAAAAACCCACCAAAAAGGCCTCTCACGGGTGCCTTTGTTGAGCTATTTGATGTTTCATGAGGACTTTTTCTTTTGGTTGCTTTAAGTTGCAAAACTCAAGCAAGGGTTAGTTATGCTTCATTTTATTTTGAATACTTGATAGATTCTTTTGTAGATAACATTTTCTTACTTTCTCTTGCTTCCAATAGGTAGGTTTTCTTGCATATAGATATATATTGAGAAGCCTAAAGGTTTTCCTTTATTAGAAGAATAAGAAATGATATTTAGGCTAAAGAAAGATTTATATGGTCTAAAGAAAGTAACTAGAATCTGGTATGCAAGGTTGGATAGTTATTTGGCAAAGCTTGGATTTTCCAAAGGTATGGAAGACAGTAACTTGTATATGAAAGAAGTTGAAACTAGTTTGCTAATTATTGTAATATTTTTTGATGACATCATTTTTTGAGGTAATGATGAAGCAAGTGATAATTTTTCTAAAGAGATGAGGAATGAGTTTGAAATGAGCATGATAGGAGAAATGAAGTTGTTCCTAAGATTGCATATTGATAGAACAATGATGGTATTTTCATTTCACAAGATAAGTACTTGAAATATTTGTTGAAAATATTTGGTTTTGAAAGTTGTAAACATATTGGTACACCTATGGTAACTGGTCACAAGTTATCCAACAAAGATGAGACACCTACAATAGAAAAGAAGAAGTACAGATTGAGGAATGGAGGTTTGCAATATTTGACTCACACCAAACTAGATATAGAAAATGTAGTTGGGATTGTAGCTAGATTTCAAGTTGATCCTAAGGAATATCATTTTGTAGTAGTTAAGAGAATATTCAAATATTTAAAAGTGACATCTAACTATGGAATTTTGTATGAAAGACTGAGTGATTTCACTCTATGTGCATATACTAATGTAGATTGGGTAGAAAATATGGATGAAAAAAAGAGAACCAATGGTGGAATTCTTTCTTGGAGGAAGATTGGTTTGTTTGAGCAAGAAACAAGATTGTATTTCACAAAGTATTGATGAGGCAGAGTATGTTGCAGCAACATATAACTATAATCAAGTTATGTGGATAAAGAAAATGCTAAAGGATATTAGAATTGAGTTTGAAGAACATGTTATCATTTACTATGATAACATAAGTACACTTAGTATGTCTAAAAATAATGTATTTCATTCTAAGACTAAGAATATATCTATTAGGTATCATATAATAAGCAAGAAAGTAGCAAAAAAGTATATTAGATTGGAGTATGTGAGTACTAAAGATTAGATTGCAGATATCTTTACAAAGCCTTTACCTAAAGATACTTTGGATTACTTGAGAGGTATGCTTGGTATTATGCCTCTACCTACATCTAAGTAGATGATACAAAGAGTGCATTAATATGGTGGTATAGAGTGCTATCATTAGCCTAGATTGAATGGTGATGCTTCCTGTATGGGGGAGTATTTGTGATGATTTGAGTCATTGAGGACTCTTGGTATTTGGTATTGAATGGTGTCTTTGGACACTCAAGCTAGTTGAAGACTTGGAGCAGCATATTAGTAATTGGTATTTATCAATTGGTATGTAGTAACATTTAGATTGAGGTCCTTGACATTGATGTCAATGCAAGAGAATATGCATGAAAAACACATCTCCTAAGGTATGGAGAAAAGCATCTCCTAAGTATGGGGGAGAGATATCTCTTTAGAGAGATTTAGAAAGATTCATAAAAAGAAGCAAGAATATGCATCTAATGTATTGTAAATTGTTTAATATGAATTAAAAAATTGATGTCTAAGAAGAAGGAGTATGCACCTATTGTTTTGATATTATTTTTAGTGTGTGGAAAATTGATGTTGGTTAGCAGGAGCAACAGAACATTGTTTGGTATTCTTGGAACTTAGATGGTTTTTTTTTCTGTGTTACCATCAATTCTAAAGGGGGATATTATTAGCATGAATGTTAATGATACTACATTGGAGGAGTATTCTAAGCATTGGAGAGTATTGACATGTTGTATTCATGGCTATGTTTTTCATTGATGTCAACATAGCACAACTTTTGCAAAGACTAGTTGAGTATCAGATATAGATCTTGATGGTATAGACAATGGTTTTATTGTTTGGTGATGCAAAATTATGGACATTTTTGAAATAGTGTACTGATGACATGGTCAAGTGCGTAGAATCTTAGTTGAAGACATACAAAAGTTATACTTGATTTAGTGAGAGCAGTTCAAAGATGAAGTATTTGGAAAGTAGTTCCTAATATTTATTTGTTATCTTACATTTGATATGTAATGAAGAAATGCATAGTCAAGAATTGACAAAGGATAGTCAGCTGATGATGTTAGCTAGTGCGCAAGCCTTAGTATCACACATGTGAAGTTTTGTATAGAGTGTGAGAAAATAGTGTTATTATAATTGTAATTAATTAATTATCTTATTATAATTAATTGGGAAAGCCTCAAGGTTGACTCAAAGAATTATTATGAAGATATGGTATAAAGGAAAGATGTTTTCCTTGTTTGTAAAGTGTATCCATTGTTGTAAGAAGGTAGAAGTGTGAAAAGAAGAGTGCTTACTAAATGCATGTAAGTGATCCAAAGGATTATTAGATGTGAGATTTGTGATATGGTTACAAGATTAGAATGAGAAAAATTTTGGTTGATAGGACAAAGAAAGAGGAAGGAATAGTATAGTACCATTCTATTATTCTATAAGGAATAATACAAAGATCATTTAGATAGTGGGTTCATTGGTCTTGCCCTTGAATTTTTTTGGGTAGTGGGTCTATTTTTCTTCCACAACTCCTAATAGGGTTGGAATCTCCTAATAGGCATTAAAAGTCATTGTAATCTCATTAAAATCATCATTTAGAGTCAAAAAGTATATTGCAATGGTTAAATTAATTACCATTCATGTATTCTTGGGTGTAGCTTACACATTGTATTAGATATTAAATATAATTGGGTAAGTGGGTGGTTTTATAACTACCCCAAACAACTACCTTGAGAAACTCTTGTTATAAGAGAGACACCATTGTAATCAAAAGGAGAGGGGAGTTTGATAGGAAGAAAAATCAATTTAGGGTGATTAGTTAGAATCTCCAAATGGCTCTATTGCAGCAACCAGAGACCCATATACTCTTGTAATCTGTAGATTATTTTTCTAATGGAAATGTACGCTTATTGTTAATGGTGTTTTAGTTTTTAATAAGTTATATCTTTACCAAATTTTTTCACAGTCCTATATTGAGGACATTAATAGTTGTGGTGGTTAGACAAAGATTTACATAGAGTCCAAAATGGTTTTGATAACCATTATAGAACTTATGATGGAATGGAAATGTTGAGTTTAGCACCTTGGTTGCTAATGAAATGTAGGAATCCAAGAGCAATGAAAAGTAGCAGTATCCTAGTCACAGCAGGAGTATGTTTGACTTTGGCTAAATCATATTGATATTTGAGAAAAAGGTGGTGGCTTCAATGATTGGAATCATGATTAGAAGAGTCTTCATGAAAAGGATTAAAGGTGGTAGCATCAAGGATTTTGCACTTGATGACAATGTGAGAAGGATGATGGTTTAATGTTGATTAAAATCTGATGTCTCTTTAATGAAGTGTGAATGTAGTTTGTGAAAAAGTGGTAGCTCCTTTAACCACTTGACATGTGAGAAGCTTATTATGTAGGATGAGAAAGGTCTCAACCGAGTGAAGAATGAAGATGATGGTGTGAAAAGTACTTTATCAACATTTGATGTTGATAAGGAAGGTGGAAAGTTTCACTAGTAAGAGGAAGAACCCAAGGGCCCCTAGCTGGAAACAAGGGGAAAGGTGGCAATCAGCTTCAAAAACATGTGTATGCTCGAGTTTTGGTAAACCCACACGAAGGTGGTAGACTTGTGTCATGAAATTTCTTATGGAGAAAGAACATGGAATTTTGATACTCATTATTCTACATTTTATTTCAAATGGAAAGGTTGTAAATACCCCATTAGATAGTTGAGCTAGAACTACAAGGTATGAGGATATCTTAATGTTTTGGGCTTAGTATTTGGTGGGTGAGTTTGACATCAGAATGACATTTGTCATATCAAGCAATAATATTATTGGTATTTGAATATTCAAGTTTGTGAGCCTCTTAATTTAATGTCTACTAAAATAATATCAAGCATATATGTAGATTTTGATGGATTCATATCTCCTCTCTACATCAAGTGGTATCAAAGTTAGAAACTCTTGAGAGAGAAAAGATTCACACCAGGATCTAACCATATGTTAGGTGTATTTCAAATTCTTGTTTTGATTTTTTGGTTGCAGATTGGTGCTAGTTTACTCAGCTACAATGAGTGGGCATGAATGTCTACCATGAGGGTCATGAGAAATGATCCAAAGGGGCCAATAATTGGTCTTGTGTGTTACCAATAGTATTGGGGAGAGAGACATGATAGAACTCCCAAGTGAGGGACAAAGGCAACATGGATGAGAGGATTGTGTGGATAGCTAAAGCACCATCAAAGGTAACCAGTATAAACTCCATGGATAGGAGTCACAATTGAACAAGATATAGAAAGTAGAGGAGACATCGATCCAATGATGATATAGAGGCAAATATACTAGATTCTCACTGATGTCTTCCTATGAGGACATGGAAGATTTTGAAGCTTGCGAGTATGGTGTAGGAGCACCACCTCCACCTTCTAATTTAAAGTATTAAAAGTCACCGTAATCTTATTAAAATCATAGTTTACAATCAAAAAGTATATTGCAATGGTTAAATTAATTACCATTCATGTATTCTTGGGTGTAGCTTACACATTGTATTAGATATTAAATGTAATTGGGTGGTTTTATAACCACCGCAAACAACTACCCCGAGAAACTATTGTTATAAGAGAGACTCCATTGTAGTTGAAAGGAGAGGGGAGTTTGATAGGAAGAAAAATCAGTTTAGGGTGATTAGTTAGAATCTCCAAATGGCTTCCCAGTAGCAACCAGAGAGCCATATACTCTTGTGATCTATAAATGAGTTTTCTAATGGAAATATATGCTTATTGTTAATGGTGTTTTAGTTTTTAATAAGTTATATCTTTACCTAGTTTGTTAACAATCCCGTATTGAGGACAATAATAGTTGCAATGGTTGGGAAAAGATTTACATGGAGTTTGAAATGGTGTTGATAACCATCATAGAACTTATGATGAAATGGAAATTTTGAGTGTAGCACATTGGTTACTAATGGCATGAGGGAAGTCAAGAGCAATTAAAGGTAGCAATATCCTAGTCATAGTAGGAGTATGGCTTGACTTTGGCTAAATGGTATTGATATTTGTAAAAAAAGTGGTGGCTTCACTGATTGGAATCATGACTAGAAGAGTCTTCATGAAAAGGATTCGAGGAGGTAGCATCAAATATTTTGCACCTAATGACAACATGAGAAGGATGATGGTTTAATGTTGATTAAAACCCAATGTCTCTTTAATGGAGTGTGAATGTAGTTTGTGAAAAGGTGGTGACTCCTTTACCCACCCAATATGTGAGAAGCTTGTTATGTAGGATGAGCAAGGTCTTGGCCAAGTGAAGAATAAAGATGATGGTGTGAAAAAGACTTCATCAACAATTGATGATGATAAGGAATGTGGCAGGTTTCACTAGTAAGAGGAAGAACCTGAGGGCCCCTAGCCAAAAACAAGGTGAAAGGTGGAAGTCAACTTCAAAAACATGTGTATGCTTGAGTTTTGGTAAACCCATACAAAGGTGGTAGACTTATGTCATGAAATTTCTTATGGAGAAAGAACATGGAATTTCAATACTCATTATTCTACATTTGATTCTAAATGGAAAGGTGGTAGATACCCCATTATATAATTGATCCAAGCCCATAAGGTATAAGGATCTCTTAATGTTTTGGACTCAACATTTGGTGAGTGAGTTTGACATCAGAATGAAATTTTTCATATCAAGCAATAATATTATTGGTATTTGAATATTCAAGGTTGTAAGCCTCTTAATTTAATGTCTACTATGACAATATCAAGCATATATGAAGATTTTGATGGATCGATATCTCCTCTCTATGTCAGGGTGCCATCCCCACCAAGGTTTTCCCTGTAATCAAGTGTTTCTCTAGTTAACATATCTGGTGTTATTGTGTATGAGTATCTTGTTTCGGTTTCAATTTATATTAATCACATGATTAAGTTTTTTTAAGGTTGAAAATTGTGATAATAGTTGAATAATTGATTCACTCCCCCCAGTTATATAAGTGGACTATATATTCTAACAATTTCATATGTGCCAAATTGCTTAGCACTTGCATCTATGTCTTCTGCAAAAAGTTTGATAACTGCTATAGTTACCTCATCTACATTTACTTCATCGGGCATTGGCCATAGCCATGCTACCCTGGGAAAAACTATTTGTGCATATAAAAAATCTATATCTCTAATAAAACATACTTCATCATAGTATTTTTCCACAACTGAATTAAGAATTCTCATTCTATTCCTCATATTTATCTTAAGTTCTTCAAAGTAGTTGTCCATTATTATTTCAAAGCTTTCTCCCAATATATTGATTAAATCACTAATATTCTCTATATTTCTTCTATTCCAATCCCACATAATTGCTCCAACAGTAGGAAAAGAGTTTTGTACATAGAAATATATACAAACTAACAAGGATCCAAACTTACAAAAGGTATTATTATCTTCCCTCACTACCTCTAAGTTTGTTGTAAATTGGTGAAGTTGTAGCTCGGAAAGATCATAGGAATGATCCTTCTTTATAATTTTGTAGCCCAAATCTACTACTACACAGGGTACACTATTCAACCTACTAGATTGATAAAATTTGTGCATTATTTCATGAACATAAAATTAAATTAATGGGTCCTCAATTTCATCAATCAACATACCATGACCATTCCACTTTGCATTGGTCAGATTTTCAATTTCATTCTTCGTTCTACTTCTAATGCTCTTTGGTCAATCCAAGATAGGGTATCCAATTACCCTAGGAATGAGAACGTCATTAATCTTGAGTGGCCCACCTTCTAACCATATTTTCATATCATTAATGTGGCTAAGAATAATCTTTAACCATTTGAATTTAAAAACCTTTGGAAATCCTAGGGCATGGGTAAGCCCTTTCTTAGAAACAATCTTGCATTCATCCTTTAGGGTTCCATCAATACCTAGCTTATCATAAGCTTCTCTAATCTTAAAATCTCTGATTTCTCCAACTTTTCATAGATAAAAAATCTTAAATCTTTAATAGTCAAGACTCTAGGTAGAATTAATGATAAAGCTCCAATATCATGAACAATATTTTTGAGGTTCACTAAATTTTTGAAGTTTGGTAGAGGACTTTGATCATTTCTTATGATTTGTGCACTATTGTCCTTCAATATTTCACTTCCAGATGCCATTTTGAACTAGGCTTTGAAATAAAAATATTTTTCAAATATCTTCACTAAATATTCAACTCAGCACTAAGAGTAAGACTTACTTTGTTTCACAAATTTGCTAAGAAACTGTAGTGATTCTTTTTCTTTCGTTGCTAAAATCACTTCAATCACCTTGAAATTCTCTCAAAAGTTCTTTTGATCACTTGGTGAATAAAAATGAATTTCTAAATTCAATAAATACCTTTAAAATTTTAGTTTAGGTCTATAATAAATGTCTTCATGCTTGGTTGGTGTATGATAGCTAGCTTAGTCTCCACTTTATCTCGAGCAAGGTTACTCACTCTACCATAACTAATTCATTCTATAAATATCTTATCTTCCTTGATTACTTAGTATGTACTACAAATCTCAATAAATATAGACTATGCCACTAATTCTCAATACTTTATGATTTCCTTAATTCACTTTTACTTATGTAGATATGAACTTTTATCACTTCTATGCTACAAACTGATGTAAAATATAACATTGAGTATACAGTTCCTACATACCTTCTTTATTTAGTGAGATGTGGTGTGATTATATGATCCATTAGATTTGGTGATCTTAGCTTGGTTTGCTTCACTACTTCCATCTCTTGCTATTTCTATCCATGTTTTATTTCCTTTAGGTGTGTCACTTTCATTATTTGTTGTTGGTGTTGGTGTTTTGGTTTTGCAGTTTCTACTAATGTTTCCAACTTTGAGACAACTAAAACATACTATCTCTCAATTTAGCCATTTCTTTTAATTTCCTCTTAAATGTGTTTTGATGCAATTCTCTATAATGTGTCCATATTCTTCATAATAGTGACAAATATACCATGTATTGTAATCACAATGGTAGGAATTGCCTTTCCTTGATGTATGAGTTTGTTTTTTAGGTAACTAATTTGACTTTTTCTTGAATATGCATTCATGAGATCTATGTCCATACTTTTGAAAATTGTAGCAATGACCTTTGAATTTAGATCTATTTCTAGTTAAGTCATTATTATTTGATCTACATTCATATGCTTGATGTCTTACTTTCTTGCAATTAAAATAATTACCACTTGATTTAGGTTTAGGATTTTGCATACCAGTTTTTCTTCTACAAATGTTGGTTGTGTGACTAATTTTTCCACACTTATGACATGTAGGTTTTTCTTTAGATTTTTCATTCCTTTGTTCTCCATTTTTGGTTGATTCTCCTTCTTTAGTTGATGAAGAGTGCTTGTTGTATCCAAGTCTAGAGGTGTCTTTTGTTATAGGTGACCTCAACATTTCTTCAAAGTGTTTGAGTACTTCATTTGGTTTATTCATTCTCTCCATGATTTCATTTTCATGTCTTAACTCACTTTTCAATTTCACATTCTATCTTAGATTTCTAATCTCCAAATCCTTTGTATTTTCTTCCTGCTTTGTAATTACTAATTGATTTATCATATATGTTTGATTATTGATAAGCTTCTATACTTCAAATGATCTCTTTTCAAGTCTACTAGCCATATATCTTTTGTCTTCTTTAGCAATTGGCTTGTATTCTATTTCTTTCTTCTTTTGTTTGATTGCTTCACATAGTGTAACTAATTGAATTTCTTGATTAATCTTGAGATCTTTTGCTTCTTTTGTTAGGGAATTATTTTTCTCTAGAAATTTTGTTAATGCTTCATAAGTGTTACAAGTCTCTTAACTATCAAGTATTCCTTATGTGTCAAGTTTTTAATGAGTTTCATTTAGCTGAATAGTTGTCTCTTTTATTCTTTTTAGGTTTTTTCTTAACTCCTCTTTTGTTGCTTCTAAATGTTGCAATATGATTTGGATTTCAATCATCCAATTCCCAATGATTTTTCCCATCTTCTACTCTTCCATCTCCATGATCTGATCCTCTCAAGTTGTTAGGCTTACTAATAAGAGAATTGAGCTCTGATACCAATTGTTGGAATAAGTATATGGGAAACAAGATACTGGGAGGTGGGTGAATTAGGATCTTAAACTTTTAGCTTCAAAACTAGTTTCATAAATCCATAACTAATTCATCTCATATTATAGATCTACTATTAAAATTGTAATCTTGGAACATAAATGAAATACATCACATCCATAAAATATTTCAACACATAACACAATGATTTAGTTACCCATAAATATTTCAAGATGAAGGTAAAACTAGGGTGGGGATGAAACCCACAAATCTTCATTGTTGCAACAATAAAGTTAACCTATTAGGGTTAAAATGTTTGATCATAAGATATGATCTACCCTATGAGGGATATGCCCTATTAAAAGCTAAAGAGACTATAAGATCTCACCTTGTTAAAGGATTTTACACTCACAATGAAGTAAGAACTCTGTTAGAAGGTTTACATAGGTTTATTAAGACCACTATGTTAAGAGATTTACCTTATCTCAATTAACAATAAAAAATTTGGTACCTAACCCTCCATTTTATCTATAAGTTGATTTTGGGTCTCCTCTTTGATGTATCATTGTTATGATAACTCTATTTAGTCCTTTATTGCTCTAATTTCTATCTATCTGATCTTCTTTCAAACTTTTTCTTCACTCCTTCTCACTCTTACACTTATAGATACCCCTACTTATTTCTCTCTCTATTCCTTCTTATGATTCTAGGGTTACAATCCTCCTTAAATAGATGTTTTATGAAGGTTCTAGATCTTGATCAATGGTTTACACTTCATCATCTTTTGTCATTTCTATCCCATTTTATGATTGGTTGAATTGTATGCCTTGGGATCACTACCTTCTAAAATGACTTGTGATCATCTCCTTAGTTGGCTCTACAAATATTAAGTATCATAAAAAAGTCAAAAAAAATGGTTTTCACATGTGTTTGTGTCAATACAAACTTATATTTCAAAATTAAACTACTCAGCACTTGAATGATCTAACACTTGGTCATGTATACTTCTTTATGTTGTGACTTGGCTTCTTTATTCCTATTTTCTTGGCACTTGATAAAGTGTCAACATGCTCGATCTCAACTATATTTTTCAATGTGTGCATCTACTCAGTTGCTATTGTATGTTCAAAAATCACTATCCTACTTGGTATAAGCATTATTTTCTCATTCTTTACTAGATAACTCAGTCATAGTGATGATGTTGTAATTGTTAGGAATAAGGTGTCTCAACCTTGGATAATTCCTATTCTTATTATTTGTTTTGTAAATGTATTTTTTTCAAATAATGTAATTAAGTGTGAGTGTACATGTCTAGTTGGCATATTGATGTGTCACTCCACTTGTATGTGTTGACATCTTGAATTGTGTGTAAGGAGATCATGGTTGAAATGGTCATGAAGGATTTCTATGACACGTGAGAGTTATCTTTAGAAGATTTGATGGTGGGTGAAGGCGTAAAGATATGTGGAAATTGATCATTGAGTACTATACACTCAAGTCTCCATCTAATGTGTGGGGTTTGGGTCATCCCCCTAAAATAAAAATTGGGTTCCTACTTTTTTGGAGAATGGTAAAACCTTAATAAAGTTGTTCTTTGGAAGTTTCCCTAAAATGGAAAGTGCATGATACAAGCATTTTTAGGTTTGTAGATAGGAGTGAGTGAAAAGTGTATTTTTGGTTTCTACTCAATTGGTCTTCTATGTCCTAAAATAACTTGCATTGCAAATGTGTTCTAACCTTTTGTGTTGAAGATAATACATTGTGCAGGTTTTGGAGGGGTGGAATTATTTTACCAAAAGGTTTTTCTCCACTAGCATATCTTTATTTTTATGTATTTCCTTTCTCTATCTATTTTCTATATTAATGGTTGACTACAATATTATTATTTACATAATATCAAATCTAAAATTGTAAGGATCTAATAGGAATTTCCACAATAATTTCCTTAAGGGATTAGTGTAGGAAGTTTTTTCCACACCTGATTTTCCTTACAATAACCTTTCCTAGTAAATGACTAAGTGTTTGGACACTAATTGAAAACATAGACTTAGAGATCAATGAAAAGGAGTCCATGTAAATACCCACCCCTATTAACCTCTTACAGGACTTGTGTGTGTCTTTGTAGCCATGTTTATTATGTCATCATCCCTAACCACAAAATAAAACTTAGAACCATTAATGGGACATAGAAAAAAACTCTTTCACATAATGCAAGCATGGAACATGCAAACATGTGAAGAACCACCAATCAACATGAGGAGGAAACAATGACCTAGTTTGGGTGACTTGTAGATTAGTCAAATGATAAATGTATCTAATAGATGTTGTACTAACCTCAGTGATGACATCAAGATGAAGCACTGGAGGAGGGGAAGGGATTTCAAGGGGGACAAATGTGTCAACTTTCTTCCACTTTTCCCCAGGTCTATCCTGCAGAGCTCCACCTCCTACACCCATATTCGGCCTCATGGTCCAATAATTAACTTTAAGCCCTTTAATAAACTCATAATATAATTTTCTCTAGAAATATATGGGCACCTCTAAATTTTTGTTTGGTGGTTTCTCAAAAACCATCCACCAATGATCCAAAAAATGAGTTCTAATGGTCTCAATAATGCACTATTTGATTGTCAATTTTAAATTTTTAGGGTCAACTATTTTATCAATTTTGGGATCAAAGAATAGTTCAATTAATTTCTTTTTACTAATATTAAGGACCACAACCCCATCATAATCCAATCCATCATCAAACTGGTGGTGCATCTCCTCATGCCAATGAAGTGTTACATCATGTTGCTTAGTAAGGGTATGAATATTACCCATAATAGTATTAAGAGTGCATAGCATGGGAGATGAACTAGGGATAGTTTTATAGGTTTTTTGCACAACCCTCAATTGATTTAAATTTTCTTCAATTATGTTTTTAATTTAGGGAGGGTTTCAAGGGGGTAATGTGGTTCTAAATTTTTTTGAGGATCATCATTTATCGAGAGATTGTTTGAAGGTTGGTTAGGGTCTTTCATGCATGTCTATAATGAAAATAAACTTAGAAGTGCAATTTGAATGAATAATTTATAATTTTTTTTTAAAAACCTTCCTTTTTCATTACAAAAACCTAAATTTAAAAAAAAATCAATTGAAAAATAATAAAAATTGGACCTACTTATGGTTGGATGCAAGGTGGGGTGATAAAATGGCAAGATATTTTTGTATATCCTATTTTTTATCCTATACCCAATACCAGAGTCTATTGTTGTTGAAGGAAAATGAATAATTAGCTTCTGTATTTTTTGAAACCTATGTGTAGGTTTTAGGTATCTGACATATCAGATACTTGATATTGGATATGCCTAGGTAGATTTTTTTTGCATTGGTATTAGGATTGGGGGTAAAAAGTTAAAGCAGATTTCAAATCACATTTGGACATTTTTGGACTATTTTTTTTCACATTGCCAATTTTTGGCCCACCATGATCCTACACATACCTTGTATTATATTATGAACCACATGGATAGATTGAAAGGGACTAAATTACTGGACAATGACATGATATTAATATTTTATCTTGAATGTGTGTAAGAGAATTACTAAGCTTGAGAATCTTATTGTTGTGGATTTTTTTAAGTTTGAGATTATTATCCCTTGAAAATAGTGTGTTCCACTAGCTACAAGCAATTAGAGATGTAACCATTAAGAATTTAGTGCAACACTTTTAGGATTCAATACCATCCTTCTATTTGATAGATTCCAGCTCTAAAATGTGTATTAGATTGTAGTATCTAATCATATTTGAAAGCATAATTAGCTTATGTTGGAAGTTGATAATTGAATCTCCCACAAATGTCTTATCTAATATGAGTTCTATTACTATTGTTTGGGTTCCTTTGTTGGGGATATTTAAAGTTGAATCTTTTTATGAGTTAAATGTTTATTCTATTCAAATATGTTGTTAATGTATATGTTACATGTTGGGACTACAAAATGATTTCCAAGATAAGACATTGAACAAAAGTAATGATGGTTATGTGCCAATACGAATCTTGTATGACTATGGCTTATGAGACAAATTCAAGGTATGAGGGACTTCTTTGGAAAAATCTTTGATTGATAATGAGTTTCTTCTACATTAGAGAATTTATATATTTTACTACTCACAATTTGATTACATTATTTAGTATTACTTGTTTAGAGTTCTTCATTGTTGGACTACCTATCTTTCATGTTAGGAAAGATTCTAAGGAAGTCTAACAACTTTGTGTTAGGCTAGTAAAGAACTCCTACAATATTCTCTCCCCTTTCTATTCTTGGAAAGACTATGGATTCTTTGACAACTTGGTTGACAAGTTTAGTACATTATGATGTTCCAATAACTAGTTTTTAGTTTGTTTAGAACATTTCATTCTATCTTTATATATAATTTTTGTATTTTATGGATATTGTTGATGTGACACTGGTTTTGTAGGGGTAATCTTTACACATGGTATCAGAGCTCTTAGTTCCACACCAAGGCCTTGAATTTTCTATTCTAGACACACAACTATGTGATGCATGAAAGATATGGATTTCTATTTTATGTTGATATATTTAGATGATGGTTGAATTTTGCACTAGGTCATGAGTTCCCTCAAACTCAAGACTTGACTTGTGATAGAAATGAAAATATGTCTTTAACATGTGATGCATATGTGGTGCAACAATTTTGATGCTAGATTCATGAGATTGTTTGAGTAACCTAGTATGATATGAGAACATTGATTTTTTTGCAAAGTATTACATGATTTATTTTGTATCTAGAAATGTGTGAGATTATAAAAAAGAAAGATGTGCTTATCAAGACATATTGCATGTGATATATATTGAATTTTGGTTATGTTCTTAGAGTTCCTTGGATGCAAGGTGTCATGAAAAATCTACTCCCTTTTGGAGACTAGTGAGATTCATTGTATTTTATGTGAATTGGTTTTCATTTGACTATGTTTCCTTTCAATTTTCTGAACTTTAATGTGATGAAGGACTAGCTTAGAGATTTTATATGTTTCTTTTGACCACCTAGCCACCAATTCTTATGTGATCTATCTATAGTGACTCTTGTTCGCTTTTATTTTATTGATATTGTGCCTCCTTTTAGACTTTGAATTGAAAATTTATAAATCTTGATTTCAAGGAGTTTTTTCTATCTTGAGGTGGCTAGTGTGTGTGTGTGTGTGTGTGTATTTTTGGGATGCTAGTCATGCCATTGAAAGTAATGTCATCTATCATGTTTAGCGTGTAACATTGATAGGATGTATAAGGGAGTATATTGTGAAGAACATGTCATTCTTCCTCTTGCATTATTTTTTTTGTCATTTTATGTATAAGATTTGGAAAGCTTACCTTCTAGTGTGGGTGTAACATGGATATTTGGGAAGGATAGAAATGGATATAGTGTATTGTTTTCTTTCAATCTAGGTAAGTGCAAGATCATGGTCAACGAAACTATGCCCATAAGTGGTAGTGAAAACCTAGTAAATCAAGGTTATGTCAACTTGATGCATAATTCTAAAGTAGTTATGGACTTTATATAAAAAAGTTGTAAGAAAATAATCTATAGAAAATTTAATTTAGTTTCCAAAATACTAGGCCTTAACTAAAGAAAAAAAATTGATTGGTCAAAATTTTGAATTTTAATGTAGTAGTACAAAACTTTTAGGACAAAAATAAGAAGTAGGTGTATGTCTGATTACCTTAATTAAAATTAAATAATAATATTTTTTGACAAGATTGTAGAAATAGTAAGTACACTCATGCCTATATCTGACAGGTATTTTTGGGTATTTTTATTCTAAATAAATAATTAATTATGAATTTTCTACTATATCATTTACATAATAAAAAAAGTCTCATGTTTGACCACTTTAACTAATTCAAAAAGTTTCAAACTTTATTTTTTATTTTTTTTCCTTATAGTAGTCAAAGCATAGAATGTGACACATCTTTTGGATTTTAAAAATCTTATACTATTTGAAATGTTATAGCTATTTTTCAATTAGTATGTCAATCAACACTCTATAGCTAACTCCATTAGAAAATAAGTAATAATTACTTACTAAAATCATAATTTGACAGATATTATATCAATGGAAAGCTAAGAAAGTTCTCAAGAAGCCCTTTTTGTTTCATCAAATTTGGATGAAAAAAGTAGTTAGCTAAATGGTTGAAGTTAGAAACACACAATAACAAGCCAAAAATATGTTTTTGGGATATTTTTGGTGTTGATCGTGGAGGGTTGGTATCCAAAGAAAAACCAAGCTATCAGGTACCTGATAATATCAGGTACTTGTTCCCAAATCAAATACATGTTCTCAAATTGAATAACCAATTTTCCCAAAAAAAAAAAAAATTTTTTTCAAAAAATTAATTTTAGACAAAATTAAAAATCAAGTTTTTTCATTTTTTAAATAATAATATGACCCCCTTTTTATGATCCTTTGCATGTTTTTAAAAAGGCTTTAAGATCCTTAAGCATACATATAATGGTTCTAAAGGATCAAAAGGGGTCATAGGGTACCCTTTGACACTCTTTTACCCATTCAAACATAATATATATGCTTATCAGCCATAGGACCCCTAACCACATAAATGATGTGATTTAATGGCTCAAAAGGGGTCCTAGAATATCCTATGACCCCTACTAATCCATTCAATGACCTTAAGTGTTCTTAGTAGTCATAAGGTAATCTATGACCTTTTTCAACTCATTTGAACACATGATATATGTTCCTAGGACCCCGAGGAATGTATTTTCTTGTTTAATGGGTCAAATAGGTCACATGGAACTTTATAACCCTATTCGACCCATTCAAACACATAATGTATGTCCTTGGGAATCTTAGGACCCCTAAGAACATATGTTGTCATATAATTGGTTGAAAGAGGTCATTCAAACACATGATATATGTTCAAAGGGGTCCTAGGACCCCTAGGAATGTATGTTCTCAATTGGTCAAAAGGGGTCACAGGGCTAGTAGACCTATTCAAACACATGATATATGTCTCTAGGGGTCCTAATACTTGTTGTGGTTTCACAATGCATGCCCCATTTTTCCTAGAAATGGGGACCTCCTAATTTATTTTTTAGTTTTTTGGATCCCTAGTCCAGGGTCTGAGTCTTTTCTAAGGTTTTGTCTAGTGCTTTTGGTCAGATCGAGGTCCCTATTTGAAAACCCAAATTTTGGAAGCAAAATGTAGAGGGAAAAATTTATCTTTTGCAAATAAAAATGCACAGTTAGAGCACCTCTTCAAGTGCACTAGTGCACTAAAAACATCCAAAGGAAGAATTTCTCCTTGGTGATGCACAATAGTGCAATAGCACAACTGTGTAGCACCAAGGGGTGTGATGGGTGTCCAAGTCTATAAAAACCTGGGACCCCCCTAACCCCTTCAATTCATTTTCTCCTCATCGAGCTCATCTTCTGCACCACTACACACATCAAGTGCACAACTCTGCATCTCTGCTCCTCTCCTTTACCTATACTCAAAGACAAGAAACATTAAAATATCTAAAGTTAAGGTCCATAGTTGTGCACCTTTTTTAATGTAAAACCTTAAAAATCTTTAAAAGCTAACACCTATAAAGGTGTGGAGCTACGTACCTATTTAGGTGCATAGCTATAATACTCCAAAATTGGCACATTGCCACATTAACCAACTTTGGTTTATTCAATTATTCCTAAGTCCTATTTTACTAAGAAATTCTAATTCTAGTAATTGCTAATTGACCTATGTGTCAAATGTAAAAAACCCTAATCTGCATTAATCACATTATTTATTTAATTCCTATGTATCAACTCAAATTAGCTACATAAACCTATTGATTTAATTTAATTTAATTATAAGTGTTCTACTTTAATGAAATTAAAATTACCTCTTTAGCTAATGTACAAAGGAATTAAATACATTTGATTTAATAATTATCTCCTCTTTTTAATTATTGAATTTAATTATTCAAATAATTAAAGTTTATCCACTTATGAGTTCATATTCTATTTTATTAAATTAAATATTCTTGAAAAGGGATTAACTCCTTTTATCACTCAAAAGGAAACCAATTAACTTCATTTATCACTCAAAAGACAACTAGTTAACTCCCTTTTATCACTCAAAGGCAACCAATTAACTCCCTTTTCATGAGGAAGTTCCCTTTATGACTGAGACTCATTTTCAATCTTGATTGTCCATTTCACTTAATCTTGACTGTCGATTGCCTCTTGGATTCTACTTAAGAAGCTCTTCATTCCTCATTATAGAGGTCAATTTGAATTTGTATCAAACTTATGTTGGAATAGTTACTCATTTTCATACATTCAATAGCTTAATTTCTTACATTGCAATATCATGTTCACTTAAAAATGCATTTATTTAGCATAATATCTTTCTTTTGTTCTTAGATTAGAACTACATCTCATTTAGATTAATTGCACTATCATACAACTACATAAATCCTTTGTACTAAAAGGTGTGATTGCCTGCCTCTATATCTAAGAGCAAAGGAAAAATCCTTCTAGTTAGAGGGTAACAAGTTGCTCTATTGGATTTCTTGAATGAACAATTCAATGTTTATTTCAGGATGATCTCTCAAGTAAAGACCATGTTGAAGTGTGTGTGAGAATTTGAGGTCCACAATTCACATTTACACTTCTAGTGCCCACCATGGAGCTGAGAAATAAATTTTTTGACTTAATTTCTCAATTTTCTATATTTTTCATGATTCTATTACATTCATCTATACAGTTTTCCAGATTTTTACGTGAGAAATCTCATTTTTGTGTGAAGAACTAAATATTTCACAGTTTCCTCTACACTTCCTCACACAAAAAAGTGCATAATCGGGCAGATTCTCCCAAAGTGTACATCATTTCTTCACATGGGTCTGTGCATGATTTTGCATAGAATTTTGCAACAATAATGATGTTTGACTAATAGTTTTCTTAGAAGAATTTTCTTTTGAATTTATGTTTTTTTGTAGCATAACAAGGGAATAGGGTAGTATGCTCTTTACCACTTGAAAGTGATGCCCAAGGGTAAATCAAAAACCTAGAAGCCTCTAAATGAAGCCTTTAATGAAGATATGATGATTTCCTTTTAAGGAATCAAAGTCTCAAAATAGGACAAGGTGGGATTGATAAGCTAACTCAGTTATTAAGATATCTTGCATGTTTGGTTAAGGTAATGAGGTAGAGGAGTATGCTCTTTCCCTTAAAGGAAATAAAAAACTTGGACCCTTAGATCCAAACTACTAGTCTGAGTCAACCTTTAGAGGGCCTACCAGAGCAATCCAACCTCTAGGAACGACCCAAGTGAGCACGCTCCTTTCGCAAGAGATTCCACCTCACTATAATAAAGAAGCTTTATAGAGTGAAAGACTCCAAAGCCATATTAATTTCCTCTTCTTCATTCTAATGTCACATATCGAGAAGAGGCTTTGTAAATTACACTGGCCAGTGTTGGCCCCAATCTTGCTAGTCAAGTGTGTGCACTTACAGATGTTGGTGTAGGCTGCTAGCCTCAACTTCACTTGTGAAGTGATCGAGGGTTAATATGAATGGAAGCCAAGAAAAAACCTCTTTGATATTTGCTACCTAGTTCACCTCCAAAATGAGGCATAATATTTGTGCAAGAAGGGGGAAGAATCTCTCCTGTAGAACTCACCATAGGCATGTACCTAAGCATTGGAAGGTGGTATATGTGCTTGACCTCTACTGAAAAGGTGTTCATTTAGCATATATGTTATTGAGCCCTTGGAATACACCAAAAACATGGGCATCCTTTAGGGGGTGACATGGCTATGTGAGGTGCATGCATGCACATAAGTTGTGGGACAAAGGTTTTGCCTTCTCTACCAATTTTTCTTTTAGGGATAAAAGTGTGTTTGTTATTGAGTCCGTAAACATTGTTGAAGCTTATCAAACAAAATTAAAGGTCAAGACTCCCCCACCCCTCCAAGTTGCTTTGTCCTTGGGTGGATTGTTTGAAACTACTACTTTCTTCCCATGTTATTTGAAAACTAATTGTCTTGTCAAAACAACCAAAATGTTGTCCAAAACTTGAAAATGGTCTTACTACTTGCCTAAAATTTGTCAAAACAATTAATTGTGTCTAGAATTGTCTGAAACTTGCAAAATCTCTTCAAAATTCTATCTTGTTTGTCAGTCTAGTCCCTATTTTCACACATAGTTTTACAAAATTTTGTGTGAGAACTTGTTGAGCTCGCACTTCTATGTGAGATCTTGTAATCTATCCTGTTGTGTTAGAACCCTATTTTCTTGTCGGCCTAGCACATCCTTATGTGGCTCTATACAAGTCCTCATGCAAGAAGCCTGGTCAAAATATGCTATTTTGAATCTTTGCCTGGTTCTTTGTGCCTTTTTACATAGTTCCCTAGCAATCTTTTTGCAAGATCTTGCATTAAAACTATCAAACTGCTTTGTCAAAGCTATCTATGCTCTAAGTATAGTTTATTACCTGCAACAATTCACCTCTTTTCTACTTGCAATTAGTGTCAAATAGTGGCATCTTGCTTAGCTAAGCACTTGTGAGCTACATGAAAACTAGTATTGTCTATTAGTTATCTTGTCTTTTTTTTTTTGTGTTCATCATACTTTGTCTCACAATAGTCATAATCTTTTTTTTTTCTAACCATTAATCAGACAACTCATACCCTAGTATACAACACTCTTATCTTTCTTTTTAAGACTATGTTCTAGTGTGGTCCTTATTTGTGACTATGGCAAAAAGAAGTAAAAACATGTTTTATCCTTCCAAATTTAGATGAGGTAGAGCTAGAGGTCATAATGATGGTAGAGGTCACTCTTTAGTTTATACATGGTCTATGTCCAATTCATCTAGTGAGGAGTTTTCATGATCTCCTTTACTTGTCAAATCTCCTCATGTCTAGAGAACATTTTCTAGAAACTTACAACAAACCAAGAACCCCTTGTATCAAGAGCATCCTAAAACTAGCAAAGGTCATACATCTCTAAAAAACACAACTAAATTCTTATTTAGACAACCTTTTCAACCAACATATACTAAAACTTATCACATCCCTAAAATAGCTTAACCAAAACAAGAACATAGAGAACATAGTAGAGACAAATATCAACATAGGATTGAAAGAAATTGGGAACCTTTTATGGATGAGCATGAAGAAAAGGTAGAAATACTCCCTGAACACCTCAAAAAGTATTGTAAGGACAAAAACTTCCAAAAGGTCATGGAAATCTTGCTTAACAAAGAGAAATAGAAATACTTTCTCAAACTTGCCCAAGAGGGAGCCAAGTTACCTCATCACTTTAATGTTGAAACTATTATTACACCTAAAGAGGAAACTAAAACTTCCAAATTGAAAAAGCAACTAAAAATTATGCAAGAATAGTTAGCCCTAATGATGCATGATAAAGACAAACCTACAAAAACATACACTCTAGATTCTCTTTTTTCATTTCCTTTAGATAAGAGTATAGACATGCCTCTTTTTCCAAGAGGAGTTGTATTACCTAAGTATGATAAATACTTTGGAACTATGGAACCCCAAGATCATTTGTGGGAATTTGGTGCCTTGTCTATGGAATTTATGCATAATCAGACATATCTCATGCATCTATTTCCAAGAAGTCTAGGTGGTTAGGCTATGGAGTGGTTTTCATGCTTGCCTATGGGTATCAAAACATTAGATGAAATTGCAAACTTGTTTGTCAAAAAATACTCTCATAGCATACAACACCCAGTTAACATCTAAGACTTGTGTAACCTTAGACAGAGAGTTGGGGAACCTTTCATCACATTTATTTAGAGATGGAGACAACTTTACACCAAATACTCATGTAAAATCCCTAAAAAAGAAAAACTTGATATCTTTATGGATAATCTTTTACCTAATTTTGGGTATAGGGTTCAACTTTGAGGTCCACATACCTTTAAAGACATGGTCACACAAGCTATCCAGATAGAGGAATTCATGGTTAAAAAGGATAAAATAACCCTTCAAAAGGTCACTAAATAAGGATCAACCTCTAATAAAGATAAGTCCAAATATGTGAACAAAAAATGAGAGGTTGTGCATGATGGAGTTGTTGACAACCTTACTTCTAAACCTACCAGGGTAGTGTTCAATCTTACAAATAATATTAGAGCATCCAAGAATGTTGAGAAACATCCTCCTAATAATAAGGCATTTGAGAACAACCAAGGAACTCATGGGCTACATGTCTTAAATGAGATTTTACACCTCTTTGTGAACCTTTGGATGTGGTTTACAAGACCTTGTTACAAAACAAACTCATTCCTCCATTAGACAATTCCCATCCTTATGATTCACAATCATGACCACCATGGTGGAAAAAAACTTCATTTTGTGAATACCACCAAAACAAAGGTCATAAAACCAGCAACTATATCAACTTGCGTCACAAAATCCAAGACCTAATTGATGATGGTGACATTTTTGTGGATGGACATAATAAGAACTTGGATCACATGGCTTTCAAGGAGCCATTCCCTCACTACAAAAAAGGAGAAAAATCAAAACAAAAATCTCAAAACAAGATCAACTATATGTACTCTAATGATGATGATGAGATTGTCCACATGGTTGAACCCGTGGATCTTGAGTACTATGACATTATCACCATCAAGGGTAAATAAGATGAAACTTAACCTAAGACACTATTTTTCTTAAAGGGTCCTTCTTCCAACACATCTGATAATGAACTATCACAATCTTTTGCCAAATTTGTTATGCATTCTTGCGCTAAGTTAGTTCTCAAAGGCCCTGTGCCTTCTGCACTTGAGATAGAACAGTACAAAGAGAAACCTCTTTCTAGTCCATTTTGCAAAGGAAAAAAAAATTGTGACTACTAGCTACAATATCTTACAAATGAACAAATGCTTAAATCATGATCTTTGTACTACTCAAAATCTTGCTCGCTCATAGGAAAATTCTCAACAAAGCTCTCACTGAGGAAAAGTGTACCTCAAGATCTGGATCTTAAGAGATTTCAATCTATCATAGGTCATCTAACCTCATCTTACTATATATCTTTCTCTAAGGAGGACAACAACTCACTAATTCATCGACATGATCAACCTCTACACATTGAGGTCATGATATATCAAAAATGTGTATGTCATGTGCTCATTGATAATGGAGTTGGTCCAAACATTGTCTCTACTGCTCTACTTAAGCAATTGGACTATTTTGAAGAATCTATTGATCCCCATCATAAGATAGCTATCAAAGCATATGATGAAGTTGAGAAAAAAATATTTAGGTATTGTGGTATTGCCTCTTTACACTAGTCCTATAGAAAGGGATGTTAGTTGTTAGGTCCTTGACATACCCTTAGCTTACAATATTCTACCAGGAAGACCATGGATACATGAGATGTGAGTTGTGCACACTACTTATCATAAATGTGTAAAATTCCCATTTCATGGCTTTAAAGTCACCATACCTACAACTACTATCTATACCTATAACACATTGAAATCTGCTAAAAACTATGTACCTACTAATAGGGAATCTATAAACCATCATGAGAACAAGATGAAACAAATTAAATAGAAATTGGAATGGGTGAATATTACATAGAACTAGTTCTATCTTTGACATCTCTTCCTGAGTCTCCTCATCATTATGGGAGACCATCTGAAGCAAAGAGACCATTTATGTTAACACCTCAAACTAAGTACAATGGTACCTTTGTCAAAGCTATTGTACCTCTTGAGGAGGAATCTAAAAATAGAGGTATTGCTACATGGATCTATAAAGAAGAAACTCTAGTTGACCTCATAGAACAGGCTTATGAAATTACTCCTAAGAAGAATGGTCCTAGTCTTAGACTCATGAAACTTTTTGGCTACAAGGGGACTAGTCCTATTGGATGCAACAAAAATGGTTTGATTGACCCTATCAAAGCGATAGCTAGAAGGAACTAAGACACATTTGGTCTAGGCTTCAAGAAGATTCCCTTCCATTTAGGGATTAACAAATTTACACCAAAACCTGAGAATTCATTTGAAAATGAGTCACAAGCTGATTCCAATGACCATGAAGATAATACTGATGATCTTGCTAAATTCTTTGTGGAACCAGATGATTTTGTACCATGTGTCAGTACCATGGATGGTGATAGTGATTCTTCTAATGACATTGTTGATTCTCCCCATATTAAAAAAGAACAAAAAAGTCTAGTTATACTCTACACATTGAGTACCTTTGCAAAAATCTAGAGGATGAAGGAGATTTTGTCCCTATCACTATTTGGGAATTCTATAGTTTGTCTCCATGTAGCATAGATTCTTGAGAGTATGAATTTGACTCTCTCTTAGAAGCATCTATAGACAAAGACATAGATCAAGTTCATGTCTATGAAAACCTCCTTGAAGTAGGTAAATCATCTAGGATTAAGTGAAATGAGTCCTATCCAACTATTTTCCTTGAGTCTTCAATTAATTATGTTAGTTCTCAAAGGAATTCAAACACACTTATGGATGAAGCCACTCTAGGTCTTCAATTGCTTGCCCAAGCATTTAAAGATTATACTATGAATCTAATCAAACCCATCACATATCTTTCACTCACCCATCTTGAGCTCATATATTTGAAATCCAATGCATCTAGTGAAGTTCCTACATTCTAGAATGACTATGCTCTTGTCTACTACTTAAATGATGTCAAACTAGTAACATCTTCCACTAGCAAACAAAAGTGTCAACATGGTTGAAGCTGACATCAAATATCTCAGTCATATAATCAAAAAGGAAAGAAATAGAAGGTTCAATGGTTGAAACCACATTGTAGCAATATCAAAACCTAAAATAGTAAAAATAAAAGATGTATCCAAGGGTGAAAACCTCTCTAAGGTGCCTGTGAATGAGATATTTGATGTACTTCCTAGTCATTTTCAAGAAAGATCATTGGTGCTAATAGAACCAACATAGTCGATCAACTTGGGAATAGAGGAACAACCTCACATGATAAATATTGCACAGTCACTATCTCCAAAGGAAAAAGAGAAATTCATTGCCTTCTTCTAGGAGAAAAAGATAAAATTTGCATGCACATAATCAGACATGCTTGGATTAGATCCTGATCTCATAATGCATCACTTTTCTATTGCACCAAGAATTAAACCAATCAAACAAAAACTTAGGAAAATGCATCTTCATATTGCATTATTGGTCAAAGTTGAACTAGAAAAGCTTTTGAAAGATGGTTTCATATGTGTTATTAATTGCACTAAATGGATATCAAATATTGTTCCAATCTCCAAGCAGGAAAAATTTATTAGAGTCTATAAAAATTTCTAAGATCTAAACATAGCATGTCTAAAGGATGATTGTCCACTGCCTAACATCGATATGATAGTGGACATGATAGAAGGATATGAAATGTACTTACTCATGGAAAAATTTTCTAGTTATAATCAGATCAAAATTGCACATTGGATTAGGAAAAGGCTACCTTCACTTGTGCATGGGGAACTTTTTATTGGAACATGATGCCATTTGGCTTGAAAAATGCTAGTGCTACATATCAGAGAGCAATTACTACAATTTTTCATGACATGATACATAAAATAATGGAAGACAATGTAGATGATACTTTGGTTAAGAGCGCAAAATGCAACACTTACCTTCAAGATTTGACCTATCCTAGATTGCATGGAGAAATTCAATCTAAGGCTTAATCCCAAGAAATGTTCATTTGGAGTAACATCTGGGAAATTTCTTGGTTACATTGTATCTACAAAAGGAATTGAGGTTGATCCAGAGAAAGTTCAAGTGATCATTGATATGTCTCCACCTTGTAATATCAATCAGATTAGGAACTTATGAAGAAGACTTAATCCATTCATAGATTCATCTCATAGTTGGCAGATAGGTCACAACATTTTACCAAAACTCTACATAAAGGTGTGAAATATAATTGGAGCCAAGATTACATTTTTTTTTTAACACAAATAAAAAATTACCTTGCTCATCCACCAATCATGATGCCTCCTATTCATGGGAAGCCTCTTATTCTATAAATTCTTACAATAACATCTTTGGGTATCTTGCTAGCTCAAGAAGACAATGATAATAAGGAAAGAGCTATCTATTGTCTGAGTTGCACATTGATCTCCTATGAAATGAACTATAGTATTATAGAAAAGGCTTGCCTAGTAGTCATCTTCACTTCCCAAAAGCTAAGACACTGCATCCTTGCTCATACTATGTGACTAATTGCTAAAATTGATTCACTAAAATACTTACTTAGCAAGGTAGCTCTAATAGGAAGGTTAGCTAAGTGAATCATGATCTTAAGTGAGTTTGATATTTAGTATGTTGAGCAGAAGGCTATCAAAATACAAGCAATTGTTAATCAATTAGTAGAGGCACCAATCCAGAGTCTCCTTCCACTACACATTGACTTTTCTGATGAATCAATTCTAATGCTTACACATCAAACTTGGGTGATTTTCTTTGATGGTTCCTTCACATAATAGGGACCTAGTGTTGGCCTATTATTCATCACACCTTAGAATTATTCACTACCTAAGGCATACAAGATTTTTTTTCCTTATACGAACAACATCACAGAATATGAAGCTCTCATTAATGACATGAAGATGGAAATTGAATGGAGAGTAGATCAATTGAACATCTTTGGTGATTCACAGCTCATAATCAATCAATTCAATGACATATATGTTGGAATTATGATATATTTTTCATCAGTGACAACACTTATTTGATCCTAAATGGTTAGTGAGTAGAACAGTGTTTTTCGAGCAGTTAGTGGTTACCAAGCAGAACAATGTTCTCCGAGCAATTAGTGGTTATCGAGTAGAATAGTGTTTTTTGAGCAGTTAGTGGTTACTGAGAAGAATAGTGTTCTCCAAGTAGTTAGTGGTTACCAAGAAGAACAATGTTTTTTGAGCAATTAGTGGTTACTGAGCAGAACAGTGTTCTCTGAGCAATTAGTGGTTACTGAGCAGAATAGTGTTCTTTGAGCAGTTAGTGGTTACCTAGCAGAATAGTGTTCTTTGAGTAGTTAGTGGTTACCGAGAAAAATAGTATTCTCCAAGAAGTTAGTGATTACTATGTAAACAGGGCAAATGAAGGAATCACTATTTACCAAGTGAAGAAGGTTATCAATGGATTCAATTTTTACCGAGTGACACAATATTCACCAAGTCACCAATGGTTACCGAGTTCCAAGCTACTTAGAATGATTAGTATGGACCGTGCCTCTACTCTTACCAAGTGCATGATGATGCAGTGTATTGTAGTGGATGTTGAGTGTCAGAAGGTCACCAAGTCAGTTTGTGGAACCCGAGTTTTCCACCATCTGGCCGACTCAGTAATATTTGTTCACTTGTGTTTGGCTGACCTTACCAGTGTAAATATTGGAATGGTATATATCATTTGAAATGATGAAATGTTGAATATAGTTTATTGTGATGTGTTGCAATAATTTGAGAAGAGGGAAAGTGAATCACTAGCAGAATAGAGGAATACAAAAAGGTCAACATTGATGCAGAAAAGATATATTTGTCACATCAGGTGATCAAACCACAAAGGATCTTATCAGAAATCAATTGCAATCAGATCCACTGCTTCATCCTAATAGGTGAATCAATTTTCTAAATCCTTTAACTAGGTAGATTTAACAGTCTTTTGTAAATCTCCTAACAGAGTGCATGCTTCATTGTATGTTTGTAAATCCTTTAACAAGGTGGATCTAGCAATCCTACTTGCTCCTAACAGGGAAGATCATTAGAAGTGATCATTGTAAGCCTTAACCGGCCAATTTTATACTACGGTATTGAAGTTTTGTGGGTATCATCCCCACCCCAGTTTTACTTTCTAATTGGAAGGTTTCTGGGTCACCAAATCTGTTTGTTCATGTGTTACAGATGTTTATCTTTTCATGCATACAGTAGATTAGATGGATGAATGGTAAAAATATTATTATGCAAAAATTGAATTAAAGTTTTAGAGTTACTGATTCACCCCTTCCCTCTCAGTAACCTTGTTAGTCTTGATTATTTCCAACAATTGGTATCAGAGCTTTGTGGTTCTGAGGATAAAAGTTTGACAACTTGAGCAAAAATCAAGGACAATGGAGATATTCAGACTTGACAAATCTATTGAGAATGAAAAACTAGATCTAGAAATGGCCATGACTCAATTCAATGAAGCAAAGGAGCATCTTTCTCAATCCCTAAAAAGAAGGAAGGAGCTTGCAAGAAAAATGAATGATTATCAGTATATTGAAGAAAGGATTGAAGACCTTTTACCATCATGAAATTCAAATGAAGCTAATGAAGCAATCAAGGAACTCCTAGCAAAGAATGGTTCTCTGCAGGAAGAAGTAAGAAAGCTCAAAAGAGAACAAGAAGTCCAATCCATCAGGTTATGTGAAGTTTTGGAATAGAGAAACAAGGCAAATGAAGACTTAGAGGTAAGAAATAATCTATCCTTTCAGCATGAAGATCTTATAGGACAACTATCTAATGCAAATGAAGAAATTATGATTCTAAGACCTGAGAATGAAAGTTTGAGAAATATTTTAATCATTGAAAGATAAATCAATGTAAGCTTGCAAAGTGATTTGAGATCTGAAAGAAAAATCAATGAAAGTTTGAAAAATGACTTAAATGTTGAAAAACAAGTCAATGAAAGGATGATAAAATCTAAAGCAGATATGGATCAATTGAATTTGCAAAATGAGCAGAATCTTCATAGACAAAAAGGTAAAGCAGGCCTTGGATACAATGAAGAAGGTGAATCTTCCAAACAGGGTACCCAAAAGAATCAAAAACCTACTTGCAATCACTGTGAAAAGTTAGGTCATACATCTAACAGATGTTGGAGCAATGGTAAAATAAAGTTCAATGGTAAATGCTACAATTGCAATCAATGGTCACAAAGAAAATGAATGCAAAGTGAAACCAAAGTTTGATGGCAAATGTCACAAATGCAAGAAACAAGGTCACAAGGCATCTGAATGTAGATCTAAATCATTCAATCCAGCGGAACAAATTGTCAATGCATTATTTGGTTGGGACTACAATACTTGGTGCAGATGTCACTATTGTGGAGAATATGGACACATTGGAATAAACTGTGCAAGGCATCACCTAAGAAAAAGGGATACTACTATAAGATGTTATACATGTATCAAACTTGGTCATATATCCAAGAATTGCATGAATATAGGAAGAATTGAAGATGAAAAGAAAGTCAGAGCTAACAACATTCGAAAATAGATGAGACAATAGTGGATTCCAAAATCTACCGAGCCAAAAAATTCAAATAATGACTATGTCACTCAAGAAGTGGGTGACTCCATCATTTCTAATTAGACTCATCAAGAAGGGCCAAGGACTGCATCTTCAAGCAATATCCTAAGCAATTCCAGAATGTAGAAGTGCAAATAACAAATCAGTATTGTTCACTGTGATGCATTTTACCAAGCAAGGTTGGTTTCAAACTTAACCGAGCCAAGTCAGTAATATGAAAGATTTTGTTTGTATACTGAGTTGCAAGGTTTATCGAGTAAGTTAGTGACTATCTGACAAACCCTAGGTCATCTCAGCTACCTTCATACTCGAACATTAATGGCAGATTTTTTCATCAAAAAGGCAAAAATTGATCTCATTTTTTCAACGCGAATTCAGAATATACAAAGCAAAGAGTTTCCAAGAGTGCGAAAGTGAGTTCAAGTAATTTGAAGTGATTTTCCAGCAAAGAATTTATTTAATGAAATCATTCACTCACCAAGCAGCAATGACATCCGCAAGCACCAACAACAGCAAGGCAAAAAGAGGCTCTGAAATGCTTGTGAAGGGAGTAGAATGGAAAGTACCCAACTTCAAGCTCGTTCTCGCCATAGCTGAATCGCTTGACCCACATGGAGCCCAATCGAAAACTCCACCAAAGGTACTACTTATAAATGACATTCATACTCATTTCAAATGCACTGCTCAAGAGATAGGGACACTAGATATGGATAATGCCCTAGCCGAGTTGTGTGTGGATGGAACCCTCAAACCTGAGTTCAAACATCTGGAAACCAAAGGTTTGACCCATATCCCACACCTACCAAGGAACTTCCAAATGAAATGGATAAGATACATTTTAAGCTATGTTCATAATGGTCAGTTGTGGTTAGAGCAACCCATCTTGATAACGAAGAAAATGATTCATAAGATCATAGGTTTGCCAATGTTAAGTAAATCAAAAACCACCAAAACCCTAAGTCGAGATGAACTCCAGAAGTTAACCCTAGCTAAATGGGATGGCAAAGGATTAAAACCTAATAATGTATCTGATGCAGAGTTAAGATTCAAAATTTATTTAATTGCATATAAGATGTATAGTTCCAACAGATTGAATAGCGTGCCCTGTGAGGCTGTAGATTTAGCCTATAAGTTTGTGAAAAAAAATATGGAGTTTGACCTAGCAGATGTGCTGCTAAAACAACTTAATAAGAACATGGATAGTATAAGGACCTCAAAAACCAATTCTTGTAAATTTTGTTCTTTGTTGGTTTGTTTATTTTTCTATGTACAAAATTTTTTTCCTTCAAAAGGTACAATTGCATGGAGGAAAGATATTCCAGTTTTGTATCAAATAAATGAGTTTGTAGCAGAGATGGGTGAAATTTTTGATAGTATTATGAATAATTATTTTGAAGACTTCAAATAAAGAATGAATAATAGATTTAGAATCCCTCCTAAGCTTGTTGAGGATTACAAAGATGATGTGTGCTTCATGGTTGACTGTGACAAGGTATACATTCAGGCAGTCAGACCCCGAGTTGCATGGGTAAAACCTCTTCCTTATGAGGTAAATATTGATGAAACTAGAGACATCATAAAGGCATTGGTAAATGAGCCAGTAGACCCAAGACAACCAATTTTTGGAACCTATGAAGAAGCTAAGGCCAGAATTGAGCTTCAAATCAAGCTACCACAGGCCATAACCAAGGGCAAGAGGGAAATAGCAAAATTGAAAACTTCTACCGGTTCTCTTATGCTCACCAAGGGAAAAGGTGAAGATAAAGAAGGAGAAGAAGAAGAAAGAGGAGAAGAAGAAGAAGATGAAGAAGAAGGAGAAGAAGAATCTACAGAGGAATAGCCAAAGAAGAAAGGTAAGGTAATCATTACCAAACCCAAGAAGAAGCCTACTGCAGTATTCACCAGAAGAACTAGGAAAGGTAAGCAGGAACCTATACTAGTTAGGCCTACACCCACATTCGAGCAAAGGCTCAAACAATTGGAGGAAGGAGCTAGCATCACAAATTTCAAAGCATTGAAATTTGAAACTAGAACTGATGCTAAGAAAATGCAGATTGAGGAACTGGTACTCAACAAGATGGGTAAATGGAAATACTCCCCAGACCAAATTGCCCCTCAAATCTCAAAAGAACTACTGGAGAGATTGCAACCGAGATGGGAGTTAGCCACCCAAATGGTAAAAGATATTTATGAGAAATCTCTAAAGAATCTCCGACCAAGTCTCACTGGAGCAGAAGTAAAAGCTGAAATGAAAAACCATGAAGGTAAAATGATGATCAGATTCCACACTTGTTTGATTTTGATTAAAGACATTGAGCATGTTGTAAATGATGCTACAAACATGTGGAAAAACATCTATCATCTACATAAGACCAGTGTAGACCCAATAGTAATCAAAGATGATGACAACAACAGTTATGATGAGCTTGATAGCACTCCATCCATCACAACCTCACCAAGAGAGCTGCATGCACTAATGGAAGATAAGGAGGAAGAAGACAAGGAGGAAGAAGCTGAAGAGGCAGATGACCCTATGAAAATTGCAACTGTAGTTATTGCATCCCTTCCTCACTCTCCACCTAAAACTATGATATCATCAAGGTTTGAGTCAGCTTTGGTAGGTTTGGTCACAACTTCATTAGATATATCATCTGCACCTGCCACATCTCAGCTCCAAGTATCATCAATGGAAGTTTCTACCACTTCATCTATCGAGCTGCATACCTCCACTTCATCTATCGAGCTACAAGAAACTTCTTCAGTTATCGATTCATCCACTGTAGTAGTCACCACATCAGAAGTATCTATTACTCCTACAGTATGTATAGTAAGTTTTCTAGTTTGCTCTCCAATTTTGTCAACTTCAGCTACATTAGCACCAATTTTTGCACCAGTAAGCTCTTTAATTGTAAATATTTCGGTATGTACATCAATTCTAGGAGATATATAAATTTTGGATACATTTAGCCCCTCTCTCAGTCTTCCTTTAGTTGGTCCTATTCCAGTTTTGATAGCCAGTCCAACCTCATCAACCATTATCTCTGTTATCAAAGACAAAGATGTTAGTATAGCAGAAAAACCTAAGACTCCATTAAAACTTCTGCTTACAGGCAAGGCAATTGATGAGGATGTAGACTTGGATACTGGAATTGTCATTCCAAAGATAGATATGGATACTACTTCAGTTGATGAACTAAGACTACTTAGTCAGCGCATTGAACTACAGGCAAAGCAGAAACAACTAAGGAATGAGAGAGATAGAGAGTTTAAAATTATTGATGAAGCAAAAAATATAATTATAGAGGCTATAGGTGTTGATGTTGTTACTTCTCAACACATTTTTCTACAATTAGAAGAGGTAGTCAATAAATTCAATGAGGACACCTCTGGTCAAGAAAAATTGATGGAAAAGGTAGAAAAGAAATTTGATCATAAGGTGCTTGAGCACATTGCTCAACACATAGCAATAAAATAGGTTGAATTAACCATAGTTTTGTCCAACATTGAAAATTCTTTTAATAATGTAACATCTCTTTTTGCTAAGCTTTGTGATGTTACCGAGTATACCAAGGAGATAAGAGAACAATTGAATAAGATAGATGAGGATCTACAGGCAAGCACACAAAACCTTAAGCTTGACCCCAGTTCAACCTCATCTCATCACCTTAGAATCAAAATTTTGTCAGAAAAACAAGCAGAATTGCTGAGAGAAGAGTCAAGGATCTGATCTTCATTGTTAGATATTCAAAATATGATCCTTCCCATCATGGACACAATGCAAAAGCACATTGCCCATTCAAAAACATTGATCCATGACAACAATTTCTCCGTTGCAGACCATGTGATTGAACTCTCTGCAGAAGTTCAGATAGCTCTATCCACATGCAAAATCCTGGAAGAGAATTGGGACAAGACTCTGCAACTCATTCTTCAGGTACATTCAGAGTTTATCTCACATTTTGGTGTTTCTATGTAAATACATTTTTTTTATTCTTTGGCTTTATTGTCAAAAGGAGGGAGAAAGAGATACTCAGAAAGAGTTATTGGTGAGATAAATGTACAAAATGGAAAAAAAGATACTATTAATAAAAGTCATATAGCTCATGTAAATACCTTATGTATATTGTATGGGGGAGTCATATGTAAGGAAGCCATGTATATTCAGCAGAATCAGTTGTCAGCATGTCAAATATTGTATATAAGTTTTGACTCATAAGTGTTTTTGTCACTAATGCCAAAGGGGAAGATTTTTTGGAATTATGATATATTTGTCATCAGTGACAACACTTATTCGATTCTCAATGGTTATCGAGCAAAATAGTGTTTTTCAAGTAGTTAGTGGTTACCAAGCAGAACAATGTTCTCCAAGTAGTTAGTGGTTATCGAGCAGAACAATGTTCTCCAAGAAGTTAGTGGTTACTAAGTAGAATAGTGTTTTCTGAGCAGTTAGTGGTTACCGAGCAAAATAGTGTTCTCTGAGCAATTAGTAGTTACCGAGCAGAACAGTGTTCTCCAAGTAGTCAGTGATTACCGTGTAAACAAGGTAAATGAAGGAATTAGTATTTACCAAGTGAAGAAGGTTATCAATGGTTTCAATTTTTATTGAGTGACACAATATTTACCAAGTCACCAATGGTTACCGAGTTCCAAGCTACTTAGAATGATTAGTATGGACCATGCCTCTACTCTTACCAAGTGCATGATGATGCAGTGTATTGTAGTGGATGCTAAGTGTCAGAAGGGCACCAAGTTAGTTTGTGGAACCTGAGTTTTCCACCATCTGACCGACTCAGTAATATTTGTTCACTTGTGTTTGGCCGACCTTGCCAATGTAAATATTGGAATGGTATATATCATTTGAAATGATGAAATGTTTAATATAGTTTATTGTGATGTGTTGCAATAATTTGAGAAGAGGGAAAGCGAATCACTAGTAGAACAGAGGAATACAGCAAGGTCAACATTGATGCAGAAAAGATATATTTGTCACATCAGGTGATCAAACCACAAAGGATCTTATCAAAAATCAGTTGCAATTAGATCCACTACTTCATCCTAACAGGTGAATCAGTTTTCTAAATCCTTTAACTAGGTAGATTTAACAGTCTTTTGTAAATCTCCTAACAGAGTGCATACTTCATTGTATGTTTGTAAATCCTTTAACAAGGTGGATCTAGCAATCCTACTTGCTCCTAATAGGGCAGATCATCAGAAGTGATCATTGTAAGTCATAACCGAAAAACTTTATACTGTAGTATTGAAGTTTTGTGGGTATCATCCCCACCCCAGTTTTACTTTTTAATTGGAAGGTTTCTGGGTCACCAAATCTGTGTGTTCATGTGTTACAGATGCTTATCTTTTCATGCATATAGTAGATTAGATGGATGAATGGTAAAAATATTATTATGCAAAAATTGAATTAAAGTTTTAGAGTTACTGATTCACCCCTCCCCTCTCAGTAACCTTGTTAGTCTTGATTATTTCCAACAATATATCAGAAAAAGGATGAGAAGTTGATCCCATATAAATGCATGTTAGATGACATGAAGAAATATTTTGCTCATATCACTTTTCAACAAATTCCTTAGGTAGACAACAAAGTAGCTGATGCCATGGCTACTCTTGCTTCCTTGTTACAAATGCCAGAGAATGATCTTTGACATGAGTTCCTAGTGGAAACATTACTCTAACTTGTCTATGATACCCCTGAATCTTAGATGATTTTTTCTATTATAAGAAAAAATTCATCTCTCTACCACCATATATACTCCTATCTATGTGACCAAACCATTCCAAATGGTCTTACCCAGAATGAAAAATTTCAACTTATCCACAATGCTTCACGGTATGTCATTATTGCTAATGACTTGTTAAGAGAGGTCCGAATAGAACACTTCTTAGGTGTCTAAAACTCAATGAGTCCAAATGCGCATTAATGAACATCCACTAGGGAATTTTTGGATCTCACTCTAATAGCTTGACACTAGCTCATAAACTTATTAGAGCTAGTTACTATTGGTTGAATATGGAGCAAGAAGCAACCAAATATGCAAAGTTTTACAAACAATTTCAATTTCATGGGAATCTGGTTCATGCTCTAGCTAGGGAGCTAATAACATCTATCACACAATGGCCATTCCAACAATGCACATTTGACCTTGTGGCTCAAATTCACCCATCTTCTTCAAATGGACACAAGTTCATTATTACAGCTATAGACTACTTCATTAAGTGGGTAGAGGAATGCCTCTCTCTATAGAAAATGGAAAAATTGTAGCTTTGTTCATCATGAATTACATCATATGCAGGTATGGTGTACCTTCCTCCATTATTACTAACAATGGAGGACAATTTAAAAATAAGGATCTTAAGGAGTTAGGTAAAAAGTTCAAAGTTATGCAACACCGATCTTCTATCTATTATCCTCAGTGTAATGGTCAAGAAGAGGCATCCAACAAGGTGATCCTTAAGATCTTGCATCACATAGTTAGAAAATCTAGAAGGGACTGGCATCTTTAGATTAATCTAACTTTATGGGCTTACAAAATGAGTATTAGAACACCAATGGGTACAATACCCTTTTCTTTAGTATATAGAGCAGATGTTGTGCTTCCCATTGAGGTTGAGATTCCTACTTTGAGAATCTCCATAAAGGGCCTCATTACTAATGATGACTATAGAATATCTTAAATTTAGGAGCTAGTATTTTTAGATGAATGTTGGCATGTGGCATATGATCATCTTCGAGCTTAACAATAGTGTATGTACAAAAGTTACAATAAGAAAGTTAAGCCATGCAACTTCCAACTAGGTGATCTCATTCTAAGAGAAAACCCTAAGAATCAACAACAAAGGATACAAAAAGGAAAGTTCAAACCCAACTAGCTTGGTCCTTACATAGTCATTGTAGTGTTTGGATCTGGTGCTTACCAACTTTCAACAACCAAAGAAGAAGTGCTCAAGGAGCCCATCAACACTCTTCACCTGAAGTAGTTCTACAATTGATCTAGTTTTAAGAGCTCTCTATATATATCAAAAACTTCTAACAAATATCCAAAAATTGCAAAAATTCCTAAAAAGAATCATTATCTTGGTGAAAACCTAGCAATAGGTGCCTTGGTAATACCAAAAACATTTTAAAATTTTAAAAATACAAAAAAAAAAAATTTTAAAAGAGAAAAATATAAATAAAAAAATTGAATAACAAAAAAAGTGTCATTGATGGAAACTTGGAAATGGGCATCATGGTGGCAAAAAAATGAATCTCTTCCAAGAAGGTGAAAACCTAGTAAACAGGCACCTCTTGTTCCAAATGCTATATCTTGCAGCATGTCTTCTAGCTCTTGTATAGTTTCTTTCCTACTTTAGTTTACTGCTTTCACTCATGTATCCATGGATTAAATATTGTTATAACTTGGGGGAAACACCCTATAGTGTCATAGAAATCTCTTGTGATAGTTACCAATTTTTCAAACCATGTCAGCCTACTTTGAATTCTTCTTTGAATTCAATCACTACTTATTTTAACTAAGTCTATCTACTATCATCACACTACTAAAGGCATTTCTTTCATACACGTTCTGAACATTGACACTTCACATCAATCCTATATCATACAAACTGAACTCAAAATGATGAATCTATTTTGGGATATGCTAAGTTTTTCTTTGTTTGTCTTTCTTTTCCTTTATCATGACTCTTCAAGGGACTCAATGATGTCTCTTTCGACTAGGTAAGTGAGGACTAGGGGCATGATCTTTTCTTTTTTTTCTATTTGTGATTTAGTTCCAATGATTTGAAGCATCCATATAAAGAGGGTTGTCTACTATAAGAGCCTTCATCTCGTATTGGATGGTTGTGTGTACCATGACTCCTATTATATGGACTCTTCATTAAGGTTGGTTCTTTTCCTTGATTTTTTGAGTGAATTCTCTATGTTATGGTAACTACTGATACTCATCCTAGTAAGTGAACATATAGGTCATTATGAATATATCTAGCACATTTCTATATGCAAGGGTCATTGCAGATAGAAAACTTACTGATTACTTAGCATAAGAAGAATCTCTCATGTGTTTGGTGTGTTATACACAAGAAACATTCTAGTAATCCTAGAATTTATGTTTTGATTCTTATGTTAACTTGCTACATTAAAAGGGACAAATTTTGTGGTCATTTTGGCTTTTCGTGCCTCAAATGCTTACATTTAATCTTGACAAAACTAGAACAGATGTCCTATTCATATTCCTATGATTGCAATGTCAGTGGGGATTGTATGATGTCTGGGATTCACTACATGCTCAGTGATGAAAATTATCGAAGCTTGGTAACTAGACCTAGGGTTGCATCTAGTTTAAGATTGCATCTAGCATACGATTGCATTACATAGACACATGGTTCGATTGCAGATTTACTTGCATCCTTCATGATGAGGGATTGTCAACTTCTTCAAAGTCTCATGTTCCTTCATGACTATAAAAATGATTGATTAATCGCCCTCTTGGCTAATTTGACTACTCAATATATTTTTGGGATCAAATTTGAAATTTGACACACTTCAACAGCTCAAAAATAGATTTTAAAATTTTGGGACCAATGCAATCAAATGCTTGTGCCGTCAAATTTCCTTGATACTTTGTGCATTTGGAAATCTTTTGAAAAAATCAACTATGGTCAACTATAGTCAATTTTTGTCAAAATTGGTCTTTTGGACCTCAAAATCACTTAGAATTGACCCCAACTTTTCTTCAAATTCTTTTGATCTCTTATATATTCTTCTAAATCTTTGATTTCTTCAGTATTTCTTAGTATATTTCTCTACATCACTATTCTGGTGTGTCATTTTCAATTTCACTCCTGAGGGGGTAGGATGATTACATCATTAAGTCTTTCAAAATGAGTTTCAACTCAATCTAAATCTTATGCCCTGATCACTCAAGGCATCTCATCACTCAGGGCATCTTATCCCCTCTATGTGGCATCATTTGTCATCTATCTTATCTTTTGATCAACTTATCAATCTTATAATAGTTCTTGTCAGAGTTCAATGGACAAGTATCAGGATAGTCTAAACCCTAACTCTTAAGGGTTAAGCCTCATTCTAGGGATGATTCTACAACTCATGATAGGTCTTGTTATCTCTTCTATCAATCTCGGTATCTAGGTGTTCTGTCTAGATTCCATCAAATTAAGCTCCATTCTGGAGATAATCTTTAAAAACTTATTAATCTAGGTATCTAGGTGTTCTATCTAGATTCCTTAAGATTAAGCTTCATTTTGGAGATAATCATTAAAAGCTTATCAACTTCAATATCTAGGTGTTGTATCTAGATCAACTAAGGTTAAGCTTCATTCTAGAGATAACCTTTAAAAGCTTTTCAATTGGTTTTAGTGTCATCAATTTGAGAACCAATCTTGTTTCTTGATCTATGCTTCATACTTTTGATTTCTTTGAATTGAATGTGTTGCACACATTCATTCAAAGGGGAACAAAATGTAATGCCCTAAAATTGGCACATTGCCACATTAACCAACTTTATCCAATTATTCCTAAGTCATATTTTACTAGGCAATTCTAATTCTGATAATCATTACTTGACCTAGGTGTCAAATGTAGAAAACCATAATTTGCAATAATAAATTTAATTATTTAATCCTTAGTATTGACTCAAATTAGCTACATAAACCTATTGATTTAATTTAATTTAATTATAAGTGTTCTACTTTAATTAAATTAAAATTACCTCTTTAGCTAATGTACAAAGGAATTAAATACATTTGATTTAATAAAATATCTCCTCTTTTTAATTATTGAATTTAATTATTCAAATAATTAAAGTTTATCCATTTATGAGGTCATATTCTATTTTATTAAATTAAATATTCTCAAAAAGGGATTAACTCCTTTTATCACTCAAAAGGCAATTAGTCAACTCTTTTTATCACTAAAAAGGAAACCAATTAACTCCTTTCATCACTCAAAAGGCAACTAGTTAACTCCTTTTATCACTCAAAAGGCAATCAATTAACTCCTTTTATCACTCAAAAGAAAGAAATTAACTCCCTTTTGTCACTCAAAGGCAACCAGTTAACTCCCTTTTCATGAGAAAGTTTCCTTTATGATTGAGACTCATTTTCAATCTTGATCATCCATTTTGATTAATCTTGATCATTGATTGCCTCTTGGATTCTATTTAAGAGGCTCTCCATTCCTCATTACAGAGGTTTATTTGAATTTGCATCAGACTTATGCTAGAATAGTTAATCATTTTCATACATTCAATAGCTTAATTTCTTACATTGAAATAGCATATTAGCTTTAAAATGCATTCATTTAGCATAATATATTTATTTTGTTCTTATAAATTAGAGTTACATCTCATTTAGATTAATTGCACTAAGATACAACTACATAAATCCTTTATACTAAAAGGTGTGGTTGCTAGCTTCTCACCCTGAGAGCAAAGGAAAAATCTTTCTAGTTAGAAGGAAATAGGTCAATCTATTGGATTTCTTGGATGAACAATTCAATATTCATTCCAAGATTATCTCTTAGGTAAAGACTGTGTTGAATTGTTTGTGAGAACCTGAGGCCCACAATTCACATATATAGCAGTTGTGCACCTTTATACTACTAAGTTCATTGAAGATGATAAATGAGGTATGCACCAAGAGCACCCTGTAATGTGAACTAGTGCCCACCCTCATGTATTAAAGTTTTCTAAGGATAGGCACACCTAGTGCACCTCCAAGGTGAGCTAGGTGCTCTTTTTTTTTTGCAAATAAGGGATTCAAAAATTAGGTTTTTAGGCGTTTTGTCATTTAGGGTTTTTGGGTTCTATTCATGTCAGTATTAGATTTAATTTTTATTGATTTTTCTCTGACTCCAAGCTAGTAAATGTTGTTTTTGTTCAGATTCAATGGGTTCTCCATCATCCTCCCCTACTGCATAGATGGTTCCAAAACCTGTGGTGTTCAAGTTTCAAGGTGTTTTGGCCAAGTCATGCTTTTAGGATGATTATTTAGAGATTCAAGACACCAAACTTGGTCACACAAACTTGAGTGCATTCTTGGAATTGTGTAACAGGCCCACCAAAAGATCCTTAATGATATTCACTTTTATCCAATCAAGACTAGTCAATGCAACATCCCACCTAGTATTGGTGTAATCCTTGGAGTTAATCAAGACACTAGTTGAGGACTATGTCTCTGAAGAAAGGGGCATAAAGAGTATAACTAGAGAGATCATACTATATCTTTGACCTAAGAGCATAGAGAAGGTGTTTGATCTTCCAAGAGAAGATCATTTCATTAGATTGACCTATCACCAAGCAGAGAGATGGTACAGGGAACATGTAGAGGAAGCTTCCAAAATCATCCCATCTTTGTACCTCATTAAAAAGACTCCTTTAGGGCACAAAGCTAGCAAAGTGGACATGATGAGAGGTTACATGAAAGAGGATATTGGATACTCTATCATACTCTTGAGTAGATTCATGGGGTTGTTAGTATTGGGACACCTAAATATATGGATGGTGCATTTTGTTATGACTATCAAAACAATAGAGATGCCAATTGATTGGTCTTCCATTCTTAGTGAGAACATGGGTGAGCAACTGGTGGCAGTTGAGAATAACTATAAGTTTTACATGATGTCATATTTGGTATACTTGTTACTTGCAAGGGTGATAGATTGCTTGGGACTTTTCAAAAAGGGTAGTATGTAAGATGAAAATGCTTGGCCATATATAGTTTATCCCTAGTTGGCGAAGAAAAGGCTTCTAGAGCATAGCAAGGAATATAGGATAGTGAATGATGCATCTATATTCACAATAATCTGGTTCATTGAAGGGGATTATACAAAGAGAATGTTAGAGGAGGTAGCAACTAAGCTTTCATAAGTTGGATCCTACTACATTTAGTATCAAACATTCACCTATTTAAGGGTAGCGAGTACCACTCTTAATCCCGAGAAGCTCCCTAGGTATCCAAGTGATAGACTTATACTGCTAGAGATTTCTTGACAACTCTTGTCTACATATGACATAGTACATAAGTAGCAAAAAATAACCTAGGTGTGGCCTATTGCTATAGGACCATTTAGTGTGGTGTGGAGATAAGATATTCCATCTTTTGAGTCTAAGTGGGAACAATATCCTTTAGATGAATATAATTCTCCTTGGCCCTATTTTGCTAACATTAGAAGGGTGTAGTATCTGGCCAGTAAGACATTTCAACATCAAGATGCAATCAAGGATCATTGGATGAATGTAGTATATGACTATGACATCTAAATAAGGAATTATTGTAGGATGAATCTCTATTTGACAACTAGTTCTTTGAAGATAAAGATTCCTTTGAAGGTTATGCAACAAGATATTGAAGATTTCCTTGGTCCATTATTCAATAGGGACAAGATTGGTGATCGATGCATCATGAATGCTAAGGTTAATAAGGAAAAAAACTCAAACATTAATCATAGAGGCAGGTATGTCATCAAACTAACAAATGATTGGACCAAGAGACCTTTTAAGTTGGATCCAATTCCTCAAGTAGTAGTCTTCCATGCTTAAGCCTGCCCAACAAGAGGCCAAGGAGCTAAGGTTATAGTGCCTACATTTACAACTCGGTCCCTTGTAAGGCTAGAAATAGCACACCAACTTGATAGAGAAGTTGGATATTATAGGGCTTAGAAGGGTAAAGGTAAGAGGAAGAGGACTTCTCCCAAATAGGATGAGCCAAAAGAGGAACCAACTCAAGCACCACCACAAGAAGGAGCAGAAAATGTTCAAGGGTTAGAGAATTTGGAAGCTACACAAGCCCAGGATAATGCTCAAGTGCCACCAACTAAACAAGGGCAAAGAGAAGATGAAATAAAAGTACAAGAGGTGTCTTCACCTCAACGAGAGGTACAAGCCTCCCAATCTACTCCTAAGAGAAGAAAGATTAAGATTGTGGTTAAGAGGAGAAAAAAGGTGATCAGGAGAGTGATTCCTTTCCCATAAGTCCTAGAAGTTATCCTAGAATGAGAAGAAGAAGAGGATGATGAGGATGAAGAGGATAACCTTCCTTTGAAGTAGAGGACTCATCTTTCAAGAGCCATAGAGTTGGAATGGAGAAGAAGCTTGACAACTATACTGCCATCCATTCCTGAGTAGTCTATTCAGTCAAGATGAACTATAGTAATGGATTGATGAGCAAGATGTTGAGGGGAATGATGTCTTCAAGATGTCAAATTTTGATTTTATGTCAGTCGGCACCAAATTGGTGGGAGACAAAATAAGACACACTCCAACTAATTAACCTCAACATGAGGATTGTACTCTATTGCCACCTAAGCCACAATGGCTTGAAGTAGCTCCACCATCACCCATTAAAGTCACATTTTGTGTAGATAAAGGATTAGCCAATCCTCTCCCTCCAAACAATGAAGAAGAATAGTTTCAAGTAGAACAAGAGGAGGAGCCAAAACAAGTATTTGCCAATGAAGTGTCAGAGGAAGGAAAAATAAGTGACTATCCTCAAAAAACTTCCGAAGACAAAAAGGTGAGAACTATGGAATCCATGGATATAGAAACTCCCATTGTGGATCTCTCACAGAAGGAGAAGACTCCAAAAAGGAGTGATAAGGGGAAGAGAATTGTAGAGAAAAATCCTCCATCTTCAAAAGGAAAATCCCTAATAGAACATGTTCCTAGATGGTTGAAGAAAGAAGTTATTAGAAACAAAAGAAAATAATTCACTACTAAGGAAGAGGATAGGATGGAATTGACTGAAATTCTCAGGCAACCTAAGTCACCACCGAAGGATGCACAAGCATTAGCCTTCATTATAAGTGATCAGAACCAAGACTTATTTTCTCATGTGGCTATCCCTTCTCCACACGTAGATGTTGAAGAAATAATTCCAAGAGATTATCTTATCAAGGAGGTCATATTTGGGAAGCTTACGTTGGACACAACTAAGCTGATGGTGACTTTAGAAATTAAAGAAGTTTTTAGGCACTTAGAACAAGATGGGGCAGAATTGATAACACTTCAAAGACAAAATGAGATCCTAAAAGTATATCTAAATGAAGTTTTTGGTCATTTAGATCTTGCAAATCCTAAGGAAACTTTGAACATAGTACTGAAGAGAAGGGATAAGGGGACAATATAGCTAGACTCATTTTTGAAAGCTTGTTAGCAATGGTGAGAGAGTTTTGAAGAGAAAGGTGTGTAGATTATATAGGGAAATCTTAAGCTACTACACCATAGACAGGATAATGTGGATAAGCTAGTGTTGATTTTCAAGCAAGATTTCAGTTTGATGGATGGAGTACATACCTAGGAAAAGGACTTACAAGCACTACAGTCAATTAAAGCCCAAAGGTATTGGATGTTAATGGATGTATATGTAGTAGAAGAGTTAGATAAGATTGATGATTGGATAGAGAAGATTTTGGATGGAAATAAAGTAATGGAAACATTACATGCAAAGATTCATAAGCTCAAGGATCAAACCCAAGAGAAAATTTTGGAGGTAGAGAAACATTATAGTGATGCATGTTTAGATATTTTTGAAGATGATTCAACAAAAAAATTGATACCTATAGAGGTAGTAGTTGAGCAATTTTGGAAGACTTTTGAAGAATCTTCTAATGATGATGACATCAGGCAAGCATTCAGAATGGAAGAAGCATTATTAGACTTGGATGTGAAATTAGGAGATTTTGTAGAGACTCGCATCAAGGTGGGCAACTACAGGTAGAAAGTGAAGGAAAAATATGAAGCCTTAGATTTGCTAGATGTAGCTCAAGTCACTAAGATTATTGAGAAATTCAAGGGAAAATACCTAGACATAGCTCTAGTATAAAGGGGAGCAAAACTAGAAGCCAAAATTTCAATTTTGAGAATTGATGAAATTTTGCATTTTCTGAACCTATTTTTGAGGTGTGCTAGAAATTTTGAAGAATTCAGAGGTGCGCTGATAGTTAATTGCTAGTTCTAAATTTAGAGCTTCCCATGCATCAAAAATGCATTCTAATGGTAGTTTAACTCCTACAGACACCTAGTGAACATGGAACTCCTATTGTTGGCACTTCTAGACACTCCTCCATCATCTAGTGGCTTTCTTCTTCTTATTTTATCATGTTTTATTTTTTTTAAGGCATGTAAAGGCTCATGCATCCATTTAATAATACAAATATGGATGGAGTCCTACTAAGCACCAGTTAGAGAGTTAGTTTGTACATAAATAGATTTATATTATTAGTGTAGAAGCATATGTTTGTATAAAGATATCTCTCACTCTCAACAAAAATTGAGGAGAAGATTTATTATAAATTCAAGAATGTAATATGTATTCAGGGCCACCATTATTTTGATGCAATAATATATTCTTTTGGTGCTTGCATTTGGAGTGTAGTGATTCTTGCATAAGTGTGTTAAATTTTTTTAATGTATGTTCATGAAGTATAATTGAGCTAACAATTTTATTGCATTATTTTAGGTTGTGCAATCTTTTAATTCTAGTGTTTGCTATGGATCTACAAATTCTACTAACATACTTAATTTGAGAAGAGATCACCATATTGTTTCTGCATAGCTTTTCATCTCACATGAGTGTACTTTCCATGGCCTTGCAATTTGATGAAAAGTGAAACATCTTACGATTACAAAATTCCCATTGATGATTGCATTAGTTTGTATATGCTACTTTAGTATGTTAGAAACACCAAATTAAAATAATCAAAAAGAATTTGCATACTAATTTAACATAACTTAATGAGAGACAAAGTGAAGTCCTCAAATGAGAATATGAGCCATGGATAGGCTCTCTCAATGAGGATGATCACTTGATGTAGAGGTGTGTCTAATAGCTAAGATGGCTTGATTATTTATGTATGCTCAAATGCTCAAATGGGCATCAATGGAGAATTTTTGATAGATTTTGGTGAATGGATTTGATGTCAAAATGGCTTCTCAAAATGACATTATGGCCTTACTTTCTAGATTGTGTTAAAATGGCTTGGGAGAGGATTCTTTAAATAGGCAAAGGGCTTGAGGGATCAAGGGCTAGGATGCAAGGATGGGAAAAAGCTTATGGAAGGTTTAGATTGAATGAGAGGAGAATACATGGATTGTACTTCCTTACAGCCAATCAAGGAGTGACACATGTCATAGAGTCATTGGTTAGAGGAAGAGGGATTGAGGGATCAACAAAGGAGGCTCAAAGCTCATAAAGACCCTCATAATGGCTTGTAAGAGAGCAATGAATGGGCTTGTAAGAGTCATTTATGACTTTGTGGGCTTCATAAAGTTTTATAGTTGGGATATTTGTGAGAGAGTTGAGATATTTTGACTTGGGTTGGATTGAGAAAGTCTTAAGCTTGACTTAGGAATGTGAAAATGATTAAGGCTTGGATTAGGCTTGGGTTAAGATTAGATTAGGGATGTTAGAGATGGGCAAGTGGATGGCATTTAATGAGGGTGGGTGAAAGAGGAGATATTCGTTGGCTTTGGCTTGGGTTAGCAAGTCTTAACCCATGTTTAGGGAATGTGACAAGGTTAGGGGGGGGATTAGGATTAGGGTCAAAGATAAGGATTGACATCTTCTAGAAGAGTCTAGGCTTTGGATGAGGATGAAGACTTTTTAGAAGAGTCCAAAACTTCCTAGGATGAGGATAAATAAGGTTTTTAGGAAATAAATAAAGTTTTATTTATTTCAAGGGTTTGGGTTGAGGAGATATTTATTAAAATATTTTTAATAAACACAAGGATTAATATTTAATCTTAATTAAATATTTTGAGTTGGGATTAGGGGTAGGAAATGATGGGATTAGCCTTTAATAAAAATTAAAGAAGGATTAGAAGATTTTGGAACACGTTAGTGGTCTTAAGGAAATTGGCCAAGTTTTGGGCAAAAAATAAATAAATTATTTATTTTGGAAGTTTTGGTCAATTTATTAATTAAATAATTAATAAATAAGGAAATAATGTTTAAATATGATTTAAACTTTTTTGGCAGGGATTCTTTAATTAAATATTTTTAATTAAGATAAAGGGATTTAATGGCATAAAAATAAATAAATTAATTAATTAATAAATGATGATGTCATCAGGGACTTTTTTCATAAAATAAAAATATTTTATTTTTTAAAGAATTTTTAGGTGTCTACATTTTGCCCCTCTTTGATGTGATGCCGCAAGTGGCATGGCATCAAAGATAAGAAAATAAGATGCCCAAGGCTAGAGCAGAAGAGGAGAGAATGGACTGCAAGATGCCCCCTCAAGAAGGCAACGAGGAGAGAAAGCAAGGCTCGATGGCTTCTTGAAAAGTACAAGAATCTTGGCAGGTGGGAGGATGAAGAGTGGCTTAAGAGAAGAGGTTTAGTTAGCTCAAACTCTCACTATGGGAGAATGATAAAGGAGAATCAGATGCATAAGAGGAAGCAAGCTTAAGACTTTAGGGAACATGGAGGATGAAGCAGTAGAGCGCTATAAAAAGGAATCTAGGATAGGGAGAAGGATGAGGGGATTATAAAGCTAATGCAATAAGATTTCAAAGAGTCAAATTGGTAGAAGATGGGTTTCGGAGATCCCTACGACTAAGATTGTGGATCTCGAAAGATGAGGCTTGATGGATTGATTGGATTGGTGGATCCCTAAGACTAGGATTGTGGATCCCTAAAGCTAAGAGTGATGATTGATTCTAAGAGATACAATTGCACAAGCTGGGGTAGGAGAGACAGATGCTGGATATGGATGAGGGATAATGGAGATTAAGGGAGTCCATTGAAGCTTTTTGAGCAAGGGGATACTTCAAAGAGAAGTACCACCATGTAGTTGAGCACTAGATTTTCTATAGGACTGTTGGTTAATTTCCAAGGGTACCAAGAACATCAAGGCCTTTTCACCAACTATCAAGAGGACTGACGGACTGACTCAAAACACACAAGGATTGCCCCAACATCACACATGAAACCTAGAGGAAACAGTGTGGAACTGACAATGGGTAACCCACAAGCAAAAAAGAAACAAATGCAAGACTTGATCAAAACTATATGCTCAGAGTGCCCCATTCGCAACATACCATGATATGGAAGATCATGGCAACCTTGAGAAGGGAACAAAAAGATTACTTGGAAAAGATACTTCAAGACCCAAAAGGGTGTTAGAATCTGAAAAGATTAATAACCCAGAAAACTAGTGCAAAGAGTAAATATCTAAACTATGAATGCAAATGATACAAAATCAAAATAGCATCATAGAGTTAGTCTCCAAGAGAGTAATGCAAATGCTGGAAGCAAAATAGCATTAAGAGGATGCAAAAACAAGAGATGCAAATACAAGCCAGGTAGCATGCTTATATAGGCTAGGAAGAGGGAGGAGGTGTCAACACCAACCAATGAGGAGCAACCATCTATCAGACTAAAGATAGCAAAGTATCTTCCCAAGATAGCTAATGGATGCTCACATGTAGGAAGGTGACACCTCACAACCATTCACCTAATAAGACATGCTTTATTAACCTAAGCGAGATTATTAAAAAGTGTAGGAAAAACCTAGCAAAAAAGGAAAAATAAAAAACTACACTAACACCCCCCCATAAGCGAAGCTTAGGTGGATGTAGAAATGGGTCCCGGCAAGTCAAGCCTGATGAGGTACCCATGTACATAAGATTTCTCAAAAGAGAGAGAGAAAAGAAACCCCCCCACAAAAAATTCAGGACTCTGAGTGAGAGGAAGAGGCCCCCCCAAAAGATGAAGCATCCCGCACCCCCAGTAAAGCTCGCAAATGAAGGAACTTGCTCTCAGTGAAGGGTTTGGTGAAGATATCAGCAACTTGCTCGGAAGTCGGACAATAGCGAAGGTCAATGACATGACCATGGATGAGCTCCCGGATGTAGTGCATGTTGACCTCTATGTGTTTGGTCCGTTGATGATGAACTGGATTCCGTGAGATCTGAATGGCACTCTGGTTGTCACAAAATATGACTGATGGCCGTCTGATCTGGATACCAAACTCAGTGAGAAGATGTTGAATCCAAATGGCCTCAGTGGCAGCATTTACAGCCCCCCGATACTCAGCCTCAGTAGAAGACAAAGCAATAGCAGACTGCTTTTTACTCGACCAACAAACAGGACCTGACCCAAGTGAGAAGCTATACCCTGAAGTAGACTTGCGATCCTCAGAATCACCTGCCCAATCTGAATCTGTGTAGCCCACCAAATCAAGCTCAATACCTGCTGCATAGTGAATCCCACAACTATGAGAACCCTGAATGTAGTGAAGGATCCGCTTGGCTGCTTTCCAGTGTAACTCATGGGGCTCCTGCATGAATCGAGAGACCATGCCTACATCATAGGAGATGTCAGGTCTCATATGAGTCAGATAAATGAGACTCCCAACAATTTGGCAGTACAAAGTGCCATCAACAAGTGGAGAAGAACATTGAGCCTCAAGTTTGACTCCAGAAAGGAAGGGAGTCGGAGCAGGCTTACAGTCAGCCATATGAAACCTCAAGAGTAAATCTAGAGCATACTTGGATTGTGTGATGGTGATCCCAGAAGGAGACTGAAGGATCTCAATCCCGAGAAAGTAATGCAACAAGCCCAAGTCAGTCATCAAAAAACTGTCCTGAAGGGCCACTTTGACAGCCTTAATGGTGGGTGAAGAACTTCCTGTGATCAACAAGTCATCAACATACAAAACCAAAAATAGAAGTGAATCACCCTATTGTAAAATGTACACATTAGGATCAGAATGGCACCGAGTGAACCCAACTGATAGAAGGAAGGAGTCCATCTTGGCATACCAGGCCCGAGGAGCTTGTTTGAGGCCATAGAGAGACTTTCGAAGACGACACACAAGTGAAGAATCCTGAAGGAAGCCCTGTGGTTGCTCCATGTAGATCTCCTCATGAAGGTCACCATGAAGAAAAGCACTCTTCACATCCATCTGATGTACTTTCCAACGATTAGCTGCAGCAATGGCAAGAACAATTCGAATGGAATTCATTCGGGCAACTGGCGCAAAAGTCTCAGAGTAGTCAATCCCCGGAACCTGGGAGAATCCTTTGGCAACCAAGCGAGCCTTGTGTTTGTCAACTGACCCATCTGCTGCAAATTTTGTCCGATAGATCCACTTACATCGAACAAGTTTTCTTCCTTTAGGAAGAGGGACAAGATCCCAAGTGTGGTTCCTCATCAAGGAACTATACTCTTCTTGCATAGCTGTATCCCACTCAGAAATACCAGAAGCCTCATGAAAGGACTGTGGATCTGAGGCAGTAGCAATGAAGACATGTGGAGCATCCTGGAATTGTGAACGAGTTCGCCTGGTGTCTGATGGATCCCCAACCCAATCACCTGCAGACTGCAAGGTCTGTCTAGCCCAAAGTGGGCAAGAAGATGGAGAATCTGGAGGGGAATCATTAACCTCTGAATGATGACTAGGAGAGGAAGGAGGTGAGTTCTCTGAATCACTTTCTGCATCAGAAGTAGAGGTAGAAGACTGTTCAGGTGAATCTGACTCATCAGAAGATCTGTCATGTATTCCAAGTGACTCTAATGTCAAGGTAGAAGTTGGAGAAGTGATAGAAAGTGAGCTTGAAGATCCCTCCTCAAACTGAACACTCCTCTCAATGAATAACTCATGTGTAGTAGGGTGGAGCAACCAATAACCCTTCACACCATCAGGATAACCTACAAATATGCAAGGTCTGCTTTGCGGATCCAAGGCCTTACGTTTCTCTGTAGGAATGTGGGCCCATGCAGGGGAGCCAAAAACTCGAAAGTGCTTAACTGATGGTTTTCGACCGCTCCAAGCTTCAAAAGGAGTAACTCCCTTCAAGGCTCGGTGAGGAACACGGTTCTGGATATAACAAGCACAATTAATGGCTTCTGCCCAATACTGTGGTGCAAGAGATCTAGAGTGAATCATACAGTTTGCCATTTCCTTCAAGGATCTATTCTTCCGTTCTGCAACACCATTTTGCTGAGGATTGTATGGAACTAAATGCTGTAAATCAATCCCCTCTGAAGTGCAAAATCTTTCAAACCGATGGTTGACATACTCACCACCATTGTCTGTGCGCAAAATCTTGATGGCTTTCCCAGATTGCTTTTCTACAAAATTTTTGAAGTCTTGAAAATGGTCAAATACCTCTAACTTCTGTTTGAGAAAGTACACCCATGTATATCGAGAAAGGTCATCAATGAATGTGAGGACATATCGGGCCCTGCTGAAAGAAGGATGTTGAAATGGACCAGCCAAATCACTGTGAACTAACTCTAGTATCTGTGAAGCTCTCCATGCCTTACTTTTGTCAAACTTTTCCTTAGGATGCTTACCAAGAATGCAACCTTGGCAAACACCTCCTGAGAATTGAACCGAAGGCAACCCTGTGACCATGCTCTGCTGGTTGAGCTGATGCAAATAGCGGAAGTTAAGATGGCCAAACCACTCATACCATAATTTACTCACATCATTAGAGTGAGTGAGCAAAACAGATGAAGGAGGATCAGGAACAAAGTGAGAAAACAGATAGAGCCGTGACTGATGATCTGCTCTCCCAACTGCAACTACAGAATCACTATGCAACTCACGTATCTCCACTGAATCAGGAGTGAACTCAACCCGCTTGCCTAAACCTGTGTGAGTGATTTGGTATATTGATAGGAGATTAGTTGATAATGAGGGTACACAAAGAACATCATGGAATGTGCCATCCCCCACATCAACAGACCCTCTCCCACACACCTCAATAGGAGTGTCATCACCCATCAAAATAGAAGGCATAGTACATGGCTCTAAGGATGCAAGTTCTTCCTTAGATGAAGCCATGTGGTGTGAAGCACCCGAATCAAGAACCCAAGTGGATGGTGAGGAAGCAACTGCAACAAGAGCTTTGCCCTTTCCTTTGCCCTTGTTGTTTTCTTTTGCCTTGTTAGACTCTTCATTAGAACTTTGTTTGATAGACTCAGGAACACTAATATTATTCTTCTCAAGAATGTATGTCAAGTGATCAATTTGTTTCTTCAAACATTTATGTTCATCATGACCGGGTCTTTTACAATAGGCACATTTAACCTTTTCTTTCTTAGTCTTATCGCCCTTGGAGGATGAGGTATCAATAGTTGCTTTTGAAGCAATTGGTATCTGATCCTTCTTTTCCTCACTATTATTTTGTTTCTCATCCTTACTATTGTTGTTACTACTTTGTCCTTTTTGTTCTTTTGTGCCTTGGTTGGTTGCTAAGGCATGTGACTTAGAGGACTTAAGAGTGCCCATCTGGATTAGCTTGTCCTGTTCTCGAGTAAGATTGACAGCAAAATCATCTAGAGATGGCATGGTGAATTGAGTACCAAGTGCACCCTTAGTAGCATAGAAGGTAGAGACAAACACAGAATATTCTGAACTTAGCTTAGAGAGAATACTGAGAATCAGTTGTTCATCTTTCTTTTCAATTCCACATTGTTTTAACTGCAGCCTTAGTGATTTCAATTTGGTGAAGAAATCTTGGATTGTGTTGAAATTGCCTGGACTCAAACTAATTAATTCATTTTCCAACATATGACCCCTCATTGAATCTTGTGTGCCAAATAATGTTTCTAGCTTTGTCCATACTTCATTTGGTGTATCCAAAGACTCAATGTGAAATAGCAAGTCAGGAGAAACAGACAAACACAATGTTCCATATGCCTCATCACATTTGTTAAACCACTTAGGCTTGTCTTCATCTTTAGCAGGTTCAGTTTCAAGTCCCATAGTTATCCTATTTAATCCAGCTTTCCTTAAGTGAATTATCATGCGTGATTTCCACTCAAAGTAATTGTATGGAGTTAGGATGGGCATATTTGTTTGATCCATGATGAAGGAATGCAAAGAAATGCTAAAAGGAAGAGAATCCAGCCACGACAATGCCCCCCCCTTTTTACTCAATCAAAGAACCCCCCCCCAAAGAAATATGATTTGGCACTTTATTTTAGTGCATTTACAATTACCACTAGAAAGAGATGTTTAGTGGTCTTGATTTCAATGCATTACAAACCCTCATGAAGAGTATATGCTAAAAGTGAAATTTGGGCACAATAATCAAGGAAACAAATAGCACCACTGCGATCTACTCAAAAAATCATGCACTTTCAAAAAAAGAATCGCCTCGATACGAGGTTGTATGAGAAAGTTATGATCCTCCGAAGTTTCCAAAACGAGAACTGTGCATAGTCACGGCTGAGAATCTACAATTTTTGAAGAATTCATACATGAAAATAAAAAACTAACTCCATTAGTGGATAGAGCACAAAAAAATAGCCAAGTTCATAACAAGAATTATCAAAATCGGAGTCCGTATGAGCAAGAACGAGACATTTGAAAACTGCATTCAGATCTGCGGCTGCCAACGGAGAGGGGTATGGCTGTAGCTTTGCATGCTCAATTCTGAAAAATATACAACTTGCATTCAAAATCTAAAAGATACCCAGATGGTTTTTTGGGGCTGCGAACAAAACCCAGAAAGCGTTTTTCTTGCTGATGAACAGAAGATGTTGCTGTAGTGTAAATCAGACGCTTTTAACAGTAAAAAACGGCTCCAAAAATCAGAAAACGACCCCAGCAACCAAAATATGACATGCAAATGCTGGATCAGCTTCTTAAGTCCATCAATGGAATGCTGGAACCTGCAAAACTGATTGAAAACTCCAAATATGCAAGTTGGTTGTCAAATTTGAGATTGAAACCCCAGAGAAAAACTGTTTTTGTCAAAACTTTTCTGATTCTCAGGATCATCCAAAGATGCAAGAGAAGAGCATACTTCGTTTTTCAAAAAACTACAATAAAGTTTATTTTCCCCCCCCGAATCTCTCAAATAAGGAAACTAAAATCTACTCTTGCACATAGAAAAGCTCTGATACCATGTTAGAATATGAAAAGATTAATAACCCAGAAAACTAGTGCAAAGAGTAAATATCTAAACTATGAATGCAAATGATACAAAATCAAAATAGCATCATAGAGTTAGTCTCCAAGAGAGTAATGCAAATGCTGGAAGCAAAATAGCATTAAGAGGATGCAAAAACAAGAGATGCAAATACAAGCCAGGTAGCATGCTTATATAGGCTAGGAAGAGGGAGGAGGTGTCAACACCAACCAATGAGGAGCAACCATCTATCGAACTAAAGATAGCAAAGTATCTTCCCAAGATAGCTAATGGATGCTCACATGTAGGAAGGTGACACCTCACAACCATTCACCTAATAAGACATGCTTTATTAACCTAAGCGAGATTATTAAAAAGTGTAGGAAAAACCTAGCAAAAAAGGAAAAATAAAAAACTACACTAACAAAGGGAAGATTCCAAATCAAAAGAAAGTGAAAATCCAAAAGAGAACCATTTTGCAATGAGATGGGTAGGATGAGGTACTAACAGACCAAGATCATACATGAGCTAAGCTATATCCTACAAGGATCTATCAGAGAGCACCTAAGCTGGTAGATTTGGATGAGTGGTGCACTTGGAAAGCTAAACTGAGAAGGATAACACTTTGATGATAGGAGATCTAGCTAAAGGATGCATTGGAATACTTCACCAAGATTTGTGTGATGTGTGCAAGATGCTGATCAAGCATGAACGAACACGAAAGCCAGATAGATACAATGGTACTAAGCTAAAGAGGATGTACAAGCTGATAGACCAATACCAAGACATGTTACAAATGTACAAGGTTGTTCATGTTTTAGTTTTGTGAGATGGAAATGTTTTTGAAGGGTGGGATGTTTGTAATAGTTGATAGGTGGATAGGTAGATGGTTTGCGAAAAGCTTAAGTGAAAATGGGGTTCTTTGTGTGCATGTGATAGGATACAAACTAGGATACAAGCTTTGGTATATAATACAAGATGGAATATGGTACAAGCTTTAGACAAGATTTGGATATGCAAGCTATAATACAAGGGATGTTACAAGATTTACAAGCTGAGGTAGAAGATTTACAAGCTGTATAGGAGGTATTTACAAGCTTCATTAGATTTTGGATATTTGGTTTGAACACCAAGGGAACAAGCAGGTGTTTTATGGGATGGTGGGTGAATGGATGAGGGATAGGATAGTGATAGATAATGGATTAGTCTTAGTACACAAGGTGCCTAAATTACCAGGTTTTCACCAAGGTACCTATCCAAGGTGCTTGAATTGCCAAGTTTTCACCATTGGATGCTTATTTCTCTTTACTATTTTTTTGTATTTTTCAAAAGCTGGGTATACCAAGGATCTTCAAGCATAGAACTTCTTGAGATGAATGATGTTAGTAGGATCATTCAAGAGTTCTCCTTCTGGTGTAGATAGCTAATAGGCTTCAGAGCCAAAGGAGGTAGTGACAACATAAGGATCAAGCCAGGTAGGTTCAAAATTGCCTTTCTTTTCTCGATCAGCTTGGACTTTCATATTTTCTTTGAGGACCATGTCACCCAGTTGAAAGTGTCATGGAAGCACCTTCTTTTTGAAATTCCTTTTGAGATGAGTTTGATAGACTGTGAGATGATCATAGGCGTATTGTCACTTCTGGTCTAAGAGATCTAGCTAGGTGAGATGAGCTACTCTGTATTCTTCATCTGATATTTGTCAGTAATGCCACCTTGGGGTGCATTTTTCTAAGTTTTTGTCTGACGGGCTTGATCTTTTCATCGACTGCAACATGATGAACTACAAGATGTGAATCAAGTCCTACCATGTCCTTATATGACCATGAAAATCAGCCAATGTTCTCTCTTAAGACCTCAAAGAGGAGGTCAACTTGGTCTTGTGATAGGGATGTAGCAATGTGAAAAAGTCTGGGGATCTCTGAAGAACCAATGTTGACTTCTCTAGTATCCATAATTAGAATAGAAGACACCTCTAGTTGATTATCTTGAGGAGGCAATGCTAAATCCTCATGTTCTACTTGCGACTCTAGATTTTCTTGCTAAGGGGTTCTCTTTGCTACCTTAGCTAGTCTCGAATTCACCTAGTTCTAGTTTTGGGGGTATCAGAACTAGATTGGGGATTTTCTCCAAAATACCCCTTGGGATCTAGCTTATCGATATAGGCAGAATCTGGCTTTGTTTTCTTGTGAGGAGTTTCAGCTCCCATGAATCTCAGAAGTGCTTCCTTTGATGTGAACTCATCAATGTGTATGACACTTGGTTGGTCCCAATCTATGAGTTGTGGATGGGCGAGTGGTAAGTCAATGAAATGGATGGATAGTTCTTGGAGAATAGAGTCTCTGAGGAAGATTTGGTATTGGATATCGTCGTAGGATCTCTTTTCAACTTCCTTAGGAATGTCTTCAATTTTGACAAGGTCATGGTGAATGTTTGAAAAAGCGTGACCATTCTCATTGGTGCCCCCAGTTGTGGGTATGCCAAAGCCAAGACATGACTTCAATTCCCACTTATGTGCGTCGATGGGGCACTGCATGCCTCTTTCTTCTGGTCCTAGGCCACCACCTTGATAGTTCCATTTTTCAGTGATGAGCTTATGTTCTTGGGGATTCTTTTGGCTGAAGTGATCAAGGCGTGCTTGATTTCTTGGAGGTGCATCCTTATGTAACCAATTGTTGATATCTAGAGTGAGCTCCTCATGAAGAGGGATTTTCAAGGACACAAAGGTTGTTGGGCCAAACTATTTGTATCGAGGAGGTGTAATCTCCTTAGCTTTGTGATATGTTAGTTATCCATGGGCATGTGGATCAAGTGGGGGTGCCTTGACAACAAATGTGTCTGATAGACTATACTCTCCACAGCCTTTGTTATTGATCTTCACGGTAGACAAGGTGGAGGCAAGGATGGTTTTTGGGTCATTACAAGTGTGGGATGAGTTGGCGATGGTTGTGCCGATATCAATTCTAGGGAAATGGTTTATATATGAAGCTTTAACCACATTGTAGTAAGAAAAGGGTTCTAGATCAGCATGGATGGTTACCTCAGTGCCCTGATGTGGAAATTTGACGCACTGATGGTAAGTGGATGGAATGGCTTTCATGGAATGAATCCATGGGCGACCAAGGAGGATGTTAAATGGTAGGTTTAGATCAATAACATGGAAGAGTTTTTCTTGGATGACTAGCCCAACCTTGATTAGCAACAAAATAGCTCCTTATGTGGTTCTTTCCAAGTTGTCATAAGCTTTGATGGTGATAACCTCATTAATGATATCTGCCTTAGTATACCCAGCTTGTTTTATGAATTTTAGGGTGCAAATATTCAAGGCTGATCCATTATCTATCATTACTCTTTTTACGAAAAAATTGGATACCATGATGTCTATGGGAAGTGGAAGGGTGTGATCTAGCTCAACCACGGGTATGTCGGTGGGTTTGAATGATAGGGCACATGAGGAGGATAGGTGTCCAACAAGATTACAAAAATCAGTAGTGTTGATATTTGAAGGGACACGAGATTCTATGAGAGCACTGTCAAGGATGTTTTTGTACATAGGACTAGTGCGGAGAAGGTCTAAAATGGAGATTTGGGCTGGCATGTTCCTAAGGTGTTCCAAGATATAGTATTGGCTTTTGGACAAAGATGATGATACTGTTGGGGTTTATAGTGTTGATGGGACTGATGGGGCTGCAATGTTCAATCACACTCTTCTGGTGGTGACTGCACACTCATTATTTGGGCCTTGGATATTGATAACATTGAAAAAAGGCTCTTTTTCAAATATATAACTGATGAGGCTACCATAGTCTATGTAGGATGAAGTGTGGTCATTGTTCTTCCCATTCTGTTGGTTTGGTTGATGGTTGTTGGGATTTTTTTTGTTGGTTTGGATAGGTGCTTTTCTAGGATTTTGGTTGTTGTGAGGAGGAAAAGCATTTTGATAGACCTGTAAGCTTGCATTGTGAGGTTTGGGCACCAACGGTGATTTCTTTCCGATCAATGAGGTCCTACACATAATCTTTCATTTTCATACATCTGAGGGTGGTGTGACCTTTTGCCCTATGAAATTTGCAGTACTCATTGTCTTTGTACCATGTAGCTTTTGATTGGTTTGGGTCAATTTGTTGGGTAGGAGGAAATTTGATGAGGTTTTCCTTAGTCAATTTCTCAAAAATGACATCCAATGGCTCACCAAGGGGTGTATAGTTTCGAGGTGCAGGTTGGAACTTGGGCTTTGGTCCTGCAACTACATTGATGGCATTAGCTTGATTGTTAGACCCTTGAAAGTTGGGCTTTGGATTGTGGCTTTGAAATATTTGTTGATTCTACAGTTGGTTGTTGATAGCTTGTTGATTGTTTGGTTGATAAGGTGGGTTGGACTTATTTTGGGAAGGACCAACAATATTCACATGTCTGGTGTTAGTGACCCCATCTATTGCAACGTGCTTGTTTTTGTTCCAATACCTAGACTTTTCATTTGAATGTGTTTGATTTTGGTTGGCTTCTTTGTAAATCTTGACCACACCATCTTTAATGAGTCCTTGCTCAAGGATCATTCCTCTCTCTTTGATATCTTTGTAGGTCTATAAATAGTTCATGGTCATGTAGTGAGCCAAGCTAGGATGGGCATTATCAATAAACATTTTTATCAAATGGTGCTCTGACAAGGTGCAAGATATGATGGTGGTAAGGGTTTGCCATCTTTGCAGATATTTGGGAAGGCTTTCTCCACCTTTTTTCTTAGTGTGGACAAGATCAACTATTGATAGTTCTGTTTCGACAAGATGGGCATATTAGGCTACAAATGCCTTAGACAATTTAGTAAAGTTTTTAATTATGCCATATGAGATTCTATAAAACAATTCAAGAGCTAGTCTGGCCAAGATTTTTTGAAAGAGATGCAAGAGGAAGATGTAACCGTATGCCACTTCTTGGCAGTGCATGTAAAATTCTTTGATATGTGTGACAAGGTCTCCTTTTCCTCTAAATTTGTCAAACTTGGGTATCTCAAAGTGTTCAGGAAATGGTGTCATGGTAATGGCTCTGTCAAATGGGTAAGGACACACATTCTCAAACTTGAAGGTTTTTGGATCATTTCCCTCTTGGATGTTCTTCAAAGCTATCTTCATGGCTTCCCATTCTGAATTAATGGGTGATGGTTGGGGTGCCCCCAATGTAGGAGTGCCTTGAGGTAGGTATGTGCTAGATGGGGCAATGGAATATGGATGGCTTTGAGGTATGGGCTAGTAGGGATTGTACATGGCTTGGGCAACTAAATGGTAGATGATGGGTTGCTGAGGTGGAGGTGGCACATATTGCTGCATGTGTTGTAAGGCTTGTTGTTGATATTGGATTTGAGGTTGGGATTGAGGAACATAAGCTGGCTATGGGATAAATGGATTGCTTTGTGGAGGTAAGGTATAAGATGGTTGTTAAGCTTGGGGAAAGGATCAGGGAGCTTGTGGAACTTGACTTTGGATTTGAGGAGTTTGACCAATATATGTCGGTTGTGCCCCCATTTGGGAAGGTATCTACATGGCAAAAGAGGCCAAGTAATTGGTGGTTGGTGTTGGTGGATTTCCTCCTAGAAGTGGCATAGAAAAATAGTTAGTAATAGGAGGTAATGGATTAGTTGGTGGTGGAGGTGGTGGGAATTGAAAGCTTGGAAATGGAACGATGGGGTATGATAGCTTGGTGGTTGGATTTGAAAGCTTAGTAGAGTGGTGGCAGGAGCTTGGGTCACTTGAGAGCTTGGCAAAACATTGGTAGTAGCTTGTGGGGTTTGATAGCTTTGTGAAGTGAGGGCAGTAGCTTGTGGATTTGTGGCTGATGGCACTGAGCTCCAAGTACCTAGTGGAAATGATGGAATTGTGCTCTGAGCTAAGGTAAACAAGCTGGGGGTAATGAAAGGTTGATTACTTGGCCCCATGGGTGGCATCCTGGTAGTATATTTTTGAGGTTGGCCAAAGGTGCTAGCACTGATTTGGGAGATGGGTGGATTTAGAAGGCCGGGTTAGAGAGGAGCAACAACAATAGTGAAGGGAGTGAATGATGAGGTGTTTTGGATGAAGGGGGTTTGGGATGGAGTGGTATGGACCAATAGTGGAGTGATGGTGGCTGGATTGGCTTACGAAAGGGAGATTTCAACTTGAGTGGAGGCTTGTATGTTTGGGTTTGTTGGATCATAAGGATTGGCTTGAGGCTCTTCTTTTGGCACATATTGAGGATAATCTAAATCATAAGAGCCTATTGGGAGTGGTAGTTGTCCAAAAAATGGGTGAGATGGATCTAATAAGGGAGGAGGTCTTCCAAAGTTGAAGGCTTCTATATTGTCCCTTCAAAAGTTAGCCATGATTGTTTCTTTGTTCTTGTCTATAATGGCATTCACCAATACTACATTTCCTGGTTGGTTCATGAAAGTTTCAATGTCAATAGGTGATGGTATAGTGTTCTCTAGGCTAAAGGATGGTTGAGTACTCAAGGGGAGTGATGTTGTTTGATCCAAATGATAGGGTTCCATTGTTTCTTTCTATTTCTTGGCTAAGCGAGTGATGGGTGGCATGAAAATGTTCCTAGGGATGAGATGCAACAATGCTAATGGATGCAAAGGGGGAAGGCTTTTCTATGCAAATGATTTCCTAGGTTGAGGAAAAGCTATATGAAAAACCTAAGGAGGATTGGGTTGGGGATTCTAACTTCAAAGATATGTTGGCAAAGCTTGAAAGGTCTGCTTTCCTATGTGCAAGCTTGGTGGTGATTGTGTCAACTTTAAGGATAGACTGATGATCCTTTAGGAAAAACATGAGATTGGCCACTTGTGGATCCCAACCTTTGGCTCAAGGTGATGAGGGATAACAAGTGACAAAGCTCTGTTAGAGGGATAACCTTGGTGAGGCTGATGGATTTGCAAGATGGTAGGAATGGAAAACCTTTGGCAAGGTGACAACAATTTTGAAGGCTTGGATGTGAAAATTAGGCTTTTTGGGATGCTAGCTAGGTTTGAGGGGATTGGTTTGATTCTAAGGCAAAGACCTAGATGAGATGGATGAGCTAAAATGATTTAAAGGGATAACCTAGAATGGGTGGCTTTCCTACAAAGATGACTATAAAGTGAAACTTATGCAATAAGATGTGGAAAAACAAGGGGGCCTAATCATAGAAATCATGCCTAGTTGGTAAGACATAAGCAGGGTTAACTCCTGGATGCTTACTAAATCTGATAGTGTGATCTAACTAGGCATCCTGACAGGTTTTTTCGGTCGCTTTGTCTTTTTCTTTGTGGAGTTTGGAAATTCGAGGGCTTGGTGTTACTTCCTTTCTCTTGGCTGAAATTTCTTGGTATGCCTAAGAGGGCTTGAATTTGGCTTTGTGAAACTTCTGTTTGTGTTTGGGTTGTTCTCACATAAATTCCTAAATCTGTTTGGCTTTAAGAGATTGTGGTTGATTTGCTTCAACTTGTTCAACTTTTGAAATAGGCAGTGACTATGCTAAGTGTGCCCTAAGCTAGGATTGACCAAGTTTGGCAAACATTCATTCAATAAGTAAAAGATCAAGTAATAGATAGGAACAACCAGATAGAAGTTTTTGATTCTCAGAATGTGATATGTGTGCCAAGGAGTGTGTATATTCTACAAATGTTTTGATCAGTCACTTCAAACACATTAACATCCTAGATGGTTGTCTACAAGGCTGACAATTGGTTTAGCTAGGGTGTCCTCGATATACCCAAGGTACATGAGGCCCAAATCTGTAGATGAAACTAAAACAATGTCACATAGCCGAGAGGAGTGGTAACCCACTTCTCCTCTTTCACTTCTCAAGGGTATAAAGTTCCTTGAGGCTTAGCCCAAGTGATAAAATTTTGATCCTAAGAGAGGTGTCTTTAGATTCGACTCCTGATCTTTATACTCTGCCAGAATGCTGGAGTTGAGGTCATCCCAAGGGGTGATGAAATCCCCAAGAAAGCCTCCTAAACGCTAAGACAAGATTTTGGATCCTAATCTTATGCACCCAAGATGGCCTCAAAAGATGACAAGGGGAGAGGAGACTTGGATGATCTTGGGCTAAAAGACAGAGTTCTTTTCCAACTAATGCTTTAAGTTTTCTGATCTAGACCTTTTGAAAACACACATGATTTAAGATGCAAAGGTTCAATTCCAATTTTAAATGCACCAACAAAAGAGAAGTGATCGAAGAATGAATACACCAAGAAGATTTAGGGTCAACAAAAAGTAAACTCACGTGCCCAGAGGCCCTCCACATACAGTATCGATTGATTTTCTTTAAAGCATTCAATATTGAGTGTGAGTTTGTTTTAAGCCCAAAACAAAGATGTGTGTAAAGCTCGATTTCAAGTGCACGCCCAAAGGCCCTCGATGTCAAGATTTTTTCAATTTGTATGCCCAAATGAAGTGTTAGCAAGACTAATGTGCATTCAAAAAAATTTCTATCTTAGAAAAACTAATAAAAACTCAAGTGTGTGGAATTTGATTTTTGTGGACCACTTAACACCTTCTTAGGTAGACCCATCCCCATATATGGCACTGATATTGCAACCAATGGTTAGAATGATGGGTGATTAAAGAGGGTGAGTCCAACAAAAAATTCACTCAAAGTGTCTTTATTTGTTTTTATAACTTAGAAAGTTTCTAAAATGTTGATTCTTTTTATGCCCCAAAAGATGAAGTGTGAGATATTTAATTGACCTTTTGTATTCAAGATTGGATTTGTTGTTTTATCATGTATTCATAAAAAATTAAAAAATAAACTTGATTTTAGTCCATGGCACTCAAGAGTGATTTTAGCAAAAAACAAGGATTGCCTCAGCATCACACATGAATCTCAAAAGAATTAGAGTGGAACTGACACTGGGTAACCCACAAGTAGAAAAGAAAAACAAAAAAAAGACTTGATCAAGACCTTACACCCAGATTGCCCCATTCGCAGCATACCATGATATGGAAGATCGTGGCAACTTTGAGGAGGGAATAAAAAGATTGTTTGGAAAAGATACTTCAAGACCCAAAAGGGAAGATTCCAAATCAAAAGAAAGTGAAAATCCAAAAGAGAACTATTTGCCAATGAGATGGGTGGGACGAGGTACTAACGGACCAAGATCAAACATGAGGAAAGCTATATCCTACAAGGATCTATCGAAGAGCACCTAAGCTGATGGATCTGGATGAGTGATGCATCTAGCAAGCTGAACTAAGAAAGATAACACTTTGGTGATAGGAGATCTAGCTAAAGAATGCATTGGAATAGCTAACCAAGGGTTGTGTGATGTGTGCAAGATGCTAATCAAGGAGGAATTGACATGAAAGCTGGATAGATACAATGGTACTAAGCTAAAGAGGATGTACAAGCTAACGAACCAAGATATGTTACAAATGTACAAGGTTGTTCATGTTTTGTTTTTTGTGAGATAGAAATATTTGTGAAGGGTGGGATGTCTGTAATAGTTGATAGGCAGATAGGTAGATGGTTTGCAAAAAGCTTAAGCAAAATGGGATTCTTTGTGTGCATGTGATAGGATACAAGCTAGGATGCAAGATTATTTACAAGCTGGAATATGGTACAAGCTTTGGACAAGATTTGGATATACAAGCTATGATACAAGGGATGATGCAAGATTTACAAGCTGGGGTACAAGATTTACAAGCTATACAAGAGGTATTTACAAGCTCCATTAGATTTTGGATATTTGGTTGGAACACCAAGGGAACAAGCAGGTATTTTATGGGATGGTGGGTGAATGGATGAGGGATAGGATAGTGATAGATAATGGATTAGTCTTAGTACATAAGGCACCTAAATTACTAGGTTTTCACCAAGGTACCTATCCAAGGTGCTTGAATTGCCAAGTTTTCACCATTGGACGCTTATTTCTCTTTACTATTTTTTTTATTTTTATTTTTCAAAAGCTAGGTATACCAAGGATCTTCAAACATAGAACCTCTTGAGATGAATGATGTTAGTAGGATCATTCAAGAGTTCTCCTTCTGGTGTAGATAGCTAATAGGCTCCAGAACCAAAGGAGGCAATGACAACATAAGGACCAAGCCATGTAGGTTCAAACTTGCCTTTCTTTTCTTGATCGACTTGGACTTTCATATTTTCTTTGAGGACCATGTCACCTGGCTGAAAGTGTCCTAGAAGTACCTTCTTGTTGAAATTCCTTTTGAGACAAGTTTGATAGACTGTGAGATGATCATAGGCTTGTTGTCACTTCTCATCTAAGAGATCTAGCTAGGTAAGCTGAGCTACTCTTTATTCTTCATCTGATATTTTCCCTTGCAAAGATATGTGCAAGGAGGGAAGTTCAACCTCTATAGGTAGTACCGCTTCGGCACCATAGACTAGGGAGTATGGAGTTGTGCCGGTGGATGTACAGAAAGAAGTTTGATAGGCCCATAGGGCTGGATTTATTTGTAGGTTCCAATTGTGGCCAGAATCATTGACAACTTTCTTTAGGATTTTGAGGAGGGTTTTGTTAGTTGCCTCTACCTAGCCGTTACCTTGTGGGAAATATGGGCTAGAAAAGTGGTGATGGATGCAGAGGGAAGTGCATAATTCTTCCATGTTGAGATTTTCAAAGTTACCTCTGTGGTCGGTGAAGATGGTGGATGGGATGTCGAAGTGGCAAACAATGTGGTACAAGATGAACTTGGAGACCTGAACTCCTATAGCTAAGACTAGTGGGACTGCTTCCACCCATTTAGTGAAATAGTCTGTAGCTATTATTATCCATTTATGTCCATCAAATGAGAGAGGTGTGATAGTTCCAACTAGATCAAGGCCCCAAGAAGTGAAAGGCCAAGGTGGTGCAATAGGCTGTAGATCCTGTGCTGGAGTGTGCACAAGATTTGCGTACTACTGACATGGGAGACACTTTCTGACAAAGTCACAGGATTCTTCTTCAATGGTAGGCCAATAGTAGCCTACTCTAAGGATTTTTTGTGCTAGGACAATACCACTCATGTGGGCACCACAAAGTTTGAAATGTACTTCTTTTAATGCCATCGCGGCCTCATTTTCATCTAAACATCAAGAGAGAGTATTGTGATAACCTCGATGATATAGGGTATTGGCTATGATAACATAGCGGGATGATTTTTGGATGAGGTTTTATCATTGGGTACGTGTGAGATGAGGGGATATGATACCATCGTTAAGGTAAGTGTGAATCTCATGGTACCAAGGGGATTGGGGACCAACAAAGATACAAACATGGTTTGAATCCTCATTCACATAGGCAGGTGTGAGGAGCTGCTCAACTAAAAACTCATACTGTGTAGTTGCTTGGGGAATTTCCAAGAGCGAGCTGATAGTAGCCATAACATCTATGGCTTTGTTCTATATTTGAGGCACTTGTGTAAACTGAAGCTTTGTAAAATGCTAGGTTAGCTTATCAACTAGCTCTTTGTAGGGTAATAGCTTTTCATCTTTGGTTTGATATTCATTTAGGGCTTGCTTGATGACGAGCTGAGAATCGCCAAAGATTTGTAACTCAGTGATGTTCCATTCTGTAGCTATCTTTAATTCTGCTATGAGAGCCTCATATTCAGCTATATTGTTGGTGCTAGGGAATTGTAGGTTGAAGGCTTTTGGAATATAATCCCCTTGAGGTGTGACCAACAATATTCCTGCCCCTAATCCATGAGATGTGTATGAGCCATCAAAATAAAGTTTCCATGGGGGTTGTTCTTCAATTAGATAGATATGCTCATCTAGAAATTCTATGATCAAAGGATATGCATCTACTAGAGGTGCATCAGCTAGGTGATCTGTTATAGCTTGCCCTTTGATTGCCTTTCTGTCCACATACTGGATGTCAAATTCACTAAGGAGCATAACCCATTTAGCCAAATGGCCTGTAAGTGCTATTCTGGAGAGTATATACTTGAGAGGGTTGATCTTGGAGACTAGTTGGATGGTATGACTTAGCATGTAGTGGCAAAGCTTTTGAGTTGAGAAAACAACTACCAAACAATCTTTTTCCATAGGAGTATAATTGAGTTCATAACCAACTAGGGTTCTATTGATGTAGTAGATGGCTCTTTCTTTACCATAGTCATCAAGCTGTGCTGGAAGTGCCCTTAGAGCAGTAGGCATTGCTGATATGTACAAAATTAGGGGAAGACTAGGAACTGGTGGAACCAAGATAGGGGGATTGGTGAGATACTACTTGAGCTGATCGAAGCTATGCTGACATAAAGGATCCCACTTGAAGTTCTCATCCTTTTTTAGTAAATGTGCAAATGGTGTACACTTATCTACAAGCTAGGAGATGAAGCGTCAAACAGATTGAAGCTTTCCCTGAAGAGAGTGAAGCTATCATAGTGTCTGAGGAGGAGGCATGTCTAAGATAGCCTTGACCTTCTTGGGGTCAATCTCTATACCTCGTTTAGACACTATAAATCCTAGAAGCTTGCCAGATGTGACACCAAAGACACACTTCTTGGGATTCAGCATGAGATGATATTTGGCTAACCTATCAAAGACTTTCTCCAGGTCAGAAAGATGATCCATGAAGGTATGAGATTTTACCAAGATATCATCCACATAATCCTCCAAAATGCTATGGATGAGATCATGAAAAATGGCTGTCATAGCTCTTTGATAGGTAGCCCTAGCATTCTTTAGGACAAAAGGCATCATTTTCTAGCAAAAGGTTCCCCAAGGGGTAGTGAATGTTGTCTTATGCTAATCCTCTTCTGCAATCTTGATTTGATTATACCTAGAAAATCCATCCATGAGGGACAAAATTTCATGTCCAACTGTAAGATCTACAATGATATCTATGTTGGGAAAGGGAAAATCCATGTCCAACTATAAGATCTACAATCATATCTATGTTGGGAATGTTGTCTTATGCTAATCCTCTTCTGTAATCTTGATTTGATTATACCCAGAAAATCCATCCATGAGGGACAAAATTTCATGTCCAACTGTAAGATCTACAATCATATCTAAAACCATCTTTTGGACAACCTTTGTTAAGATCTCTGAAATTAGTGCAGATTCTGATGTCAAGGGAAGGTTTAGTGACAAGGACCATGTTGGAGATTCACTCTGAGTAGTTGATAGGTCAGATAACCTTAGCAGCTAACATTCTTTCTAATTCAACTTTGACCAGTGATGCCACCTTGGGGTGTATTTCTCTAAGCTTTTGTCTGACAGGCTTGATCTTTGGATCGACTGCAAGATGATGAACTACAAGCTTTGGATCAAGTCCTAGCATGTCTTGATATGACCATGCAAATAATCCAATGTTCTCTCTTAAGAACTCAAAGAGGAGGTTAGGTTGGTCTTGTGATAGGGATGCAACAATGTGAACAAGTCTAGGGATCTCTGAAGAACCGATGTTAACTTCTCTAGTATCCTCAATTAGAATAGAAGACACCTCTGGTCAATTATATTGAGGAGGTAATGCTAAATCCTCATGTTCTGCTTGTGGCTCTCAATTTTCTTACTGAGAGGTTCTCTTTGCTACCTTAGCTAGTCTTGGATTCATCTTAGTTCTAGTTTTCGGTGTATCGGAAATAGGTTGGAGATTTTCTCCAAAATACCTCTTTGGATCTAGCTTGTAGATATAGGTAGAATATGAATTTTTTTTCTTATGAGGAGTTTTGGCTCCCATGAATCTTAGAAGTGCTTCCTCTGATGTGAACTCACCAATTTGTATGATGCTTGGTTGGTCCCAATCTATGAGTTGTGGATGGGCGAGTGGTAGGTCAATGAGGTGGATGGATAGTTCTTGGAGAACAAAGTCTCCGAGGGAGATTTGGTCTGGGATATCATCGTAGGCTCTCTTTTCAAATTACTCAAGAATGTCTTCAATTTTGACAAGGTCACGGTGAATGTTTGAAAAAGTGTGACCGTCTGTATTGGTGCCCCCAGTTGTGGGTATGCCAAAGCCAAGACCTGACTTCGATTCCCACTTGTGTGCGTCAATGGGGCACTGCATGACTCTTTATTCTAGTCCTAGACCACCACCTTGATAGTTCCATTTGTCAGTGATGAGCTTATGTTCTTGGGGATACTTTTGGCTGAAGTGATCAAGGCATGCTTGATTTCTTGGAGGTGCATCCTTATGTAACCAATTGTTGATATCTGGAGTGAGATCCTCATGAAGAGGTATTTTTGAGGATACAAAGGTTGTTGGGAAATTTTTTTTGTATTGAGGAGATGGAATCTCCTTAGCTTTGTGATATGTCAGTCATCCATGGGCATGTGGATCAAGTGGCAGTGCCCTGACAGCAAATACATCTGAAAGACTATACTCTCCATAGCCTTTGTTATTGATCTTCATGGTAGACAGGGTGGAGGCGAGGATGGTTTTTGGGTCATTACAAGTGTGGGATGATCTGGCAATGGCTATGCCGATATCAATTCCAGGGCAATGGTTTGTATATGAAGCTTCAACTGCATTGCAGTAAGCAAAGGGTCCTAGATCGGCATGGATGGTTACCTCAATGCCCTGATGCAAAAATTTGATGCACTGATGGTAAGTGGATGGAACGGCTTTCATGGCATGAATCCATGGGCGATCGAGGAGGATGTTAAATGGTAGGTTTAGATCAATAAGATGGCACAATGTTTCTTGGATGACTGGCCCAACCTTGATTGGTAGCAAAATATTTCCTTCTGTGGTTCTTTCCAAATTGTCATAAGCTTTGATGGTTATAACCTTACTGATGATATCTACCTTAGTATACCCAGCTTGTTTTATGAATTTTATTGTGCAAATATTCAAGACTGATCCATTATCTATCATTACTCTTTTTACGGCAAAATTGGATACCATGATGGCTATGCGAAGTGGAAGGGTGTGATCTGGCTCAACCACGGGTATGTCGGTGGGTTTGAATGATAGGGCACATGAGGAGGATAGGTGTCCAACAAGATTATGAAAATCAATAGCCATGATATCTAAAGGGACACAAGATTCTATGAGAGCATTGTCAAGGATGTTTTTGTACACAGGACTGGTGTGAAGAAGGTCTAAAATGGAGATTTGGGCTGGCATGTTCCCAAGATGTTCCAAGATATTCTACTAGATTTTTGATGGAGTTGATGGTGTTGGTGAAATTGGTGGGCCTGCAATGTTAAATTGCGCTCTTTGAGTGGTGACTGCACACTCATTATTTCGTCCTTGGATATTGATAACATTGGCAGAAGGCTAACATTGGCAGAAGGCTCTTTCTCAGATATACAACCTATGAGGCTACCATAGTCTATATAGGATGAAGTGTGGTCATTTTTCTTCCCATGCTGTTAGTTTGGTTGGCGGTTGTTGGTGTTGTTGTTGTTGGCTTGGATAGGTGCTTTTCTAGGATTTTGGTTGCTGTGAGGAGGAAAAGCATTTTGATAAATTTGTAACCCAGCATTGGGAGAGGTTTGGGCACCAATGGTGATTTCTTTTTGATCAATGAGGTCCTGCACATAATCTTTCAGTTTCATGCATCTGAGGGTAGTGTGACCTTTTACCCTATGAAATTTTTAGTACTCATTATCTTTGTACCATGCAGCTTTGGATTGGCTTGGGTCGATTTGCTAGGTAGGAGAAAATTTGATGAGGTTTTCCTTGACTAATTTCTCAAAAATGACATCCAAAGGTTCACCAAGGGGCTTTTATCTTGTAGCTACATTGATGGGATTAGCTTGATTGCTAGACCGTTGAAAGTTAGGTATTGGATTGTGGTTTTGATAGCTTTGGTTATTCTGCTATTGATAGTTGATAGCTTGCTGATTGTTTGGTTGATATGGTGGGTTGGATTGGTTTTGAGAAGGACCAAAAATATTCACATGTCTGGTGTCAGTGACGCCATCTATTGCAACATGCTTGTTTTTGTTCCAATACCTAAACTTGTCATTTGAATGTGTTTGATTTTGGTTGGCTTCTTTGTAAATCTTGACCACACCATCTTTAATGAGTCCTTGCTCAAGGATCATTCCTTTCTCTTTGATATCTTTGTAGGTCTGCAAAAAATTCATGGTCATGTGGTGAGCTAAGCTGGGATGGGCATTATCAATAAATATTTTCACCAAATGTCACTCTGGCAAGGTGCAAGATATGCGGGTGGTAACGGTTTTACATCTTTGCAGATATTCGGGAAGGCTTTCTCCACCTTGTTGTTTAGTGTGGACAACATCAACTACTGATAGCTTTGTTTCAATGAGATGGGCATATTGGGCTACAAATTCCTCAAACAATTCAGAAAAGTTTTTAATTGTGCCATATGGGATTGTATAAAACCATTCAAGAGCTAGTCTAGCCAAGCTTTTTGGAAAGAGACGCAAGAGGAAGACGTCATCGTATGCCACTTCTTGGTAGTGCATGTAAAATTCTTTGATATGTGTGACAGGGTCTCCTTTTCCTCTAGATTTTTCAAATTTGGGTGTCTCAAAATGCTTGGGGAATGGAGTCATGGTAATGGCTCTATCAAATGGGTAAGGACACACATTCTCAAACTTGAAGGTTTTTGGATCATTTCCTTCCTGAATGTTCTTCAAAGCTATCTTCATAGCTTCCCATTTTGAATTAATGGGTGATGGCTAGGGTGCCCCCATTGTAGGAGTGCCCTGAGGTAGGTATGTTCTAGATGGGGAAATGGAATAGGGATGGGTTGCTGAGGTGGAGGTGGCACATATTACTGCATGTGTTGTGAGGCTTGCTGCTAATATTTGATTTGAGGTTGGGATTGAGGAACATAAGCTGGCTGTGGGATAAATGGATTGCTTTGTGGAGGTAAGGTATAAGATGGTTGTTAAGCTTGGGGAAAGGATCAGGGAGCTTGTGGAACTTGACTTTGGATTTGAGGAGTTTGACCAATATATGTGGGTTGTGCCCCCATTTGGGAAGGTATCTACATGGCAAAAGAGGCCAAGTAATTGGTGGTTGGTGGTGGTGGATTTCCTCCTAGAAGAATAGAAAAATAGTTGGTGAGAAGAGGTAATGGATTAGTTGGTGGTGGAAGTGGTGGGAATTGAAAGCTTGGGAATGGAACTGATGGGGTTTGATAGCTTGGTGGCTGGATTTGAAAGCTTGGTAGAGTGGTGGAAGGAGCTTGGGTCACTTGAGAGCTTGGTAGAACATTGGTAGTAGCTTGTGGGGTTTGATAGCTTTGTGGAGTGGGGGTAGTAGCTTGCCGATTTGTGGCTCATGGCACTGAGCTCCAAGGACCTAGTGGAGATGATGGAATTGTGTTTTGAGTTGAGGTAAATAAGCTATGCATGATGAAGGGTTGATTACTTGGCCCCATGGGTGGCATCCCTGTTGTATATTGCTGAGGTTGGCAAAAGATGCTAGCACTGATTTGGGAGATGGGTGAATTTGGAAGGCTGGGTTGGGGAGCAGCGACGACAATAGTAAAGGGAGTGAATGATGAGGTGTTTTTGGTGAAGGGGGTTTGGGATGGAGTGGTATAGACCAATGGTGGAGTGGTGGTGGCTGGATTAACTTGCAGAAGGGAGATTTCAACTTGAGTGGAGGCTGGTATGTTTGGGTCTATTGGATCATATGGGGTGGGTTGAGGCTCTTCTTTTGGCACATATTGAGGATAATTCGAATCATAAGAGCCTATGGGTGGTGGGAGTTGTCCAAAAAATGGGTGAGATGGATCTAATAAGGGAGGAGGTCTTCCAAAGTTGAAGGCTCCTATGTTGTCCCTTCGAAAGTTAGCCATGATTATTTCCTTGTTTTTGTCTATAATGGCATTCACCAATACTATATTTCCTGGTTGGTTCATGAAAGCTTCAATTTCAGTAGGTGATGGTATGGTGTTCTCTGGGCTGAGGGATGGTTGACTGCTCAAGGGGAGCAATGTTGTTTGATCCAAATGATAGGGCTCCATTGTTTCCTTCTTCTTGGCTAAGCGAGTGAAATATCGTATGAAAATGTAGAATGTTTCCTAGGGATGACATGAAACAATGCTGATGAATGCAAAAGAGGAAGGCTTTTCTATGCAAATGATTTCCTACGTTGAGGTAAAGTTGTATGACAAAACCTAAGGAGGATTGGGTTGGAGATTCTAACTTCAAAGATATGTTGCCAAATTATGAAAGGTCTTCTTTCTTATGTGCAAGCTTGGTGGTGATTGTGTCAACTTAAGGATAGACTGATGATCCTTTAGGAAGAATGCGAGATTGATCACTTGTGGATCCCAACCTTTAGCTCAAGGTGATGAGGGATAACAAGTGACAAAGCTAGATTACCCTAGACAAAGCTCTCTCAAAGGGATAACCTTGGTGAGGCTGGTGGATTTGGAAGATGTTAGGAATGGCAAAATTTTGGCAAGGTGAAAACAATTTTGAAGGCTTGGATGTGAAGCTTTTTTGGATTGCTGGCTAGATGGTTTGGTTCTAAATGAGATGGATGAGCTAAAATGCTTAAGGGGATGACTAAAGATTGTTGGCTTTCCTACAAAGATGACTTTAAAGTGAAGCTTATGCAAGAAGATGTGGAGAAATAAGGGAGTCTAACCATAGAAATCATACCTAGTTGGTAATGCATAAGCAGGGTTAACTCCTGGATGTTGGTTAAGTTGGATAGTGTGGTCTGACCAGGCATCTTGAAGGGCTTTGTTGGCCACTTTGTCTTCTTCTTTATGGAGTTTGGCAATTCGAGAGCTTGGTGTTAGTTCCTTTCTCTTGGCTAAAAGTTCTTGGTATGCCTAAGATGGATTGAGTTTGACTTTGTGAAACTTCTGTTTGGGTTTGGGTTGCTCTGACATCAATTCCTGAATCTTCTTAGCTTTGAGAGATCTTGGTTGTTTTGCTTCAACTCATTTGACTTCTATAATAGGTAGTGACTACGATAAGTGTGCCCTAAGCTAGGATTGACCAAGTTTGGCAAACATTCATTCAACAAATAAAAAAATAAAGCAATAGATAGGAACAACCAGATAGAAGTTTTTGATTCTCAGAATGTGATACTTGCGCCAAGGATTGTGTATGTTTTACAAATGTTTCGATCAATCACTTCAAACACATTAACATCCTAGATGGTTGTCTACAAGGCTGACAGTTGGTTTAGCTAGGGAGTCCTCAATATACCTAGGGTATGTGAGGCCCAAATCCATAGATGAAACCAAAAAGATGTCACATAGCCGAGAGAAGTGGTAACCCACTTCTCCTCTTTCACTTCTCAAGGGTATAAAGTTCCATGAGGCTTAGCCCAAGTGACAAAATCTTGATTCCAAGAGAGGTGTCTTTGGATTCACCTCCCGATTTTTATACTCCATCGAAACTCTGGAGTTGAGGTCATCCAAGGGGTGATGAAATCCCTAAGCAAGCATCCTAAAAAGAGAAACAAGGTTTTGGATCCTAATCTTATGCACCCAAGATGGCCTCAAAAGACGACAAGGGGAGAGAAGACTTGGATGATCTTAGACTAAAAAATATGTTTGTTCTTTTACCAACTGACTCTTATGTGTATTGATTTAGACTTTGCAAGAACTCATGCTTAGAAGACAATGTTCAATTTCAACTTTGAAATGCGCCAACAAAGAAAAATCGATCAAAGAATTCAAACAAAAAGAAGAGTTAGGGTCAACAAGAAATTAAACCCACACACTCGGAGGCCCTCCACATCAAGTATCAATTAATTTCCTTTAACGAATTCAAGAGTTGGTGTGATTTTGTTTTAAGTCCAAAACAAAGATGTGTGAAACTCGATTGTCAAGCGCACACTCAGAGGCCCTCCACATCAATAGTTGTTCAATTTTAGTGCCCAAATGAAGTGTTAGCAAACCTAATGTGCATTCAAGGAATTTTCTAAGTTAGAAAAACTAATAAAAATACAAGTGAAGTTTGATCTTTCTGGAGCACTTAACACCCTCTTAGGTGGACCCATCCCCATAGATGGTGCTGAGATTGCAACGAATGGTTAAATTGATGGGTGATTAAAGAGGGTGAGTCCAACAAAAAACTCACTTAAAGCATCTTTATTTGGTTTTTATAATTTAAGAAATTTCTAGAATGTAGATTCTTTTTATGTCCCAAAAGATGAAGTGTGATGATATTGCAATGGTTAGTTGATCTTTTGCATTCAAGATTAGATTTGTTATTTTAATCATGCATTCCAAGAAAAATTTTGATTTTTATCCATGGCATTCAAGAGTGTGTTTTGAACAACATACATTCAAAGAAAAATGTGTTTAACCATTCAAGTTCATTCCATCCACGAAAAACCTAAAAAATATGATTGAGTTTGTTGCTCCAACTTGCAATGAGACAAAAAAGAAAATTGATTAGTCACCCAAAATTTTTCAAAATGAAAGCTTAACTATGGAAAAAAGAAAAAAAATTAACTTTTTTTATTCTTTTTCATAGGCGTAAAAATGCTTAAAAAAAGATCTACTCTATGGAACCACCAAAAGTTAAAATTTGATTTATACTCTTCTTTTTTTTTTTTTTTCTTTTTTTTTTTAACTACAAAGTGAAGAAAAAAAGATGTTAAAACAAAAATGCAACAGAGATAGGTGAAGACAACAATTCATCAGGTGCAGACGCCAAACCGTGAAGACGCTAATCTACGGAGACGCTGATCAATGGAGACAACAAAGAAAGAGGCAAGACGTTGAACTACGGAGATGCTAATCTACGAAGATGATAGTTTAGGCTAGCGACGTAGAAAATAGGAAAGTGGGAAGAGACGCTCATCTGCGGAGATGACAGTTTAGGTTGGTGGCAGCAAAGACAACAATTTAGGTTGCAAAGATGACAAAGTAGTTGTCGGAGATGCTGATCTGCGAAGACGATAGTCAAGGATGCAGAGACGACAGTCTAGTGGCGACGCCAACAGCAAAAGACCAGGCAGAGACACCAAACTGTGAAAACAATAATTTGGTTGCGGAGAAGATAGAGTAGCTGGCAGAGACGACAGTTTGCAGGTGCAAACACCAATCTGTGGAGATGACACTACGCAAAAAGAACTGAAATGCACATATTTTTCTTTAAAAATTTAATTTTTTGATTATTTTTAGATTTTAGAGGGTATGCCTTCTTCCCAAGTGCGCCCTTCAACCTGCAAAAACAAGTGAAACACCCTACAACTCACTCAAACAACAAGAAACATTAGATTATTAGAAAAAAAAACATATAAATAGAAATGGATGATTAAATGGCCCATAGTGGGGTCCCACCGGGCATGCCAAAATGTATATGAGAAATATGTTAGCAAGAAATATTAATCTATTAAGAGAACAAAGCATTAACTAGCATAAAAATTATAACATATATGAGAGACAAAGTGAAACCCTCAAATGAGAATATGAGCCATAGAATGGCTCTCCCAATGAGGATGGTCACTTGATTTAGGGATGAGTCTAAGTAAAGGATTGGTATGTATGCTCAAAGTTGCTCTATGCTTCAATGGTGCAGATGAATAAATGGAAAATTGGTAGCTTTGTGAGCTCTCAATTTGATATTATAAGGGTATGGTTGATGTCTTTTGGTTCTCAAACTAGCATTATAACTTTGGTTTAAAAGTTGTGATGAAATGGATTGGGAGGGGATTCAATTTATAGGCTAAGGGCTTGAGGGTTTGAAGGCTAAGATGCAAGGAGAGATGAAAACTTAAGGAGGGCTAGGATGCACTCAAAGGGGAGCACATGGATTGTGCTTGTTTAGCACCAACTAGAGAGTGACACATGTCACAAGGTGAGTAGATGGAGGCAAGGGGATGGATGAGTCAACAAAGGAGGCTCAAGGGATAATATATTCATAAAGACCTTTCATAATGGCTTGTAAGAGCAATGAATGGGCTTGTAAGAGTCTTTATGGCCTTTGTAAGAGCATTCAAAGCTTAGTGGTTGGGATATTTTGGAGGGAGTTGAGATTGTTGACTTTTCTTGGCTTAGGAAAGTCTTAAGCTTACTTAGAGAATTTGACAAGGTTAGGGGGGGGATTAGAGGTGATTTAGGATTAGACTAATCTTGTTAGAGATATGCAAGTGGATGGCATTCAATGAGGGTGGGTGAGTTAGTGGCTAAGCTAGGTTAGTATGTGTGGATGGGGTGGATTAGGCTAAAAAAGGGGTTTAGGATAGTTTAGGGGTTATTAGATTTGAGGGTTTTATTTATCAAATAGATTTATTTAATAAATGAGGATTTTGGAATTAGATAGAAGAATAGGATTAATTGATAAATAATAGGTTATTTGATTTATCAATTAGGACTATAGATGATTAATTAAATTAATCAGCTAGGGGATAGAAAAGGATTAATTAAATAGGAATTTAATTAATGATGCCTTTAGAGATAACTAAATAGTATTACCAAAGTACTGTAATCAAATTTAGGTGTCTACAAAGGTAAACTGGTATTTTCTTTGCAAATATCTTCAAGTTTTTGGCTTTGCAAGACCTTGTATTAACCTAATCTTTCAATACATCTCCTCCCCTAGATTCTTGGTTCTTATAAATGGAACTCTAGATGGATTCTTTTCTCCATCTCAAGGACTAAGGCAAGGGGATCCTCTCTCCCCATTCTTGTTTATTCTAATGTCAAAAGCCCTAAGGAGAGCACTCAAAAAAAGAAACTCTAACAATCTACTTAAAGGCACCCAACTAACAAGGAATGAAGAACCCACCACCCACAAACAATTTGTGGATGACACAATGTTGTATGGTGAAGTAAGCATCTTATAAGCTAAGACCATCAAAAGAATTCTTAATACTTACATGGAAGTTTTTACTAAAGAGATCAACATGACAAAATTAGAAGTCTTCTTTTTTATCAGCAACACTTCTTCAAAGGTTAGTATCTAAAATATTCTTAGCATCAAAGCTAACTCCTTGCCTTGTAAATATATTGGATTTTGGTTAGAATCAGGGAGAAATAAATCAGCCAATTGGGTTAATTTAATTAGTAATATCATGACAAGAATTCAATCTTGGAAAGGTAAATGGATTTCTCTAGTGAGTAGACTCACTTTTCTAAAATTAGTTTTAACAAGTATACCTATGTTTCATCTTGTGATTACCAATCTATTGGAAATATAAGAGGAGTAACTGAGAGGGGAGGGGTGAATTAGTTACCACTAAAATAAATCCTAGATCCCTTAGATGTCAGTACAAAAATAAACTCTGGAAACTAAATACTACTAATGCTCGACAAACAAAGAAAATATTTTAACTTGGTAAACACTATGTTTTCTCAGTAAACATTAACATGAAAACCTTTAGATATTATCTATGATTACTATTAATTTAACTTAGTTGCAAACACATAAAATTAAATAGCATGAACACATTTGATGCCAAGATTTAACATGGAAACTCAATTTGGGAAAACCACCAATTGCAACTAATTACTATTTTCACTCTTTTAGAGTGAGCCCTATTAGGAGCCAACCCTGTTAAATGTTACAAAATACATTGTTAGGTGTGACCCTATTAGAGGATTTAATTACCATGTTAGGAGTGGTCTTCTCATATTTCTTGAGACAATTCAATAGAACTACCACCTTGTTAGAGGATTTACAAATAGTTGTTAAGATAACATTGTTAAGAGATTTAGATCATTGCTACAATGGTTATAAAGTAACAATGAGATGACTTGAATTGAATGCAACTAAATTTTCAATTACAAATCTCTATTCTAGCTTGTAGTTGATCCTCTATGATTGAATATATCTCTTCAGCTCCACAAGGATATTCCACTTATCCTTCACTTCCTCTACTCGTCACTAAATATTCAATTTATTCACACTCTCATCCATCCATAATTACATTCATAACTTGACCTTATACTTATATCATCCATAATTTCAAGTCAGCTCAAATATAATGTTAGAACAATTAATATTCACCATCTCAGTGAGCTAAATAATCAATAAATCAATTAAGCTTAATATGCAAAAACAAGAAAATCCTTCGTTAGTCGACCCATCTTAGTAGACACTAACTCAAAAGTGATTTCCTATGTTAACCAATAGAATATCAGTTAACATTGCATATTCTTACAAATCCTTTGGTAACCAAGTGAGCTTGGTTAGCACTGGTTCTATCCAACTTTTCCTTCATTAACCAAGTGAGCTCAATTAACACTCATCTTCAACAAACTTTCCTTTGACGCCCAAGTGAACTCTGTAGACACTGCCTTCTGAACTAAGAAAACATAGGAATGCTTAGTAGACATAGAAAACTATCTTTACTACTCAAGTGAGCTCAAAATGCACTGATACAAATTGATATGAAATTTGTGTAAGATCAAAGACAACACACAATTAATCAATTATATCAACAATCTCCCTCTTTGGCATTGATGGCAACACAACATGTCATAGCACAATGAAATTTCTAAAGCAAGAATAAAGTGAGGAACATATCCTTAATATCATTTTCATTCTCAACCATGAGAACTCCCTCTATCAATGTGAGCTCTTTCCTACCTTTGGATCTCTCTCTCTATCAGAAAACTTCCATCTGATTCTTACTGCAAACTTCTCCCTCTTAGAGAAATTTCCTATGAGATATGATAGTATAAATTCTTCTTTTTTGACAACACATGCTAAAGACAAAAACTCTATTAATATCAATGTACCTCAAGTGCTAGTTCATTTTCAATGTGTCATTGCCAATTCTACATCAACTAACTAATCTTCAACATGCTTTGGTTGATGCATCACTAAACTTCATTTAGTGAGCTTTAGATAAGGGAGTGACCCCTAGCTTACCTCTTAGATATAGGAATACATCCTTAGGTAATAGCTTGGTAAACATGTATATAATGTGTTCCTTTGTATTCACATATTCCAATTTGACCTCTTTATCTTGCACCAATTCTCTTAAGAAGTGATATTTTATAGCAATGTGCTTTGTTTTGGAATGTATCACTGAGTTCTTTGATATATTTATTACACTAGTGTTATCACAGTATATGACAACTAGATGATTGATTTCTATTTTCATACTTGCTAACAGTCATTTGAACCAAACAATGTTTGAACAATTAACTACAGTAGCCACATATTCTACCTCTATTGTGGATTGAGATGTAGAATTTTACTTCTTGCTTATCCAAGACACTAATCTTTTACCAAGAAATAATGATCCACCACTAGTGATCTTTCTATCATCAATACTTCCTATCCAATCAGCATTGGTAAATACCTTCAAGTCCAAATTTCCTACAAGAATCTTGATTAATACTACATATTCTTACAAATCCTTTATTAACCAATTGAGCTTGATTAGCACTGGTTCCATCCAAATTTTCCTTCATTAACCAAGTGAGCTAGTTAACACTCATCTTCAATAGACTTTCCTTTGATGCCTGAGTGAACTCAATAGACACTACCTTCTGAACTAGGCAAACATAAGAATGCTCAATAGACACAGAAAACTATCTTCACTGCCTGAGTGAGCTCAACATACACTGATAGAAACTAATATGACATTTTTGTAAGATCAAAGACAACACATAATTAATTAATTGCATCAACAATCTCCCTCTTTGGCATTGATGGCAACACAACATATCATAGCATAATGAAATTTCTAGAGCAATAATAAAGTGAGAAATGTATCCTTAGTTTCATTCTGATTCTCAACCATGAGAACTCCTTCTATCAATGTGATATCTTTCCTACCTTCAGATCTCTCTCTATTAGAAAACTTCCATCTAATTCTTACTGCAAACTTCTCCCTCTTAGAGAAATTTCTTATGAGATATGATAGTATAACTTCTCCCTATTTGACAACACATGCCAAAGAAAAAAACTCTATTAATATCAATGTACCTCAAGTGCTAGTTCATTTGAAATGTGCCCTTGCCAATTCTACATCAACTGATTGGTCTTCAACATGCTTTGGTTGATGCATCACTAAACTTCATTTAGTGAGCTTTAGATAGGGGAGTGACCCCTAGCTTACCTCTTAGCTATTGAAATACATCCTTAGGTAATAGCTTGGTGAATATGTCTACAATATGTTCCTTTGTATTCACATATTCCAATTTGACCTCTTTATCTTGCACCAATTCTCTTAAGAAGTGATATTTTATAGCAATGTGCTTTGTTTTGGAATGCATCACTGGGTTCTTTGATATATTTATTGCACTGGTGTTATTATGGTATATGACAATTGGATCATTGATTTCTATCTTCATACTTGCCAATAGTTGTTTGAACCAAACAATGTATGAACAATTAACTACTCCAACCAAAAATTTTGCCTTTTTTATGGATTGAGATGTATAATTTTTCTTCTTTCTTGTCCAAGACACTAGTCTTTTACCAAGATAGAATGCTCCACCACTAGTGCTCTTTCTATCATCAATACTTCCTACCCAATCTACATTAGTAAATACCTTCAAGTCCAAATTGCCTCCAAGTTTGTACCATAAGCCATATTCTTCAATACCTTTTAGATAACTCATGATTCTCTTAATTTCCATCATGTTATTTTCTCTTGGAGATCTTGCCACCATACCAAATGCTAATGCAATATCAGGCCTTGTATGCACTACATACTACAATTTTCTAATAATTGATCTATATATAGTCTGATCTACTACTTGGAATCATCATTTTTGGAAAGCTTATGTCCAGTAGACATAGGAGTTCCAATAGGCTTTGAATCCTTCATTCCAAATTCCTTTGATATCTTCTTGATATATTTAGATTGAGTGATGAAGATACCATTTTTGTTCTGTTGTATTTGCAACCCAATAAAGAATTTAATCTCACCAAACATAGATATTTCAAATTCTTTACTCATTTCTTCTAAGAATGCCTTGAGTAAATCATCATTTCCTATGAATAAAGTGTCATCAACAAATATTTTTGCCAATACAATCTTCTTGTCTAGTCCATCTTTGATATACAAGCTATTGTTATCATTTGTTCTTTGAAAACCAATCTATACCAAATAATTATTTAGTCTTTCATACCAAGCTCTAAGATCTTGCTTGAGACCATATAATGCTTTGTATAATTTGTAGACCATGTCTCTTTTGCTAGGATCTACAAAACCTTCAATTTGTTCAATGTAGACTTCCTCGCCAAGAATTTCATTCAAGAATGTAGATTTGACATCCATTTGATATACTTTAAATCTTTTTTGTGCTGCATATGCTAGTAAAGTTCTAACACCTTCTAATCTTGAAATAGGACCAAAATTTTCACCATAATCAATACCTTCTTCTTGAGAATAGCCTTTACATACTAATCTTGCTTTGTTTCTTGAAACTTCTCTATCTTCATTCAGCTTATTTCTAAACACCCATTTTGTACCAATTACATTTTGATCCTTGGGTCTAAGAACAAGAGTCCATGTTTTGTTCTTCTCAATTTTTTCTATTTCTTCATTCATTTCCTCAACCCAACTTTTATTATCTAATTCATCTTTAACATTTCTAGGTTCAAAATCAGCAAATAAATATGTACCTTTCAAATTTACTTCTTGTCATGGTTCCATCAGATTTGTCTCCAATGATCTAATCAGGTGCATGATGCCTTCTGACATATCTTGCTAACACAAAAACTTTGGATAATGAATTATTTTCATTGATTTCATCATGAACTTCAATGTCAAGCTTAGGTCCCACTATCTATGACTTGGATCCATCAAAATCAGTTTGAACTAGCTCACTAGCCTCTGACTGCAACTTGGGTCCTTCAGACTATGACTCGGGTTGCACTGAATGCAACCCAATAACTGTTGGAGATTTTTGGGACTTAGGAGGTGAAATCTCATTTCCTTCAGATGTGTTTGGAAAAGTATCAAGTTCATAGTAAACAAGTCTTTTGTAATCTTCGAGTTCTTTGCTACTTTCTTCTTCACTCTTTTCTACAAATCATAAATTCTAACATGTGCATTTTCTATAATTTTATGAGTAGATAGATTCAAACATATGTATGCTTTACTTCTATAGGAATATCCTAAAAATATGCCTTCATCACCTTTTACATCAAATTTTCCTTTTCTAGATTCTTTCAAGATATAACATTTGTTGCCCAATACTTTCAAGTAACTTACATTAGGTTTGTAGCCATACCATAGTTCATAAAGAATTTTTTTTTAATCTTTTTTCAACTGTACTTTATTCAAGGTATGAAATACAATGCTAATAGCTTTCTTCCAATTTTTGATAGCAACATTATTTTCAATCATCAATGTTATTTCATAATCCATGATGGATCTATTCCTTCTTTCAGCTATACCATTTTATTGAGGTGTACCAGGGGTTGATACATGTCTCTTGATTCCTCTTTCGATGCTAAAATTATTGAATTCATTGGAGATGAATTCACCACCTTTTTCTGATCTTAAATATTTTAATTTCTTTCCAGTTTCTTTTTCAACTCTTGCTAGGTACCACTTGAATTTTTGAAAGGCTTCAGAATTTCATTTCAAGTACATTATAGTCATCATTCTAGAATAGTCATCAACAAAAAAAAATGAAAAATTTTATCCACTATAACTCTCTATTCCAATAGGACCACATAAGTTAGTATAAACAATCTCTAAGACTTCTTTAGACTAATAGTTTTTGCTTTTGAAACTAGTCTTTCCCATCTTACCAATTTGGCAATTCTTGCATGGACCCATGTCAAGTTTCTTCAAACTAGGAAGACCTTTTACTCTCCTATGTTTGCTAATCTTAATCTAATTATCAAAATTTACATGACATAGCCTTTTGTGCCATCACCAACTTTCTTCTACTTGAGCAATAAAACATGAACTATCGCTGAGATCAAGATAAAATAGATTACCTTTTGTTTGCTTGCCAGATCCAACTAGATTTCCTTTTCCATTCAGTATTTTGGCCTTGCCTCTTATGAATTCTACCTTAAATCCAATGTTATCCAACTATTCCAAGCTCAGTAGATTATGCTTCAATCCTTTAACCCAATAAGCATTGTCACATACAAGTTCATTAGTCAATGAGATATGCCCTTTACCTTTTATGCAACAAGGTTAATTGTTTCCAAATCTTAACCTACCTCCATCATAAGGTTCCATATTCTCAAATTTTGTTTTATATCTATTCATATGATGTGAGTAGCCACTATCAATAATCCATGTATCATTTTTGCTAACATGAGAGATAAGTGCCATCTTATCTCCTTCATCATCAGATTCATCATTTACGACACTATATACCATTTTATCTTCACTATTATCAGAATCTTTAGCCATAAAAAAATTTTATTACCTTTGTCCTTATGGTTCTTGTAGTTCTTGAAATCCTTCTTGCCTTTGTACTTATGACTTTTCTTTTCATCTTTGTTTTCTCTGTTTGGACACCTTCAAACAATGTGACCAACTTCTTCACAAGAAAAGAAGATTAGAGGAACTTTACCTTTGTACTTTCCTTTGACTTTGGAATATTTCCTTACAAGTAGTGCTTTGAAAACTTCAAATATCATTGTCTAAACTTTCTTCTGATGTTCCATCTTCTTCACTTCTTGATTGATTGGATTTTGATTTTTTTCCCTTTTTCTTGAGTGAAAGTTTAGCTTCAAATGCAAACTCAATATTCTTTGAAGTAGGAACATAGTTATAAAAATTATCTAACTCAAAGGCTGTCAATCTTCCAAAATAATAGTTTCCTCCTTGATGTCTCCTCCAGATGCCTTCATTGTACTTACATTGGCATTGATTATTTCCACATGTTTTGCAATGTTATCATCTTCTCTCATTCTCATTTGATCAAATTGTCCTCTAAGACTTTCTACTTTGACTTCTTTTACATGTCATCTCCTCCATAGATATCTTTTAGTTTTTTCCACATATCAAAAGCAATTTTTCAATCCTTTACTTCATCAAATTCAGCATAACTAAGAGCAGATGCAATATCAATCATCATGATGTTATGGTTCTTCTTTTCAGCAATATCTTCAACTGATAATGTTCCAGCGGGAGTCTTGTATTCACCATCAAGATATTTGCAACCTGAATCACTAATATTACCAGATGTAGTCCCATCAATCCTTGCCATGCTATAAAATTGTCTCTATTTAGCTTGGGAATCTATCTTTTGTAAGATATTGTGATCTTTAGCATAGATCCTTGAGACTTTCTCTACAAGCACCAAAAGCTCTGATGCCAATTGTTGGAAATATAAAAGGAGTAACTAAGAGGGGAGGGGTGACTTAGTTACCACTAAAATAAATCTTAGATCCTTTAGATGTTAGTACAAAAATAAACTCTAGAAACTGAATACTGCTAATGCTTAGCAAACAAAGAAAATGTTGTAACTTGGTAAATACTATGTTTTCTCAATAAAAATTAACATGCAAATATTTAGATATTATCTATGATTACTATTACTTTAACTCAGTTGCAAACACATAAAATTAAATAGCATGAACATATTTGACACCAAGATTTAATGTGGAAACCCAATTTGGAAAAACTGCCAATTGCAACTAGTTACTATTTTCACTCTTCTAAAGTGAGACCTATTAGGAGCCAACCCTATTAAAGGTTACAAAACACACTATTAGGTGTGACCTTGTTAGAGGATTTAATCACCTTGTTAGGAGTGGCCTTGTTAGAGGTCTTGAGAAAATTCAATAGAACTACCACCTTGTTAGAGGATTTACAAATAACTATTAAGCTAACTCTACTAAGAGATTTAGATCACTTCCACAATGGTTAGAAAGTAATAATGAGATGATCTCAATTGAATGCAACTGAATTTCTAATTATAGATCTCTATTCTAGCTTGTACTTGATCTTCTCTTATTGAATATATCTCTTTAGCTCCACAAGGATATTCTACTTATCCTTCACTTCCTCTACTCATCACTAAATCTTCAATTCATTCACAATCTCATCGATCCATAATTACAGTCACAACTTGACCTTATACTTATATCATCCATAATATCAAGTTAGCTTAAATATAACTTTAGAAAAATTAATATTCATCATCTTAGTTGGCTAGAACCAATAGATAAATCAATTAATCTTAATATGCAAAAACAAGAAAATCCTTCATTAGTTGACCCAACTTGGTAGACACTAACTCATAAGTGATTTCTTGTGTTAACTAATTGAAGCTCAATTAATATTGCACATTCTTACAAATCTTTTGGTAACTAAGTGAGCTTGGTTAGCACTGGTTCCATCCAACTTTTTCTTTAATGACTGGGTGAGCTCAGTTAACACTCATCTGTAGTAGACTTTTCTTTGATGCCTAAGTGAACTCAATAAACACTGCCTTCTAAACTAGGCAAAAACAAGAATGCTCAATAGACACAAAATATTTTCTTCACTGTCCAAGTGAGCTTGGTATACACTAACAAAAACTAATATGAACTTTGTGTAACATCAAAGATAACACACAATTAATCAATTGTATCAACACAATCTACCTGTCTAAAGCAAAGATGTCATAAATAAAATTTTCAAAGATTTCTTATACTAAGGCTATTATAAAAAAAATAAATTACCATTATTGGCATGGTATAAGGTATGTAGGCTAATAGATAATGGTGGTTTTGGGATAAGGAACATAAAAGGTCAAGCTTTAGCCCTTGGGGCCAAATTGGTATAGAGAATGTTTAGAAACCCTCTTCTAAAATGGGCTAGAATCCTTTACAATAAGTATCTTGATCCATTAGATCCACTAAGTTCATTTAGAATAAAAAAGCTCTCAATGGGATTGGAAATTTGCAATTTCATGCTCAAATGTAGGCCTACCATCTCTAAAAGAATTACATGAAAAGTTGGAAATGGAGAATAGGTGAGATTTTGGACTGATTCCTAAGAAGGTTATGTAAGAATATATAGTCCACCATTATAACTGAGGGGGGGGTGCATCAATTATCCAACTAATATTATAATTATCAACCTTATTAAACTTTAACCATATGAGCAATATAATTAGAACCCACAACAATACACTCATACACAATAACACTAGATATGTTAACTAGGGAAGGCCTTGATCAAGGGAAAACCCTAGTGGGGATGGTACCCACAAGATGATGTACTAATATAAATATTTCTTCTCAGAGGATAGACCCTGTTAGGAGTCTATAACAACATTCAGTACATAACAATCCCTGTTAAGAGATTCCAACCCTATTTGGAGTTGTGTCACACTTGTTAGGAATTATAGAGGATAGATGGATCCACTATCCAAATAGCTTCAAGGAAAGACCAATGAACCCACTGTCCAAACAACTTCAGGGAAAGACCAATGAACCTATTATCCAAATGATCTATGTATTATTCCTTGTTGAACAATAGAAATGAATATTAATTTTCTTTCCTCTTTCTATGTCTAGTCAACTGGACTTCTTCTCCTTCTAATCTTGTAACTAGTTCACAAATCTTGTATCCAATAATCCCTTGGATCACTTACACGCATTTACAAAACACTCTGCTCCTTTTCACACTTCGTACTCAATACAATGATCACAACTACTTTTGAAAAATAAGAAAAACATATTTTCTTTATTCCATGTCTTCAAAATAATTCCTTGAGTTGATCTTGAGGCTTTTCCAATTAATTATAATAAGATAATTAATTTATTTATAATTACAATAGCAATGTCAGCTTATAGTCTATGTAACTTCTCACACATGTGACACTAGAGCTTGCACATTTTTTGATGTAGACTATCTTATGTCACTGGATGACTGCACATCTCTAGATTATATCTCTATTAGGTGATATAATACAAGCATCATAAATTGCTTCTCAGGTACTCTATCTCTATACTGCTCTCTGCAAATTAGGCATATCTTCTGTACATCTTTGACTCGGGTACTATGCATTGAACCTTAACATCGAGACACTAGATCAAACATGTCCATGAATGCACATCATAAAATAATCAAAACATTATTTATACAACTAAGATCTCTATTTGCTACTCTATTGGTCTTCACAAACTTACTGCTCTGTTGACATCAATAAAATAGTTATGAATAAAAAATTCCAATACTCTCCAATGCTTAGGATACTCCTCTAATGTAGTGTCATTAGCATTCATGCTAATAATATTCCCCTTTGGCATTCATGTAAACATAGATGAAAAAAATCTAAGTTCCAAGAATACCAAAATAATCTCTATTGTTGTTGTTGTTCTCATATTTTCAAATCCTCTTCATCAATCAAATCTGAAAACCTCTTGAACACTACTCTATTCTGCATCTTCTTTGGATCGACAATAGTAATTCATATTAAATAACTTTCCATACATCAAAATTCTTCATGCTACATGTCTCCCTCATAGAGATATTCCTCCTTCTTTCTTACATGAATCTTTCTAAATCTCTCTAATAGAGTAGAGATTTTCATTTACTCTTCTCTCCATACATACTTAGAAGATGTTATGTTTTTCATGGACTCTTCTCCCCCCTTGACATCAATGAAAAAGGCCTCATTATGTCAATTTACTACTCTAACTCTTCAACCAGCTCAAGTGTCCAAAGAAATTGTTCAAGACCAAATACCAAGAGTCATTACTAACTCAACTCATCACAAATACTCCCCCATATAGAAAGTATCAAAATTCAGTATGGTTTAAAAATAGTGCTTTGTACCACTGGACTAATGTAATCTCTACATCATCTACTCAAAAGTAGACAGGGGCATAACCCCAAGCATACATCTTAAGTACTCAAATGTATCTTTAGGTAAGGGCTCCATAAAGATATTTGTAATCTAATCTTTAGTAGTCACATATTCCAATCAAATCTCTTTTTCTATTTCCTTCTCTCTCAAGACATGATATTTAATAGATATATGCTTAGTTTTAGAATGCAACATAATATTCTTAGACATAATTATTGCACTTGTGTTATCACAATATATGATAATAGGTACTATAAACTCAATCCTAATATCCTTCATTATCTATTTCATCCACATAACTTGATTACAATTATTTTCAATTGCAACATGTTCTGCCTCAGTCATACTTTGTAAAATACAATCTTGTTTCTTTCTCAGCCAGGAAAACAATCTTCCTCTAGGAAACAATGCTCCATCACCGGTGCTCTTTCTATCATCCATACTATCTGCCCAATCTACATCATTATATGCACAAAGATTTAAATCACTTGATCTATCATATCATATTTAATAATTAGATGTCCCTTTCAAATATCTAAATATCCTCTTTACTACTACATAATGATACTCCTTAGGACCGGCCTTTAATCTAGCTATAATCCCAACTATGTTTTCTATATCTAGTCTAGTGTGAGTCATATTTTGCAAACTTCCAATCATAGATATGTACTTCTTCCTCTCATCTATAGGTATCTCATCCTTGCTAGATAACTTATGACCAATTATCATAGGTGTACCAATAGGCTTACAACTTTCCAATCCAAGTCTCTTCAAAAAATATTTTAAGTACTTAGGTTGTGAAATGAAAATTGCATCACTATTCTGTACAATCAACAACCCTAGGAAAAACTTCATTTCTCCTATCATGCTTATTCCAAACTCATTCTTCATTTCTTTAGAAAACTTATCCACTTGATTCATCATTACCTCCAAATATTATGTCATCAAAAAATATTATTATTATCAACAAACCATTCTTAATTTTTCTCAAATACAAGTTATTATCTGTCATACCTTTACCAAATCCAAGTTTTTCTAAATAGATGTCCAACCTTGCATACTAGGTTCTAGGTAGTTGCTTCAAACCATATAGAGATTTCTTTAGTCTCCATACCATATCTTTATCTTTTTTCAAAGGGAAACCTCTAGGATTTTCAATGTATAGTTCTTCTTCAAGTTCTTCATTTAGGAAAGCTAATTTAAGATCTATCTGATATACTTTATATTTCTTATTTCTTATTTCTTATTTAACATTCTTACTAATTCCATTCTGGCTACAGGGGCATATGTCTCCTCATAGTTTATTCCTTCTTTTTTCTTATATCCTTTGCACACAAGTCTAGCCTTGTTTCTTACAACTTCACCTTGTTCATTCATCATTTTTCTAAATATAATTCTGCTAGTAACTGTTAACTCAACTCTTTCTTCTTCTCTAGGCTTAGATCCCTTCTCTTAAAATTGATTCCCATTTTGCAAATCATTATTAGTCTCAATGATAACTTCCAAATTTTCATGGTTAGCCTTTGGATCAACAATAGTTACCAAAGCTATATCTTCTACTACTTCATCTTCATTAACCAATTCAGGTACATTATCTTTAACATCAAATTCATTCAAGAATCTTTCCATACTTGATTTAAATTCTTCATCTTCATCAGAAAGTGAACTCTTTCCAAATTTCCTTACTCTCTTAGCACATCTAGATGAAAAATGACCAAAATCTTTACATGTCTAACAAATAAAAATTTCCATACATTTTGGCTCTCTTTTCATAAGTAGATCAATACCTTCCTTGATATTTTTGTCTTCTTCATAGTTGAATCTATCTTTACTTGTGCCTCTATTCTATTATATGCAACAAATGAATTTTGGATCTGGAAACGTAATGCTTGATTCTTTACACATTTCTAATATCTCACCAAGAATTTCTATCTTCTATGAGAAAAAATTTTCTCCATCCAACTTATGACTAACCTTTCTTTCCATGATCTCCCAAAGTTGTTAAGATTTTCCTTCAAGGACCTAATGCTCTATTACCAATTGTTAGACTATATAGTCCACCAATATAACTAAGAGTGAGGGGTGAATCAATTATCTAACTAATATCACAATTATCAACCTTATTAAACTTTAAACATATTAGCAATATAATCAAAAACCACAAGATACTCATACATAATAACACTAGATATGTTAACTAGGGAAACCCTTAATCAGAGGGAAAGCCCTGGTGGGGATGGTACCCATATGATGATGTACTAATATAAATACTCCTAGTTAGAGGATGGACCCTGTTAGGAGTCTATAACAACATTCAGGACATCTAAGTCCCTACTAGGAAATTCCAACCCTATTAGGAGTTGTACCAACCATGTCAGGATTTGTAGAAGATAGATGGACCCACTGTCTAAATAGCTTTAGGGCATGACCAATGAACCCATTTTCCAAATGATCTCTTTATTATTCCTTGTAGAATAATAGAAATGAATAGTACTACTCCTTCCTCTTTCTCTATCTTATATATCAAACTTCTACTCCTTCTAATTTTGTAATCTTGTACCTAGGGAAACCTTTGATTAGAGCAAAAACCCCAATGGGGATAAATAAAAAAATTAGTGGCTAATATTTGCCAATTGGATAATCTCACTCATCAGGCTCCCTAAATTTGGCTATTTATTTTCTACTTTTGGGGTGGCCATGTCACCTACACTTTACAAAAATTGGCTCCTATGCTTAGGTTGATCGCCAATAATAATACACAAGTATTTTTGTTTTAGTGACGACTTCACCAATGGATTCTAATTTTTCTATTATATGAATTTTTAAAAATATAAGAGGATTAACTAAGAGGGGAGGGGTGAATTAGTTACTACAAAAATAAATTCCAGATCCCTTGGATGTTAGTAAAATAAAACTTAGAGAACTGAATATTGTTGATGCTCAACAAACACAGATGAAATGTTGTAACTTGGTAAGAACTAATTATACTCAATAAGTATTAAAATTCAAATTTTTAGATGTTATCTATAATTATCATTATTTTAACTTAATTGCAAACATATAAAAGAACATAGCATGAACAGATTTGACACCAGGATTTAACATGGAAACCCAATTTGGGAAAAACCACCAATTGCAACTAGTTAGTATTTTCACTCTTCTGAAGTGAGCCCTGTTAGTAACCAACCTTGTTAAAGGTTACAAAACACACTATTAGGTGTGACCTTGTTAGAGGATTTAATTACCCTATTAGGAGTGTCATTTTTAGAGGTCTTGAGACAATTCAATAGAATTGCCACCTTGTTAGAGGATCTACATAAAGTTCTTAAGCCAACTCTGTCAAGAGATTTAGATCACTACTACAATGGTTAGAGAGTAACAATGAGATGACCTAATTTGAATGAAACTAAATTATTGATCACAAATCTTTGTTTTGGCTTGTATCTGATCCTTCTTAATTGAATATAGCTTTGCTGCTCCACAAGGATATTCTACTTATCCTTCAAATTCGCTTCCTCTCTTCATTAAATCTTCAATAACATCTTCATCCTTTCACACTTTGAAACCACAACTTGAGCTTATACTTATATCTTCCACATTGTCAAGTTGGCTCAAATACAACTTAAAATAATTAATATTCATCACCTTAGTTAGCTAGAATCAATGGATAAATCAATTAACCTTATTATTCCAAAATAAGAAAATCCTCCATTAGCCAACCCAACTCAGTAGAAACTAATTCAGAAGTGATTTACTTTGTTAACCAACAAAATCTCGGTTAACACTAAAAACTTGCAAAAGTACTTTGGCAATCGAGTGAGCTTAGTTAGCACTGGTTCCATCCAACTTTCCTTCACTAACCACGTGACCTTAGTCAACACTCACCTTCTGTATTATTTCCTTTGATGCCTAAGTGAACTCAGTAAACATTGTCTTTTGAACAAGAATGGTTGGTAGACATAGGAAACTATCTTTACTGCCCGATTGAGCTTAGCATATACTGACTAATAATGATATAACATTTGTGTAACATCAAAGACAATACACAATTAGTCAATTATATCCAAAAATCTCCCTCTTTTACATTGATGGCAACACAACATGTCATAGCACAATGAAATTTTGGATTTTTTCTTTGACAACTCCCTCTTTCAATAATTTGTCTCCAATAATTTCTTACCAAGTTCTTTCAAAACTTTCTCCCTCTTACAACAAACTTCTCCTTTTTTGAAAAACTTCTCCCTCTTTGGTTTTTACTTTATTCAGGTTTCAAAAATTTCTCAGAGATATCATAGTAAACTTATCCTTCTTTGACAACACATGCCAAAGATAATAATTTTGATAATATCAATTTACCTTAAGTACTGATTCATCTGCAAAATGCCCTTGCCAATTTTGTATCAACTGATTGATCTTCAACATACTCTGGTTGATGTATCACTAAAATTTTTTTTAGTGAGCTTCAAATAGGGGAATGAACCCTATGTTATCTCTTAGATACAGAAATGCATCCTTAGGTAATGGCTTGGTGAATATGTCTACAATTTTTTTTTTTTTGTACTAACATATTCCAATTTGACTTCTTTGTCTTGCACCAATTCTCTTAAGAAGTGATATTTTATAGCAATGTGCTTTGTTTTGGAATGCATCATTGGGCTCTTTGATATATTGATTGCACTAGTGTTATCATAGTATATGACTACTAGATCTTTGATTTTTATCTTCGTACCTAACAACAGTTTCTTGAACCAAACAATGTTTGAACAATTAACTATTGTTACCACATAGTTTTCCTGTGTTATGGGTTGAGATGTACAATTTTTCTTCTTGATTTTCTAAGACACTAGTCTTTTATCAAGAAAGAATGCTCCACCACTAGTGTTTTTTTTGTCATCAATACTTGTTGCCCAATCAGTAAATACTTTTAAGTCCAAATTGCCTCCAAGTTTGTACCATAATCCATAGTCTTTAGTACCTTTCAAATATCTCATGATTCTTTTAATTACCATCATGTGATTTTCTCTAGGATTTGTTGAGAATCTTTCCATCAATCCAACTACTAGAGCAATATAAGGCCTTGTATGTACTACATACTAAAATTTTCCAATTATTGATATGTATGTGGTCTGATCTACCTCTTTGGAATCATCATTTTTGGAAAGCTTATGTCCTGTAGACATAGGGGTTCCAACTGATCTTGAATCTTCCATTCCAAACTTCTTCAATATCTCCTTGATATACTTAGATTGAGTAATGTAGATACCATTTTTATTATGTTGTATCTACAATCCAAGAAAGAATTTTATTTCTCCAAACATGGACATCTCAAATTCTTTACTCATTTCTTCTAAAAATGCTCTGCATAAGTCATCATTTCTTGTAAATAGACTATCATCAACAAATATTTCTGCCAACACAATCTTCTTGTCTAGTCCTTCCTTGATATACAGGCTATTATTATCATTTGTTCTTTGAAAGCCAATCTATACCAAGTAGTTATGAAATATTTCATAGCAAGCTCTTAGAGTTTTCTTAAGACCATATAATGCTTTGTGTAACTTGCAAACCATGTCTCTTTTGCTAGAATCTACAAAACCTTCTGGTTGTTCAATGTAGACTTCCTCATCAAGAATTCCATTCAAGAATGTAGATTTAACATCCATTCGATATACTTTAAATCCTTTATGTATTGCATATGCTAGTAAAGTTCTAACACCTTCTAATCTTGCTACAGAGGCAAAAGTCTAACCATAGTCAGTACCTTCTTTTTGAGAATAACCTTTGCACGCCAATCTTTCTTTATTTCTTGAAAGTTTTCCATCTTCATTTAGCTTATTTCTAAATACTCACCTTGTACCAATTAAATTTTTATCCTTAGGTCTAAGAAGAAGAGTCCAAGTTTTGTTTTTCTCAATCTGTTATATTTCTTCATTCATTGCTTCAAACCAACTTTCATTTTCTAGAGCATCCTTAACACTTCTAGGTTCAAATTTAGCAAGTAAACATGTACCTTTTAATTTGCCTCTTGTCATTGTTCCATCTGATTTATCTCTAATGATCTGATTAGGTGCATGATGCCTTCTGACCTACCTGGCTAACATAGGCTCTTTGGTCTTTGAATGAATTCTACCATCTTCATCTTGAATTTTAGTTTCAAGCTTAGGTCCTTATGTATGAGACTCAAGTCCATCAGGCTCAGTTTGAACTAGATCAATAGCTTCTAATTATGACTCTAGTCCTTCAAACTAAGACTCGAGTTGCACTATCTAAAACTCAGTAACTATTGGGGATCTAAGGGACTTAGGGGGTGAAGCTTCCTTTCTTTCAGATAAGTTTGGTAGGGTATTGGATTCATAGAAAACAAATATTTTCTATCTATTGGCTCCTTGTTTATTTCTTCTTCACTCTTTTCTACAAATTCAATAATTCTAACATGTGCACTTTTTATAATTTTGCGAGTAGAAAAATTTAAACATTTGTAAGCTTTACTTTTGCAAGAGTAGCTTAGAAATATGCCTTCATCACCTTTTACATTAAATTTTCCTTTTCTAGATTCTTTCAATATATAACATTTGCTGCCAAATCCTTTTAAGTAACTTAAATTAGGTTTGTAGTCATACCATAGTTGATAAGGAGTTTTTTCTGAGTGTTCTTTTAATTTTACTCTATTCAAGGTAATAACTATAGTATTGATAGCTTCTTTCTAGTATTTGAGAGCAACCTTTTTTTCAATCATCAGGGTTCTTGCACAATCCATGATAGATTTGTTTCTTCTTTCAGCTATACCATTCTATTGTGGTGTACTAGAGGTTGATACTTGTCTTTTGATTCCTCTTTCAATGTATAAATTATTGAATTCATTGGAGATGAATTCACCACCTCTAATAGAACTGAAACATTTCAATCTCTTTCTAGTTTCTTTTTCTACTCTTGCCAGATACCACATAAAATTTTGAAAGGCTTTTGATTGTTCTTTCAGGTACATTATAGTCATCATTCTAGAATATTCATCAAAAAAAAGAATGAAAAACTTTTCTCCACTATAAATTTATATTCCAATAGTTCCACCATAAGTTAGTATGCACAATCTCTAAAGACTTCTTTAGACTAATAGTTTTTTCTTTTGAAACTAGTCTTTCCCATGTTATCGATTTGGCAATTCTTGCATAGACCCATATAAGGTTTCTTCAAATTAGAAATACCTCTTACTCTCTTATGTTTTCTTATCTTAACCAAATTATCAAAATTTTCATGACATAGTCTTTTGTGCCATAACCATCTTTCTTCTACTTGAGGAATAAAACATTTACAATCACTATGATCAAGATAAAATAGATTACCTTTTGTTTGCTTGTCAAATCCAACTAGATTTCCTTTTCCATCTAGTGGTTTGGCTTGTCCACACATGAATTCTACCTTGAATCCAATGTTATTCAACTATGCCACAATTAGTAAATTATTCTTTAGTCCTTCAACCAAATAAGCATTGTTACATAAAAGTTCTTTAGTCAATAAAATAAATCATTTTTCCTTTTATGTTATAAGGTTCATTATTTCCAAATCTCACACTACCTCCATCATAATATTCCATGTGCTCAATTTTTTTTTTATCTCTAGTCATATGATGTGAATAGCCACTATCAATCATCCATATATCATTTTTGGTAACATGAGAGATAAGTGTCATCTTATCTCCTTTATCATCAGATTCATCCTTTACAACAATATATACCATTTCATCTTCAATGTTATCAAAATCTTTAGCTATAAAAAAATATTTCTTACCTTTGTCCTTATAGTTCTTGTAGTTCTTGGAATCCTTCTTTCCTTTGTGCTTATTGCTTTTCTTTTCATCTTTGACTTCTTTGTTTGGACATCTAGCAACAATGTGACCAACTTCTTCACAAGAAAAGCAGATTAGAGGAATTTTACCATTATGATTTCCTCTTCCCTTGGAATATTTCCTTACAAGTAGGACTTCAAGAACTTCAAGATCACTATCTAAATTTTCTTCTAATGTTCCTTCTTCTTTACTTCTTGATTGACTGGATTTTGATTTCTCACTCTTTTCTTTGAGTGAGAGTTTAGCTTTAAAATTAGATTAGCCTTTGAACTAGGAACATAGTTGTGAAAGTTATCTAACTCAAAATATTTTAATCTTCCCACTAGTGCATCCAAAGATATTTTATTATTTGGATCACATCTCATTTCTTAAATAGTAGATATTCTAATTACATTAATAAGAAGAAGAGTTATAAGTACCTTGCTTACAATTATTTTCTCTTCAATGTCTCCTCCAGATGCTTTGATTGGACTTACACTAGCCTTGATCCTTTCCTCATATTTTGAAATGTTCTCATCTTCTGTCATTTTCATCTAATCTAAATGACCTCTAAGACTTTTGGCCTTATCCCTTCTTACATTGTCATCTCCTCCATATATATATTTTAGTTTGGTCCACGTCTCATAGGCTATCTTGCAATCTTTGACTTCATGAAATTCAGCATAGCTAAGAGTAGATGCAATATCAATCATCATGATATTATGATTTTTCTTTTCAGCCATAACTTCAATTGATAATGTTCTAGTGGGAGTCTTGTATTTTGCATCAAGATATTTGCATCCTGAATCACTGACGATAGCCAAATGTAAACTCATAAGTCCTTGCCATGCTGCAAAATTGTCTCTCTTCAACTTGGGAATCTCTCTTCTATAAGACATCTTGATCTTTGGCTTAGGTCCTTGAAACCTTCTCTACAAGCACTGATGTAGGAGCATCCAGTGGTGTAAGGGCAATCCTGTATCACCCAAAAATATGCTTAGTGTTAGTTTTTGTTTAAAGTGTTTACATTTCTAGATACCCATTTGGGTCAAGTAAATATTCCAACTCTCATAGTTCCACTATTTGTTTTCTAAGTTAGAGTTTTTGAGTACCTTGGGATATGTGTCAATGTAGAAAATGAATTATTTTGTAATTGAGCCATAATTATGATGAGTTAGAGGGTGTAAGTTGTACGGTTGGTTATATTTGTAATATAAGACACTCTAGAAAAAGAATCAGGTCAAAAGGCTTTATGGTTTGAAAGTTAATGTAGTTTTAAGTTGCCTGGAGACCTCCTAAGAGTGCTTCTAAGTCAGATTTAAGGCATTAAATGACCTCGTACAAGCCCAAAAATTGAGGATGAACAAAGTTGTTCCATAGGGCTATAAAGAACTTCAAGAGCTTTCTGTAAATGTATATGGTTCATCAATTAGAACCCTAGATCAAAAGTTATGCCTCCCAGAAGTTGGACTACCATTTATGGATTCTTCTAGTTCTACACTGGTTTCTAATGTGATTTCTAGAACCTTCCATTTTGGTGGTGGATTCAAAATGGCATATTCTAGAATTTATTCCTAACCATAAACCTAATTGGGTTTTATTTAAGAACATTTATGGCATTGCAAAGACAATTCTTGGTGGAGTTTGAGGGAAGGTACTGTGAGGAGGATTTTCTCTAGGATCTGACCATTGTAAGCCCAATTGGCATGTATTTGGGTCTATTTACATGTACTAAATGTAGTAGCATAATTTACTAATAATAATATTCCTCTTTTCCCCTATTGCATTCATTATGGTTGTGGTTTGTGTCTTCATCAAGTGGTATTAGAGCAGGTTTTCCTAAGTGTGTAGATAGAGCACTAACTGTGAGGTGGTTTGCACCAGGACTGTGTGGTTGTGGCTTTGAGACAAGAAGATTCCTCCATGAAGGGAGCATGGTTTATGAGCTAGATTTATTGCTCCTAAGGTTAGAGCCCTCTAGGGATGATTCCAAGCATTGCAATAGGAAATCCATAGAGGGATGAATGTTGCCGCAGGCGATGAAAGTGAGGAAGAAAATGAAGAAGAAGAGAATACTGGGCCAAAAGGGGAAGGAGATAGAGAATTCCTAAACCAAGTAGAGGAGAGGCTTTTTAGGGCCATTTCTAAGCTTTAAAAAAGACCTAAAATTAACATCGGTATGTTTTCAAGAAGTCTAAACCCAAATGAGTTGATCGACTAGATCAATGAACTAAAGGAATATTTTGAGTATGAGGATATTGGGGACATAGATGGGTTAAGTTTGTGAAGGCCAAAATGAAAGGCCATGCCAAAATCTAGTTTAAAGAGGTTCAGCTAGAAAGAAATAGAAGAGGAAAGGAGAAAATCACAAGATGGGATCACGTGGTGGAAAAACTAAAGAAGTAGTTCATTCTTGTTGATTACAAGCCTGATTTGTTCAATAAAATGAAAGGGTTAAAGCAAGCAAGAAAATATGTCTAGGAATATATAGAGAAATTTTACTAAGTTCTTATTAGGGCAGGGCATGTAGAAGCAAACAAGGAGAAGGTTTCGCGTTACCTTAGTGGGTTAAGACCTAGCATTCACAAGGAGTTAAGTCTAGTTAGAATGACTAGTATTGAAGAGGCATACCGATTTCCCTTGTGAGATGAGAAGCTAAAAAAAAGGTTTGATAGAAGGTGAAGAGGGCATGATCAAGGAGGAAGGGGTGGTGGTAGGTCATTTGGAGGCCAAAAAGAGAATGAGAGGAAAAATAAAGATGTGGGTACTAGCCAAAACTAGAGGAACAAGGGTTTCAACCACTCCCATGATCAAAACTTTGGAGATCATAAAGGAAGAGGTAGAGGATGTGGACAAGGTTCCAGAAGTGGGGGCTTCCACGGTACATATTTTTATTGCAATGAAGAAGTTCATCATGCCTTTGAATACCCTCAACACCGAGGAAGGATGGATAGGAGAGCAAATGGACAAGCAAGGGTTGCACATGTGGATGAGGATGCACAATCATCACATTTAGAGGATGTAGAAAGTGGAGAGGTTCTAGTAAACAAAAGGGTCTTACTAAGTGGTGAGACTAAACCTGGACAAAGGAGGAGTTTGTTTCATATTGGGTGCAAGTGTGAGGGTAAATGTTGTGATGTGATTGTTGATGGTGGAAGCATTGACAACTTGGTGTGAGAAGAGATGGTTTCAAAGCTAAAGCTCAAGAGGGAGAAACACCCCAAACCCTTTCAAATTTGTTGGGTGAAGGATGATCATAAGGTTTTGGTTAGTGAATAATTTCTAATGAAGTTCAAGATTAGGAGTTACCATGATGAGGTTCTCTGTGACAACATTCCAATGGATGTCTACCATGTATTGTTGGGAAGGCTATGGTAGTTTCATAGGCATATTTTACATGATGGTCATGCAAATACATACTCTCTAACAAAGGATGGAGTTTTCCACAAACTGAAGCCCTTGATAAATGAAGGTGAAAAGGTATGTAATAGTGCTAAGGTATGTCTTATTGATGGAAGAAATTTTTTGGATGGCATGAAACATCAATGTATTGTTATGCTTTGATTCCTAGAAAAGATAAGGAAGGAAGTACTAAAATTCCACTTGAAGTTTTAGGCCTATTAAGTGATTATGGAGATGTCATCTTTGATAATGTTCCAGAAAGGTTGCCATCAATAAGAAAAATTAGTCATCAAATAGATTTAATCCCTGGAGCTAGTTTGCCTAACAAGGCTGCTCATAGGATGACTCCTACCAAAACTGAGGAGCTAAATAGACAAGTTCAAGAGCTATTGAGGAAATTTTTGATTTAGGAGAGCCTAAGTCCATGTGCAATACCTACAGTACTAGCACCAAAGAAGGATGGAGAGTGGTGAATGTGTATAGATTCTTGGGCTATAAATAGAATAACCATCAAGTATTGGTTCCCTTTGCCAAGAATGGATGATTTTATGGATTGTTTGAGTGGAGTGCAATACTTCACAAAGATAGATCTCAAAAGTGGCTATCACCAAATATGGATATGAGAAGGAGATAAGTGGAAGACTGCATTCAAGACCAAGGAGGGTCTATATGAGTGGTTAATCATGCCCTTTGGATTGACCATCATGTCGAGCACCTTCGTGCGGCTTATGAATGAGGTACTAAAGAAATTCTTGGGAAATTTTGTTATTGTCTATCTAGATGATATTTTTATTTTCAAAAAGTCTTTGGATGAATAGTTATTCCACATTCATAGTGTCCTTGAAAGGTTGAGGGAAGAGAAATTGTTGATTAATTTGAAGAGGTGTAGTTTCATCAAAAAGGATTTAGTTTATTTAGGGTTTGTTGTATTAGCTAAGGGTCTCAAAATGGATCTAGAGAAGGTAAAGACCATCCTAGAATGGCCTACTCCAAGGTCTACTACTAAGCTGAGGTCATTCCTTGGTCTAGTTAGTTTTTGCAAGAGGTTCATTAGAAATTTTAGAGGCATATGTGCACCCCTGACTAAAACAATGAGGGGGGATAGAAGAGAGTTCAAGTGGACTACATGAGCTACAAGGATTTTTGAATTGTTGAAGAAGAAGGTGATAGAGCAACTTGTGTTGGCACTTCTTGATTTCAATAAAGCGTTATAGGTGTATTGTGATGTTAGTGGCAGTGTTATTGGGGTTGTATTGAGCCAAGAAGGTAAGACTATTGCCTATTTTAGTGAAAAATTGAATGATGCAAAGAAGTATTCTATTTATGATCAAGAGTTATATGCAATAGTTTAAGCCTTAAATAAATGGAGGCATTATTTATTTCCAAAAAAATTTGTCTTGTATACTGATCATCAAGCATTTTAGTACCTAAATAGCCAAGGTAAATTGAATCGGAGACATTTGAAATGGTAGAGTTCTTGCAAAGCTATACATTTGTGTTCAAACATAGAAGTAGAAGGTCTAATAGGGTAGCAGATGCATTGAGCAGGAGATAGTTGTTGCTAACAGTAATGCAAGTTGAAGTGGTTGGGTTTGATGAACACAAGAATCTATACCCTGAGGATTCTAATTTTGTTGAAGCATGGAAGGCTTTTAAAGAACCTGTTACTCTAGACAGGACTAGGTGGCTAGATTTTTTGATTCAAGATGGTACATTGTTCAAGGGCAATCAATTATGTATTCCAAGGAGTTCTATGAGGGAGAACTTGATCAAGGAGAAATACAATGAAGCAATTGTAGGACACTTTGATCAGGATAAGACTATTGCCAATATTAGAGAACATTATTTTTGGGCTCAATTTTCACAAGATGTGAAGAAGTTTGTGTAGAGTTGTCAAGTATGTCAAGTAGCCAAAGGATTTAGTCATAGTACTAGACTTTATCAACCATTTATTGTTCCATCAAAGCCTTGGGAGTACATAAGTATGGATTTTGTTCTTAGATTGCTGAGGATACAAAGGGGTAATCACTCAGTATTTGTGGTGGTTGATAGGTTCTCCAAGATGGCACATTTCATTCCATGCCACAAGACTCATGATGCAGTACATATTGTAGATTTGTTTTTCAGAGAAGTGGTGAGACTACATGGTCTCCCAGAGAGTATTGTTTCTAATAGACATACTAAAGTTGTGGGGTATTTCTGGAGGAATTTTTGGAAGAAGTTGAGGACAAATTAAAGTTTAATTCTATGTATCATCTATAGACTAACAGAAAAATAGAAGTCTGGGAAATTTGTTGAGGTGTTTCGTGGGAGGTAAGCCCAAGGGATGAGATTTAATTTTACCACAAGCAGAACTTGTTTACAATAATTTTGTAAATAGGAGTACTAGTAGTTCACCATTCCAAATTGTGTATGGAAATAGTCCAAGGACTGTACTAGAGCTAAGAAAGATGGAGCATGGGGAGAGGACAAGTGCTAAGGAAAAATAATTTGTTGAACATGTCAAGAATCTACATGAGGAGGTACATGCACATATTACCAAGATGAACCAATAGTTCAAGGCTAGGGAAGATCAACAAAGGAGACATAAAGAGTTCCAAGTAGGGGATCTAGTTATGGTATACTTGAGGAAGTAACATTTTCCAGTGGGTGCCTACAACAAGCTGAGGATGAAGAAATTTGGTCCCTACAAAATTTTGGAAAAACATGACTCAGGAAATGTATATGAGGTGGAGTTGCCAGATAGGATTCACATTTCTCCTATCTTCAATATTGAAGACTTAACAGAATATCATGATGATGGTGTAGATGAGGGGTTAATGCTAGAGCCATGTCCAATTTTTATTTTAGTGAAGGAAGAGATTGAAGATATTCCAGATAGTCATGTGGGCTAGAGCACCAGAAACAAATAGTATGAAGAATACTCAGTGAAGTGGAAAGGATGACCAATAGAAGACTCAACTTGGATATCTGCAATGAAGGTTTCCCATTTGGGTTTTCCTCTACCAACTATAAAGTGACAGGGTCACTTTTCAATCTACCTTGGGTTTCTGATGCAGGAGCATCCAGTAGTGTAAGGGCAATCCTATATCACCCAAAAATATTCTTAGTGTTAGTTTTTGTTTAAAGTGTTTTCATTTCTAGATAACCATTTGGGTCAAATAAAAATTCCAACTCTCATAGTTCCACTACTAGTTTTCTAGGTTAGAATTTTTGAGCACCTTGGGATATGTTTCAATGTAGAAAATGGGTTATTTTTTAATTGAGCCATAATTATGATGAGTTAGAGGGTTTAAGTTGGAGGGATGATTATATTTGTAATTTAAAACACTCCAAAAAAAGAATCAGGTCAAGAGGCTTTATGGTTTGAAAGTTAATGCAGTTTTAAGTTGCCTAGATACCTCCTAAGAGTGCTTCCAAGTCATATTTAAGGCATTAAACAACCTCCTATGGGCCTAAAAAATGGGGGATGAGCAAAAATATTCCATGTGGCTATAGAGCACTTTGAGAGCTTTTTGGAAATGTAAACAGTTCATGAATCAGAGTCCTTGATCAAAAGTTATGCCTCCCAAAAGTTGGACTACCATTTCTAGATTCTTCTAGTTTTACATCAGCTTCCAATGTGATTTCTAGGTAATGGATTCAAAATTACATATTCTAGAATGTATTCCTAACCCTAAACCTAATTGGGGTTAATTTAAGAACATTTCTAGCATTGTAAAGGCAATTCTTGGTGGAGTTTGAAAGAAGGTATTGTGAGGAGGATTTTCTCTAGGATCTAACCATTCTCTGCCCATAGGGCATGTATTTGGGTCTATTTACATGTACTAAATGTAGTAGCATATTTTACTAATAATAATATTCCACTTTTCTCCTGTTGCATTCATTTTGGTTGTGGTTTGTGTCTTCATCAAGCACCAAAAGCTTTGATACCAATTGTTGGAAATATAAGAGGAGTAACTAAGAGGGGAGGGGTGAATTAGTTACTACAAAAATAAATTCCAGATCCCTTAGATGTTAGTAAAATAAAACTCAAAGAACTAAATACTATTGATGCTCAGCAAATGCACATGAAATATTGTAACTCGGTAAGAAATAATTATGCTCGATAATTATTGATATATAAATCTTTAGATGTTATCTGTTATTATCATTACTTTAACTTAGTTTAAAGCACATAAAAAAAAATACCATGAACACATTTGACACCAGGATTTAACGTGAAAACCCAATTTGGGAAAAATCATAAATTGCAACTAGTTACTATTTTCCCTCTTTTGAAGTAAGTCGTGTTAGGAGCTAACCCTGTTAAAGGTTACAAAACACACTATTAGGTGTGACCTTGTTAGAGAATTTAATCACCCTATTAGGAGTGGCCTTGTTAGAGGTCTTGAGATAATTCAATAGAACTACCACCTTGTTAGAGGATTTACAAATAGCTATTAAGCCAACTATGTCAAGAGATTTAGATCACTACTACAATGGTTAGAGAGTAACAATGAAATGACCTAATTTGAATGCATTTGAATTCTTGATCATAGATCTCTATTCTAGCTTGTATCTAATCCTTCCTGATTGAATATAGCTTTGCTACTTCACAAGGATATTCTCCTTATCCTTCAAATTCACTTCCTCTCTTCATTAAATCTTCAATAACATCTTCATCCTTCCACACTTTGAAACCACAATTTGACCTTATACTTATATCTTCCACATTGTCAAGTCAGCTCAAATACAACTTAAAATATATAATATTCATCACCTTGGTCGGCTGAAATCAATGGCCAAATCAATTATGCTCATTATGCCAAAATAATAAAATCCTTCATTAGCTAACCTAGCTCAGTAGAAACTAACTTAGAAGTGATTTCCTTTGTTAACCAAGAGAAGCTTGGTTAACACTATAAATTCATGAAAGTACTTTGGTAACTAAGTGAGCTTGGTTAGAACTGGTTCCATCCAACTTTCCTTCATTAATTAAGTGAGCTTGGTTAACACTCACCTTTTGCAATATTTCCTTCATTGCCCAAGTGAACTTAGTAAACATTGTCTTTTGAATAGGAACACTCGATAGACATAGGAAATTGTCGATACCACCTAAGTGAGCTTGGCATTTATTGATTGATAATGATATGGTATTTGTGTATCATCAAAGACAATACACAATTAATCATTTGTATCCAATAATGAATTACATATTCTCACCTGTAATTTTTAAGGCTTATCTTAGTTGATGATCATATTCACCAATAATGGGTAAGAATTTAAGTTATGTTATAGGTTAAGTAGTAGATTTGACGTATGTCTCTAGTATAGAGACTTTTCATGAAACTTTTTATCCCTTTGTCAATTTGTCCCTTAATAGATTGATTGGAGTTACATGTCTTTATTTTTGGAAGTTTCTCTAAAACTGGTATCCTTCGAGAAATGTAGCCCAAAATAGGATTAAGGCCATTGATTTAGGGTCATCTAACAATTAATAATAATAAGGATACTTACCTAAAATCATAATTAAATAATTTGGATGGAATATATAATGATAAAAGTGGGATAAATTTAACCTTTAAGTTTGATATTAATTAGGATCCATATGATAATAATAATAATAATAACAATAATAAAATCATGGTTTTTAGGTATGTGCACTTTTCTCTATGCACTTTTCTTCAATAATAAAATATTCAACTATATTTTATAGAATATTCATATCATTGAAAAAAATTCACCAATAAAATTAAAATGTTTCCTACTTTAAAGAAAAAAATTGCTAAAAAAAATTTATAATCTTCCCCTCAACTGATGTTTGATTTGCCAAAATTGTATACCTCTTCTTAAAGGGGGGTTTCTTTAAGTTATCCCTAGTGGGGATGGTACCCACAAGATGATGTACTAATATAAATATTCCTTGTTAGAGGATGGACCTTGTTAGGAGTCTATATCAATATTCAATACATATCAGTCCTTGTTAGGAGACCTTGAATCCCTATTAGGAGATTCCAACCCTATTAGGAGTTGTGCTGACCCTGTTAGGAATTGTAGAATATAGATGGACCCACTGTCCAAAAAACTTCAAGGAAAGACCAATGAAACCATTTTCCAAATGATCTATGTATTATTCCTTGCAAAATAATAGACATGAATAGTATTGATCCTTCATCTTTCTTTGTCCTATCAACTAGACTTCTTCTCCTTCTAATCTTGTAACTAGATAAAAACATCTTGCATCCAATAATCCCTTGGATTGGTTACTTATGACAAACAAGGAAAACATCTTTCCTTTATACTGTGTCTTCAAAATAATTCCTTGAGTTGTCCTTGAGGTGTTCCTAATTAATTACAATAAGATAATTATTTAATTCATAATTACAATAGCACTGTCAGCTCATAGTCTATGTGAATTCTCACATGTGTGACACTAGGGCTTGTGCATTCACTAATGTCATCATTAGATTATCTTATCTCACTAGTTGACCACACATCTCTAGATTATATCTTTGTCAGACAATATAATACAAGCATCAAAAACTACTTCTTAAGTACTTTATCTCTCTACTGCTCTCTGCAAATTAGGCATATCTTATGTACATTTTTGACTCAAGTACTACACATTGAACCTTAACATCAATAAACTATATCAAACATGTCCATGAATGCACATCACCAGAAAATCAAAATATTGTCCATACAATTAAGATCTCTATCTGCTACTCTATCATTCTTCACAAATTTTCAACTATGTTAACATCAATGAAAAAAATAGTCATGAATACAATATACCAATACTCTCCAATGCTTAGGACACTCCCCAATGTAGTATCATCAACATTCATGCTAACAAGATACCCTATCATTTTTAAGTTAGGAAACTTTCTTTTACTTCAAGAGATCCTAGAAAAATCTTAGGGCCCTTTACTAAGTAACTATTATGTCAATGATAAATCCTCCCTAGAGGGTTGGTAATGGAGACCCTTCAAAAACCTTAAAGCTCATGAGTCTGACAATATCTTATGTTGTCCATTGTGAAAAAAAGATCCTTATATTTAATAGATATAGAAGATAAACTAATTTGGGATAGGTCCAAAGTAGGGGACTATATAGTAATAGAGGATACAATTGATTTATTGGGTTCAAAAAAACTCCCTAAGGTGGAGCTTCCTCAAATATTGTGTTGGGATTCCCTTTACCTCCCTAAGGCAGGGGCCTTCTCCTGGCTCACCCTTCAAGAAAAAATCCCAACTACCAAAAAATTTAGAAGAATAGGGTATGAAGGTCCCCTTTGGTGCCCACTATGTGAAAAGGAGGAGGAGTATTCCAACCACTTATTAGTCAATTGTGACTATGCTAGTGCCAATGCCAAAATTGGTTCTTCAAAATGATGTCTTGGAAATATACTCTACCTAATTCTATGTGATCTGTTTTCTTATCTTGGCCTATCTTGCATAAAGAAAACATTTTTAGGGGTCTATGGATTATCTCTCCCTCCATAATCCTATGGTAACTATGGAAGGAGAGGAACAAAAGAATCTTTATAAATCTGAAGATGATGTATCGACAACTTATTGTTAAAATAGAAACCTTTATTATTGAAGTTATTAACAACAAGATATGCAACAAAAACAAATCCTGCAAAGCCATGACTTAGTGTAATGATTCTATGAGGCACAAATGGTTGGGACTAAAACACCCCCCCTTCATAGGAAAATGGAAGAATAAAAAGTGAAAGGAAAAAATGTTTATGGTCTCCTCCTCAAAATGCCTAGGTAAAAATTAACTTTGATGGAGCTTCTTGGGGAAACCCAAGTGTAGCTAGCATAGGTTGTTGTATTAGAAATTTCAAGGAGACATTCTAAATAAAAGTTGTAAATTCATTGGATTTGTGTCCAATAATGAGGCATAGCTAAAAGCCTTGGTGAGGGGCTTTTGGCTCTGTTCTATTTTCAAATTTCAAAGAATTGAAATTTAGGAGGACTCATCCATAATCATAAATGCCCTACAAAAAGGTTCCATGCCCAACTAGAAATTGGAATCTTTCCTAGCTAAAGCATTGGAATTCCTTCTTTTAAAAATATCACTATGAATCGTATCTATAGGGAAGGAAATTCTCTAGTAGATCATTTGGAAAATGAAGGATTTTATGGTTCAAATAAGACTAGCGCCTCTCAAAGAGTTTGGTCAAATGACCTTCTAATTAGAAGATTTTTTTTTGGGTGATCTTCATTTACTAACCCCTTGATAATAATTATGTCTTTTTTTAAAGTTATCTCTAGGAAGTTAGTCTTGCTAGATATACAAAAGCTTTAAATTAGTATCTTTTTTCTAAAGAACTATATTAGACAAAAAAATTAGTCTATTTGATGCTTTAGATCTTTTCAACAACTTATCTAGGGATTCAAAGTCACATTTTAATCTCTCCTCTAACACTTTATTCCTTTATAGAAATTTAAATTTTGGATGTATCTCTAATAAATGATCATTAATTACTTATACAAGTTGAAAATAACCTTCCATGAATGCATAAATTCACTCCTTGTGTGGTTCTTAAATGCACTTATTCTCCTGAGATAAGTGGTTAAGTTGGGTAGCCCTTCTCAAGAGTTATTTCTTAAGGAATATTGGTCACTTTGTTTACATTCAAGAATTATAGATACCCCAATTAAGATTACCTCTCCTGCAAGGCTCATGGCTTCCAATAAGCCCATAGAGATTGAGAGAATCACGTAGTTTGTCCTTATCAGGATTAAGGTGTTGGAATTACAATAGGAAAGGTAAAATTCTAATGGGGGGGAGGGGGGGTGAATCAGTAATTCAAACTTGGCCCCATAAAATTTTCACCACACATCCATCTCATGCATTCAATAGATAAACTGAAATAACATGTAAAGCACATACATCTAAATGATGTAAACATGTAATCAATCACACACATAACACCATATATGATTACCCAAAAAATCTTCCAAGTGAGAAGGTAAAATTGGGGTGGGGATGACACCCACAAATATTCACTATTGTAGTTGTAAAGTGTATCCAATTAATGTTACAATATTTTGATCATGAATCATGATCTACCTTGTGAAAGGTCTGCCTTGTTAAAGGCTTACAAAGACTATTAGGTCTCACCTTGTTAGAAGATTTCAACACCCTATTAGAAGTGTGCCTTGCTAGAGGACTTCAACTTACAACTAACTAAGGACCATGTTAAAGGATTTCATATAGCCTGTTAGGACTACTCTATTAAGAGAATTGACTAAAATCACTTGTTAGAATGTCTCAGCATAGATCCTATGATTGGCACTTGCTTACCTAACAAAAAATCATCTCTAAAAAATGTCTTCTTGATCATTCTTGATCAGATGTCTCAATGTTGTATCATTTTCTCTATCCTCTATTCTTCTCTAACTAATCTTGCAATTCACTCTTTCTTCATAACTTGTAAGTCTCCATGAATGCTTGGCATGCAAACAATCTTGTACACTCTTTCAATTCCTTACACACTCATTGATAGTTTAGGGTTTTGTCCTCCTTAAGAAGACTAGGTGACTTAGGGTTAGCTATGAATCTATGACTGAGATTCACCCATTTTTTCACTTAAACCTTCTCATTTTCTGATTGGTTGCATGTAATTACATTGGGAATCCAAATAGAGATTCATCCTTATCTCCAAAATATCATAATCTAATCTTAAGTCAGCTCAAAAATGGTTTACATAGTTTTTTGTGCCATTACAAAAAAATATGTCCAAACCTACATCACTTGGCATATGAAATCTTTGATGCTTGGCATCCACTATATTCTTGCTATGACTCAGCACCTACACTGATTGGCATCCACTATTTACTCGACTCCTAAATCACTTAGCATAGTCTGTCTACTTGGAACTTGAGTGACTCAACACTCATTGTAACTTGGCATGGTATAATATTTACATGTTGTGCTTGGCATGTATTACTAGTTCAGCATGAACTAAGTAAATGGCTTAAGTGTGTTAACACTCACTTGTCAAAATCAATCTGAGATCAACAATCTTTCCCTTTGACATGAGTATCAAAAACACTTGAGTATACATTATCAGCCTTAATCACTCAAGCATAACATATCCATGACACGACGTATATACAAATTTTCAAATTTTCAAAAGTTTGCAATAACTTGTATACCTCAAAATTTGATAACTCCCTTTGAGTTAATATGTCTATTCTATATCCAAAAATTTGTGCTCCTCTTTGAGTAAATGTGTATCTGCTGATACACTTTGACTTCAATGTGCTAATACTCTTTCATTTTTCTCTTTTCTCCTAAAAAAGTATTTCTCCCCCAATGATGTATCTCCCCCTTTCATATATCTCCCTAGCAATATATCTCCCCCATATTCTCTATCTCCCCATTTTTGAAACTTATATCAAATGGGCTATACACTTATAGTATGTTTGTCTAGAAAAGATTTATGGACATCCATTATGATCTTGAGGGTAGCATCCCAATTATCACATGCAACATCCAATGATTTAATTTGGATTGCAATCTTGGCAACAAGGTTTACTAGACCATATAAAGTAGAAAGATTGGGGTCTTTCTTCAATAGAGTTTTAGCATAGCCTAACTCCTTGTGCAAGATCTCAAGGTGTGGTGTGAGATATGATTTTATGCATGTCAATTTGGCTAACATAATTTGGCTCTTATGTTAGCCTCATCTACTATCAATTTGGCTCTTATGTTGGCACCTAATGTAGTAATTTTGCATTCTAGACTCAAAATGTGACTTCTGGTCTCTTGAGTGAAGAGTGTAGGATCACATAGTTTTGTTTACAATGAGAATATATTCTCAAGTACCTTCTTCACATCTTCAACCTTTGTTGCCAAGGCAAATTAAGTTAGTTCTATCTCACTAGATATTTTCTCATTCACCTTACTTTGAAACTTCTTTTTTGACAATTCTTAAAGTTTAGCATTTGCATCAAGGTCTTCATTATTGACCTTCTCAACTATATCTATCAGTTGTTCTATTAGTGGCTTGGTCTCTTCAAAAGCTGGCAGACTAAATGCACCTAGAAAGATGTCCTTAATAATTTGAAGTACTTGCTTCTGCCTATGTTCTCTCCTAAGAATTTCTTGATGCTTTTTCATTTCTAAGGCTTTTTGTAATATGGCTATTTGTTCCAATGTCTTAGTATCATACTCATACTTTGGAATAATAATTTCTTCATCAAGAGTTATACCTCCATAATGTATTACTTTTTCAACTTTTGATGAGCTAGGGCTTGGCACTGATATTTGCAATGGAATAGCTTTTGTGCCCAACTTTTGAAGAGCTTGTGTAGGAGTATTAGATGTTAGTAAGGCTACTAGTACTTGGATAGCCACTTGTTCCTTTACCTTTGGTATTAGCTCACTCTCTTTAGGCTTGCCCTAGTCTATCACTATGACTTAACTAGAACCTTGTTCCTATATTGAAGGTATAGATGAATCTATCTGTCCTATTTCCTACTATCCTATAGTGGTGTCTTCCTCTTCTGCTTTCTTCTTAATAGTATCAAATTTAACAATTGTATCAACCTTGGTGATTGTATCTACTATCATTAAGACCAAAGGTTGTACATGAGTAATAGAAGGGATGATGGAAGGTGGTTCTTTTGGATTCACCTTTTCCCTTACGACATCAATTACTGCCTTTTGCAATTCTTCTATCCTAACCAAAATTAGATTTTCACAAAGTTTGTCTTGTAACATAGATTGATCTATTATTTTCTTCAAATCTTCTATAGTAAGTGGATTGATGTTCTAAGTTGATGAATTAAAAAATATCCTTTATAGTTATGGTCTTAGTAGTCTTGGTTGTGTCATGGGGAGGACTAACATTTGGTAATTGCATGTCATGTACACTGTATTTTTCTTGCTACTCGGGCTTAGCTATTGCCTTGTCATCTTGATTCACTTCTATCTCTCCTCCAACTATGTTGTCTTTGTCATCATCCTCTTTATCATCATCCTTAGCCTCTGAAGGATCAATTTCTCCTTTCTGTCTTTTTCGTCATCCTCTTTATCATCATCCTTAGCCTCCGAAGGATCAATTTCTCCTTTCTTCACTTTGGTTAACCCATAAATGAGTTTCCATGTTTTTTTTGACTTCTTAACAACATCCTAAATATTATTTTGGAGAATGCTAAAGGCTCTGTATTTAGGTGTGAACCTAATTGCATATTTCTTGACAACTTTAGCAATTTGTCCCTTAGTCAACTCTAGCATTACTTGGGCTAGTTGTGTCTCTCTAATTTGTCTTTCCAAATTTAGACAATAATGTCATTTTTTCTCAACTATGTCATATAGACTCTTAGGTACTGAGTTGGAAAATTCTAGTGGTGTTGTCTTGAACTTTGACATCATGGCATATAATGTCTCTTCCACTTGGTTTTTCTCAATTTTACCCAATTTATCAAAATCAACATGTGAAAATCCTGATAGATCTGCATTGTACTTTACATTTTCACATAAATTTTCAAGATCTAAGAGAGGATTGTGATTCACTACCTTGAATTGGTTGTTGTCATCTGATTCTGTCTTCTCTTCCTTAGAATTTGGCTATGCCACATACTTCCTTCTTTCTCTTTTCTATTCTTGGCCCTCGTGTTTGGTTTTCTTTGTCTTTTCCTTGGCCTTCTAGGTATTTTCATGTGTGTTGGCTCTAGTGGTAGGTGCAGTGGGCTTTACTTGGCTAGATTTGACAATTTTCTTTGCCCTTACCATAGGTTGTGACTTAGCCTTCATTTTCTTTGGCTTGGCGGGAGTAGGTGCTTCCTCAGCTTCTTCTCCCTTGATACCTTCAATCTCCTCTTCTTCCTTATCTTCTTCCATGCCCTATGTCAATGCTAGAGGTGTTTGAGTTTGAGGTTCATCTTCCTCTTCATCCTTTTCTTCTTCTTCTTCTTCTTCCTCCTTGGCATCCTCTCCAAATTTGGCTTTCAGTTTCTTCACCAACTTGTTCTTTTTCTTAATAGTTGATGTAGTTTTTAATTCCATGGTAATCTTAGAATTTACCATCTCATAGTTTCCAAAAAAAATTGTAGTCTTATCTACTTCGTCTACTAGTAGAGTTTTTATAGCTGCTAAAGCTTTATCTACATTTATCTCATACTCAAGGGTCTCAACCATCTTACCCTTGATGTGGTAACTTGTATAAATGTGTAGTCAACATCAACAAGAAAACATACATTTTTATAATGTTTCTCAAATAAAGAAACTAGTATCCTCATCCTTTCCTTCATTGAATACTTGAAATCTTCAAAGGAACTGGTCATTAAGGATTCAAAATTTTCTCCTAGGGTAAATGCACAAAGTTGGGTCGCAATTCTGCGAAAGTCAAATCCGTGAAATGAGACCTCTTAGAAATGGGTACCCGATTTTAAAAAATGAGCACCCATTTTTGGCTCAGGTGCCCAACCCTAAATTTAAAAAATGGGCACCCATTATTTTTAAAAATCAGGTACCCATTTTTTATTTTCAAAAAATGGGTACCCATTTCTAAAATAATTAAAAATTTAAATTTTTAAGAAATGGGCACCCGTTTTAAAAAAATAAAAAATGGTTACCCATTTTTTAAAAGTAAAAAATGGGTACCCATTTCTTAAAAATTCAATTTTTTAAGTTTTCGGCAGATTTTACATGCCGCTTTTAGCTTTTCAAAACAGGTACCTATTTTTTGAAATTCAAATAATGGGTGCCCATTTCTTACAACATGAGGCAAGGATTTTTTTTCCTGCCTCGAATTTTTGTTTGGGACAGGCTTGGTGAGACCAAGCCTATGCCTTGGCCTCTCAAGATTTGGCTAAGGCATTGAACTGACAAATTCATGCCTTGCCATAATTTTTAGAGGGTTTTCCCGATCAATTTTTTTTATGAAACAAAAACCCATTAGAGCTCTCACTGTCTTGATTTTAGGAATATAAATTTTATAGAGTTATGATTTTATTTACTAATTTTTTATTTTTTATTTTTGCTTAAATTAATTTATATGTCATCAATCTACATTCAATTCTTTTGAAGTTAAAAAAAAAAAAATTGAAAAAAGTGAAATTTTGATCAAATTATGGTGTCCGTACACGAGAGGTTTTAAAATTTTCTTTTATAGCCAATTAAAAATTAATTTTAAAAAAAATATTCATTAAAAAATTCAAGAAAAATATTTTCATCAATCTTTGGTGTGTCAGGTAACTCCATTTAAAAGGATTTGCAAAAATTCATTCATTTGTGTCAAATTATGGTGTCCGTACACAAGCATGGTATGGTCCTGAAACATGCATTTTGAAAAAGTGGTTTTTTAAGATCCATACCAAAAAAAAATCTATCATATGGGTATAGAAATAAATTACATATTCAAAAATAAGATTCCAAGCACTACAATTTTTATTTCTGAAGTTTTTTAATATTTAATCTCTAAATGGCTCAAATTTTGGCATCAATTGATAAAATATTTCAAAAATAGGAAACACACTTCCACTTTTTGGCCAAAAGTGAGACCCAACTTCTTGCACTGACCCCCTAGCTTCTCAATGTACTCATTAATCTACACTACAATTGATCTATTGGTCTTCCATCCCACTATGCCAAATAAGGGGAATGTGTTTTGTACATAAATGAATATAAAAACTAGTATGGAACCAAATTTGCACTGTGCACTCTTATTTTTCCTGATTTCTCCAAGGCTCTCCATCAGTTGTTGCTATTGTAGCTCTACTAGATCATATGTATGATCTTTCTTGACAATATTGTAACCAACATCCACAGCTATATAGGGTATGCTATTCAATCTATTGGATTGGTAGAACTTGTGTGATATCACCCTTACATCAAAGTCTAACAATGGATTAGTGATTGTATCTATTTTCATGCCTCTCTTATTCCATTTTGCTCCAGTGTTCTTCTTAAGTACTTCCTTGGAATCACTTCTCAGTGTCTTAAGCTGATCTAGGGTTGGGTAACTAGTAACCCTATGAATTATTCTCTTGATTATTTTGATAGGTCCTCCCTCTAGCCATAAGTAATCATCATGAATTTGTCTTAGCACTATTTGCATCAACTCTATCTTAAACACATTAGGCAAATCTAGGGCTTGTGTTAAACCCTTTCTCTCTACAATTTGGAATTCTTCCTTCAAAACACCATTATCACATAACCTATTATACATATCTTCACATCTTGCACCATTATTAAATTTGGCAAGATTTTATATAATGTGTTAGAAGGGTCTTGTTTATAAGTGATGTCAAGAATGGCTTTAAACACAAGTTTCTTAACTTCATTACTAACTAGCTAAACATTTAAAATTGACTTCCCTTCAACATTTTTTGAAGTTGATGCCATTGTGTCAAACTAGGATTTATGAAAATTAAAATTGCATAGCTCGGCTCTTGATAAATACCTTAGAAACCTGGTGAACTAGTGTGAGATCACTATTAAAATCTCTACAAACACTTTGAATAGGTTTCTAAATAACCTTCTACTCTGCTCACTCTTTCTTGAATTTGAAATGATGAAAAATGAGGAAAAATTGATCATATACCCTTTCAAAACTTTGCATTTAATGCCGAGTGTTACATAGTTGTAAGCTCGGAATTAACCAATTTCAAGTTTACTCAAGATGCATTGATATTTCCATCACTTGGTAGCTACTACAAGCTCAACATCTTCTAACATTCCTGTTGGTGTTTGAAAATGTTACCCGTTTCCAATTATCCCCGTGAGAATATGACACATCTAGGGGTAGCTAACTCCCATTATCAACACATCCATTTAGACACCAAGCCAACTATAAGGTATGACCCTTCTTCTTCTTCAGGCTCTGCAAAACCTAGGCAGGTGGACCTACAGATTCTTTATATGGTACCAGTTGTCAAAGCATACACTGAATCTAATATGAAGCAGATAAAACCCTTATTTCTCCTGATAACTCATGAAATGACATCCATATACAGTAGCTAAATGCAGATCTAGGAATCTCATGAGCTGAGTGAGGGCATTCTATTATAGCTCTTCAACATTAAAGGGGAAAAGCATTTGATTATTGATGTTGATCTCAGCAAAACCTCAAATATGCAGCAGTATAACAGGTGATCCTATAAGTGATCAGTGTCTTATCTATTGGGAAATTCACACAAAAACCTAACACACATCCCTGAAAATCACTGACATGTGCCATACATCAGGACTTCCTGATCTATCTAACCACTTTGTGAATTAGACATCTACATCCTTCTGAACCTCACACTCGACTTATCCCTTCATGAAATCTGCAATCCTATGATCAAGAATCAAGCATTTACATAACTCTTTGAGTCATAAGCAAAATAAATCAACATATACAACCAATAAGTTGCAACTGAGTTTCATATTCTTTGTTTACAAAACACAAAAGATCACAAACAACATGAATGAGAGACAAGATATCAGAATGAAGATTGACTTGTTGATGCCTTATCATTCATTTCCTTGAAAAAAATTACAATAAGATGCATGAAATTTAAATGCAAAGCTACCTAACAGATCAAACTATCTGTATTCTTATTTCTTGTTCTTCATTACATGAGAAATTTGTTGAAGAATGGTATCACAAATCTGAGAGAACTCAAGATTGGAACCATGAACGGTCTCTCACTTACAAAAAAAAAATTGGAACCCTTACAATGACAGAAAGAAAGAATGATATAGCCCAGATGAATTCCTGGATCTAATTTTAGAATGACAAGTGTCCACTTGGAATTCAATCTCTTGCAACTGGAAAACCTCTCTCTTCTCTCTTCCCCTTTTGATCTGATCTTGTTTTATCATTATCTTGCAACCGATTTGCAAATGTCTGTTTCTGAATGATGAAAACTTGCCGAGTCACCAAAATATCTGATTTACCCACTAAAATGTTGGTGAAATTTTAGTTTTTACTAAATGAATCTGCTCAAATTTTGACCCATACTACATTTCAAGTGTTTTTTAACCATATTCAAATATATATCATGTCAAAAATAAAATTGGAACTTCCTAGTCTGAATACAGTTGCAATTCAGGTACCTGAGAAAAATCCCCCTATAGCTTGAACCAGTGACATTCTGTGCAAAAACAAACTTCAAAATTGAAAAGTTCGTCTCTTGCCAATTCTGGCGATATATAACATCATGTATTTTTGTTTTCGAAAACACCCTGAATCACATTTTGAAAATCACTACTCTGCTAAGAGTGTTCAGGTCTGTATTTAAAATAATTTCAAAAATTTTAAAGTTTAAACTTTAGGAAATAAAATTTTCAATTTAAAAGACCTTCCATGTCAGTTTCTTGGCAAAATTATTTTAAAATGAAAATTTGAAAATCATTTTATTTTTCCTAGCCTCTTTAATTTTGGGTCAACTCCAGGTTTGACCAATGCCACGTGTCACTTTCTGATTGGTTGTTGACTCTTGCCGGATTCTTGAATTTTCTGGCGACCTCACTATGTCGCTAGCTAGATTTTTCAAGATTTTTTGGCTAGCGAGGTAGCAACCACCGAATTTTTGGACTTTTTCGGTCGAATTTGAATTTTTCGGCAAACTTGAATTTTTCGGCAATGTTTTTGGATTTTGCTTCAAAATTTAACATAGGCGTCTTGCCAGCTGGCCGACCACAGGCCCATGCACATGAACTGGCTTTCACAAAAGCCTCTTGTCTTTTAGACATTATAAAATGTGTAAGCCTTTGTATTTAAAGGCATAAGAAAATCATTTCCCACTTAATGTGGGATAATACTTCCTGCATTTTCCTCAACTCCCCTGTAGATGCTGATTTCTACACAATGAAGAGCTATCCAACTCCTTTGGCATGAGTTGCTTATTCTAAACATGGAGCTCCATCCTGCTGGTCATTTCTTGATATGAATCTATGATCTTTTCATGGTAATAGTCATTTCTTATGCACATGGGCATTTATAAAGCTGTTGCCCTCTTCAAAAATGTGGATGCACCTTTGAAGAAGCCATGGGCTTGAAAAATGTGTGTTGTTTGCTTCCTTTTTTATGCACATATGGTCTTTTATTCATTGCTTGCTGCAAAAACGTGAATAACATGCTGCCTTGAGCTTTGTTTCAGCAGCAAATCTGTAGATTTTGTTAGAAACGTGGATTGTTTCTTCCTCTATGGATGCTTGCTGCTGTACCCTTTATTTTCTCCAAACATGGAGCACATCTTCCATGCTGAAAACTACCTCTCAACTACAACTTTCAAATTGAGACTACAATGTGAGAGAGAGCAGCCTTTATGCAATCTTTTCCGTAATTCAATGTGCAAACTCACAACAAAAAGCTTCATTGTGCTTATGGATTTTAATATCATTTACCAAAATGTGGATTGCCCAATGGTGGGTATTTCAAATCATCTGCAAGTTTCCTCTCCTTTTAAGAACTATGATCATGCATTCAAATAATTTGAATCATGATAACATTTATTTGATATTAACAATAACCCATGCTTGAAGAATTTAGTCGAATCCCAAAGCGGGTCCGGCTAAAAATTTTGCCTTTCAAACAACTGGCATCCTCTTATTTATCCCATGATTGCAATGTAATGACTGGAATTAGAACAATCACTGGAACATCACTTTAAAATTCCAATTTAATCATTTTCGCACAGTGTGAAATTTGTGTTTGGAGGCTCGCCAGGTGGCCGTAAAAACTAACTCAATCAAGTAACCAAGCCATAAAAATCGGCATGAGTGTTCAGTCCTGCACACTCTATCACATTGCAAATTCTTAGCCCATGACGATTTTCCAGTAAAAATATTTTAATTTTCGAACATCCATACTTCAATTACCCTACAGGCAAACAATGTTAAAAAACATAAACTGGGCTCAGGTTCGGCATTATAAATTGGGTTATTGATCACTTGGGGTTTTGAAAACTAGGATATAAGTTCTTTGCCATGAAGAGAATATAATTCCACGTTTTGGGCTCATGACGAATTACAGGGCACATTTGGAAATTTTTTGAAAACAGGCACTTGAAAATTTTAACTGGCAAATGTGTCAAAAAGTGATTTTTGGCAAATGTATGGACATATGAAAGTATGCAAATGGATTCATCATGACTTAAGAACTGACATACTTCAAGGATTTCTAGGACACAACACAATGGTACAATCCATTTAGGCTAGCCAATCACAAGATCAAAGTTATAACATGCCGAACAGGGGTACGGATCAATCTGGATACCTTAGCCGTAACAAAACAATGCAAACTGGGTTTTTAATCATGTTAGCAAACTGATCAAATGGATTCGACATGATCTCAAAATTGGAACACATGAACTGTCTTACCCCTAGAACACAATGCAAAAAGAATTTTTTCATTTGGGTCAACTGGGTCAAAGATATGATTGGTCGAATAGGGCTTCCCAGAATTGTGAACAACTAGTCAAATGCACAAAACAGTAAATGACCAACTTTGGGGGGTACAAAACCTAGTCAAGCGGATTTGAAATGACTTAAAAATTGAAACATAGGTTCTTTGTTATGCATACTAAACATCCACAAAGTGGTTAGTCATGACACATTCTTGGGTAAAAAATATTCAGATGCAAACATGGCCTCTGATCGCTATTTGACACTTGGACAAAATTGCAAATTTTGACACTAGCTCAAAATGGGACTTCGCAGAATGGTTCGAATTGTTAGTTTAACTTCATAGAACACATAGACGCACTAAATGAAAGGTGTTAGAAGCATTAAACACCTCTTAGGCCTCAGACTAACAACCGGGTATAATCTCATTTAAAAGCATTTAAGGGCTTGATTTTTTCAATGGTTCTCAAAATTGACCATGCAATTTTTAGTCCCAACAGTGGCTCTGTCTGGGGATGCATGCCCCTTGCAGGCATAGCAAGAATTCAGATCTCTGAAGGAAGTAGACCACACACCTGAACAACAAAACTTTCTTGAATAGGTTTATTGAAAACAGGAAACTACTCTAACTATGTACAAGTGATGCCCCCGAGCCACCAAAAGTTTTAGAACTTCTTACCTCTGTCAAAAACCTGATTCTCCTTTACATCCTTCTGAGGCAAACTGAAACTCTCTTTCCCATCAATTCCACCAATTAGATTAGCACTTTGAAGCAAAACACTCGGCAAAATTGAATTCACACTTTCATTCTCATAATGCATACATATATCAGAATTACCCTTTACTTCATGCTCATTATGAGAGAACAAATCAGCATGCTCATAAATATACAAATTGGGCTCAAAATCAAAATCCAACAATGATTCATGCATGCTGATCGGAAACACAAAAACTTCATAATCTACATCATTCACCAAGTTGCAAACACCAAAAACTTGCAACTCACCTTGTGCCTCCAGCTTCAAAAAATACAACAGATCTGAATCAACTTCATGTATCATGTCATCAAACACCGAATTAGATCTGAAACTTACTAAAAAATTATCACCATAGTCTTCAAACAAAGGTTCATCAGACATATGAAAAGAATCTTCATTAAAATTCTCATCAGTAGGAATTCTACTGGCATCAATATTCTTATCAAAGAAATTGCTAGAGATACTTGTGAATGCGTCAAATTCACTAGCATAAGACTCACCAACCTGTAGAGAAGATTTAACTATAGATTCAAGTGTACCATTGTCAGTATTCACTTTATTGCATGAATCATCAAATCTTATCTCAAGTAACTGCAGATTACTGTCATATAGTCCGTCTGGATCAGATAAGAAACCAACTGATCTCTCATCATCATTAGTAACATTAATCATAGGAATTTCTTCATTAAATGTTAAATTAGAATCAAAAGACATCAACAACCTCTCGTTATCATCTCTATGACATAGATCTGATTTAACATCACTCATGACAGTAGTAAATACATCTCTACTGGTCTTCATTTCTTCAAACAAATCTTCATTCTCATGCTGAAAGTCTTCAAAAGAATAACAATGTTGATATGTAGGAGAACAAACATAGGGGTATACATCATACCTTACATCATCCTTATGAGATGCACGCACTAATAAAGGTGAAGTTGAATCACACATTGACATATACCTTTCAAACTCATGCTGTAACAAGGCTGAGACCTCATTTGTATTCAACAGATCGCTTTCACAAACTTCTTCATCTTGATTGCAATTATTTCTCAGATAATCTGAAGAACTTATAACAGTAACACCATTAGTCATACAATCTGAACAATTAGTATTACTTTCACAATACATATCCTCTTCCCTACACCACATCTGGACATTAGATGCGTCGCTACATTCAACTTCATTGTAGGAAGATATTTCAAGACTACTGTTATAACCCTTTTCATTCTCAAACATATTGTCATAGGACTCATCATTTTCACTATGACTATCAATATTTTCAATTTCAACAATACAGTAACCATTCTTTTCTAAATAGCCTTCACATTCTCTAAATACTCTCTCAAAGTATTTAATCTTTCCAAATCTTGCTTTCGTTGTCCAATGTGTTGAATCAGGCATGAAGACTAATAAAAACACAAAAGCCCATGATAATTCATTGGGTCTTGCTGAAATGGGAAGCTCTAAGATTTCCAACTTGAATTGCATGTAAATATGAATTGCATCTAAGTCATCTACACTTCCCACATTCCTTCAGATAGAAGGAATGACTTGACTATGAAGCTTTCCATACAACATAAACAAATTTTCATGTACCTCTTCATAGCTTGATAGAGTATTATCAGATCTACAATCTGAATCCATTTTGAGAATGAAATTTCTACCTCTTTATCCTAGTGCTAAAAACCATTGAATAGAGGCAACCCTTTTAAAACACTTGACCTTCATGAAAAGAAGCATGAAAATCAAAATACCTCCAGTGCTGATGCTGAACTTTGATTTGCTAATTTGGCACAGGTGCAAGACTGGAATTCCTTCACACCACTGATCAAACTTTGTAGAGTCGCCACCTCTTTGCAAGAGGAATAAAATAACCACTGCTTTGATTGATTTTTTACATTTCGATTTCTTTATAATAGCAGATTTCAAACAGCACTTTAAAACTTATCAAGAATTTAAAACTTCTTTTCCAAGATCTATCAACAGTCTCAGATCTACCCATACAACTGAAAATCCTTCAAAATTTTGCAATGAAATCAACTAGGAACAAACTGGTACAGAGATTTGAGAGTCGCCACTCACACTTGGTGAGAAATAAAACATAATTTATCACTTGACAAATCTGAACCAGACCTTCAATGTAGGAGAAACTTGTAAATCACTAACATCTTGAGAAGAATTTACACTTTATAAACGAATTCTTGACTCTGAAACTTTCTCAACAGTATTTGCAAAAACTGAACTAATTGAAGATAGACCTATGATAGTCATAGAACACAATTTTCATCCAGTTTCAACATACTAGTGATAATGAATAAAGCTTAACTGGGGAACATGAAACTTCAGCAAGGAAAAGGAACACATCCTGCTATTGATATGATATATCCAATATGTTTCACATCAGAGGCTCCTGTTCTTTCAACAAAATGGATTGCCATCTTATCTCCCCAGCAGAGTCGCCATTTTGTTGGTGTTTGAAAACGTTACCCGTTTCCAATTATTCCCATGAGAATATGACACATCTAGGGGTAGCTAACTCCCATTATCAACACATTCATTCAAACACCAGGCCAACTATAAGGTATAACCCTTATTCTTCTTCAGGCTCTGCAAAATCTAGGCGGGTGGACCTACAAATTCTTTATATGGTACCAGTTGTCAAAGCATACACTGAATCTAATATGAAGCAGATAAAACTCTTATTTCTCCTGATAATTCATGAAATGACATCCATCTACAGTAGCTAAATGTAGATCTAGGAATCTCATGAGCTGAGTGAGGGCATTCTATTATAGCTCTTCAACATGAAAGGGGAAAAGCGTTTGATTATTGATATTGATCTCAACAAAACCTCAAATATGCAGCAGTATAACAGGTGATCCTATAAGTGATTAGTGCCTTATCTATTGGGCAATTCACACAAAAACGTAACACACATCCCTAAAAATCATTGACATGTGCCATACATCAGGACTTCCTGATCTATCTAACCACTTTGTGAATTAGACATCTGCATCCTTCTGAACCTCATACTCAACTTATCCCTTCATGAAATCTGCAATCCTATGATCAAGAATCAAGCATTTACATAACTCTTTGAGTCATAAGAAAAATAAATCAACATATACAACCAATAAGTTGCAACTGAGTTTCATATTCTTTGTTTACAAAACACAAAAGATCACAAACAACATGAATGAGAGACAAGATATCAGAATGAAGATTGACTTGTTGCTGCCTTATCATTCATTTCCTTAAAACAAATTACAATAAGAAGCATGAAATTTAAATGCAAAGCTACCTAACAGATCAGACTATCTGTATTCTTATTTCTTGCTATTCATTACATGAGAAATTTGCTGAAGAATGGTATCACAGATCTGAGAGAACTCAAGATTGGAACCATGAATGGTCTCTCACTTACAAAAAAAAAAACTTGAACCCTTACAATGATAGAAAGAAAGAATGATATAGCCCAGATGAATTCCCAGATCTGATTTCAGAATGACAAGTGTCCACTTGGAATTCAATCTCCTACAACTGGAAAACCTCTATCTTCTCTCTTCCCCTTTTGATCTGATCTTGTTTTATCATTATCTTGCAACTGATTTGCAAACGTCTATTTCTGAATGATGAAAACTTGCTGAGTCACCAAAATATCTGATTTACCCACTGAAATGTTGGTGAAATTTTAGTTTTTACTAAATGAATCTGCTCAAATTTTGACCCATACTGCATTTCAAGTGTTTTTTAACCATATTCAAATCAATATCATGTCAAAAATCAAATTGGAACTTCCTGGTCTGAATACAATTGCAATTCAAGTACCTGAGACAAATCCCCCTATAGCTTGAACCAGTGACATTCTGTACAAAAAAAAACTTCAAAATTGAAAAAATTTCGTCTCTTGCTGATTCCGGTGATATATAACATCATGTATTTTTCTTTTCGAAAACACCCTGGATCACATTTTGAAAATCACTGCTCTGTTAAGAGTGTTCAGGTCTGTATTTAAAATAATTTCAAAAATTTTTAAGTTTAAACTTTAGGGAATAAAATTTTCAATTTAAAAGACCCTCCATGTCAATTTCTTGGCAAAATAATTTTAAAATGAAAATTTTAAAATCATTTTATTTTTTCTAGCCTCTTTAATTTTGGATCAACTCCAGGTTTGACCAATGCCACGTGTCACATTCTGATTGGCTGTTGACTCTTGCTGGATTCTTCAATTTTTCGGCGACCTCGCTATGTCGCTAGCCAAATTTTTCAAGATTTTTCGGCTAGCAAGGTAGCGACCACCGGATTTTTGGACTTTTCTGGTCGAATTTCAATTTTTCGACAAACTTGAATTTTTTGACAATGTTTATGGATTTTGCTTCAAAATTTAACATAGGCATCTTGCCAGCTAGCCGACCACAAGCCCATGCACATGAGCTAGCTTTCACAAAAGCCTCTTGTCCTTTAGACATTATAAGATGTGTAAGACTTTGTATTTAAAGACATAAGAAAATCATTTCCCACTCAATGTGGGATAATACTTGCTACATTTTCCTCAACTCCCATGTAGATGTTGATTTCTACACAATGAAGAGCTATCCAACTCCTTTGGCATGAGTTGTTTATTCTAAACGTGGAGCTCCATCTTGCTGGTCATTTTTTGCTATGAATCTATGAACTTTTGATGGTAATAGTCATTTCTTATGCACATGGGCATTTATAATGCTGCTGCCCCCTTCAAAAATGTGGATGCACCTTTGGAGAAGTCATGGGCTTAAAAAATGTGGGTTGTTTGCTTCCTTTTTTATGCACATATGGTCTTTTATTCATTGCTTGCTGCAAAAACGTGAATAACATGCTGCCTTGAGCTTTGTTTCAGCAACAAATCTGTAGATTTTGTTAGAAACATGGATTGTTTCTTCCTCTATGGATGTTTGTTGTTGTACCCTTTATTTTCTCCAAACATGGAGCACATCTTCCATGCTGAAAACTACCTCTCAGCTACAACTTTCAAATTGAAACTAGAATGTGAGAGAGTGCAACCTTTATGCAATCTTTTCCGTAATTCAATGTGCAAACTCAGAACAAAAAGCTTCATTGTGCTTGTGGATTTTAATATCATTTACCAAAATGTGGATTGCCCAATGGTGGGTATTTCAAATCATCTGCAAGTTTCCTCTCCTTTTAAGAACTATGATCATGCATTCAAATAATTTGAATCATGATAACATTTATTTGATATTAACAATAAACCATGCTTGATGAATTTAGTCGGATCCCAAAGCGGGTCCGGCTAAAAATTTTGCCTTTAAAACAACTGGCATCCTCTTATTTATCCCATGATTGCAATGTAATGATTGGAATTAGAACAATCACTGGAACATCACTTTAAAATTCCAATTTAATCATTTTCACACAGTGTGAAATTTATGTCTGGAGGCTCGCCAGGTGGCCGTAAAAACTAACTCAATCAAGTAGCCAGGCCATAAAAATTGATATGAGTGTTCAGTCCTACACACTCTATCACATTGCAAATTCTTAGCCCATGAAAATTTTCCAGTAAAAAGATTTTAATTGCCGAACATCCATACTTCAATTACCCTGCAGGCAAACAATGTTAAAAAACATAAACTGGGCTCGGGTTCGGCATTATAAACTGGGTTATTGATCACTTAGGGTTTTGAAAACTAGGATATAAGTTCTTTGCCATGAAGAGAATATAATTCCACGTTTTGGGCTCATGACGAATCACAGGGCACATTTGGCGAATTTTCGAAAATAGGCACTTGGAAATTTTAAATGGCAAATGTGTCAAAAAGTGATTTTTGGAAAATGTATGGACATATGAAAGTATGCAGATGGATTCATCATGACTTAAGAATTGACATACTTCAAGGATTTCTAGGACACAACGCAATGGTACAATCCATTTAGGCTAGCCAATCACAAGATCAAAGTTATAACATGCCGAACAGGGGTACGGATCAATCTGGATACTTTTGCCATAACAAAACAATGCAAACTGGGTTTTTAATCATGTTAGCAAACTGATCAAATGGATTCGACATGATCTCAAACTTTGAACACATGAAGTGTCTTACCCCTAGAACACAATGCAAAAAGAATTTTTTCATTTGGGTCAACTGGGTCAAAGATATGATTGGTCAAACAGGGCTTCTCAGAATTGTGAACAACTAGTCAAATGCACAAAACAGTAAATGACCAACTTTGGGGGGTACATAACCTAGTCAAACAAATTTGAAATGACTTTAAAATTGAAACATAGGTTCTTTGTTATGCATACTAAACATCCCCAAAGTGGTTAGTCATGACACATTCCTGGGTAAAAAATATTCAGATGCAAACTGGGCCTCTGATCGCTATTTGACATGGGCAGAATTGCAAATTTTGACACTAGCTCAAAATGGGACTTCGCAGAATGGTTTGAAATGTTAGTATAACTTCATAGAACACATAGACGCACTAAATGAAAGGTGTTAGAAGCAATAAACACCTATTAGGTCTTAGACTAACAACCGGGTACAATCTCATTTAAAAGCATTTAAGGGCTTTATTTTTTCAATGGTTCTCAAAATTGACCATGCAATTTTTAGTCCCAACAATTCCACTGGGCACATATAGGAAACTTTTCATACTTGGTAGCAATATGAAAAACTTAAAGATTTGTCTTGGGTTTTTTGACAACATCTTGCATCTTTATTCATGCTAATTTAGTCTTTTCAGTACTATATCCTTTTAGAATTGATGCATGATATAAACTTTAAATATTAGTCACACATACTTCTCGATTGCCTAGTTTGATGCAGTGTGATCACCTAACTCATTGGGTGAAGTGATCCCTTCTCCATTTGATGTGCTGCAATCATCTTTCTTTTTCCATGTCTTATTCATCTAATCTCTAATGTGTTCAACATTTGCCTTGCCTTTTCCTTTATAAAATTCACAACTTGGTGCCTTTGACCTAGCTGGACAATAATTACTAATGTGACCAGTCTTCAAATAGCTAAAGCATGTGGTTTGACTCAACCACCCTTTGTAGTTACCATTGTAGTATGTCCTAATACAATTCTTAGGAACATGTCCATATTCTTGACAATAATGACTAGCTATATCTTGTATTATATTTCCAATTATAAGATTTTCCATTGTTCCTTACCTTTTTTGTTTTGTGTTATGACCACATAGATTTGGATCTACATTCAAAATCTCTATGTCCATACTTCTGATAGTTATAGAAACAACCTTCAAATCTTTGTTTGTTTATGGTCTTGGTTTTGCATTCATGTGCCTGGTGACCTTTATTGTTGCACTTATGGCAGTGAACCATGCTCTTAGGCTTAACATTCTGATTTTTAGTCTTGCTCCTACACATATTAGTAGTATGTCCTTTCTTACCACACTTATGACAGGTAGGTTTGGAGTTCTTACCTTTTTTTTTAAATTTCTTTAGCATTTTTGGATGACTCTCCTTCTTCAGTGATTGTGTATCCCAATCTGAATGTATTATTGTTAGATCTAGGGGATCTCAGGAATTGCTCAAAGTATTTGATGGCTTCATTTGATTTGTTGAAACTTTCAGAAAATTCCTTTTCTCTCTTTAGGTCACATTGTAGTTGTTCATTCTACAACTTCAATGTAGTTAGCTCAATGTCTTTGACATTTAGTTCATAGTTGGCATTCATCATTTGACGTAGATTATCCAATTGCATGTTGGAAATCTCAATTAGTTCTATTGCCTTCACTTCCAATCTATTAGCCAAAACTCTTTTTTCTTCTTCAATCATGTCTTTGCTTTCCATGGCTTTCTTCTTTTGTTTAGCCACCTCACATATAAGTATGGTGTGTGATTCTTGTTCTAACTTGAGATTTTGATTTAACTCAACTTGGATTCTATTCTTTTATATTAGATTTGGAACTTCTATAGAAAATTCATTTGAGTCTCCATCTGCAAATAGCTTAGTAGTGTCTATCGCTTTGTATTGTGTGTCATTCTCCACAATAGCAATTTCTTTCCTTCTCTCAAGGAACTCTTTAAAGCTTCTATTGCTTTATTCAGTTGATATAGTATAAGATGTATTTCAATCTCGTAGTTCTCAATAGTCTTTCCCAACTTGTAGACTTCCATTTCAAGATCTTTCCTCAAAATCTGCAAAGCTTCTCTTTTAGAGAACAAGGATTTGATACAAATTGTTGGAATTACAATAGGAAAGGTAAACTTCTGAAGGGGGGGTGAATCAGTAGTTCAAAATTGGAACCATAAAAATTTCACCACACATTCATCTCATGCATTCAATAGATAAACTAAAATAACATGTAAAGCACATACATCTAAATCATGTAAACATGTAAGCAATCACACACATAACACCATATATGATTACCCAAAAACCCTCCAAGTGAGAAGGTAAAACTAGGGTGGGGATGACACCGACAAATCTTCACTACTATAGTTGTAAAGTGTATCCAATTAAAGTTACAATATTTTGATCTTGAATCATGATCTACCCTATGGAAGGTCTACCCTATTAAAGGCTTACAAAGACTATTAGGTCTCACCTTGTTAGAGGATTTCAACACCCTGTTATAAGTGTACCTTGCTAGAGGAGTTCAACTTACAACTAAGTAAGCACCCTATTAAATGATTTCATATAGCCTATTAGGACTACTCTATTGAGAGATTTGACCGAAATCACTTGTTAGAATATCTCAGCATAGATCTTGGGATTGGCACTTGCTTGCCTAATAATAGATCATCTCTAAACAATGTCTTCTTGATCCTTCTTGATTAGATGTCTCAATGTTGCATCATTTTCTCTATCCTCTATTCTTCTCTAACTGATCCTTCAATTCACTCTTGCTTCATAACTTCTAAGTCTTCATGAATTCTTTGCATGCAAACTATCATGTTCACTCCTTCAATTCCTTACACACTCATTGATAGTTTAGGGTGTTTTCATCCTTAAGAAGACTAGGTGAATTAGGGTTAGGTATGAATCTACAGATGAGATTCATCCATTCTTTTGCTTAAACCTTCCCATTTTCTAATTGGCTACATGTAATTGCATAGGGAATCCAAATAGAGATTCATCCTTATCTCTAAAATATCATAATCTAATCTTAATTTGGCTCAAAAATGGTTTACATAGTTGTTTGTTCCATTACAAATAAATATGTCCAAACTATGTCACTGACATATGAAGTCTCTGATGCTCAACATGCACTATATTTCTGCTATGACTCGACACCTGTACTACTTGGCATCCACTATTTACTTGGCTCTTGAATCACTCAGCATGGTCTATCTGCTCAGCACTTGAGTGACTCGGCACTCATTGTAACTTGACATGGTCTAATATCTACATATTGTGCTTAGCATGTATTACTAGTTTGGCATGAACTAAGTAAATGGCTTAAGTGTGTTAACACTCACTTGTCAAAACCAATCTAAGATCAACATCAGGTTGTTTGGAGAGTTTTTCTACAATATTTAAGTACCCAATATATCAATTATCATAGTAGGTGTTTCTCTAATGTGGACATTGTTACCATGTTCATAGAAGTAGTCCACAATTTTTATGCTAACGCTGATCTTATAACTAGTCTCTATCATGAACTATTTGGCGACCACTTATCAGGTGATCTTGACATTCTCCTTATGAACATCAAAGGTTCTTTCTATTTCTCTTGCAGCCAACTATAATATGTTATATTTTAGGGTGGAACCTATTTCTAATTACCTAATTATAATTACAGAGGACCCAACAAGATTCTGGGAAGATAGGGAAGTCTATTAGAGAAATATTTGGTTTTCCTCTACATTTTTTTCCATCTTGAATCCCACTGATTTGATTTGGGTAGAGCACTACTTCAAAGAAGAATGGATACTTCATTAGTGAGCCCTAAGAGCCACCATACAAGATATTTAAGAAGCATTTAGGGAATGAATTCTTTTCCTTGATTTCCTTTTTTTCTTTCTTGGTTTCGTTTATGACAAAGCTTAAAACTATTACCAATGATGGGATTTGTTAACTTATCACTATCTAATTCTCATTTATATTTTTTGATGGGTTGGATAGTAAATTAATTTTGAATGGAACCTAATTTGGTAAATTGTAAATACATGTTTCTAGAGGTATAAATTTTTAGCTTAGTATATTTTTGTTAAGAATCATCCCATAGTTTGGTTGAGATATTTTTTAAAAACTCTACATAAGTTTACATACTTTCATTTTATCTATTGTTTGGGCCCTGGACTACTGGTTAATTTTTGAATAATTCTAGTTGAATGTTAATTATTGATTTTTTCTTTAAGTTTTTTAATATTTACTATCCAAGAAGATAGTTTGTATGTCAAATATTACTAGGAGTTTTCAAAATTTGATACTACCATAAGCGGAAGTCTAGATTTTATATAATTTAAATATGGATTGCAACACCAGTCTTGGTAATTCTTGGTAATCTATGGCCTCTATAGATTATATGGAGATGGAAATAATATTTTATTTGTTGGAATATTATTAGTTGTTTACTCTCAATTAGAAGTTGACTAGTCTAGGTAGCCATAGGTCAAATTTCTTTTAATTGGTATTGTATTTTCAGGCTTACTTTGAACAACAAAGTTTTAGAAGAAATTTTAGATTAGTATGTTTAGCCCATTCATGAGTTATTTTATCCTCGGTGGTCTATCACATAAATATTAATAAAATCATTTTAAACAAAATTTTATACATCCATCAAGAAAGGGGCTACTATTTTATGAAGTATCTTTAAGCTTTTGGTAGTCCCCTTCCAATTTGGGAATGTTTATGGTAAGATTATTTAGAGGATCTTATAGGTATACATGTTATGATGTTTTATTCTTGCCTAGAGGGGCCTTAATAGATCAAGGTTCTCTCGATCTTAGCTAGGGGTGAAAGGGCCTTAAAGTTTCTGATAACAATTCTTCTAAGGTTTTTATTATGAATTCAGTATGTTGGAATTCAACACTTCAAACATTTCTATCCTCTTTAGTAATAATCTTCTAAGGGATCTATAATTTTATGCTAACAATCTACTGAAATTATTAATCTATCTGTTGCAATGTTTTATTGTTTGCAAATGGATATTTCATCATATTATGATCTCGAGCTATCCTTCTCTACACTTCATAGAGGAATTCCACTTTTCTTTTGCTCTCAATCTTTTTTAGATAATTATCAATTTATGTTATTGATTTTAAACTCATGTAATAGGGGGTATGCGTCCTTATTTTCTTTGTAAAAGAGGTAATGCCCTCTTCAAGTCCCAAGATGGAAAACTGTATGGAATCCAAACTTTGGTCCCAAGCTATACTAGAGGTCTTCTTCACACCATTATTTTCCCCTTGTTCTTTGCCACCTAGTGCCTACACTTGAATAAGGTCGTGTAAAATTACACATATTTTTTAAATTAATATAATGGGCATTTTCCTCCTATTGATAAAACAAAAATTATGTAAGTGTATAAATAGAATAAAGCGAAGTATCTTAAAAATCTTAGAAAGAGAAAAGATAAATTTATTTTGATATGTTAAATTTAGTTATTAATATGCATAAATCATTAAAGCAATTGATAAAAAGAGAGTAAAAGGGGAAAAAATTAGAAATTGATAATAAGAAAGGTTATAAGAGAAAGAAAATAGCAATAAAAGCATAAGTTCATGAATCGAATTGGATTGTTATAATGCTTAATTGAGTTTATGATGGGATAACTCAAGAGATGTAAATTTAATATTAACATTTCTTAGTTTGAAGTGTTTTTAGATTTTTTTAATACCAATATTTTGTCTCATACTACATGATTTATCATCAAGACGATTTCTATTATATAAGTGTGTTGACTTATAACATCTTTATAATATTTTTAAATTCCCTCTTCAATAAATACCATTTCTAAAGAGAACCTCTCTAAAAACATAAATTATCTATTTTTATAATATCCTCATTCTATTTTTTTTGCTTTATACTTTTTAACTATGTCTAAATTATATAATTTCTTGATAATGGATTTTATTTCTTATGTGAAAATGTGTGGACAATACTTTAATTGTATTATTTTTTAAATCAAAGTCCATTGCAAAAAAAAATTTAAATGATTTCTTACTATGAATGCAATAACACTCTATAATTGGTCTATTGAATGTTACAATGAAAAGTGTACAATTGGAGAAATAAATTTCATAAGAAATACAAAGGATCATGGATGTATAATGTATGATGACATGTCAAAATGTGTCAGCTTCACAACCCTTGATTAAAACAAAAAAGGTAGTCAACATAAGTGTAACACGCTACCATAGCAATCAAGTAGGAATGCCTAACCTTAGCACTTATCCTTTCCTTAACCATGATAATAATTTAAGATATGAAATTCAAAATAATTTTCTTTTATTTTTTGCTACAACTGATAAAATATGCCAAGAGATCTTCAAAAAAAAAAACTTCCATGATACACAACAAATGTTTTATATATAGAGTAAGTGCACCAAGTTGTGGTGCCAAAAGGGGGGTATAAGTGGACATCTTTTTCCTAAAATCTGCAATTTTTGAGCTTCAACAAGACTTTGAAGATAGTTCTGCTCAAAATTTTAAGATATGACAAAAACAAAAGTCATACTCCTTTGAAACTAGTTTTTAAACTACTATTTTTTTTTCAAAATGGTTTAGTTTTAAGTCATAAAAAAGGGGGGTCATTAAAAGTGGTACTGTTTATTCCAGAAAAACATAACACAGTACAAAGTGTGGCCTCCCTAAAATTTTAACTTTTTTTTCAAAAATTCTTTAATCACTCTAGCCAAAAGTTACTTAACACTATGTAGTTTAAGTCAAATTTTTTGGGTAATTTTGTAATGTGTTTTTTTTTAAATGAATTTTTGAACTAGAAACATCCCAAAAATGTGAAATATCTATGTGCTCCCCCTAGAAATAATTGAAAATTAATCTAAAATCAAAAACTTTTTTTTTTCAAAGTGTGTAGAATGGAGTCTAGTTTCTAAAAAATTAAGTTGTTGCAAAATTTGATGAACGAGCTAAAGTCTATAACTCAATTAGTACATGGTGGTTTTTGACAAAAAATGAACATACATTCAAAAGAAATTATAGATGGCTAACATAGAGACCTATAATGCTATATAACCTAATCTTATCGATACCCAACCACAAGGAATCTTGAAGGGGAGCACACAAGAAAAATCAATCATTTTTGGTATGTTTGCTAGAAAACACATCTCAAACCTGTTTATAAACTCCAAACCTTTGGGTTGGATCTCCAAGGAAAAGCCAAGCCTTAGGCTTGGTTTTAATACAAATCTTTCAATAGCGCATGTGCCCTATAGTGTCCATGCCATATAGTACGCATGCACTATTACAAGCATTTAAATTCTCAATAGTGTGTGCGCGCTATAGTGCGCATACACTATTGAGACCTAAATTGCAAACCAAGTGCAAGAGAGAGCTAGGGGGTGGGGGATGGGGGAATGGCTATGTGTGTGTGAGAGAGAGAGAAAGAGATAGAGAGAAAGTAGGGGATGGGAGAGGGGAGAGAGTACAGGATGGGAGAGAGGAAGTGAGAAAGAGTAGGCGTGGCAGAGAGAGTACAGGATGGGAGAGTAGGGGTGGTAGAGAGAGTACAAGATGCAAGAGAGAGGAAGTGAGAGAGAGAGTAGGGCTAGAAAAGAGAGAGAACGGACTGGGGAGAGAGATTCAAAGTAGGGGATAGGAGAGAGAGGAAGTGTGAGAGAGAGTATAGGTTGGGAGAGAGATATTGAGAGTAGGGGATAGGGGAGAGAGAGTAGGTGGTGGGAGATAGAGTGGGAGAGGAAGAGCGAGAGAGAGGAGGATGGGAGTGCATGTGTGTGAAAGAGAGAGAGTAGGGAATGGGAGAGGGGGAAGATAGAGTATCTCAAGAGAGAGTAGGGGATGGAAGAGAGATTAGGTGATGGGAGAGGGAGGGGGGATGGAAATGTGCATGAGAGAGAGAGAGAGAGAGAGAGAGTACGAGATAGGAGAGAGTGTAAAAATGTGAGAGAGAGAGTAGGGGATGGAAGAGAGAGTAGGTGATGGGAGAGGGAGTGGGAGAGGGAGAGAGAGGGGGGATGTAAATGTGCGTAAGAGAGTAGGCGATAGGAGAGAGTGTAAAAATGTGAGAGAGAGTAGGGGGTAGTGAGAGTGACAGGGAGTGTGAGAGTGAGAGAGAGAGAGTGTGTGAGAGTGAGAGTGAGAGTGAGAGAGAGAGAGAGAGAGAGAGAGAGCAGGTAGTGGGAGAGGGAGAGAGAGTGAGAGACAAAGTAGGGAGAGAGAGAGAGAGAGAGAGAGAGTAGGTAGTGGGAGAGGGAGAGAGAGTCAGAGACAAAGTAGGGAATGGGAGAGGAGAGAGGGGGGATGGGTGTGTGTGTGTGTGAAAGAGAGAGAGTAGGGAATGAGAGAGGGGAGAGAGAGATAGAGAGAGTAGGGGATGGGAGAGAAAGAGAGTAGGCAATGACAAAGGGAGTGGGAGAGGGAGAGAGAGGGCGGATGGGAGTGTGTGTAACAGAGAAAGTAGGGGATGGGAGAGAGAGGGAGGGAGAGAGAGAGAGAGAGAGAGAGAGAGAGAGAGAGAGAGAGTAGGTGATGGGAGAGGGAGTGGGAGGGAGAGAGAGGGGGAATGGAAGTGTGTAAGAGAGATAGAGTAGGGGATGGCAGAGAGTAGGAAATGGGAGAGGGAGTGCGAGAGAGAGAGGGGGGAATGCCAGGAATATGTATAAGAGAGATAGAGTAGGGAATGGGAGAGAGTGTGAGATTTTGAGAGAGAGTAGGGGGTGGAAAAGAGAACTCTAATAGAGAGAGAGGGGGGGGATGGGAGAGAGTATGAGAGAGAGTAGGGGACGGAAGAGAGAAAGTGATAGTAGGGGATGGGAGATAGAAAGTAGAGAGGGAGAGAAAGTACTTGAGAGAGAGATAGTAGGTAGTGCAAGAGGGAGTGGGAGAGGGAGAGAGATGGGGGATGGGAGTGTGTGTGACAAATCTAGAGAGTAGGAAATGGGAGAGGAGAGAGAGAGAGGGGGGGGATGGGAGTGTGTGTGTCTATGAAAGAGAAAGAGCAGGGGACGTGAGAGGGGAGAGAGAGATAGAGTAGGGGATGGGGGAGAGAGAGTAGGCAGTGGGAGAGGGAGTGAGAGAGGGAGAGAGAGAGGGGGGGATTGGGAATGTGTGTAAGAGAGATAGAGTAGGGGATAAGAGAGAGTGTGAGAGTGTGAGAGAGAGTATGTGGTGGAAAAGAGAGCTTGTATGAGATGGGAGAGAGAGAGAGAGAGAGAGTAGAGAGGGAGAGAGAGATAGTAGGTAGTAGGAGAGGGAGTGGGAGAGAGAGAGGGAGAGAGATAGGGGGGATGAGAGTGTGTGTGATAGATCTAGAGAATAGGGGATGGGAGATAAGAGAGTGGGGGGATAAGAGTGTGTGTGTTTATGAAAGAGAGAGAGTAGGGGATAGGAGAGGGGAGAGAGAGTAGGGGATGGAGGATAGAGAGTAGGCAGTGGGAGAGGGAGAGTGTGAGAGTAAAGGATAGGAGAGTGTGTGAGAGAGAGTAGGGGATGGGAGAGAGTGAGAGAGAGAGAGTAGGGAGAAGGAGATAGAGAGAGGGGGATGGGAGTGTGTGTGACAAATCTAGAGAGTAGGGGATGGGAGAGAAGAGAGAGAGAGAGAGAGAGAGAGAGAGAGAGAGAGAGAGAGAGAGAGAGAGAGAGGGCAATGGGAGTGTATGTGTGTCTGTGAAAGAGAGAGAGTTTGATAGTGAGAGAGAGAGTAGGGGGTTGTAGAGAGAGAGTAAAAGATGTGAGAGATAGAGTGAAAGGATGGGAGAGAGTGAGAGTGAGAGTAGGGGGTAGCAGAGAGAGAGTACAGGATAGGAGAGATAGAGTGAAAGGATGGGAGAGAGAGTGTGAGAGAGAGAGTAGGGGATGGAGAGAGTGTGAGAGAGAGAGTTGGGAATGGGAGAGAGAGAGTAAGAGTAGGGGATGGGAGAGAGAGAGAGAGAGTAGAGCAAGAGAGAGAAAACTTGAGAGATATAGATAGTAGGCAATGGGAGAGGGAGTGGGAGAGGAGGAGAGAGAGGGATGGGATTATGTGTGAGAGATCTAGAAAGTAAGGGATGGGAGAGGGGAGAGAGAGAGGGGGATGGGAGTGTGTATCTGCAAAAGAGAGAGTTTAGGGGATGGGAGAGGGGAGAGAGAGATAGAGAGAGAGTAGCAGATGGGAGAGAGAGACTAGGTGGTGGGAGAGGGAGAGAAGGGTGGATGGGAGTGTGTGTAAGAGAGAGTAGGGGATGGGAGAGAGTGTGAGAGAGAGTAGGAGGTGGCAAAGAGAGAGAATGGTGTGGGGGAGAGAGAGAGTGAGAGTAGGGGATGGGAGAGTGAGAGAGAGAGTAGGGGATGGGAGAGAGTGTGAGAGAGAGTAGGGAGAGGGAGATAGAGAGAGGGGGATGGGAGTGTGTGTGGAAAATATAGAGAGTAGGGGATGGGAGAGAAGAGAAGAGGGATGGGAGTGTGTGAGTGTGTCTATGAAAGAGAGAAAGGGATGGGAGAGAGTGTGAGAGAGAGTAGGGGGTGGTAGAGAGTGTATGGGATGGGAGGGATAGATTAAATGGATGGGAAAGAGTGTCAGAGAGAGTAGGAGGTGGCAGAGAGAGAATGGGATGAGAGAGACAGAGTGAAAGGACGAGAGAGAGTGTGAGAGAGAGTAGGGGATGAGAGAGAGTGTGAGAGAGAGTTGGGGATTGGAGAGAGAGAGTAAGAGTAGGGGATGGGGTAGAGAGAGAGAGTAGAGAGGGGGAGAGAGAGGGAAATTGAGAGGGAGATAGTAGGCGATGGGAGAGGGAGGGGGAGAGGGGGAGAGAGAGGGGGGATGGGAGAGGGGGGTGAGAGAGAGAGAGTAGCAGATGTGAGAGAGAATAGGGTATGGGAGAGAGTAGGGGGATGGGGGAGAGAGAGAGATATAGTAAGAAGTGGGAGAGGGAGGATGGGAGTGTGTGTGAGAGATCTAAAGAGTAGGGGATGGGAGAGGAGAGAGGATGAGAGAGGTAGAGAGAGTAGGCGGTGGGAGAGGAAGAGCGAGAGAGAGAGAGAGAGAGCGAGAGAGAGAGAGAGAGTAGCGGATGGGAGAGGGGGGAAAGAGAGTCTAGGGGATTGGAGAGAGAGTAGGGAGAGAGAGAGTAGGGGATAGGAGAGGGGAGAGAGAGTAAGGAGGATAGAGAGTAGGGAGGATGGAGAGTGATGTGTTTTCACATAGTGTGTACACACTTTATAGTGCATACGTGCTATAGTGCATACGTGCTATAGTGCATACATGCTATAGTGCGTACACACTATATGAAATCACCTAAAAATGGTCAAAAAGCAACTTTGGGGCCCATTTCATCCATTCTCTACTTTTTGGTCTATTGTACACTCTGTTATTCTGATAGAAATCATGGGTTTCAACATAGAAAACACTATTTCAACACTTTTTGAAGCTAGCAAACACCAAATTCAATCATTGGATACACAATTTGAAGACTTTCTGAATATTCCTTGTATAGTAAAGGTTAGTGCAATCCATTTTTTAAAAAAAAATTTGATATATAGATACAAATTTGATTATAATTTGACATGTTGTTTAATATATAGTGAATTCATTGAAAATTGGATGTTTGAATGAAATGTTATTTTGAAATGGTTAGAAATTTGACAAGTCATTTGATATATATTGTGTATTCATTCAAATAATTATAATTTTTATATGTATTTGAATAATTTGTAATTTATACATTTTAAATAATTTAGATGTTTGAATAATTTGACATGTAGAAATCATCATCATTTGCAAAACGGTATTTAAAATTCACATCCTCAATATTTATTAGTGCATTTTGTTGAAGTACCATATTGTGTTAATCATCTTATGCCTGGAATTGCAGAGGATCACAATCATCAAAAAGTAACAAGGAAAATGGGTCTCGATCTGATGATAGGTTTGTAACATTTTAAGATTTAATTTTGTGGATTTTTCCCTCATGTTGTACATGATAGGTTTGTTCAAGTAACATATGATGAGGTTGTTTGTACAATGTAATGATTGAGTTGAAGTGATTTATGAAGTAAAGGGCTATTTAATATATCTATGATCAATCTATGATCAAAACAAGATCACATGTCCATGATTAAAATCATTACAAGTTTTAATGACCTTAGAAGGCCATTTGTCTTCCAATCCACCTAAGGATCCATCAATGTCCCAACTACTCATCTTGCCTCTTGCTTGTGACCTTGGTGCTCTTGCACCAGTGTTGGCCAACAATTGGAAAATTTGTCTTATCGATTGAGCTACTAGATCTTGTCATTTTCATTTTTTTCCTTCATCAAATTCTTACACTTACCATAGCTACTATCTTTCAAAAGTTCTTCCTTATCCTTATAAATATTGGATTTGATTGTAGTTTCAATATTTGGTAGCTTATTACCAAGAGTAGTCATCTCATAGAAAAAAAGTCTTCCAGCCTAAGCTTCTCTTGAAACTTGTTTTATAGTTCTTAATTTCAAAATAGATATGACTTTTTTTATTGTAACATGTAGGCATAGATCTCATAATTTTACTCATGTTCATCATCATCGCTTAATGGTGTAGGGGCACCAAGGTCATTCTATGAAGATAAATTCATTGAAGACACCAAGGACTAAGGATCCAATGGAATTCTAATACAGGGAGACTCTACCCTGCAAGTGGACTCCACTTTACAAGCCCAAACCTCAAACTTAGGGTACTCAAAAAACTTGGATCAAAACCTAGGAACTCCCTTCCACCAATAGGCCTACAAAGGAAAATACTTCTTAAATGGTTTCAACACTCAACTTTTCAAATGGAAATGGTAATTATAGACTCAAACTTGAGGTTTCTCAACACTCAACAATCAAATTTCAAAACTGTTACCAGCACTTCCTACCAGGACAATTTCTAGTTTTAATGGTCAAACTCCCAAACCATACAAAGGACCCCCAAATTTTTTTTCATTTTTAAACACCCTTCAACATCCCCTAAGAGATTCCAAAAGATTAACCACCAACTCAACTCCAGCATCAAGTTATGCCCACTTTGTGTCACAGTCCTAAATGGCCAGTTTAGGCTGGGTTACAAGGAAAACATAAAAAAATGGGTTCACATACTTAGTTCAACCCCTTGGATCTTTGCTATACATCAAAATTTTCCTTCTACACCCTTCACCTGGGTCAGATTAATTAGTTTGGGAGCCTGATCCTTCTTTTTTCTTCAAATATAGACTAGACATAAGATTATGTTCAGTCTAGGGCTTACTGCTAAAAATAGATGCCATGCTCCTACAGCCCTGAATCTCTACCATCCCAAATAACCCTCTCCTAAATTTCATTCCACAAAGCAGCATTGAAATCCCAGGGTGGGTTTGCAAGTTAGGATTCCATCTTGCTGAAACTCTCAAATTTGGTGTAAATCTAACCTACCTACACAAAAACTAATATAACTTTTTTTGTATACAAGATAAATACCTCAAACCAATTGAAATTTAATCTTGACTCAACCCTCTATCAACCCATATAAGACTTGTACCACCACCAATCCGTACAAGCCATATAGAATTGAAAAAATAGTAAAAAAACATAAAATCTGAGTTTTTTATTCACCAATATTGTCCACCATTCATACAATGACCTTTCCCACGTGTAGGGATCTTAAGTACATGACTTCCAATAGTTATAAATTCCATTTGGATTTTTTTAACACCATACAACCTCATTTTCAGTTTGACAACTATTATTTGCAAAAATTGCTCTTTAGCAACTTTTTGCATTTTGCAATTTTTTGCACTTTTTTGCAATTTTCACAAACCTTTAACCCCATGGTGTCTTAATTTCTTAATGGTGTCTTAGTGTAGTCCTTGTGAAATTGAGTCAAGCCTTGATTGATCTTGTGGATTATAGAGGGTTTGGATGGTAATTTGAGTTGCTTGGTGATTCAAAGGTGCATTGGAGTTGTTTGGTGCTTCCAAAGTGCTGACTCTGCATCAACTGACCTCTACATCACTTAAGGTGCCATATCTACTATCTCATACTCTTCCTAGGATCTCCCATAATTTATTTATTATTCATATGCCTTTTTTTAACCTCATGGTTCCTATTTCCAACTATAGAGGATGGAATATCAACCTCTATATCTTCTTGATGCATTTCATGTTGCACCAGCTTTTCCATATTTTGTGAATCCTCACCACATGATCCTACTTTGTACTAGTAATTATACTTAAGATTTGATGCCTTTGACTTGGTCAATTTATCCTTGTAGCTTTTATCAGCTACTCACTTTGATCATCTAGTAGAAAATATGTATACCTTCTAAATGCCTTTTCCTCCATGAGCTTAACATCACATCTGAGTATAACTTTTCTAGTGTTTGGAAGAAAATTCCTATATTCCTTTGAGGTTTTACTATACCAAACAAATTATCCCATTTCTATAGTCAGATCTTACTTAGTACACATATGTATCACTTGGAATATGAAAATATATCAAACTTCCAAATATATTGAAGTGATTAACATCTAGCTTCTTCCCTATGAAAGCTTCCTCTAGTGTCATCTTCCCTAGCATCTGGTGTGGAGATTTTTTGTATGTGTATACTATTGTACTACATGTCTCTTCCCATAGGTAACAAGGCATGTCCTGTTCATGTAGCATATAACACTTTCTATCTTATATATAGAATGGTTCTTTCTCTCAATAACTCCATTCTACTATATATTATAAGGAATATTTCAATCTCTTTTGATTCCTTCCCTGGTATTCCCTTTGTACTAGATCAAGAACAACCTCAAATCTAGTGTCACTCATTAGAAAATATGCTTTTTCACTTCTTAGAGATTCCAAAAGATCAAACTCCAACTCTGTTCCAGCACCAACTAACACCCACTTTGAGTCACAGCCATAATTGGCCACATTAAGCCAGGTTACAAAGGATGTATGAGTACTACCAATCCGTACATACCAACCATACCAAAATTTCACTACTACCAATCCATACAGGCCAAACAAAATTGAAACAATAGAGAAAAAGGAAAAAATTCTAAGTTTTATTCAATGTTTGCAGCTCATTGGTCAAGTTGATCAATATAAGTATGGATATCTAGTATGGTTGGATAGCTTTTTGAATCTTCTTTCTATTGCACATGGAATAAGCTTCTCCTTCACTCTACAACTCAAGATATTCCCATTTTACTAACTATTGTCCCCATTCTATGCCATTACCTAGGATTTCATCTATTTTCCCTCATATCTTGAGATTTCACAATGGGAAATTAACGAACCTTGGTGGAATCTAAGTTAGGACAATTTTTTTTATGTTCCTTTTGGTTTTAGGTCAAAAGAATGAGGCTAGAGAGAAAAACTTGATGCCCTAGTTGATGCAGGAGCATCTGGTATGGGAAAATTATTTATTCACCAAAAAAAAAAAAAATTGTGGAGGAGAGAGAAAGTGATGAAAATAGAAGGAAAAATAATAATAAAATAAAATAGGAAAAAAGGAGAAAAGAGGAATTTCTATTTTCAATGTGCATAGGTGGCGTAAAAAGAAAAATAAGAAAAATAGTTGTCATTCCATTAATCGAGGTGTGTAGGTGGCATCTTAGAAGTTTGTGGAAAGTTCCTTAAATTATGCATTTAGTATTTGTTGTGATCTACAAAAGAAATGTAATTTTCTAATTGGGCCACATAGTGGTGCTTAGTTGTATTTAGGTAGAAATTCTAGAAGGTTGTGAATATTGTAGAAGGTTGTGGAAATTCTAGAATGTTGTGGATAAATCATGCCTTGGGTTTCAAGTGCCTATTTAAGGAAGGCTTATTATCATTTGTAATCAAGTTCAGAAATAGAACCTCTTCGAATGTAATCTCTTGTAAGAAAGCTTGAGAAGTAGAAGTTTGGGAAGTAGAAGCTCTTAGTGAGCAAATATCTCTTATATTGTAAGAATTTGGAGTTCTTTCATTTGGAGAATATTGTAATGAATTTCAAGTATTAATGGAAGCCTTATGAAGCATTTTGTCGTCTCTTGTCTCCATCTTGTTGCATTTTTGGTTGTGAGTTGGTACTGGTGGTGGTTGGCTCTTCATCAATGGTATCAGAGCATACCTTTGTCAGTGGTAGCAGAGCCATCCTACATTAGTGGTATCAGAGCAGGTTTTTCCTGAGTGTATAAGCAGATCGCCGAAGTGTGAGGCAATTTGTACCAGGACCTTGGTTGGGTGAAGTTTAGCAAAGTGGGAGTTCCTGAGTGTGCGGACAGATCGCTGAACGTGAGGCAGTTTGCACAGGACCTTGAGTTGGTTGAAGTTTGTCAAGAAGTTCTTGATTGTGTAGACAGAGCGCCGACTGTGAGGCAGTTTGCACGAGGTTCTTGTTTTGGACAAGATTTGTCTTCTAAAGACTTGATTATGGAGAAGAGAAAGAAGAAGATGACTTTTCTGATTAGATGGATTCTAAGGATTCCTCAACTAGAGAAAATTAGGGCAAGAAATCAAGAGGCATTGATAGTTGATTTGCAGAAGCAAGTGAATGAATTAGAAGCTAAGTTGCAAAAATGAAGAGCATGTCACCAGAAAAGAGATGTTGATAATTCCTTGGATGTGGAAAAGAAAGAAGATCTAGTGGAGTATGAGACATGTGGTACAAAAGAAGAGCAAGCAGATGAAGAAGAAATCATTTGCAAACCTTAAGAAGATGAAAGAGAAGAGGAAGAGCATAAAGATGACAAGATTTATGAACCTGAAATAAATGATTTGAAGATTGCAGCAATGGAGGAAAAGTATAGTGCCTTCGTTAGAGATCAAGTAGGTGAAGTAGTTACATGCATTGTTGACGACATGAAAAAGGCAAGCAAAGATGACTATGTCAAAGAGGTAAATTCTTATGAACTATATGGTGCTAAATTTGATATGATCTTGAAAGATATTGATGATGGTTTTCATGAGGATCTTGTTAGTCATGTGCGGTATGCAAAGGAAGATTGGTATGATGTTGTTGGGTTCATTACATGTGTGATTAATTCAACAAGATTGGATAAGGATGAGAGTTATACTCAGATAGAGTTCATTGCAAAAGAGAGATTTCAGCAGCAAACACTTGTTCCAGCTAGGTGTTGGAAAAGAAGAAAGAAGGAAATATATCAGCATCGGATACTTGTTCCAGCTATGTGTTGGAGGAAGAGAAAAAAAAAATGTCAACAGTGGCTACTTCATTTTGTGAATCCATATTCACAAAATTTTTCCTACCATGGGAGTCAGATGCAAGAGCATCATGCATCAGAGAAAAAAAAATGTGGAAGCCTTTAGTAAAGATGAAGATGGTTGTATATCTTTCTTTTGGCGTCAAAGTGTGGGACACACTTTTCTATCTACCAAGGGAATCTGATGCAGGAGCATCTGGCATGGGAAAATTATTTAGTCACCAAAAAACAAAACAAAAAACAAAACAAAAAAAATAAAAACAAAAAAAAAAATTTGTGGAGGAGAGAGAAAGTGATGAAAATAGAAGGAAAAATAATAAAAAAATAAAATAGGAAAAAAGGAGAAAAGAGGAATTTCTATTTTCAAGATGCATAGGTGGCGTAAAAAGAAAATTAAGAAAAATAGTTGTCATTCCATTAATCGAGGTGTGTAGGTGGCATCTTAGAAGTTTGTGGAAAGTTCCTTAAATTATGCATTTAATATTTGTTGTGATCTACAAAAGAAATGTAATTTTCTAATTGGGCCACATAGTGGTGCTTAGTTGTATTTAGGTAGAAATTCTAGAAGGTTGTGGAAATTCTAGAATGTTGTGGATAAATCATGCCTTGGGTGTCAAGTGCCTATTTAAGGAAGGCTTATTATCATTTGTAATCAAGTTCGGAAATAGAAGCTCTTCGGATGTAATCTCTTGTAAGAAAGCTTGAGAAGTAAAAGTTTGGGAAGTAGAAGCTCTTAGTGAGCAAATATATCTTATATTGTAAGAATTTGGAGTCCTTTCATTTGGAGAATATTGTAATGAATTTCAAGTATTAATGGAAGCCTTATGAAGCATTTTTTCATCTCTTGTCTCCATCTTGTTGCATTTTTTGGTTGTGAGTTGGTACTGGTGGTGGTTGGCTCTTCATCACCTAGGCATGCAAGATCCATGTGCATGCTAGAAATTCATAGCGACATCTTCTATAACTCACTACAAAGAAGGTTTTGAGGCTTGAAAATTAGCATGTGATCATCTTACATGATCCCCCTCATGTTCCAATTTCTGGTTTGAATTTTTGGTCAAGGGGTAGGGTACTTCCTTTGTTAATGGATGCCTAATTCCCTACATTCCTAAGTAAGCCTTAAAAAACTTAGTTGCTGCATACTTCTCTTGAGATCCCAAGGCTTTTATGTAGTATAAAACCCAAAAGGGTATCCAAATCCATGATTCTTTTCTTTGGGTTGTGAGGAGATGTTTGCAATTTTCCATGTTCAAGGCTACAAGACTAGTCTTGAGTTTGTGAAGCAACTAGCCAATAAAAGTTGCATAGTTTGAATCTAATGTTGGATTCATGTTAGTTTGGACCTAAATAGACCCTTTCCATGCTTGGAAGTCACCCTTGCTCATTATTTTTATTTGTGGGGTTTTGTGTCAAATATGCCTATGGGCCACTTTTTAGGCATCAAAATGAGCAATATAAGTGATTTTTCAAGGAAAAAAAGAATTTTATGTTTCTTAGAAGATTATAAATGTCCTTAGGGTCATTAGGTTAGTTTTTAGACATCTAGGAGTTAAGATGTCAAAAATTGCAAAAAATTGTAAAAGTTGTCTAAGCAAAATTGCAAAAATGCTAACAACTTTGTAGGAATTTGGGAATTGGTAAAGGGATGAGAATTTGGAAATAAGATATTTTACTATTTCCAAACCTTTTCTAAGTTATAGAATTGGAATCAAGTGAAAAATGTAAAAATTGCACTTTTTGTGCAAAGTTGCATTGTTGAAAGTTGTAAAAGTTGCTCAAATTTGAAACTTAGTGGAAAAAGGGTCGTGGGATCAATCTGTCTACTCTATTAGCTCTGGGTGGTTGAGTAAACCCTATCCCCAACTTCATCCTATCCCCTTCAATGCTCCTACATTCTCAAACATGCCGAACCAGAACATCCCTAAGGGTTACTAAATGCCATATGGCTGCGATCTTTGACGAGGCATATCTTGGAGCTCATATAAGGTATGGATGCGATTCTAGTTCCTATAGAACCATGTTATAGAGACCTAAAATAACCTATCTCATTTTTGGAGATCAAACTTCATTTTCATTTTATGACTCCATCTCAGGTGATGATGAAACTTGCAGTGTTGGCCATTACAAAGTTGCCAATTGCCAAATCTCTCTCACCTTTGGTCATGGGATCAAACTATCTACTCCATTAGCTCTAGGTGGCTGGCTAAACAATATCCCCAACCTCATCCTATCCCCTTTAGTGCTCGAACATTCTCTGGCACGTCGAACGGGAACGTCCCTAAGGGTCATTAAATGCCATAGGGCTGCGATCTTTCATGTGGCATATCTCAAAGCTCGTGTGAGGTATGGATGTGATTCTAGTTCCTACAAGACCATGTTGTGGAGGCCTATAATAACCTCTCTCACTTTTAGAGATCAGACTCTATTTTCATTTTACGATGTCATCTCAAGTGATGCTGAAACTTGCAGTGTTGGTCAATACAAAGTTGCCAACTGCCAAATCTCTCTCACCTTTGTACATGGCATCGAACTATCTGCTCTGTTAGCTTTGGGTGGCTAGGTAAACCTTATCCCCAACCTTGCCCTATCCCCTTTAGCACTTAAACGTTCTTGGGTACACCGAACCAAAATGTTCCTAAGGGTCACTAAATGCCATAGGGTTGTGATCTTTGACGAGGCATATCTTCGAGCTCGAGTGAGGGATGGATGTGATTCTAGTTCCTACAAGACCATTTTGTGGAGACCTACAATAACCTCTCTCACTTTTTGGAGATCAAACTCCATTTTCATTTTATGACGCCATCTTGGGTGATGCTAAAACTTGCAATGTTGGTCAATACAAAGTTGCCAATTGCCAAATCTCTCTCATCTTTTGTCATGGGATCAAACTATCTACTCCATTAGCTCTAAGTGGCTAGGTAAACCCTATCCCCAACCTCATCTTATCCCCTTCAGTTCTTGAACATTGTTGGGCACGTCGAACCAGAACGTCCCTAAGGGTCACTAAATGCCATAGGGCTACGATCTTTGATGGGGCATATCTCAGATCTCGTGTGAGGTATGGATGAGATTCTAGTTCCTATAGGATTGTGTTGTAGAGGCCTACAATAAACTTTCTCATTTTTTGGAGATCACACTCCATTTTCATTTTACAATGCCATCTCAGGTGATGTTGAAACTTGTAGTGTTGGCTAGTACAAAGTTGCCAACTGCCAAATCTCTCCCACCTCTCATCGTGGGATCAAACTATCTACTCTATTAGCTCTGAGTGGTTAGGTAAACCCTATCCCCAACCTCATCCTATCCCCTTCAGTGCTCAAACATGCTCAGGCATGCCAAACCGAAATGTTCCTAAGGGTCACTAAATGCCATAGGGTTGTGATCTTTGACGGGGCATATCTCAAAGCTCGTGTGAGGTATGGATGCGATTCCATTTTGTATAGGACATGTATCGAAGACCTATAATAACCTCTCTCAATTTTTGGAGATTACACTTCATTTTCATTTTATGATGCCATCTCGGGTGATGCTGAAACTTGCAGTGTTGGCTAGTACAAAGTTGCCAACTGCCAAATCTCTCTCACCTTTCGTCGTGGGATTGAACTGTCTGCTCCGTTAGCTCTGAGTGGCTGGGTAAACCCTATCCCCAACCTCGTCCTGTCCCCTTCAGCACTTGAAAATTCTTGGGCATGCCAAACCAAAATGTCCCTAAGGGTCACTAAATGCCATAGAGCTACAATCTTTGATGGGGCATATCTCAGAGCTCGTTTGAGGTATTGATGTGATTCTAGTTCCTACATGACTATGTTGTGAAGGCCTACAATAACCTCTCTCATTTTTTGGCGATCACACTCTATTTTCATTTTACAATGCCATCTCGAGTGATGTTGAAACTTGCAGTGTTGACTAGTACAAAGTTGCCAACTGTCAAATCTCTCTCACCTTTTGTGATGGGATCGAACTATCTACTCTGTTAGCTCTAGGTGGTTGGGTAAACCCTATCCCCAGCCTTGCCCTATCCCCTTCTGATTTAGAGGAAAGTATGATGAGCCCTTTAAACAACCCAAAATGAGCAAAAGTGTAGAGGTGTTCCAAGAGACCCTTCTAGGTCTTGATGGGCAAAATTTACAAATAGTCAACTCTAGGAGGTTTCAAGGCATCAATAAGTTTGTTTTGGCATATCTAACATGTTCCAATCAATACCTTTTAGTTTCAATACCTTCTAAGCCAAAATGCTCAACATGCCCAAATGTTGTCAATGCAAGTTTTTCCAATTTTATGATAGTAGCAAGACAAATTGATCAATAACTTATTTTTTTCCCAAAAGACTCCTTGAAAAAATGGATGTTTTGGATACCCTTTATCCTTTCACAAAACATATATAAAACTTAGATACCATTCCTTTGGAAAATATCAAAGATCCTTCACGCTACACCTATTTTCAACAATGTAAGGATGATGCAATTACAAAGCAACTGATAGGAAGACTTAAGATCTAGTTTCCAAATTTTGCAGAGTCTCTTAAAATGTCTTTAATTAGGATATTTCACACTCAATTTCAATCTAAGGGTTCCCTAACCCCAAAATCCCCAATTCACCCTTTTAGAACCCTTGTTCTTAGGGCTTGGTCAATCCCACATGTGCCAACACTTTTCTGACCAATTAAAGATGCAAACATCAATGTTTTTTCATCACAAGCATGTTCCCAAACTCGAACACTATCCTTATTAAGACAAATGTCCTGCTATAGGTCTGTCCCCTCAACTTTAACCCTTGTTTTCACAAGTTTCTTGCTTGGTGGCCACTAGTTCTTCAAACTAAATGCTCATTACAAGGTTAGTAAGCATGGTACATGTTAGAGAAGTGTCTTAGAGAGTATGGTTTTAGTTGTGTGATCATATCTGTGGTGATTCTTACAAACTAAGTTGATTTTTTGAAGATCCTTTGTGTTATTGTGATATTTTAAATTGGTTTGAGATAGTTTAATTTTGATTTAAAGTGTTTAAGGCAGGTATTCTAGAAACAATCTAGGAAAAGGCTTGTTAAGAGCTCATTCCAAAAATGAAGCCCTAACTTGTATTTGAACTAGTGGAATTGTCTAAGATTCTAGAAAATTCAAGTAAGGAGGGTATAGTTATAGATTCCTAGAGCTCAGGAAGTGTCTCGATGGAAAAACCATGTTTACATTAGTCCCTAAGTTGAATAGATTAGTGTATTCAGGTAGGATTGAGACCAAAAAGATTTTAAAATGTTGAATTGAATTGATGGGTATTTTAGTGGTGGATTTGAGTTATTTTTGGTTAGCAGAGGAGGTCTAAGGCCATGCACCAATTCATGCACCAATTATCTAGTAATTACTATGAAAATCAAACCTAGTGTGACCTTATTAGGTCTATGTACTTTACATGGGTTAGGTGCTATAGGAATGGAATTAGGAATCTAGGCTTTGGAGTCTTAAATAAATTTCCAAAGGGTGTCTGAATGTACCCATAGAATAGTTAGATTTCAACCTAAGAGGAATTTAAGTCCAAAAAAATAGAGTAGGAGACCTACAAGGAATTCTATGATAGTCAACATTTTGTATGAAAACACAGAAAACTATCAGTGATTATGTTACATTTATGATTTTTAAAATGACTTTTTTTTTCAAATAATCCATCTTTTCTCTACTATCTCTGACATTTTTAATTGATGATAAATAATGGTGGTTATGTATTGAAGCTCAACAAGCTAATTGTGTTTTTTCTTCTTGTCTATATTCTTTTTGTAACAATGATTTTTTCTTCTATACAAAACTTTGTGACCACTTGTGATCAAATTTTTATCTTATTTTTAACATAAATGTTTATAGAACTTTTGATCTAATTTTGTTGGATAGAGTAATTTCAAACAAAGATAATTATCAATAGGCCATTGGTCTATTGATGAAGTTGAAATCTCTTTAAGTGTCCAGCAAATATCAATTTTACTGAATGTAAGACAAAATTCTAAATGAAAAATCTTCCATCAAAAAATTATTTTCATAAAAGACTAAAACTCTATTATAACTATATTATTTATTATTTTTAAAGATTATAAAAATAAGTACTAGAGAAGAGCCACAAGTGACCATAAAGATTCATATTGTAAAAATGGTATAACTAAGCCTATAATGAAGAAATATTTAGAGAAAAGTTGTATCCATTAAAATATTTAATAATAAATTGAATCAAAATCAATACAATTTATTACTTAAAGATATTCATAGTTCCATCTAACCACCTCCCAAATCAAAACATCATGGAGCCAAGATTGCAATCAAGGGATAAAAACATACTTATTCAAAATAGCATCTGCCTATGGATTGTCATATAGCATAAGATTGCAATGAGCTCTACCTTGGACAACCTCCATGCAAATGTGTTGATCATTAGGATCATCATAATAAAACACCCACTTATCAACCATTAAATCATCTTTAGCTTCCAACTTACAGTACGCCCTTATTTTCACCTTCTCGCCTCTCTTTTCAACATAAGCATGTTTCTTAACACTATCCCTATAACTTCAATGCTTGCTAAACATGGAGAAGATACATAGAGATAGAGGGATACAAAAGAAGCTATAGGTAGACATGAAGATTAAAGGAAATAAAAACATACTTATAAATGAATAGAGATATAAGAAGAGGATGAATGTGAGATAAAATAGAGAGAGCTAGGGAGATACAGAGAGACATCTTGATGGAGTTATAGATTCATAGAGATCATCATATTAATAATTAGTTCTCTCTAATTCAAAAAATACTGAAGATATCATGCTAGAAATCTCTTATTGATTTTGTATCGACTTCATACTTAATTTGTCTTCTTTAGGTCATCCTTTTTAGGTTTAAGTGTATGTGCATACATTAGTTATTATTAGCAATTGTAAAAATTGATCTTCTTCTTATGTAACAATATTTCTATTCTTAAATGAATACACTATTTATTTGATTATATATCTATAAAATTGGTTTCTACAATGAAGGCCAGCCATCTACAATCCAAGGTTTTAATTTAGCTAACAAATGGAGAGCTTCTCAAGCTACTAATTTCTTTCATGGAGTTCCTAATAAATCTCAAGGTTCTCATTTAGGAGACCAATTGCTAGGAGGTCCATGAATATTGTCTAATAAAGTTTATTGCTAGGAGGTCCTAATCAATCTTGACTGATAAAGTTTATTGCCAATCAATATTGTATCAAAAATTCAAACTAATTAGGTATTGAATTAAACTTGATAAAAAAATGATAGAGAAGGAAAACTTTAAACATGAACAAGATCATAAATCATATGACAATGACATATTGCAAATGATTAACTTATGCTTAGACAATGATAAAGTTTATTGTTAATCAATATTCTATCAAAGTTTCAAACAAATTAGGTTTTGAATTTAATGTCATACATAAACATATCTAATTTAATGTCATACATGAGCAAACATATAATATAAAATGATAACCAATAATTTCATGTACATTAACAAACACATAATATATTATGATAACCAATAATGTCATATATGAACAAACATATCATTTATTAACCAATAATGTCATAAGTCAAACAATGTCATACATCAAATAAATGTCATACATCAAATATAAAATGTCATATACATCAAATGTGTATCGAATATGTCCACTGATGCCTATATATATAGATCAACTATATCTTTTCCTTCCCATGAAGGGAAGGAAAAAAATCTCTTGACCTCTTCTGTCATCATGTAGAGGGAGATGGTGGAGTTAATGATGGGGTCCTCCTGACACGCTCGCTCATCCTCTTGTTGAGGCTCTTCTCTAACTCAAGCTGATACAAACAAAGTAGATATGAATCAATATTTATTATACATTGAAATCAAATATATGTACACACAAAATTAATTATTTTCTTACCACCATCAGATAGTCACTCTGTAAGTCCACCTCGAAGGCTCATGGATGATCAGGCGTGATGAGACCCTACAGCAATTCAATAAATATAATCATTTATAAATAACATTAGAAATTTTGATACTAACTATTATAAACAATAACTAAAACCAAGAAAATTCTTTCATACCTCAATCAATGGCTGTGAGCTAGCCATAGTTGTGGCCACTCCATGATCGACGGACTGTCAGAGATGAGGAGTGTCTAACGTCATTAGCTGCATGTCATACAATACACATTACATGTAACATTAAACATGAAACAAATATAATCAAATAAATTAAATTAACATGAAACAAATGTACCTGTACATAGCTCGTATGATGTCTATGCTTTGAGTCCATAGTAAAGGTTGATGGTCCAATAGAGAACTAAAGCACATGCATAATTTTTTTTGTCAATCCTTAATATGATTACTTAATTAATATATGTATTAATTTAAATGATTAAATCAATACATACCTCTAGACTCATGGAGGGGACAAAAAATGGGGTTGGAGGATCACTGCTAGGCTTGGCAACACTCTGACCTTGAATTTTGAACAATGTCAATAGATACTAATTAATTAATCATTCACTCTGACCTTGAATTTTGAAAAATGTCAAATTAGTAAATTATAATTGTAATTTACCTGTGTGTCAATGCCAAATGTGTCATTTAGGAACCGATTAGTGATGAGCCCATCATCTGCACCATCTCTAACATGAGTGCCAAATGTGCATAGGGATCCGCATGAATTGGACATGTGATCGCAATGCACAGAAGGCTCCCCCTCAACTAATGGGATCGTGGAATGGATGATGATCTATGTCAAAGCATTAATGGTCCCTAGAGCGCTGGCCTCTACATGTTCCTTCAAAACTGAAGGAATAGTCACATGCTCACACTGTGGCTTGACCATAGGTGCCCTAACTACATTAGGGTCACGATGTGCTCCTGGCCTCTCAAATGATGACCCCCCACCTCTACCCTGGGAGTCTAATATATCAAAATAATTAGGGATCTCCCCAAGGACAAACTCATAATATAATTTCTTCAAAAAATACATGGGGGCCTCATGATTGTTGCAAGGAGGGGCATCAAAAACCATCCACCATCTATCCCAAAAATTATTTCTAATAGCATCGTGTATGCACCAATGGATGGGGAACTTTTTAGTACCCTCTCAAATAGTATTTTGCTCACTAGGTTTTCTAAATAATGCACATATTCTACCTTTTTGTATTTCTTTTTTTTTTAACATCTTCATATGACAATTTATTTGCATAAAATCTTTTTTGTTCATCCCTCTTAACCCGCCAAATATCTAACTGACCACTAACTGAGGCTATCTGGGTCTTAATCGATTCGAGAGATGATGCCAATTGAGCCCTCATTGGATTTGTTTGTCCATATTCTTTCAACCAAGCAATGAGTCCTTCTAATTTAGTTTTGCCTCTCTATTTCATTTATTATATTTTCTTATGTGCCTGGCAGAGGACTTCCAATTGGTTCGAGTTATGGAATTTGTTGTTCTTCTTGGGGAGGGTTTTGGTTTTGAGGTTCTTGAGGGTTTTGAGGTTCTTGTGGATTTGCCTATTGATTATGGACATTTCCTAATAAAAAATCAATTGAAATCCAAATAAATAAACAAATCTAAATAAAAATTGCAAAAACCCTACACAATAATATAAAAAACCAACAAAACATTATGAAAAACATATCAAACAATGCAAAATGAAATTTAGATCACATACGGCAGCTGCATCGGCGTGGTTGTGATCTCATATTTTGCCAGCAAGGAGGCATATTGGCAAGGGGGATGGTGAAAACCTTTTTTTCTTCAACCCGCGTATGCACTACTGGTGTAGGAATGCGAAAAAACTAAGATGAAAATGATGGGCTGTGGGTATACAGCCCATCTATAAAAATTCACTTTTTTAAAAGCACGTACGTGCTATGGCTTGGGTATGGCTTGGGTTACCCAAGCCATAGCGCATACGCACTATTCAAAATAGGGAAAAGAAAAAAAAAAAAAAAAAAGAGTTGTCACCTTTTTGGCACCACAACTCGGTGCATATACCTTATATACACACACACTCACACACCAAAAGTAATCATTCTCGAGGTGTTATCTTAATGCAATCTTCATTACTTATAGCACATTATTTAGGACTAACCTCTTTTATAAAACCACTCAAATAACATGAAAAGTTTGACAAGATTAAAACATTAATCTCTAGAAGGAATTTAAAATGCATAATAATCTTCTTCAACTAAACCCTTCATAATCCTTTACAAACAACTTTAGCATATCCTCCCACCTTTGATCTTAATATTTCAACGATCTCTTTAAAACTGAGATCTTCCTTTCATAACAGTGTCAAGATTTTTTTTAAATGTGAATAAACCAATCCAACTTGACGAATGTAAATAAAAGAATATGAAGCTTTATATATATAGTTCATGAATATATTAACTAAAAAAAATTGGGGTGTTAGGTAAATTAGATCGATCACTCCTTATAAAAACTCAAGTATGATACATTTTTAAATATTTTTTAACAAAGATAATTGATATTCCTTTTTTCTATACTGTATATTTATAATAACAAAAATTAGTTTTATTATTTTTAAAAACTATTTAATTATAAATTCTATATTATTGGCAATTTTTAAGGGATTGACATGGTATATTTTAAATAGTCAAGCATTAATGCAATCTTCATGACTTGTAGCACGTTACTTAAGACTAGCCTTATAACCACCCAAATACTATGAATAATTTGACAAGATCAAAACATCAATCTCTAGAAATAATTTTAACTCACAATAATATTTTTCAACTACAATCCTTCATAATCTATAACAAAAAAAGTTAGCATATCCTCCAACCTTTTATCCAAAAAATTTAATGATCTCTTTTAAACTAAGATCCTCCCTTCATAATAGTGTCAAGATCTTCTCTTTTTTCTTTTTTTTTTCCTTTTTTTTTATTAAATTGAACAAACCAAAAATACTTGAGCATTGCAAGTAGTACATGAAACTTTTGCATATGATGAGTATATGTATATAACTAAAAATAACTCCAATTTTTAGACTATATACAATATATAGAAATTAGTAATAAACTAGAGGTAATATAACTATAATCTTATTTTCTATCTAGAGGTGAACTCATGCACAATACTTCATTTGCAATAGTCTACTTTCAATTTATAAATAATATCTATGATTTACAATTCTTAGGCAACTCTCAATCTGCATGTCCAAACTATTAAAAACATCCTCATTCTTCTTAATCTTTGGCTTTGATCCCATGTTAGAATGTGTTAGAAACATTGACCAAAGGAGAATCTCAAATATGAGATGTAAGAAATTCAAGATTAGTCTATTCAATTTAATGGAAATGTGACATAAGTGCTAAGTCTACTAGAAATATAGTTAGTCAGAATACTTATCAAGGTAGTTGAAATGACATATGGCTAGCAAGAATGATGAGAGCTTAAATATAATATTGAAATTCTCACTCATGTGTGCTTATTGTTTAATGTAATAGAAACTTAGGAAAAATATGTATGGGAAGAGCTCATTGGTTATATGTTTTTAAGATTTAAATAAACAAAATTTACATATATAGCATGCACTAGTATACCACCCTTTTCTAAATCCCAATACAAGTACAATTCAAGTGTTGCAAAATAATATTAAACCTTTAAAACAATATTCTAAACATTAAAGACAATATTAAATGACCAATATATAGTATCAATATATGCATGGGGAGGGTCTTTCCATTGACAGACCTTTCAATTTTAAGACTATAAAATTATTGGACATTGCATCAAAAAATATTCATCATTAATGAATATGTCTTTCTATATAATTTAGGGGAGCATAACAATTTGATATAGATTTCATTTGTAAATTTGAGAAAAAAAAAGTAGTTGGTTGAGATAGTACTATTTTCACTAACATCAATATATTTATATTATTAAATTAATGATAGGCTATTGTAAATGTTATGAGTTATTTGTATAGTACATTTTTTATATATATGCTCTACATTTCTTGCATGTTCAAAATATTTTGATATAGGTTAATTTTCATGTTAATCAATTGTTTGAAGGTATTAGATTTTATGTTTTGTGCTTTGGATCATAGTTCATAAGAATTGGTGTTCATCAAATTGTCACTAACTTTAAAAAAAAATCCTATAAGAAATGCATGTTTTACATTTGTCTACTTGTTCATTTTTGGTACTATGAAATTAAAAAATTTCTTATCATTCTCATACTTTTGTTGATCAAGGGTAAGTGTAGAAACTTGTGGACCAAAAAGATGCCACATTTTTTTTAATCTAATCCATAGTTTAATCACATTATGGTTTGGGTGGGACAAGCTTGTGTCTCGTGCAATGGAAACAATAGTGCCATCACACTATTTGAAAAATTAATGAAAAGGATAGTGTGATCATGTTGTTTAAAAGTTTTATTAAAAAAAAAATTCCAAGACTAATTTCTCACTTGTCTTCTTTTTCTCTCCATGGGTTTCCACTTCTCTTGTCTTCCAAGAAGTGTGAATGCACTATGGAAAGTAGTTTTTAACCCCAATATGCATGAGATATGGTTCCACATTGTTGGAAATTGCAAACAATTCAAAGAGGTGTGCATTGTAACTCTTGTTTTTATTAAATTTTGTGTTTTGAATAACTTGTTTGAATTTTGATTGGGGTTTGTTTAGCTTTTAAAAATAGGATTTTTTTAATTGTTAGGTATTGTAGGAAATCCACCGCCTAATCCACCTGTGAACAATCCACCACAAGATCCACAAAATCTACCTCAAGATCCACAAAACCATCCACAAGATTAACCCAAAAACCCTCAAAATGAATAATAACGACTTTCATGACCTCCACTAGTCAAGAGACCTCCTCTATGGACCCAAGAAATTTTTTTGAATGAAATTGAAAGATACAAAACTAAATTAGAAATAATTATTAGGAGGCTAAAGAGTTTTCTTGAACATAATCCTGGTAGGGCATAATTGGCATAATCCCTTGAGACCATTATAGGTCAGGTAGCATTTGTTAGTGGTCAATTGTTCTATGGCATAATAAAAGATAATAATAAATAAGATATTGCACGAATAATTTTTTGTATGAAGATGTAAAAAAATCGATTACCAAAGATAACATATGTGCTTTATTTAAAAATTCTAGAGAACAAAACACATTGAGAACTACAACAAAAACATTCCCCATCCATTGATGCATTCATGAAGTTATTAAAAATAACTTTTGAGATAGGTGGTGGATGGTATTTGATACCCCTCATTGTAACAATCTTGAGGTTCCACAGTATTTCTTGAGGAAATTGTATTGTTAGTTTATCCTTGGGCAGATCCCCAATTATTCTGATATTCTTCCTTCTCAGGGTAGAGGTGTGGGATCATCATTTGATAGGTTGGGGGCACTCTATGGCCCTAATATTGTTAGGGCATCTATTGACAAGTTGTTGGTGGAGCATGTTATTGTTCCAACTATTGGGAAGGAACACGTAGAGGCTGATGCACTAGGCATTGTTAGAGATTTGACGTAAATCCTCATTTAGTGTGCCACTCCTTTGGTTGTAGATGAGCCTATTGAGAGTACTGGTCACATGTGTGCATCATGTGGATCTCTATGCACAATTGGCACTTCTAATAGAGAGGGTGATGATAATGGGATGATGAGAGATGAATTCCTCAATGCCACATTTGGCATTGATACATAGGTAAATATAAATAATTATATTTTAAACTATTATGATTACATCTCATATGTACATGAATGACTAATAAATTACTATATCTTGACGTTGTTCAAAATTTAGGCCTAGAGTGTTGCTAGCACTAGTATTGTTCCCCTAGACTCATTTAACATCATATCAATGACTCCACAGGTATGTATCAATGTGTTCATTTAAATAAATAAATATTAGATGATCATATGTAGAATCAGAGTGGTCATGATGATGTATTCTTCATAGCTACATTTTATTATTATGTTGTATTATTTTCAGCTATTGATGTTAGAGACTTCTCCACATCTGCATCATTGTATTGATCAAGGAGTCGTTGTTGCAGTTTCTAGTATTGAGCCATTAACTGAGTTATGAAAGAGTTTTTATTATAATTTAGTTATTACTAAAATTAGATATGATATTCATAAGAACAATGAAGTAATAACTTTGATGATTTTTGTAGAGTCTTATTACTCTTGATCCTCCACGTACCCCTAAGGTGAATGTATAGAGTGATTATTAGCTAGTAATAAGAAAATATTTTATTTTATGTGTACATATATCTCATTTTTGATGTATAATAGTTATTGAGCCACATGTAATTTTGATTGTAACAGGTCGAGTTACAAAATAATCTAGACTGATGGACTAGTCAGCGTGTTAGGAAGACCCCATCATCCATATCATCTTCCTATTCTTCACAATTGAAGACAGCCATGGATTTTTTTTCTTCCCCTAGCAGAAAAGATTAGATATGCAGGGATGTACATTTTATGCATGTATGGCATTATTAAACATATGTTTTATATTTTTTTTAATGTATGTCATTCTTTACTTATATTTCACAAATGATATTATTAGACATACATTTATGATGTTTCAAATTATTGATATATGACATTATATGAAATTATAATGAATTGCACGAAATTATATGACATTGTATGAGATTGTTGGATATTAGCATTATTAGGACCTTATGGAAACACCTTTGATTTTCTATTATCACATTGGATTTGATGCTTGCATTATCAGATTAGTTGATTGGACGCTAAGATTTGATGATTGTGAATTTTAATATGCAATATTTTGGAAAATCAAGAAATTTCATAATGCATATTTTGGTAGACCTATGGGAATGTTTGCACATTTAGAGATCAATACATATCAATAGTTTACAAATTTTAGTATCTTTATGTTGGTTGAATTCTTTCTTGAAAATTGTCACTAGTGCTACATGAATGATTTGAATGTATGGTTTTCTCACATGCTCTAGAGTTTTTTGGATGTGAATGGTTTTATGCCACTTAAAATTCATGTCAAAAATACACTATATAGAATGATTCTTCTTTGTGGCTTCAATGGGACCTTATCTTTCCCCACATTCTAACACCTCAATAATGATGTTCTTTTGTAGTTCATAATTTGAATGACCATGTTTGTAGAGTTTGAATTTGTTAATTTGATTCTATTAATAACCCAATGATATTTTGTTAAATAGTCCAAATTTTTGGTTTTATATTCATCAATCATCATATTTTCCTCTTAATGCTTCCACATTTGGTATATCCGATTACCAATAAAATTATGATACTCCCATCGAGAAGTGCATGATTCCCTGATTTTATGGTGGATTTCCCTCTCTTATTTTAAGTTCCTAAGTTATGCAACCACATGAGTAAGGGAGATCAATTCCATTTCTTTCAGTCATATTTGAAGGTCATTAAACCTTTTTCAAACAACATGATTAAATAAATACTCTTCAATATTTAACTCTATCATCAAGGCTAATCCATTCCTTCTCATATTTTATTAAATAATTTGGATGCATCACCAACAGCTCCTTACTTGCCTTGGAAAAATTTGTTAAACACTTCACAAAATGTAATCTCTTCCTCCATACAATTCATGTTCTTTGAAGGCATTTTATCAAACTATTCATGTGCTTTGTAAATTCCCACATGACCAAGAGTCATGGTGAAATGCTCACAAGATCAAAATTTGAAGAGAAGCTATGTGAATCTTCTAGCACTGTGGACCTCTACTTAATTTAGTATTAGGGAAGAAATGTCACCTATGAAATTAGAACCCTCACTAGAAAAGTAGGGAAGCCATAATTGAAAACCAAACTTAAGATAGAGAAGTAGGGCATGACTCAACTATATTTTCATCGCACATTGTGAATTCAAATATCTAGAAGCAGGTTGATATGTCTCAAGAAATAGTTTAAGTCCCCTAAGTACTCACAAAAAAATTATATCATTTAACTAAGAAAGTGTGGATTTAGCTTTAAAATATCTTAAAATGGAGATTTTAGCTTAAAAGTGCTAATTTTTGACCTAGTGCATCTTAGGGATACCTAGATACAACATGCTTAAAATCATTCTCAATGCTTGGTGAGTGAAATGAGATGTGCTCTACCATTTACCTATCCAACTAGATATAACAAATCTAATGGAATGGTCCCACAATGAAGGGATTGCAATATGCACCATTTAGAAACTTTCCACTACACAAAAAAGAAAGATTTTGTGTCAGCTGAAATGTGGTTTCCAAAACCAAAATATGAGGACCATCAAAAACTAGAGCTACATACACTTAGACCTTGGGAACACCTTACTTATGCACTTCACCCATCATGAAGTCCAAGATATCTCCCTTCAAAAATAATTTTTTTGTTTGACTTAGTGCATCCTATATGACATGCCTAAAATCATTCTTGATGCTAGGTTAGCAAAATGAGATGTCCCCTATTGTATAATTGGCCAATCTAACCTAACAAATTTGACGAAATGGTCCCACAATAAATGGATTGAAAGATGCTCCATTTAGAAACTTTTTACTACACAAAAATAGACAAGATTTTTTGTTAGTGGAAACATGTTCATCAAAACCAAACTATGAGGACCATCAAAAAATAGAACCACACATAGTTAAACCTAGGGAAGACCTTACTTGCACACTACATAGAACTTTGGAAAACATCATGAGGTCTAAGATATTGCCCTTCAAAATTTGGTTTTTGGTTTGACTTAGTGCATCTTGGGGATACCTATGTATGCCATGCACAAAAGCATTGTTGATGCTTAGGTTGTTTACATATGAAAGAAAAATGAATGTCTTTTTATTAATGCAATGAATATGTTTCAAGAAACTACACAATGGAATCTAGATCACAAAATCACAATAACATTTATTTCTTTATGATTATTGGTGTCTTTGATGTCTAACATATTTGGTTGTAGTAGTTAACATCTCTAAGCTTATGATGGGTAGGAGTAGGAGTGTGAGTGAGAGCAAGGACAAAGGGGAGAATTCAAAAATTGGTACTAGGGCTACAGGTGGGATTGAAGATGGAGAGACTGAATCACATGAAAAGGATGACTTGGGAGGTAAAGATGAAGGGGGTAGTGTGTGGGCTCAACCATGGCTTTGGGGATCGACAGTCTATGGTTTTCAAGGCTACTATGTAGTTAGGGTCTCTTCTATAGAGGATATTGGTAGGTTATCAACTACTTGAGAGCTAGCTATATGTAGGAACATGAATGTGCCTCCTCTATTACTCCCCCTCCTTTGCATCTATCTTCACTCTAGGGTTGACTATTTTGTCATAGTTGGACAACATGTTTCTCCTTTCTATGTAGGATCTTGGGTTGGAGTTGAGCATAGGTAGAGTAGGCACGAGAGAGTTGTTGGGTTTCTATCTTTTCGTGATTGATTTGGATATAAGGTTGAGGACTCCTTATCTATGTGGTGGAGCATTATTCTAATCTTTTCAAGAATAAAGATTAATTAGTATCTTTAGAGGAATTTTAATTTTTGGATTAGAGGGTTTTTGATGCTCTTCCCCTCTTCTTGGGAGAGTATCTATGGCTCTAACTTTATCTCTAGTCATTTGAGCCATAGGGTTTATGGTAGTTGTTTCTTGGTCCTCCTTTTGGCTACGTTGGGCTTGTTTTTTTTTTGAAGGGTCCTGGTGTTTTTTGGTTTTTTATACTTTTTGACACTCATTTTTGTGAATCTATGGATGGTCCCTCTTTGGCTCCTTATTATTTTTGGTTAAGAAGAGATTTTAGTGGAAAAGCTTATTCCCTTTTTGAATACTTGTGCCCAAGATTGCCATTTTCTATGAAAAAAAAATTTTCTCTTCTATTCCTCCCTCTGGTTACTTCTATTGAGGTAAAGTCCTCTATGTGTCCTTTCTAGTTCTTTTTGGAGGCACTCAAGTTTGAGGGCTTGCTTCTTCTTCATGTCGAATTCATATTGAGGTAGAGGTATAATGTAATGCCCCACCTGGACATCCTTGGAACAAGGATTCAATACAAGACAAGATTTTTTTTAAAAGAGTATGGATGCACACAACAATCAACATATGAGGATCAAGAAGATTGCAACGGAAGACTTAACCAACAATCCCAGCATCTAAAAAATCTCCAAATGCCACTACCAAACTAACATGCTTAAATAGAAAACAAAATCCAAAGATGACAACAAAATATAAAATCTCAATTTTTTTTAAGTATGTCAAGTAATCACAAAGGGTACTCAAAACACCAAAAATTGTTCTCCAAAAAATAGGAGAGGTGCCCCATTGTTTTCTACACAAGAAAACACAAGGAATAGTTTTGCATGAGGAATTGTACCAAGTTACAAGAGAAACTACCCTCTTGCACGAAGGAATGCATGGCCCAGCAACCAAACCCATAGATCTAGTGTCAAGGCTCACACAAGGAAGTACCAAGAGTCACACGAGGAAGTATAATGAACCCTGTGAGGAAATTTCAAATTTCACATTGTGGAGTGTAAAATCTTGAATAGGAGAGAGTACAATCTCATGCAAGGATTTTCATCAGAAAGCAAGATAAACACCAAAAGAGAAGATATGGAAAATAATCCTCCACACTAGGGAGTGCTAGATCCACAAATTGAGGCATAGACACTCAAACACAATAATTGCAAGATGGAAACTACATCTAACCATCCAAAACATAGCACTAGAGGAAATGTATTGAAAGAAAAATTGCAATGAACAAACATAACAAAACTCATGTGTGGTTCCTCCCAACCATAGTTGCATCATGAAACCTCAAAGGTCCTAGCCATCCCCCACACATAACATCCAAAACTACCAACCATATCATCAGAGTTGTCTTATGAGGGTGTCACTACTAAAACATAATAACATCATAAGAACAAGGAGATCTAAAATGCTAACAAGTAAAGCATTAGATATTCCAACTAATCAAAACTCATCATCTAATCATATGCTAAACATAATGATATAGAAATATATCTAATAAACTAACATCATCTAAACATGATATCCATACATTCTAATGAAATCATTAATCACAAAGAAGCATACTTCAAAATCTTGAATATACCAACCCAAACATCAAGCACCAATTACACTAGAATAATAGATCATCTTTGTACATGGGTCCCTAGTAGTGGTGAAAGTAGCTACACATCCCAACCACATGGAACCCATAGGCCCACTCGCACCATACTGATGGAGATAATGATCCTACCACAAACACACATAAAATAGACGTCCATGGCTAACAGTCATGCCAGATAGTAAAGATGACTAAAATCCAAAGCATGAGATAATGAAAGTACAATAGGTCTTGGACAGACACTCTATGGTTAACTATGTAGGGACCCCAGTAGAGAGTTGGTAACTCATAATCACCCAAGTTGTAACACAAGAACAATTGTTTCCCTTGGTACACCCTTGGGAGGCTAATGTGTTGTAGAATAACTAACCATTATGCTTGGCACCACCCTCGGGAGGCTGACCATAAATTTCTTATCTTATTTAATTTTCTATGAATTAATTAAGTTAGTGCTTATTAGAAACTTCACCACATTGGGGACATCACACGGGTTATGAAAGAAGCCCCTCCACTGCCTTACCCTACATACACATGCTCATCACATTATGAGTGCCCATAGGTATGCATATTCCCAACCCAACTCCAAATGAACATAACTCTACTAAAATACAAATGGGAGATTAGGACTTACAAGTCACCCAAAAAATATACACTCATATGCTAGTGTGCGGTACACCACCATCATGAAGACTATAAAACAAGGGTTGGATGAGAACACAAGCAAAATAAAACTCAACCGAAAACAAGCATGGGAGGACATATGCAACATCCATCCCAATGCAACATAAAAGTATAACAATGATATGACTCACATCCTATAGATGATCCAAGACCACAATAAAAAATATACCAAGAAAACTTGACAAAACTAGGTGGCACACAAATCGAGGTAAAAACCCCAAAATTTTAAAACTTTAAAAATAAAACCCATTAGGTCTTAGGGCATAAAAGCCACAAAAATCTAATAAAATTTGGGATTGGACACAATATGCAAAAATGACCAGCATAACAGTGCGAAACTCCAAACCCTAAAAACTTGGAAAACATTCATACTCAACCAATCAATGAAAACCAACAAACAAAAATGGAGTAGAACACTAGTTCTCATCCTTCTAACTAACAACTACCAAAAACATAACCTAAAATAGAGCTAAAACACAAAAATGGGAGAGCTCTACCTGACACCAAAAGTGGCATAAATGGAAAACAACTAGATAAAATAAATATCTAGTGGAAGCTATCGAAAACTACAACAAAACAAGGTCTCTTTGAATTGGATCCAATGAGACTGATCTTGCAAAGATTCCATGCCTGTAGATCTCACAAAGAATAGAAATGTCATCCTCTAGAAGAGGATTTTGGAAAAAAGCTCAAAATTTCTTATTTTCCAAAAGTGAGAAGTGAGGAATTAATTTCCTCTTTCCAAACTTATTCACTTTTCGAGTGAATAATAGATTAAGGAAAATAACTAGAAGGATTAGTTAGATCCCAAATCAACCCAAATCAGAAAAGGCTATTCCAAGTAATTGGAATTCATCTAAGGCAAAGCTGCTAGAAATTCAAAATCAAATCAATTAAAGCCTGAAAACCCAAAAATCACAAAATTTCCTTAACAACATTCATGACAATGTGAACCTCTAAATGCATAGACACACTCATAGGTCTAGTCACATAATACAAATGATTCTAGATCAAATCAAATCACTGGCAAGTTTAATTTAAACAATTAAAGATATGTTGACCATACAAGGATGACTTTGGTAAAATATGAATAGCTAAATCACTACGTCCATGTGCCACTGCTAGGGATATAAATCCTACACACTAAAACACATGATCAAGTGCAATTGCATATAATAACATAGAAAAAGAAATAAGTGCATTAAATAACATACTTTAATCATTTATTTAATTATACCAAAATAATCCATTTACATCACTCACATTTGCATAAAACATGACAAAGAAAGAATGAAGTAAATTACCATAGCATTTAGTCCAACATATAACATAATTAAAGATATGTTCAAATATCAGATAACTAGATATCATCATAAAACATACTATCATCTCAAAAATAGCATCAACATGCAAATATGATCAACTCCACAACATAGTAGTATAGCATCTATAATACTCAAATCAAAGTATAACATCTGACCCTTAGTCATCTCAAATATAGAAATAGTAACATGAGTATAAGTATCTCTCGAATCAAAATATAACAAGGTATAGAATACAAACATGAGAGGAACTACATCCTCCCCACTAGGCATAAGCTTACTCTTGGAAGCTTGCCAAAAGATAGGGATACAAATATCTCAACCCTATAGAATCTTCCCAAGTAGAAAAGGTCTCATCACTCTGATCCCACTTGACAATTATCTTCTCTATGTCCCAACCTCTCAAAGTTAGTCTTTGATGCTAAAGCATATGAATGTGATCCAAAGAAATATTTTCATGCTCCACCGGCAAAGCATCCCAATCAAGAACATGGGTCACATCAGGAATAAACTATCTCAAAAAATAAACATGGAAAACATCATTGATGCATGATAGGATAGGTGGAAACACTAGTTGATAAGAAATATGATTGATCCTCTTGAGGATCTCAAATAGTCTGACAAAATGTAGTGCCAACTTAGAGCCTTTCCCATAACTGATTGGGCTCTTCCTTAGATGCACTATCAAAAATAGCCTATCACCAATAGAAAAGTGACAATCCAACCTATGGGCATCTGCATACTTCTTCTGCCTATCCTGAGTAGTAACACAATGCTCTCTAATATGAACAACCTATTGCTTCATATCTCGAAGCCTCTCTAGATCTAGAAGAACTCATTCCTCCAAATGATCCCAACTCAAAGGGGTACGACATAGTTTACTATAAAAGGCCTGACATGCCAATAGAACTATGATACCCATTATTATATGCAAACTCAGCAAGGTATAAATAATCCTCCCACTTCACTTGATTGTCCATTGGATACATGCAAAGCATATCTTCTAGAACCTAGTTCACTCTCCTTGTCTGACCATTGGTTCTTGGGTGATAAGCCTAACTAAAATTTAGCTACGCACCCAAAACATATTGGAGAGATATCCACAGTGCTGAATTAAACATTGGATCTTTATTTGAAATAATCCTACAAGGAATCCCATGCAAATGAACAATATCCTCTAGGAAAACATGTGCTACAAAAGAAGTTGTGTAGCAAGTCCTCATGGGTGAAAAATGTGCTACCTTGGATAGGTTGTCAACTGTCACCATAATACAATCATGTCGTCCTAATGACATAGGTAACCTAGTGATGAAATCAATAAATATTGTATCCCATCTCCACTCTAGAATGGCATGCAGCTGCAAAAGACCTTTCAGATGTTGATGCTTTGCCTTCACTCTCTAGCACTTGATACATTGAGCAACAAAATCAGCAACATCGTGCCTCATCCCTACCCAAAAGTACAACTATTTAAGATTAGTATGCATCTTCTTGGCACCAAGATCTATAGAATATGATCTACAATGTGCTTTCAAAAAAAACAAGGTAGGAAGATCACCAAAAATTGGTAAATAAATGTTCCCTAATTGTCACAATAGTCCATCAAACTCAAGAAAATAACCTAAAAACCTCTCCTAATGGGTACGTCCATACTCAATCTCCATGATCACCTCTTGATACCAAGTGTCACTAGGCAAAGCCTCCAAGATATGACCTCATAAATCCACTCCCAATGACAACACTAATATCTCATGTCATCTTCTACTCAAGGAATCTACAATGTCATTCTACTTCTCTTTAATGTAGTGAACATCAAAGTCATATTCACAAATGAACTCCATGCAGTGAAATTGTTGTGTTTAGATTTGGCTAAGAAAAAATATATTGCAAGCTTTTATGATTGCTATGCAACTCAAACTTGTGTCCCAAAAGGAAATGCCTCCAACAAACAAGAACATCCAGTATGGCTATGAGTTCCAAATCACAAGTGGGGTAGTTAAGCTCATGGTCCTTGATTTTTGTAGACTCATATGCAATCACTTTACTATCCTACATCAACACCACACCCACACCTTCCAACAAAGCATCTATACAAAGAATGAAATCACTTATAGGATTAGGCACTACAAGGACTTGTGCACTGGTCAAACACTCCTTAGTCGAGCATTAAATGTTGCCTCACACTGATTTGACCAAACATATTTCTTCCTTTTTATGCTAAAGAGAAGTGATGGGATGAGCCACACATGAGAAATCCTTCTTAAAGTGATGTTAATAACCTACCAATTACATGAAACTATGAACCTCTAAGACATTAATGGGTATTGGCCAATCCATGATACCTTAGATTTTCTCTAGATCCATCACAATACCATCCCCAGTGATGATATGTCCCAAATACTTCACCTTTGACTAGAAGAATTTGTATTTACTCAAGTTGCCATAAAAATAATGGTCTCTCAAGCACTACAACACCTAATATAAATGGACCTCACATTCCTCAATAGTCTTTGAATAGATCAATATGTCATCCAAGAATACAATGATACACCAATCGAGGTATGTGCATACACCAATCGAGGTATGTGCAAAATACTCCATTGTTCAAACTCATGAACACTGGTGGCACATTGGTTAACCCAAAGGGTACAATTGTGAACTCATAATGTTCATACCTAGTATGAAAAGTTGTCTAATGAATGTTAGATATGAAGCTTTTCGTATCCTGACTTAAGATCAATTTTTGAGAATACTCGTGCTCCCTTCATCTAATCGAACAAGTTATCAATCCTCAGCAAAGGATACCAATTTTTCACTATCAACTTATTCAACTATTGGTATTCAATGCATAAACACAATGATCCATCTTTCTTCTTCACAAAGATGACTGGTGCACCCCATGGGGATACACCAGGAAAAATATGGGCCTTGGCCAACAATTCCTTAAACTGCAATCTGAGTTCACTTAACTCCTAAGTAGTCATGTGGTAAGGAGCTCATGAAATTTGCTCCACTCCTAGTACAAGTTCAATCCAAAATTCAATGTCATGCTGTAGCGAAATGACAAGTATCTTGTTAGGAAACACATATGCATACTCAGGAATGAGTGGGTGATTATCTAGTGTCACCATATTGCTCTCAGCCTCCTCAAGATCACTAAGAAAAACAAAAAGCATCTAACAACCCTTCCACACACTCTACTTCATTTGATTAGCTAAGATCATATGAACTGAGACTAGTCTCTCAACCCCTAAAAGTTTCACCTACCCACCTATGTCATCAACATATTGTACCAACTTACAATGGCAATCTATATTCACCCAATAGGTAGCCAACTAATCCATGCCTAACATAGTGTCGTACAATCCTAGAGGTAGGATACGAAGATCCACTGTGGTGGTGAGGGTACCCAAATTCAATATAAAACCTTTGACCAAGGAGTCTATAACCACTTTGGATCTTGTGGCTAACTGAACTTTCCACCTATTGACCTAATGTACTGCCAGTAGTCCAAGTCATTGAACAAGAGATGGTGAAATAAAAGAATCTAAAGCACTAGAGTCAAATGATACCAAAGATGAAATACCATGCAATGTACCTATATCCTCAACTATGGTACCTTGATGCTCAACCTAATAGTTGTCAACTAACACAAAGACTTGATGGATCCAACCTATATCTCCCATAGTAGGCTTCAATCTAGCTGCACCTCTACTACGTCTTGAAGATGGTAATATAGGACATCCCAAATATTTATGGCTAGGCTTGCCACAAGAATAATAGTTTCCTACAAAGATGGAAGTAATTCTATGACCACCCTGAGTAGTACGAGAATATGGTGCACTGCCCTTGCTAGAGTCCTGCTAGTTACTCTGAGGAGGGTGGCTCTACTTAGACTTATGGCCATATCCTTGGTCTCATCCCTTCCCTCCTATGGTAACTAAACTCTATATATCCTTCTAAAAGAAATATTGGCATCACCGCTCACTACATTTACTACCACCTTGTGAGGGTGTTGATTGAGCTTGATCCTTTCCAGAGGATTGAGTAAGCCAAGCATCCTGCCCTAAAGTTCATGCACTTTGGTTCTAAGAACCTAATCTACTACTAAACCCTCTAGCCACATTGCTCTCGATGATTCTTTCCTTCTTAATTGAAAGTGTAAACATCCTAAGATGGTGAGCATAGACATCACCAATGATAGAGTCCCTAAGGCCCCTAACAAAATTCTAAGTGAAGAGTTCCTCATCATGATGATAGCTCAAATACTGCCTCAACCCAAGAAACTACTTAGCATACTAATCCACTATCATATTACCTTGTTTAAGCTCATAAAATTCATCAATATAGGCCTCATGGTACTGGGGAGATAGGAATTTCTCCCTAGACCTCTCCTTGAAGATCTCCCAATTGAGATCCACCACATCAATATGGAGCTTCTCACTCTCCATATCCCACCAAATAGAACCGTGTTCTCTCAAATGTGTGATGGCACAAAGGGCCTTCATGCTGCTTCCATAAGGTAGTAAGGAGAAACAACATCCCATATCTAGTAATGAAGTCTCAGTCTTGATCCCTATCCCATGTTCATCAAACAATGGTGGTTTGGACCTTTGAAGTTCCTACATCATCTCTACCTAGGTGAATTCATCATTATCATTTCGATCACAACCCCTCCATTGATTCCCTCTACTGCCAGGTTGTGTACAAGAATGGTCATGTTCACGCTCCTCTCTATGCTTTGATTGATGGGAATCTCCATGATGGGATCCCTATTCCCAACCATTGTCACGTTGGTTTTCCTCAACACAAGGCCCCAACCAAGCAAGAATCTCTTGTGGCACCGGCGTCAATACCCCAATGCCACCCTAATTTTTTTTATCCTATTCTCCCTCACTATCCTAATGTTCTTCCTCTTGGTGATCTTCTTCATGATTATTTTTTTAGTTGCTACCCTAATTATTAGGTTTATGTGTAGGAAGCATCAATAAGGAATTACAAGATAGGGTTAGAATCATATGTCACATGCATAGAGTCATAAGCATGAACCACAATGAGATATCAAAATAACCAACATAAGATAATAATATACATACTAAAAAATTAACATAGTGGAACCATAACACAAAGATCCCAATGCTGAAACATGGGCTCTAATACTAGATGCAGTGCCTCACCCAAAGATACTTGGCATAAGGATTCAATACAAGCCAAGATTTTTAAAAAAATAAAATTAAACAAGTATGGATGCACATGACAATCAACATACAAGGATCAAGAAGATCACAATAGAAGACTTATCCAACATTCTTGGCATCCAAAAAATCTCCAAATGCCACTACCAAACTAACATGCTCAAACAAAAAATGAAATCCAAAGATTATAATAGAACATAAAATGTTAGATATTTTGAAGCATGGAAAGTCAAGCAATCATAAAGGGTACTCAAAACACCAAAAATCATTCTCCAAAAAAAAGAGATACCCCCTATTTTCCATGCAAGAAAATACAAGGAATAGTTTTGTGCAAGAAAGTGCACCAAGATATGTGAGAAACTACCCTCTTATGCAAAATAATTCTTGGACCAACCACCACACCCACAGAACTAGTGTCAAGGTTCGTGCGAGGAAGTACCATGAGTTACGCAAGGAAGTGCAATGAACCTTGCAAGGAAATGCCAAGTCTCAGGTTGTACAGTGTAAAATCTCATGTTAGAGAGAGTACAATCTCACACAAGGATTTGCATCAAAAAGCAAGATAAACACCAAAAGAGAAGATAGGGAAAATAATCCTCCACATTAGGAAGTGTCAAATCAAAAAATTGATGCATAGACACTCAAACACAATAACTACAAGATAGAAGCTACATCTAACCATCACAAACATAGTAGTAAAGGAAATGTACTGAAAGCAACATTGCAATGAACAAACATAACATAAATCATGCATTGTTCCTCCCAACCATAATAGCATCATGAGACCTCAAAGGTCCCAACCATCTACCATGCATAACATCCCAAACTACCAACTAGATCATCAGAGCTATCTTATGAGGACATCACTACTAAAATGTAATAACATCATAAGAAAAAGAAAATCTAACATGCTAACAAGTAAAGCATTAGATATTCCAACTAATCAAAACTCATCATCTAATCATATGCTAAACAACATAATACAGGAATGTGTCTAAGAAATTGACATCATCTAAACATGATATCCATACATTCCAATGTAAGCATAAATCATAAGAAAGCATATTCCAAAATCCTAAATATACCAACTGAAACATCAAGCACCAGTTGCCCTAGAATAATAGGTCATCTCTATACACTGGTCCCTAGTAGTGGTGAAGGGAACTATACCTCCAAACCACATAGAACTTTAAGGTCCACTACCTCCATGCTGATGGACATAATGATCCAAGCACAAACACACATAAAATAGATGTCCATGGCTAAAACTCATGCTAGACAGTAAAGATGATTGAAACCAAGAGCATGACACAATGTAAGTACAACAAGTCCAGGTTAGACACTCTATGGTTAACTATATAGGAACTCTGGTGGAGAGTTGGTAACTTGAAATTAACTAAGTTGTAACACAAGAACAATTGTTCCCCTCTGTAAACCCTTCAAAGGCTAATGTGTTATAGAATAACTAACCATTCTTCTTGGCACCATTCTCAAGAGGTTGACCACAAATTTATTATCTTATTTAACTTTCTATGAATTAATTATCACTTATTAGAAACTTTTACACATACACCACATCAGGGACACCACATAGGTTAGAAGAGAAGCCCCTCCACTACCTTACCCTACATACCCATGCTCATCACATGATGAGTGCCCATAGGCATGCATATTCCTGACCCAACCCCAAATGAACATAACTCTAGTAAAATACAAATGGGAGATCAAGCCTCACAAGTCACCTGAAAAATTCACACTCATGTACTCTTGTGCGGCATGCCACCATCATGAAGATTATAAAATAAATGCTGGATGAGAACACAAGCAAAATAACACTCAATTGAAAACAAGCTCAGGAGGACAGATGCAAAATGCATCCTAATGCAACATAAAAGTGCAACAATAATCTAACTAACATCCTACGAATGATCCAAGTCTATGATCAACAACATGCCAAGAAAAACTGAAAAAATTGGTTAGTACACAAATCGAGATAAAAAAACTCAAAACTCAAAAACTTTGAAAATAAAACCCATTTGGTCTTACGGCATAAAAGCCACAAAAATCTATTAAAATTTGGGTTCAGAGACAGTAAGCAAAAATGACAAGCATAATAGTGTGGAACTACAAACCCTTATCCTAAAAACTAGAAAAATGTTCATACCTAACCAACTAGGCAGAACCAACAAACAAAAATGGAGGGAACACTAGTTCTCATCCTCCTAACCAATAGCTACCAGAAGCATAACCAAAGATGGAGTTGAAACAAAAAAATGAGAGAGCCCTACCTAACAACAAAAGGGGCAAAAATGGAAAATAGTTGGATAAGATAAATATCCCGTGGAAGTTGCTGAAAACTATGGCAAAACAAGGTCTCCTTGCATTGGATCCAATAAGACCAATCTCGCAAAGATTTCATGCCTGTAGCTCTCACAATGAATACAAATGCAATCCTCCAAAAGAGGATTTTGGAAAAGGCTCTCAATTTTTTATTTTTTAAAAGTGAGAAGTGAAGAATTAATTTCCTCTTTCCAAACTTATTCACTTTTTAAGTAAATAATCGATTAGAGTAAATAACCAGAAGGACTAGTTATATCTCAAATCAACCCAAATGAAAATAGGCTATTCCAAGTAATTGGAATTCATCTAAGGCAAAGCTGCTAGAAATTCAAAATCAAATCAATTAATGTTTAAAAATACAAAAATCACAAAATTTCCTTAACAACCTTCACAACAATGTGAACCTCTAAATGCATAGACACACTCACAAGTCTAGTTACATAATGCAAATGATTCCAGATTAAATCAAATCACCAAAAGGTTTAATTTAAATAATTAAAGATATGTTTACCATACAAGGATGACATTGGTTAAAATATGGACAGCTAAATCATTGACTCCATCTGCCACTACCAAGGATATAAATCATGCACACTAAAACACATGATCAAATGCAATTACATATAATAACATAGCTGAAGCAATAAATGCATTAAATAATCTAATTTAATCATTAATTTAATTATATCAAAATAATCCATTTACATCACTCATGTTTGCATAAAACATGACAAAGCAAGAATGAAGTAAATTACCATAACATTTAATCCAACATTTAACATAATCAGAGATATTCCAAGTACCATATAACTAGATATCATCATAAAACATATTGTCATCTCAAAAATGGCATCAAAATGCAAATATGATCAACTACACAACATAGTAGTATAGCATCTATGACACTAAAATCGAAGTATAACATCTAACCCTTAGGTCATCTCAAATGCAGACATAATAACATGAGTACAAGTATCTCTCAGATCAATAAATAACAAGGTAAAAACTAGAAACACGAGAGGCACTACATATCACCTATTGAGGTTGTGATATTTTAATTTGTTGGTAATGTGGGTGGCTGGTTTGGCCTTTTACTTGGTTGGATTGGGGTGGAGAAAATGAAGTGGCTCCTTTTGAGGTGGATTCCCTTTCTATTGAGGTGGAAGGGGTTTGGTTGGGAGATTAGTTGTGGAGATGCTTTCTCTCCCTTAAGGATTGAGGTAGTGTTAACAAGATGTACTTTCTGATGATTGATCATATCATGTTTCAAGATGTTTTCTATGCTTGGGGGATGGGATCATTCCCTCTTTGTCCATATGATTTGGTGGATCTTGTTGAATCCTTTAGCCCTTTTTGGGCCTCTAGTTGTAGCTCTTGCTCTATTCTTCCTATCTCTATGATGTTGCCTTTCTAGTGGTCTTTGGTTGGCTTTATGTTGTTAATATGTTTGTGAATATCTATTGGCAGAGTTTCATCTATGTTGGGTTATATATCATGGTCAAAATATGGATGTAATTGGTTTTAGGGCCCTATCAAAACTTGTCTTTGGGTCTAAGTTTCAGCACATACTTTATTCTTCCTATCCTCTATTCTTGTCTTTCTAGTGTCATTTGACTGGCATTTTACTACTCATATGTTGTTGAATCTCTTTTTGGCATAGTTTCATCTATGTGGGGTTTCATATCCCATTTAAAATCAGATTGTAAAGGGTTTTAGGGCCCCGTAAAAATTTGTTTTCCTAATAAAAAACATGCATATGTTTATATTAATGATAAGAAAGTCTATTTACAACTTAGCTTTGTTTAAGGAATTGATAGGAAAGAGATAAGGAGAGAAAACCTCTAGTCTTTCACAAAAAATAAAATAAAATTTATAAACATTGTTAATCACAAAAAAAATTAATTACATATAATCCAATGAGCCATCTGAATCTACTCTAACTTTTATTGTCTCAAGTATTGCCTTATGGTCTAACTCAGAGCCTTCCAAAGAGTCTTATTTTGTGGTTTTCCTTGGTATTTGATCAAGTGGAAATTTGACATAATGAAAATGTTTGACTAATTAGGAATCTTCTTCTCTTCTTGTCAATCATCAAATAATCACAACTTAGGATTCTTCATACCATATCGTCTAATCCATATATTGGTTACCACCACTACACCTATAGGATATTTTAAACCTTCACAATTTGTAATTGAGAGATCCAAATTTTGTTTTTCCTGGACACAACAACACAAATAATAATTTATCCCTTCTTCATTGTCTTTAGGTACGAGCACAACAAAAACATGACCTGCAATGATAGAAACATAGTTCATTAATTTACCAAATAGCTAGCTAAAAGTAACAAAATCATATATTAAATTTGCATTCATATATATATATATAACCTAGTTGGACCAAATTAGACAAGCAGTTAAAGGCAATCAATGATTTGATCTCCTACCATTTCCAATAATCGTGGGGAACAATAGGTGTCAATTGAAATCAAAACTTGTAAATGTCATTCATCCACCAAGTCAATTAACTCGCATCCATCCCAATATTCCTCTATACATGATGGACAAAAGCATGCCATTTTTCATGTATGGATACTCCATGAACCTTTATTAGAGCTTCTAAAAGAGTGTAGCTCACTCGATCCTATCAGTGTACAAGAATCCTCATATGGTGCAATCTTATTATTACCTATCAATAAAAAAATTTGATTTTTAGTGTCACCTTCCTTACCTAGACTCATTATAGTGTTACACTAGTAAATGATACTTTTTTCATCTGACAATGTTTCTCTATTGTTGTACTTTAATATTTTGGGAGTTAAGGCTCTTTTGATACATGTGTTTGCACCATCATGCTCTTTATTTCCATTACTAGCCTCTTTAAAATTCCACATATACTGGATACTAGTCAACCTATGGATCTTGCTCAATTGATAAAGCATTTGTGAACTATTGAATTCAGATGCACAACTATCTAACCAAATGACGTGCTGACAATATGATATGCCCCTATTAGCTAAATCACCATAAAATAGTTGAAACCAACTGTGTACAAACTTTGTAGAATGTAATGGATCATCACTAATGTAAAAATGGTACTCCCTTAATATCTTCATTTCATCCTCTATACTTGCAAGTGAATGGATGAATGCTATATGAAAAAATATGGAAACTTATTGATAAGTATGATACTTTTCTTACACGTCATTTTAGGTTTTAGTGTCTAGTTCTCTATGAATTCCATAGCTAAAATAATCGTATCCAACACAAATGTGTCCTTGCACAACTTGAATTAAAAATCCAACCATCGTGCCCTATGTGTAAGCCTTGCATACTCATTAATATTTTTTTCATGAAATATCTTCATGAAATCATAAACTAGAATCTTTTCAATCACTAAATCATATATTTTATCCTATTTCCCATCTTTAGAGCATATGTGATTGTCTTATATTTTTCAAAATCTACTATTTCATTTCCAATTACATCTGTACTATCCATATGTTGTGTTGCCCCACTTTTCATCCTCTAACCAATTTGTAAAGTTGAAACTTGTGCTCTCGTGAGGTCCTAGGTATATTCAAGTTTAATTCTAAGCCCCCTTAGGTGGAGGAAGTCTTCAGTAGATTTTTCATCTTCCCCTTCTCCACATTTCATAGCTGGATGGTTTTTCTTTTTGTGTCAAGGGAGTTTGTTATAGCCCTTAATGAGTTTGTGCACTACTTTTCTACATTCTCATATGCAAAGGAAGACATAATCAAAAGGTAAAGTTAAAAGGGAAGCTTGGCTAGAGAAATGGAAATTGTCTTCTCCTTAATAGGTTTTCAACCCATGAGGACAATTTCCTAGATTTTAAAGAAAATCAAATTTGTAAGAAAATTGAACCCATATTTCATGTGCAAAACATCTTAAGATGATAATGAAAATAATCTAACCATTGTGAGAAAGATCTATTAAGTAGAATTTGATTTAGTGGATATTTTCTTATGGAGTACTTTTCTCATAACTTCCCAAAACTTAATGGGAAATGGGAAAGTAAGTATGAGAGGATAGAAAGTTATTGTTCGACCAATGGAATAGTGAAAAGACACCAAGATATCCATTAAAGCCTTGTATTTACTATTTCAATGGATCTCTCCTTCAATTCATTCATGTGGTGTGAATTCTAAAGATCAATGGATGAATTGAAGTTCCTATATAGATGGAAATATGAACAGTTACAAAAACTACCACTCTTTCTTGAACTATTATTCTATTAAATTGCACAACTTTTTCAAAAGGCTAGTATTTGTGCATTTGTTATTCCTTTTGTTTTCTTGATTCAAAATTCATCCCTAAACATTGTGGCAACTAGATTTGTAGGTTACAATGGACTAAATGGAATCAAGTTTTCACTACAAAACTGTTAGAGTAAATAATTAATTATTAATTATTTATTCTATTACTTAAGCTTACTTAGGTTAATGCATATTTAGTATTTAATGCATGTAGTGGTTGTTGTTGACAACTCGAGAGTTTTCTCCTTTTTTAGCATATTCCATTTTTTGAGGATATGTGCTGAGTTGTCATTTTTGTCCTCTACCTCCTTCCAGCTTGTTCTACAAGCTTCCATGAGGCCTTTTTAAACGGTCTCTCTCTCATTGTAAATTAATCCATTCACATAGTAATTTCATTTTCCTATTGTGAAATATTTTCTCTTGCATTATTTGCTTCATGCTCTTGCTCTTTCGGTTTCTCTTCAGCAAGCTATTTGCATGTAGGTGATCTTGGCGACTGTGGAGTTGGATTTCATCAACTCCTACATGGTGTCAGAGCCTCCCTACTGCTTCTTGTTTGAAGGATCTTTGAAGCCGTGATTTGAAGTCACAAACCCTAGTTTGTTTGTGTAATTTTTCTTCAAATCAGGAGTAGAACAAATTTTTGGAGCATTTTCAGCCCAAATGGACATCACCATTAGATCCGGAAGGCCATTTGCAGTCAAGATTCATATAAAGCTTTTCGATTTTGGAGACAGAGCCCGGGAGGCAAAAAAAAATTTGGTTGCAGGGCTTCCGTACGGATCGTACGGACACACGGCGATTTAAAAAAAATAAAAAAAAGGGGCATAGGGTCGCTCCACCGTGGCACCGCCCAGCGGCCATCGCAGGGCTGCCCCCGCCTACCTTTTTCGGCCTCCGCTGCCACCGTTTTCTCGTCATCCGCCTGCCCGACGCTGCAGCAAGGTTCCTGTTCCGGCAAACGCCGCCGCCTCCGCTCTCCGCAGCCGCAGCGGAGCCTCTACCACCGCCACAGAAGCATTAGCCCCGCTAACGACAATTGCGCTGTCGGGTTTTCCTCCCGGGCACCACCGCCGCCGGCGGATATTCCTCCAACGCCGCTGTGTGACTTTTTCGACAACGACGCCACTTTCCCGGCGCTGACGTCTTTTTTCGAATGGTGACGTCACTTTTCCGACGCTGACGTCTTTTCCCGGCAATGATGTTACTTTCCCAGAAGTAACGTCTTTTTTTGATAATTGGATTTTTTGCCGGCGACAGGTTTGTGATGGGCATACGGCCGTCAAAGTTATGCCCCTATCTGTAATTTTCCAGCAAGTGCTTTTTTGGAGCAGCAGTCATTTTTTGGCTATAACTTGAGCATACGGAGGTCTTTTTCCGATCCGAAAGAAGCGTTGGAAAGCTGACTCAGAGACGGACACATTGGTGCTAATTTCACATGATTTTGAGTTCGTTTGAGCTTCCATTTTTGGTGTCAAAGTAGAGGCTTTTGTTTCCTCTTATTCTGCATCAACAAATCCAGGTTCCTTTCCAGTTTTTTGCTTTCCTTAGTTGTTTTTTTGTGGTATTTGGGAGATATTTTTGTACGATTGTGGGGGGGTGTCTTTCTTTTCTGTAATTTACTTCAATTAAGACCCTTCTACCTCCGTCTTCTTCTTTCTCTCAATGGCGGATCCATCTATATCCCGTCTCACACCACACAACTACCACACGTGGAAGGCACAAATGACTAGACTTCTCATGTCAAGGGGTTTATGGTCATGTTTGGATGAGAATCAACCTGTTCTTACACGAGCTTTTGAAGTTCTTTAGCATAGGAACAAAATGGATGAGGCCATGGGGCTTATTGCACTCAACATTTCAGACAGCTTGTTGTTTCACCTGGATGGTTTGACTACTCCACGGGCTTATTGGCTGAGATTTCAGACTTTGTTTGGACAAGTGAATGAGTTTTGGGCACTTTAGCTAGATGCAGAATTGACTTCTTTGACACCTGATAACTTTCCCACCATTGAGGACTTCTTGATGAAGTTCAAATCTCTACGTACACTTTTGCAGGGATGTGGGAAGAACAAAATAGATGATGAGTGTATCTTTTTGATACTCTCAAAGTTAAAGGGACAGTATCAGATCTTCTCTTCCACTTTCTACTCCACTATGGATGCCTTGGGTGATAGACATAGGATGCCTTCATTTGAGATATTTTGTAATCAGTTAACCCGTGAACAGTCGAAGATTACTCAAATGGATTCACTTTCAAGTTCTCAGTCACAGGCATTGCTTTCCAAGGATACACAGGAACAGAAGTTGAAGCAGATATCAGATCACTCTTCTACTAGTTCATCATCTTCTAACAAGAAGGAGAAAAAGAAGACCGCAACTCCTACCTGTTCCTATTGTGGGAAAGGGTCTCATGATGAGGCATGTTGTTTTCAGAAGAGATGTGATGTCTATGAGAAACAGATTGCTGATTTGCACGCTCTCCTTTAGAAGAGCACTATTTCCTCTCCATCCTCTTCTACCTCACAAGGGTCTTCTTTTCAGGCTTCTTCCACCTCTTCAATATCTACATCAGATCTTGGAAAGGGTCATGCATTACAGGCTTCCATTGCATCTTCTTCACAGGTTCCTTGGATACTGGATTCAGGTGCTTCTCACCATATGACATCTTCTCAAGGTGTCTTCTCCACTCTTGAGGCTTCTCCTATTCCTCACATTCTCATGGGGAATAACACTGCATTACCAGTCTATGGGAAAGGTTCAGTTCACATCCAAGATGGTATATTCAATGATGTATTGTATGTTCCATCTTTGTCTGCCAACCTTCTCTCAATTTCTCAGATTACACGCAATGGATCAGGGAAGACAGTTGAGTTCACTATTGATTCAGTCTTCATTTGAGATCGTGCTACAGGAGATCTTATTTCTACAGGGGTAGTTGATCCTTCCACTCATCTCTATACCTTCTCACACTTTGGTCCACCATCTCCATTGTTGGAGCACACTACTTCTCTTTTGCAGGAGCATCATGTGGTGCAGTCAGGATACTTGAACCTTTGTATTGTTCCTAAGATCCCTATTTTGACTACCACGCCACATCCAGTTGAGGGCTTTTCTTCTCTACAAAATTCTCCTTCCACTCTACCTGCTCTTCCAGCTTCATTTATTGAGACTCCAGGTACACTTGTTGCAGATACTTCAGTGGACATTCATGACAATGTCATCACACCTGCCTTGGGGATTCCCTTTTCGGTTCCTCATACATTCTCTTTTGGACATCAGCTAGGCTTTCCAGTTGCTCCTCTCACGCAGGGATTTCCTTGTTACGTGCCTTTGTTCCTTCCGAATTGGAGTTTCATTGGTTCGATCATTTCTACAGGAGCTCCATCATTATGGGGGGGCCTTGGTGTCTATTTTCATAGGGGGGCTGGTTGTACTTATGGTTTTGAGAGAGTCTCTTGAAACATTTCTGGTGGAAGTTGTCCTTGGGGGGATTGGTTGAGGCCTTCCTTCCTTCACTTCATGTTTTTTTTTAGCATGTTGTTTTTTACCTTTTTTTGGAGGAGGGTTTTTCCCACAGGGTTTTCCCTCTTTCTCCATTTTACAGAGGTTGCATTGTACATGGGTACCTAAAATGGCCTCGTTGTCGGGACCCATTTTGCATTTCATCTTAGTTTTGTGAGCTTAAGGCATTTCCCTAAGTTGCACTTAAGGGCGGGTGTTAGAGTAAATAATTAATTATTAATTATTTATTCTATTACTTAAGCTTACTTAGGTTAATGTATATTTAGTATTTAATGCATGTAGTGGTTGTTGTTGACAACTCGGGAGTTTTCTCATTTTTTAGCATATTCCATTTTTTGAGGATATGTGCTGAGTTGTCATTTTTGTCCTCTACCTCCTTCCAGCTTGTTCTACAAGCTTCCATGAGGCCTTTTTAAACGGTCTCTCTCTCATTGTAAATTAATCCATTCACATAGTAATTTCATTTTCCTATTGTGAAATATTTTCTCTTGCATTATTTGCTTCATGCTCTTGCTCTTTCGGTTTCTCTTCAGAAAGCTATTTGCATGTAGGTGATCTTGGCGACTGCGGAGTTGGATTTCATCAACTCCTACAAAAACTTCACAGATAGTTCTCTTTATTTCTATGACATGCAAAATATTTAGAAGAGAGTAAGATTAGAGCCCATCGACCCCATTACTAAGAAACTTTGAGGATGTGGGCTAGTTGAAGTAGTGGGTTTTCTAGTTGCGGTCCAAGCTCTGGAATTGAGATATGAATGCATAAAGCATTATAACCTAGACACCAGATAGATTGTATTGCCAGATGATAGTTTTGATCTCCATTGATAGGAAAATGGTGGTGAATTTCCCTGAAGTTCTTGAGTGGGAGGAGTTTTCAAATTTTACATTTGGAGGAGCCATCTCTGAGTTTTCCATGAAGAAAATGATTTGGAGAAAGGAAATCATACAATCATGGTTTTAGAAACCACAGAGCACCAAGAGTAAGGTCCCTAGAACTCTATTTGGTACTAATCTCAAGCCTAAGATTGTCGACATTTTGGTTCTCTTGCACAGATTGAAAGGTGATGTAGAAGCTTTAAACTTTGTTGAGCAATACTTCATTTTGGTGCAAGTTATCTACTCTGACCCCTGATATATTGATTGGGCTCATGAGGTAAGTGATATTTTTTCCAATGCTCTTCTTGTTGCAAAATTCTACAACACTTTCTATATGTCTTCCTTTCTCATCTACATGTTAGCTTCTCTAGAATTATGGCCAAGCCTCCAAGGGTAGAAAATTTCCCTAATGATGTGAAGTCTTATGAGTTATACCCAATGTTTGCAATTGGAAAATAGTTATGCAGAATATATAAGATCTAATGATGCATTTAGAATGAGAATTTGTAGGGAGCTATAGGGATGCCTAGAGAGGAGATATAGTCCTAAAGCTATGGTGGTCATTAGTTAGTTTGGGTGTTATTTCATCCAGTTCTCATCCTTTTCATATTTGCATCTTACAACTTTTGTTGGTTTCCCCTTGAAGCTACTAATATACCTTAGTGATATGATCGTGTTGATTGAGATCATGAGGCAAGAAATCCAAGTGAATATGTTGAGCAAGAGTTTAAAGAAGAAAGGTTATGAGTTTCCTATGAAGGTGGGAGCCTTCAGTTGTGAGTCCCATTCAGATGCAAAGAACATGCTAAAGGTGTTCGAAGCTAAATAAAAATTGGAGATGTATGAAGTATTAAGGCCTATGTTCAATCTAAATGGATATGAAAGGGAGGTGTTGTAGATTGAAAGCGTGCTCAAACACATCACCACTATTGAAGACTATCAGGTGGATTGCAAAGATGAGTTTGAGAGCCAAGACCATGCTTTTGCTAGATTTATAGTAGATCAAGTGAAAATGTATAAAGTTGATATCAATGTTGAGGGAGTGGAAAGAAATATTCCTATCAGCTTAGAACCTTATGAGGATACTAGAGAAGAGCTAGATGTCATGATGGCTCAAATTATTAAGAGAACTAGAAAGTGGGTTGAATGGACTACAACAAGAAGAAGTCAAAGTAAAAGCACCCCCACTCAAGCTTCTCCAGTAGCTACCACTGCTTCCTCCTCGCAAGGTGGTACTCAGGTGTAACCTTAGCCATAACTTAAGGACTAGTTCAACCATTAGATGGAGGTGATCAACCTCCAGACAAAAACATCCCTATGGATAAGACTTTCCAAGACATGAATCAATCTTAGAGTATGAATCAAATAAGTGATGAAAAGTTAGAATAGACCACCTTCACCTATTATACATCAAATTTCTTCACATACTACATGCCAAGTATTGGCCTTACATGGAGTAATTATTCCCCTAGTTGTCAATTTTCTACCATACCTTGCTAGAACAATCATGGCTACTCCATGGGCTACAGCAATAGGACCGCTAGCACTAACAACTTATCTTCCACTCCCATTTGGTTCAAGAAAGAATTTCCCTAAGTTTTTGGGGGATGGGAAAGTGACTATGGATGAACACGTTAAGGCATTTTTCATAGCTACTCATATCTTAGGGATATCCCATGAGGATGTAGCTGTAAGACTATTTATAGAAACTCTTACGAAGAATGCAGCAGATTGGTTCTACCACTTTAGATGATGGCTCAATCACAAATTGGGATACAATGAGAATGGCCTTTGAAACAAGATTCAAAATGGCAGAAGATGAGCATGTCCTGTTAGCACAATTGACATCTATTAAAAAATAACCCACCATGAGTATGAGAGATTTTATTGCAACTTTCAACAAGATCACTAGCAGAAATTGCACTATTGGCAATCTGAAAATGTTTTTCATAAGCATGATATCGTCATATATCAATTATGATTTAAGGTCTCGTCCTTCATATTTAATGGATGCACAAAAGAAACTAGTTGAATTGTAAGATGATTTTATTTCTACAACAAAATGGAAATGAGGAATTTAAACTAAGGGAAATACCAATAATACGACTTCATCTAAAGAGATGATTCAAAAATTGTCAAATGAGTTGGTGGCAGTGAAGAGACAATTACCTAGGTTTAACCAGTCTTACCAATGGAATTATCAAAACTTAATAGGAAGGAACAATGATGGGAAATTTTTGCAACTTATGGGTCCTCAACCAAGGTTGGAAATTGAGGTTGTACCAAAGAAAGAAAACATGTGCATGTTTTATTTGACAAAAAATCATGATAGTGAAAGCTGTTCGAAAACTACTCATATGATGCAATTATTATCCACCAATGAGTTGAATACTGCAACTCCTTTCTTTGAGTGAGATTTTTACTCAAATGGCAACTCTACAAATTTTTTTCTAGATTACAAGTCAGATTCTGAGCTAAAGGGTGAATGTTATGCAACTATTGATGGAACGTCATACATAGTATTAACTAGGAGTCAAAATCTTAAGAATCAATCTTCCCATCATACTCTAGGAAGTGATCCCAACTCTTCATCAAATAACACTCCTATCAATCAAGGAGCATCAACATCCCAAATAGGTAAAGAAAAAAGCCCTTTTGATTTCATCCAATTTTGCAAAGAATAAAAAATCCAAATCTCTCCTATAGATTATTTGAAATCTCATCCTTCTAAGTTGAAAAGATTAGTATATCATTATAAAGGAGGTGGTTCAGATTTAAATCATAATGTTATCATGGAAGAAGAAGATGAACCTCTAGCATCTAATCTATTTAATCAAGAAGACTCCACTATTTTGGCAGCATTTCCTAGGCAAAAACTTGATCCTTTCTACATCTCTTTATTATTAATGGATGCAAATTAAGTAATTTCATAATAGATGTAGGTGCATTCAACAATGTGATGCCTTTTTTGTGGCTAAAGCTTTGAGCCCAACCTTACTAAAGTTCATGGAAGGTGTTATTCAATGGATGCTAAGAAAGTCCCATTACTTGGACAAATCAAAGATGCTCAGGTAGCCCTAGCTTCTCATCTAGAAAAGAAAGCATTATTAACTATTCTAGTTGCTGATAGTTTGGCAAGCTATGGACTACTCTTAAGCATAAGTTTTTGTAGAGATCTAGGTGGGGAAATAAAACTTGACTAATCTCAAGAAATAATACCTATAGGGAGTAAGAAAGTCAACTTAGAACCTGAGGCAAAAGAAAAAATGACTATCTTAAAGTCAGATGACCCTAAGGCTCAAATCTTTTATCAAAAACTAGAGTTTGGAAATTACATGTTATTCACTAAAGATACTCTAAATGAGCAAGATACTAAAGAATCAAAAATGAAAATTGTAAGTGAAGGGAAAGAGTCATCGTCCATATGGACATTTGAATTTCATGGAATCTACTCCTCTTTTGGATTTGGCATGGGTGTAGTGTTAATACCTCCTAAAGGAGAACCCAAACCCATGGCTTTCAAATTGAAGTTTGGAAATACAAATAACATCATGGAGTATGAAACTCTACTACTTGGGATAATAGTTGCAAAGGAAAAATGAATAAGGATCCTGGAAGTCTGAGGCAATGCAGAACTCATTGTGACACAAATTAAAGGGCAATACTCTATGAAGAATCATAAGTTAAAGAATTATACAAATAGAATTTGGGATAAAATAGAAGGCTTGGATGCTTTTTCTATTCAATCCATACCAAGAAAGATGAATACCAAAGAAAATTCATTGGTTTTTTATGCTTCCTTGTTGCTTCCTCATTTAGAATTCAAAAATAAGAAGTATCAAGTTGAAATCATATATCGAGCCTCTGTTCCTGATAATGCAAAATTCTGGCAAGTCTTTGAAGATGACAAGAGTTTGTAGTTGTTCTTAGAAAATGACAAAGCCACCTATAATCACAAATCCAATGAAGACAATCATGGAAACTCTGATCATGAGGAAAAAAGAGATCAAATTAGTCAAGTCCAATTACAAGGTAATATCATTCCCCCATACTTTGTATCTTTGGAAAAATTGTTTAATAGACATGATGCCTACATAAAGAAAAAGAGGATAGAAAAAAGTCCTACTACTAGTGAGTACAAAAGGGTGAATATTGGAGATGTTCATAATCCTAAAATGATTAATATTGGAAAGTGTTGTTCACCTAAAGAGAAGGAAGTTGCTGGACAACTTTTCATGGAATATAAAGATGTATTTGCCTAGAGTTACAAAGACTTGAAAAGCTATAGAGGAGGGAAGATAAAATATCTGATCCCCCTAAAGCTTGATGTGGTCCCTTTCTAGTAAAAATAGAGGAATTATAATCCTAAAGTGGTATAATCCTAAAGTGGCAGATGTTATATTTCAGGAAGTAGATAAGATACTAAAGGAAAGGATAATTTACCCCATCCATCACTTCACCTTGGTAGCTAATATAGTACCAGTTAGGAAGAAGAACAAAGAAATAAGAATTTGTATTGATTTCAAGAATTTGAACCAAGCATCTTTGAAAAATAATTTTTCTCTTCCTAACATGGATTACTTACTACAAATAGTAGTTGGAGCTGAAATGATGTCCATGCTCAATGGTTTCTTAGGGTACAATCAAATAGAAGAAGAGGAGAAAGATAAACAAAAAATGACTTTCACTACCTCATGGGGCATGTTTGCATATCATAGAATGCCTTTCGAACTCATTAATGCTAGTGCCACATTTCAAAGATGTATGAGCAAAACATTTTCTGATTTAAAAGATCAGATTATTGCTATATACTTGGATGATCTCACTGTGTTTTCAAAGAAAAGAAAAAATCACATAGAAGATTTGAAGAAGGTATTGCAAAGGTGTCGAGAACATGGAATCTCACTTAATCCGAAAAAGTCCATTTTCTGTGTGATAGAGGGAAAGTTTCTTGGTCATATAGTTTCCCAAGTAGGTATTAGAATTGATCCCAAACAAGTTGAAGTCATTCAAAGGTTGAGTCTACCATCAAAAAAAATAGGAGTTAAATCATTCTTTAGGCAAGTGAATTTTCTCAGAAGGTTTGTACCAAATTTTGTAGAAACCACTAAGTGTATTGTGGGCATGATGAAGGGAAATTCAAATTTTAAATGGAATGAAGTAGGGAAGCAGGCCTTCTAGAATATAAAGACCACTATTGCTAATGTTGTAGTACTATTTCATCTAGATTATTAATTAGATTTCATTGTTTATTGTTATGCCTCTAAATACACCTTATCAACAATCCTCATGCAAGATAACAAAGAAGGAATACAAGCCCTTATAGCCTTCATGAGCATACCTATAAAAAAATCATGAGTTAAAGTACTAACAAATTGAAAAACATGCCTTTGAAGTAATTAAAATACTGAAGAATTTTAGGTTCTATATCTTACACTCACATTCTATGGTCTATGTATCGAATGTAGCAGTAAAAAGTGTGTTGACACAACAAGAGGTAGGCTGCAATGCAAGAGGAACATGGATAGTGAAAACACAAGAATATGATATTGAAATCAAACCTACTAAGCTAGTGAGAGGTAATGCCTTATGCAAAGCAATTGCAAAAAATAGGGTTGTTGAAGAAACAAAGGAATCATGAGAAAAGTAGTTAGTATTGGTAGTAGGCATGTAAGATCCTTCGTTCAAGAATATTACTTACCTACTAACATACAAAGAATGTCCTGAAGGCATTACAATGAAACAAGGAAGAGATCTCAAGCTGAAAGTTGCAAAATACATGATGTGGGATGACAAATTGTTTAAGAAAGCTATAGATGGTACATTTATCAGATGCATAGACAAACAACAATAGGAAACATTGTTGAGGACTTTGCATGAAGAAGCATATGGTGGAAATTTCTCATCATTGGTCATGGCTTTTAAAATATTAAGACAGTGTTATTATTGGCCCAAAATGTAAGATGTTTACTAGGAGACCTCAGCTAGCCACTCTGCCTCTTTGACCTGTCATCATTGAAGTTCCTTTCTAAAAATGGAGCCTTGACTTCATCAGTACAATCAACCCAACATCTAGTGTTGGTCACCAATATATTATAATGGCAACTAATTATTTCACCAAGTGGGTGGAGGGCAAAGCAACTAAGAAAATTACTTCCAAAGTAGTATGTGAATTCGTTAAAGAGAACATACTGGTTAGATTTGGTGTCCCTATCAAACTAGTAACAGATAATGTGGCATATTTCTCTTCAATTGAGATCGCCAAGTTTTTTTTGAGCATGTTATCAAAGTCAGTCATTCATCTAACTATTTCCTACAAGGGAATGGTCAGGCAGAGTCTAGTAAAAAAAATTTGATGAATATTGTCAAGAAATTAGTGTTGAATAATCAGAAAACCTGGCACAAGAAAATTCATGAGGCAGTTTGGGTAGATAGGGTGACACCTAAGAGAGTGATTGGTATATCTCCTTTCGAATTGGTCTATAGGACTGAAGCTAGCCTTCAAATACCCTTAGAATTAGCAATGAGCAAATTGAGAATGGTAATTGAAGATTATATTTATAGAGATGGTTTAGAAAAGAGAATTTTGTACTTCAGAAAACATGAAGAGGAAAGAGAAGAAGTCATGGAACATATCACACAACAATAGATGAGAGTGAAGAACCTATTTAATAAAAAGGCAAGACTATAGAAATTCATGATAGGAGATAGTGTGTTACTGTGGGATAAGGGTCCATTCATTCATTAGGCATTTGAGAATAACTCATTTGAATTGGCATACCCAGATGGAGAGGTACTACCCCTAATGTACAATGGCCAGGATTTGAAGCTTTATCAAATTTCAAATTGAAAACAAGTAACGCCTATATTGTACTATAGTTACATTTATTTCCTATTTGTATCTCCCTAGTTAGGTTTCCCTTGCTTCCTTTTTTCCTTGTTTTTTTTTCCCTTGCTTTAGTTTTGTTGTACAACCACCTTTTAATTTTATGAAACTAGAGATTTTGGATTCCTTGCTTGGGTATAGCTTACTCAAATCCCCAGGTAGAGCCAATTTTTGCCCCATTTTTCAACCTCTAACCAATTTGTAAAGTGCAAATTTGTGCTCTAATAAGGTCCTAGATATATTCATGTCTAAGTCTAAGCCCCCTTAGGTGGAGGGAATCTTCATTAGATTTTTCATCTTTCCCTTCTCCACATTTTATAGCCAGATGGTTTTTCCCTTTGTTTCACCAAATGATGCATACGAATCAAAATAAGTGGATAATAAGGTGCCCTATGACAATTTAATGTTCCTCTTACACTTAGCTATCTCAAAAAGTATTCAAGATTCATCTTTAGCTCTTATAATCATTCCAGGCAAAAAACTAGAAATTGACTTCTCCTCAGTGGGTTTTCAACCCATGAAGTTTGTTTCCCACAAAGAATAATTCTGAAGGAAAAGAAACAAAAGGTGAGCCCCTAATGAGTCTTCACACTAATTTTCTACATTCTTAAATGCAAAGGAAGACATAATCAAAAGGTAAAGTTACAAGGGAAGCTTGGGCAGAGAAATGGAAATTGTCTTCTCCTTGGTGGGTTTTCAACCCATGAGGACAATTTCTTGGATTTTAAAGAAAATCAAATTTGTAAGCAAATTGAACCCATAATTCATGTGTAAAACATTTTAAGATTATAATGGAAATAATATAACCATTGCAAGAAAGATATATTAAGCAGAATATTATTTAGCAGATATTTTGCCATGGAGTACTCTATTCATAACTTCCTGAAACTTAATCAGAAACGAGAAAGTAAGTATGAGAGGATAGAAAGTTACCATTGGACCAATGGAATAGTGAAAATACACCAAGATTTTTGTTAAAGCCTTGCATTTACTATTTTAATGGACCTCTCCTTTAATTCATTTATGTTGCATGAATTTTGAAGATAAATAGATGAATTGAAGTTCCTAAATAGATGGAAACATGAACAGTTACAAAAACGACCACTCTTTCTTGAACTGTTATTTTGTTAAATTACATAACTTTTTCAAAAAGCTAGTATCTATGCATTTTCTATTCCTTTTGTTTTCTTGATTTGATATTCATCTCCAAATAGAATACCAACTAGATTTGCAGGTTACAACAAACTGAATTAAATCAAGTCTTCACTATAGAACTTCACAAATACTTCTCTTCATTTCTATGACATGTAATATTTTTAGAAGAGAGTAAGATCAGAGCCCATCCATCCCATTACTGAGAAGCTTTGAGAATGTGGGCTAGTTGAAGCAGTGAGTTTTCCAATTGCAGTCCAAGCTCCAGAATTGATATATGAATGCATAAATCATTATAACCCAAATGCCAAACATATTGTATTGCTAGATGACACATTTTTTATCTCCATTGATAGGAAAATGGTGGTGAATTGCCTTCGTGTTCCAGAGCAGGAGGAGTTTTCAGATTTGACATTTGGAGGAGCCATCTCTGAGTTTTTTGCAAAGAAAATGAGTTGGAGAAAGGAAATTATGCAATCATGGTCTGAGAAACTATGGAGTTCCAAGAGTAAGGTCCCTAAAACTCTATTTGGTACTAATATCAAGCCTGAGATTGTCAACATTTTGGTCCTCTTACACAGATTGAAAGGTGAGGTAGAAGCTTTAAACTCTGTTGAGCAATACTTCTTTTTGGTGCAAGTTATCTTCTCTAACACCCAATATATTGATTGGGCTCACAAAGTAAGTGAGATTATGTCCAATGCTCTTCATGCTATAAAATTCTACAACACTTCCTATATGTCCTCCTTTCTCATCTACATGTTAGCTTCTCTATAATTGTGGCCAAGCCTCCCAAGGGTAGAAAATTTCCCTGATGATGTGAAGTCTTATGAGTTCTACTAATGTTTGCAATTGAAAAATAGTTATGAAGAATATATAAGTGGTAATGATGGGTTTATAATGAGAATTTTTAGGGAGTTGCAAGGATGCCCAAAGAGGAGATTCGGTCTTGAAGTTATGGCGACCATTAGTCAATTTGGGTGCTATTTCATCTAGTTCTCATCCTTTTCATATTTGCATCTTGCAACTCTTGATGGTTTCCCCTTGAATCTGCCAAGATATCCTACTAATATGATCATGTTGATCAAGATCATGAGGCAAATAATCTAAGTGAATGTGTTGAGCAGGGATTTAAAGAAGAAAGGTTACAAGTTTCCTATGAAGGTGGGAGCCTTCAGTTGTAAGTTTTGTTAAGATGCAAAGAACATGCTAAAGGTGTTTGAAGCTAAATACAAACTAGAGATGTATGAAGTATTAAGGCCTATGTTTGACCCAAATGGATATGCAAGGGAGGTGTTGCAAATTGGAAGTGTGATCAAACACATCACCACTATTGAAGACTATTGGGCAGATTGCAAAGATGAGTTTGAGAGTCAAAACTATGCTTTTGCTAGATTTATAGTAGATCAAGTGAAAATGTATAAATTTGATATCAATGTTGAGGGAGTGGAAGATGATGGGTAGAATATGTATAGTAATACATATTTAACAAATTTAATAAATACTTCTATCAGTTCAAAACCTTATCAGGATACTAGAGAAGAGCTAGATGTCATAATGGCTCAAATTATTAAGAGAACTAGAAAGTGTGTTGAATGGACTAGAGCAAGAAGATGTTGAAGTAAAATCACCCCCACTCAAGCTTCTCTAGTAACTACCATTTTTTCCTCCTCCAAAGGTGGTACGCCAGGTGTAACCTTGGCCATAACTCAAGGACCAGTTCAACCATTAGATGGAGGTGATCAACCTCCAGACAAAAACATCCCTATGGATAAGACTTTCCAAGACATGAATCAATCTTAGAGTATGAATCAGATAAGTGATGAATGTACTATGAAGTCTTATGCATATTTTCAAGCCTTTGTCTCATTCCCCATTGGTACAAAGCAACTTAGAATATGACTTAGAAGATAAAATACTAAGAATCAGCCTCCTCTTGAGATTCAATCCAACAAATAGGCAACCCATAGTTCAAGGAGTATTTTCATGGTTCATTAGATTCCAGGTGCTCGGCAAGGGTGAAAATATAGTAATAACATGTAAGTTGTTGTAAATTAATTAAGCTTCTATCAGACTGTATGTTTCATTTAAATTTTAATCACAGTTTACTATGTACATTTACTTGTAGGTATAAGAGTAGATGTACCTTCTATAATGCTGAGTAATATGTTCTCTATGTAATACCTTCACTATAAGTGATTTGCCTTGTATGTGAGAGCCTAATCTGCAATATTGAGGATCTCTGGTTCTTGATCTGCAGTATGTTAATCTCTATGTATTGCAAATGAAATATAGATAAGATATAATATCAGATGGAATACAAATGATAATGAGAAATATGATATATGTTGATCTGTTGCTGAAGGTATTGAGTATTTATTCATTTCGATGTCAATACTACAAATCAGTGCACATATATATTGATTCCAATCGAAGCCTTCCAAGATAGGTCACGATCCTTCAATATGAATAGCCACGTGTTTCCAAATTGATTAGTTACTATTAACTAATTAATCTGATCTTCTACAGGATCAGATTAGTTAGTTAATACTAACTAATTTGTGACTGATATATTATACATAAGAGATATATTGGATCGATCTGCAAGACCATTTATGTTTGGTATTGAATGCAAGTATATATGTACAGATTTCATCTTAGTTTGATATGAAGTGCTCAATCAGATTTAAGATGCATTATCAGACTAGGATTATATATGTATGTGAGTTACATACATGTACAATCTGTAGTCTCTGACCGACACTATTCAATAACACTCCCTCTTAGCTAGGGAAGACAACTAAGTATGAAGTTTACATATCACCTTACTCATGATATCAAGGAGTACAATAAATATCAAGTCTCACCATATTCATATATCCTTGTTATGGTATGTGCACTAACATCATGTCGCATTATGTCTACCATAACACATCATGGTGTCTCACCATGATTATATCAAGAGGAACATAATGATTTGAAAGACATCACATCTCATGATATCTCATCAACATGTTTCAAGAGATCCTACTATCATGAACTACAAAAGATATCACGTCACATGATATCCACCATGATAGGAAACATATTAAAGTTGTCACTTCACAATGTTAATACAAGTATACATTATTGGAAAGATTGTCATCTTAATGTAATGTATACAAGTAGAGGACCCATAAGTCATAGAGTCACACATATGACAAAAGAGTTTACACATTAAACATCTTTGAATATATAAAATTTTATATATGAAATAAATTTTAGAGACTAAGTCTCAATTACATTTCAATCATACCAAGTTTCTTTCTAAAGTGCTCCACTTTAACTCTTTGAAAGAGGTTTGGTAAGAATGTCTACAGTTTCATCACCAATGTGAATATATTCTAATTGAATGGCTTTCCTTTCTACCATATCTTTGATATAGTGTAAAGGAATTTCCATATGCTTGGATCAATCATGGAATACTAGATTTTCAAATAGTTTGATACAACTTTGATTATCACATAGAATGGTAGTAGGAAATAAAGGTTTTCCAAATATTCCCATGATCAGGTTCCTAAGCCATATAGCTTCTCTGTTCCTAAAGCAGCTGCAATATATTCTGCTTCAGTAGAGCTTTGTGCAATAGAGGATTCTTTTCTACTTGTCCAAGAGATCATAGTGGATCCTAGACTGAAAGAATACCCAAATGTACTCTTCCGATCTGCCACACAACCAACCCAATTAGAATATGTGAATCCATGTAAATCAAGATTAGTATTCTTATATTTAAGGTAGTATCCAATAGTACCCTGTAGGTATCTCAAAATATGCTTAGCAACAACTAGATGAATTTCATGAGGTTCACACATGAACTAAATTAAAGCATTTATTGCATACCATATGTCAGGTCGAGTGTTAACTAGATACATAAGTGATCCAATAATTTGTCTATAGAGTGTAGGATCTGCAAATTTGGATTTTGATGTAGATTCCTTTAATTTGTGCAAGTTTGTCTCCATGGGAGTGGACATAGGTCTATAATTCAACATTCTAAATCTTTTAAGTATATCAATATTATATTTTCCTTGATTTAGAAAGATACCATCACATTTATATCATACTTCCAATCCTAGAAAATAGTGAAGAATTCACAAGTCTTTCATTTCAAATTCTAAAGTTAAATCTCTCTTGCATTGCGTAATAAGGTGATCTTCTCCTATGAGTAATAGCTCATCAACATAAAGAATTAAAATTATCAGATTACCATTCATATATTTAAAGTAGAGATTTGGATCAGCAACATTTATAGAGAAACTCAATCTCATAAAGTAATTGTCAATTCTTTCATACTAGGCTCGAGGAGCCTGTTTGAGTCCATATAGAGCCTTCTTTAGTTTGCATACATGAGTTTTTGCATTATGAATTATAAATCCTTCAGGCTGCTCTAGATAGACTTCTTCTATTATTCCATTTAGAAATGCAATGGTCACATCCATTTGGTGAACCTTCCAACCTTTGGATGCTACAATAGCTATCACAGCTCGAACAAAATTATATCGGGCTTCAGGTGAAAAAGTTTTCTCGTAGTCAATGCCTTCCTTCTGTGAGAATCGTCTAGCAACAAAATGTGCTTTGTGTTTTTCTATGCTACCATATGCAGATTCGAGATGAGAATTTCTCTTTAAAAGAATGATCAGAGGAGGAACCATACAACGAAAAGAACAAAATTTTGGGCATTAGAAAAAAAATTTAAAAATCATCTCACCTGCTGCTAGATGTACATGAGTCTGGGCACTTAGAATCAAGGCAGGTGTGGTGACATGAGTCAAGCAAAAAATTGATGGGAGTAGCCGGCTAGACTCAAGGTGACTCACCTAGCAAGATTCAAGTCTGGTTAGCCAACACAATCCAAGATGAGAATTTCTCTTTAAAAAAATACCAGAGGAGGCCCTGTATGGGGAAAAGAACAAAATTTTGGGTGTTTAAAAAAAAATGAAAATCATCTCACCTGTTGTTGGATCATGTACATGAGTCAGGGCACTTTGAATCAAGGCAACTATGGTCACATGAGTCGAGAAAAAAATCAAGGTGAGTAGCTAGCTAGACTCGAGGCAATTCACCCAGCCTGCTGACATGGGGAGCTAACCTGGTCAGCTAACATGGTTCGTGGGCTTAGAGAGGCAACTTGGTGGGGCAACTTCATGAGGCAAGATGGTGAGTCTACTTGGCGGGATGACTTCATGAGCATACTTAAAGAGTGACCTCGTTGAGGTGCTTTGGTGTGGTGACTTAGTGACCCGACTAGGGGAGTCGACTTGGCTAGCAAACTTAGTCAGCAAATTTAAAGAGTCGACTTGGTGAGCATACTTGACCAGTCGACTTGGTGAGCCAACTTAGGAAGATAAGTCGGCGAGCTGAATTATGGGAGGAAGCTTAAAGAGGCGACTTGGTGGGACAACTTGCTAAGCCTAATCAGCAACCTAACTTGGTGCAACATGTTTAATTTTGAACAACTATTTGGAAGAAACAACTAATTTTCCTTTAGGTCTAGGAACTATATCCCAAACATCATTTTTTAAGATTGAGTGATATTATTTTGTCATAGCATCCTTCTAGGCTTTTTGTTTGAGGGCTTCATCAACATTTGCTGGTTTAGAATTAAAAATTTCACTCATCAATGCATTATATGTTATTTTGTGGGGTCTTTTGCTTTTTCTGAATGTTCTATTAGGTGCAGCAAAATTTTCAGCTTCCTTCAAAATTTTCTTAGCCCAAAGTGGTTGTTTCCTTTTGTTGGGATTTTGATCTTCATCAAGACACTCGTTTTGATTCTCTGGTTTAGGTGGACTTTCATAAGAAGTGTCTTCAGGATGTTCTGACTGAGTTTCATGAGTAGAATATACATCTTTGTTTATGGTAGGATTGTGATTTTCTTGCTCATCCTAATTCTTTTCTCTTTTAAACACAATATCTTCCTTAAATATAACATCTCTACTAAGTTCTATTTGTCTTTGTCCAAGAATGAATATTCTATATGCTTTTGATGTTTCACTATATCCCACAAAGATTCCTTTTCTTCTGGAGGAATCTAGTTTAGTTCTTTTCTCTTTGGGTACATGTATGTACACTAGACAACCAAATATTCTTAGAGGACTTATATCAGATTTATGTCTAGTAAAGGTCTCTTCAGGAGTCTTATTATCCAGATGAGAATGTGGACATTTATTTTGAATATAAACAGCTGCCCTGGATGCTTCTGCCCAGAAAGAGGAATCTAGATTTTGATCAAACATCATGGATTTTGCTACCTCTAGAATAGTTTTGTTTTTCCTTTCTGCTACTCCATTTCATTGAGGATTGTAGGTTACAGTGAACTCCCACTTAATCCCTAAACTAATACAATATTCGTTGAACAAATCTGAAGTGTACTTTGTTCCATTATCAGTTCTCAAGGTCTTAAATTTCTTTTCAGAGTAATTTTTAGTAAGAGCTTTGAACTCTTTGAATCTATTTAGGACATCCTCATATTCTTTGTATTTTAAGATATATATCCACATTTTCCTTGAGAAATCATCTATGAAGATTACGTAGTATAGGGCTCCTCCTTTAGAGGGTGTTGACATAGGTCCACAAAGATCAGAGTGGATTAGTTCCAACATATTTTTGGTTTTACAAGTGTTAGAGTGGAATGATCCTTTAGGGTTTTTACTTAGAGCACATCCTTTGCATGTTCCACCATGTGAAGAGTTTAATTTGGGCAGTCCGGTCACCAATTTATTGAAGGAATTTAAGGCTCAAAAATTTAGGTGCCCTAATTTTTTGTGCCAAATTTCATTTATGTCAGATGTTTCAAGGATAAGAGCTTTTTTAGGTTTGGTACACAATTTATATAAATAACCTTGCCTTATAACTATAAGTTTGGCTTTCTTAAATGTGGTGGACTTATGCCAAGCCAAAACTTTCCCATTCATAAATGTGATTCCCTATCCATTATCTTCAAGAGCTGAAATGGATATTAAATTTCTTTTGATTTCAGGTACGTAAGGAACATCCTTTAGTTGAATTTCCATGTCTGATTCTAATTTGATGGTACAGGTCCCTACACCTTTTACAGGATGTGCAGAATCATCTTTGATGGTTGCTTCATCAATTTCTTCTACTATAGTTCCATATTTTCTTGGAATCCTGTAATGTATCTCGATGATCCACTATCAATTACCTAGGTGCTTGATTTGTTTCATACTTGATTTGATAGTGCCGAATAAAATAGAAACTTTTTAGATTCTTGTGTGTTTACTTTTCCAACGTGGGCATAAGATGCTTGTTTCTTTATCCTGTCAGGACAATTTAGAGCATAGTGTCCATATTGGTCACATCTAAAACATTGAACTTGAGAAGTATCTTTTCTATATTTTCCTTTCCCATGAAAATTCTTCTTTCTTTTGAGGTTCTTCTTCTTTCCTTCTTCGTATTTGTATTAAGAACTTGTATGTCTTCATCAAATGATTTTTATTTGATTCCTTTTGGTAATAGTCTAGCTTCTTCTTGTAAACAATCAAATCTCAATCAGTCTAGTTTAGGAAGTTTTGATCTTGCACTAATGCCTTGTTTGAATGGTTCCCATGAACTTGGAAGGCTGCCTAGTGTTGTTAGAGATAATTCCTTATTATCTATTTCATATCCAACATTAGACAATTGATATCTTAATTCTGTAATTCTCATAAAGTAAGCATTTATAGATTCACCTTTGTTCATGCTTATGTGATTTAGTTGTGTTTTCAATGCAAGATTCATTTCGGTGTTATTTATCTTGAATGTGTTTCCTAAGGATTTGATCATGAGATATGCCATTGTTTGTTTTGCTAAAATAGGCACAATGTGACTCCTTACAGAATCCATTATCAATTTCATAGCCCTCTTATTTTCTTCAATCCATTGTGATTTTTCAGGCTCATTCTTAGGTTCAATACTTTTAATTTTAACAAGTGAGTCTACTTTGTTTTCATCTAACACCATCATGATTCGTAGCTTCCATGTTGTGAAGTTATTTTCTCCCTCAAGGCAATTCTCGAGTTATTGCGCTTCTCATTTTGAAATATGAATTTTATATGTTAAAGGTATGCAATCTGAATACTCAAGTTTAATTTTGGTTTGATATAACCATGTGCTCTAATATCATGTAAATTAATTAAGCTTCGCTCAGACTATATGTTTCTTTTAAATTTTAACCAAAGGTTACTAACAAGTTTGTACTTTTACTTGTAGGTATAAGAGCAGATGTACCTTTTGTAAACCTAAGTAATATGTTCAATATGTAATACCTTCAGTATAAGTGATTTTCCTTGTATGTGAGAGCCCAATCTGTAATATTAAGGATCTCTGGTTCTTGATCTACAATATGTTAATCTCTGTGTATCGATCTGCAATATGTTAATCTCTGTGTATTCCAAATGCAAAATAGATAAGATATATTATCAGATGGAATACAAATGATAATGAGCAATATGATATATGTTGATCTGTTGCTGATAAGATAAGATAATAATATTAGTGTCCATGAGAAAACAACAAGCTTTATAGGATTGAGCATACAAACAGAAGAGCTGGCCAAAGTAGAAGCACCAACGGTGACTGAGAAGAAATAAAAGCAAGAAACAAAAGAAGAGAGAAGACAAGGTAAGGACTAAGGATCTTGTTGTGAGGTTTTCACACCATCACCCAAAAAAATTTGGGGACCCCCTTTTTTTATCGCCTTGGCAATAATTTTTGAAGTTGTCCAAAAAATTTTGGTCTTAGAAAATTTTACTTCTTGGATGCCTTTGAGTCAAGAGGGAGGAGGTTAAATTTATTTTTCACCCAGTTTTAAGCTTGATTTTCCAGAACAACTAATTTTATCCTTAGGCCAAAAAAGTTTCAAAGAACAACACTTCAGAAGATAAAATTGTAAATTTTATACTTAGACAAATTTTTTTGAAAATTTGGATATAATAGTATAAACTTGAGTAGTTTTCAAAAATGAAATTTTTGTTAGATTTGGGTTTTTTTGGAAAATCTTGAATTTTTTCGATGAAAAAAATTTTAATTTTGTGATGGTGAAATCAAATTGCAAAATTGATTTTGGATTCTAGAGAAATGATTTATTTCTGTTAAAAAATTAAAATTGCATAGCAAAATAAATTTAGGTTAAAATTTAAATTGCAAAAATTGGCATTAAATGGATTAAATCTGCCTTAAAGATTTTAAAATATTAAAAGAAATTAGTAATTTAAAATAGAAAAAATCAATTTTGGCTTGCCAAATCTAATTTTTAATGATATATTAATTACTAAATCGTCATCAAATGAAAATGTTTAGCATCTTCAAGACTTCATTTATTTTATTTTGCAATTTTGGTCTAACTGACAATTTAAAAATGCAAATTTCATTTTGGCAAAATTAATTTTTAGCTTATCATTGATCATGACCAGAATTGTGCATTAATTAATTTTTTTTTTCCCTCCTAAGTGCAAGTCGGCCAGCTAGAGGAGAGCAAGTGAAATGGGTATAAGAGGAAGTTCTTTCCCCTTATCTCCTCATTCCTCAATCCTCCTCTTCCATGCTTGGGCGAATTTTGAGGAAGGCAACAATTTTTCTTAAGGAAGGCAATTTTTTCCAGATTTTGGCATTCTTACAAAGGTGGATTCCCATTATTGGCAATCTAATTTTTTTCCATGAACACTGCATTTTTTCCCTAGGCAACTTCTTGTGGCAAATCAAAATTTCTTTCCCTAAGCCGAATTTTGAGGGAGCCGAATTTTGTGGGAGCCAAAATTTGTGCAAGACAAAATTCTAATTTTCTAGAGAGGCTACAATTTTTCTACTAGAGATTGGACGATTTTGTTGGTGAAGAAAACAAGTGATAAAGTCTTTTTTTTTTGGCAAATGCATGGGCAATTTCAAGTGGACAAAATTCTGATTTCTTCAGCTAGGGCCTAAAGATTTGCAAGGGATTTGAAATTCTTTAAGTCTGATCCCAAATTCCAAAAAGAAGACCCAGCTATTGGTAAAAGTAACTTCAAATCATTTAGAGTTGAAAGGGGTCCTTAAGCTGATTTCTCTCTTTCATTCTTGTCTAAATATTGTTTCCCTTGATTCTTGTTGCATTCATCATCCCATCGTAGGTTGAAGTTTGGAGATTGATAAGTGTAGAATCCATGATAGGATATTTGAAGAGATAGAAATAAGCTAGACCATCCTAGGTATTGGAGAGGGAGATATAAGTGTAGTCCATCATAAGGCAAAGGCAAGGTAGAAATAAGTGGTAGTCCCACCCCTAAGTTGAAGATTGGAGATTTATATATGTGGTGATAGGACATTTGGCGAAGCAAAAATAAGTGTACAATCCATCGATAGAAAGAAGATTGGAGATCGATAAAGTTAGTCCATATCACTTAGAACGAAGGGGCCGAAATAAGTGTTTAGGATGGTACATGTTTATGTAAGCAAGAACCCTAAGGGAACAAACACTAAGAAAGAAAAAAAGGATATGATGCCTAAAACAACTTTCTTCTCGAAAATGAGGCGAATAGCTAATACCAATGCTGGTACAATAAGTATGATACAGATAAAGGACAGACTAGAGGAAGGAAAATCCCCCATGGCAAAGAAGATATACATAAGTGGGATTGTACATACAATAGCTTTTCCTCCTACCTTGCCTTGTCCAAAATTGGTTATGGAGTGTACATCCAGGTTTGATTTGATTTGTAAATTCATCATTTTTGATGAAGGGAAGAGGGTGTTGGCCAACATTAGCGGACAAGTGATCGAAGAAGCATTTAACATTCCCTAGTATAAGAACATGACAATGGTGATGATGGATCAGGCAGCCAAATCATTTTAGGATAACTAGGAAGCTTATTTCACACATCTAAAATAGGATTGGCTACACGAGGGAAAGAAAGGAGTAACTAGATCATTGAGGCTCATAGTGGCAGACTTCAAATCAGAATATGGTGATCCCATTGTGCTTCTTAATCAAATCATGGGCCTAGCTCAAGGTATGCAATTCAAAAACTTGATGTACTTCTTTATTGATGAAATTGAAAAAGAAAAAAGAAGATGTGATTGGGCTAGGATCATAAGCGAGAATCTAGAGTTGCAACTTAGAACCATAGAAAACCAAAAGCAATTCTACATCGGATCCTATCTATTTTACCTAATTGCTAGATTGTATAAAATTCCAGGACTTAAAGCCTTAGGAGAAATTGGCAGTGGGTCGGGACAATATTTGGTGCATGAATGTTATCCACAACTTCATTTGTACAAGAACAAATATTACAAAATGTTTTGTGATGCCTTTGCCATGAAGACAGTAAGGGTATCAAGGGACACCTACTAAGAGACTTTCATTGGAAGCAGAAGCAAAGATTAAGAAGTATGGGAGTTGGTTCATCCAATTTCTGCAATTCACCTACATTAGAGTAGTAGGAAGCACAATTTGTTCCAAGAGACTTCCAAGCTACCCAGCCAACAAGGTAGTTTTGATGGAATTGGCTAGGCAACTTGAGCATTATGACAAAATAATGAAACTCAAGGGTGAGACAGACATTACCTTCTCATTCGGAATTGGCAATGATAGTTGCCCCAATCATGTCGCCTTTGCAACTACGGAGAAGGAATTGGAATGGTATAATCTAGGATGGTACAGAGCAAGGCAAGGATTCGATCCTAAAGGTCTTATCAAGGTATCTTATGGAAATGCATTTAAACATGTTTCCACTATAGAATATTTTTGGGCCAATGTCAAGGCTAACTTTCATGTGAGAAAGCTAGCTTTCTCAAGATTTCCAATGAACATGATGAGAGATATCAAATGGAGAGGCCTTGATATTCTTGATCAACTAGAAGATGATGAAAATGTGTTGAGAGAAGATTATGATATAGTAGAAGGAACAGATTTGAATCTAGTAGATTGGGATGATCATCAGGATCCGTCCTTAGAGGCAATTACAAGAGCAATTAATTTGCATACCAAGTCATGCTGCAATGAAAGATTAAGGAAGCTACAAAGTCAGAGGATTCCCCTTACTTATGAGAAGATGAAGCCAAAAGGAGGTCCAGTAGAATCAGTTGGATAGAAGGGTGAAGGAAGTAGCTGGCAACAAGAAATAGTTAGAAGCAAGAAGAGAGCTTTGGAGGTTCAGAAAAGCAAAGAAGATCTGGAACCTCCAACAAAGAGACAACAAGCAGCATGATGAAATCAACTAAGCTCAAGATAAAGCATACACCTTGTCGTCCCATGGAGGAAGTCAAGAAAAGGCTAGCTAGGCTCATTGCCTTAGCTAAAAAAACGAAAGAAAAAGGGAGATTATATTAGAAGATCATTTGATGTAAGCCCAAGTGGCAATTTCTCTTTCTTCTAGGGTAGGACAAGTGTCTAATTTTGATTGGCCACCATTTTGATGTCTTCTCATTGGTTGCTACTTTTCCACTTTTTTCATTGGTCCATTGACGAGGTGGCATCTTCTCATTGGCCAATAGGTGGCAACCCTAATTAGGGTTTCTATGATTCAATCTGGATCATTGATTTTTCCTCTTTATCTCTACCGTCGAATGTACATTTTGGCCTCTATATAAGGCCATTTTCTTTCATTTGTAATGGTGGAAGAAAATTGTAGCATAAGATAATGCCAAAATTGCCTCTCTTTATCATTGTTGTGACTTGTATGGTGATTAAGAACATTTGGTATTGTTGCATGGTTTCTACTTCCACTAGTTAGAATAAGATTTTCATTTTAAAGTTGCTAAAATAAATTTCATTTCAAGTTGCTAAGTAAGATAAAGAGTAGATGGATAGTTGCATGGTAGCATTAGTGGATGTTTGACAGGGATCAATAACTAGGCCACTAGCATCCCAACAGCTTGTTGGGAAGCCTTGTGTGGTAAGCTAGTTTATTTTCTTTTGAATCATTGCATCTATGGAGGTAGAGTCGCTGGTTAACTTTCATTAGATTCAATCCCCGTCCATTTGCTAATCTTTCCATTCATAGGAGTAGGAGTAGAATAACAAGTAGTTGGGAGTTAGAGTTTTGAAGAGGAAAGTTAGAAAGGCATAAGTAATAAGAATATTCACCCTCCATCACCATCACCTTCTCCATCAACATCATCTGGCATTCACATCGAATCACCATCACTATCATTCCACCAAAGACCAAGTTATCTTCGAATGAATAATGTAAGCCCGCCTACGTGATTACAATAAAATCACATCGATAACTGAGTTAGTATCCACAGGTGTAAGGAACATTGTAGTTTTTCTCATTTCTTCATGAGTATTGACTTTTCAAGAGAGGAATTGAGGGTTTGATATTCTATATCAAGTGTTCAATTGCTAATATGTTATGTACTGGTACAAAAAACTAACATCAATAGGTCCTGCCTTGTCACAAAGAAATCAGTAATAGAGGGGTAAACCCATGAATGATCCATAGTCTTAAAATGTCATGTAAAACCACTGTAAGACTGTCGCTACATGGAGAGACTGGTGAAGTATCTAACCGATCTAGAATGAGAAGTACTGGAAGGCCTTTTCAAACCCCGTGGAGGAGAAAAACGAGAGAAAAAGGTAGTAATGAGCTAGTTTGAGGTACACCCCTAAGGTATAGAAGACTGCAAAGTAACCTCATGAAGGTGGGTGGCCTCATAAAGATATAGTGCAAGACATCATTGATCAATATAACTGAAGAACATTGAAAGAGAATAACAGTCTCTGAAAAGGAAATAAAATATCCCTCTGATCTCATAATAAAGAGGACATCAAAAAATGAAGTGGATCTCAATCTCAACCTCTGCCAAAGTACACAACTAACATAACCTATCAACCCGATCCATATGGTGATCAGTCCGAGCCCTGAGGCAGTGAAAACCAACTCTAGAAGAGCCTAAAGAAAACCATAAGGCATGATTCCAACATCGATAAAGATAAGTAGGGAGAACAATAATACCATCTTGAATGTCAAGAAAATGCTCCGCATAGAAGCTTGGGTAAGGTTGCAAACCTCCCGGGGAATTACACCAATTAGTGATAATGTACTGTCTATAAATATCCTGTCTGACATGCTCGTTCAACTCTTGACGTGAGGGGAGAAGATGAGCAAGAGCATCAAAAGAAAACTGGTAAGGAGGAAGACTATCTATCTCGATACCAATCAAACCCAACAAAGAGGTGGCCTGGGCATACCAACAACTAGACCTTGTAGAGGTGTCAGATCTCATAATCTCAACAGAAGAACAGTATGCAAGATGAGAGTATCTGTGCCGGTCAACATCCGCTTCCATAAAACCCCGAAGCCGATGAAGGAACCAAATCAAGTTAAAAATGGCTGCAAGTTTGAGAGGATGAGCTCCAAACTCAGCTAAGACAATGCTGTGAGGGGTGAGTCTGTGACATCTTATGATACATTATAACATCAATGTCTAAAACCACTCAATAGAAGCCAAATTAGAAGCAATAAGAGAAGGCCCCCAAACAATCAAGCCATAGAGAATTGTCAGATGAACCAAGGAATCAAAATGGGACAACTTGGACAAAATATCCTAAAAATGATGCCTAAAACATTATCTTTCTAACAAAGCTAGGGAAGCCGTGCCCTTACTAACCCTGGACTAAATAGCTGGTCTCAATCTAAAGCGCGACCCTAAGAGCTTCACATCAAGATACATATAAAAGGGAGTAATCTCAACCTCCTAACCCTAAAAGAAGAAATGAAGATGAGAGGTCTTTAAACAGTTAAATACCATAACCCAAGTCTTCGATAGATTGACCACAAGCTGTCTTTGAGCACACAAAGAGCCCAAATGATCAAGGAGTCTTTGCAAGCCATCGGGGGAAGAGGCCAAGAGAACCACATCATCAACAAAAAGGAGAATGGAGATCCAAACATGATGTAAATAGCACCCATCTCCTGATTGAGAGGAGTTCACAAGGAAATCCTCCAACTCATCAATATACCAACCAAACAGCGTAGGAGAAAGAGGGAAGCCCTGTTTCACCCCAATGGTGCTTTGAATTGGAATAGAAAAGCCCTTCAGAGTTCTAAGCTTATTGGTTACCCTCTCATAAAGCCTCATAATGGTAGTCTACAATATATCTGAGATCCCAATCTCCTACAGTCTCTAAAATAAGGCCAACCTATGAACAAAATTGAAAGCCTTACAGAAGTCCACAAAATAACAATAGACCTTTTGGGACCTGTGACTAGCCTCCTCGATGATAGTGTGCAGCGTGAATACATGATCCATAGTCTAATAGTTTGCCTAAAAATCAGCCAGCCCTTTATCTCTACAACCTCTTCTATCAAGGTCACTAGATAACATGGTGTTTAGAGAAATGGCATAAAGTTTGAAAAAAGTATGTCTAATCATAATAGTCCTGTAATTATCCAGATTGGAAGCAGGCCCAGACTTGTGAATAGGGCAAATCACATATTTGGACCAGGACTCAAGAAACCTAGTGTAAACAACTCTATTAAAGAGTGTAGGAAGGTAAGATCTGAGGACCAAAGCATCATGCTTAAAAAGTTTTGACTAGAAACCCTCTTCATCTGCTACTCTACTGCATCTCAAAGATCTGATGGCTTGAATAATACTAGAGTAGGTGAACAAACGATAGTATGGAGGTGGAGTGGAGCAAAGAGGTGGTTGTCTAGGAATGTCATAAAGCGTAATGATATGGGAGGTCAAAGAGTGGTAGTCGAGAGTGGAGGATGGGGGGGAGCATTGTGGGAAAAGAGTATGCCAAAAGATCTGGGGATTCTGGATAAGCATAGAGCAAAGGGTTCTGCACTAAAAAGAGGCAAAATAACATTTCTTGTGGTGAAGAAAATGGAGGTACAAAAGGCATAGATGGGTGAAGGTAGGAGATAACAGTCTCAAAGGTGATGCAAACAGAGCGATGGAAACCTTTACAATCAGTATCAAACAATTTATTCATAGGACAAGTATTTCAATGCTTAGCTTTGAGAGGGAGGGGGGCGGTGAGGAATAGAAAGGAGAGCAGAATCCTAGATGGCAAAGGCAAGTGAATCAAACATGTCAGAGATAGTGAGTAACTCACTAAAACTAGTAGGTGTCAGAAGTCTCCTAAGGTGGTAAGTAAAGAGCTCACCATCGCTCTCGAAGTAATAAAAGCGAGTAAGAAGGGAGACAGTATTAGTCGAGCAGTGAGAAGACTGTGAGGAGTGTGACAGGTGGGGTGGAATGCAAACAAAAATGCTAAGAAGAGAATGATCAACCAAGGGGAGATGCGAAATGGTGAAATTGTGAATGGAAGAAATGAAGGAGGAAATGACATAGTCAACAACACTCACCACTACAATGCGGCCAACAGGTGAAGAGGTCTGATCTAGGAAGTAAGGATAAACCATTCAGAATCAACAACCTAGAAGACTCACATAGCTGGAGGAGGTGAGGGCTATACCCTAAGAGTGGTCGAGGAACATCCTCTGAGGTGCATTGAAGTCCCATACTAGTTGGGTCTAACTTAGAAGTGCAGTTCGAATCAAAACCACGATCATGGAAAGGAGTCTGAAGATCCTTAGTTCAAGCATTGAAGTCTCCAAGAATAATAATATCACCCAAATCTACAAACTGTGAAATGCTCTCTTGGAGGTCACAGAAAGGATCACAATTCTCTGAGTCATGAATGGCATAAGGAGAGGTTGGTTAAAAATAACAAACAACAATAAAAATATCTCTCTGTTGGTGTTTCCACCGACCAATCTAGACCCACATAAATTTTGCAAAGGCATCAGAGTGAAAAAATGAAGTGAAACTGAAAATATCATCACATACTAAGCAAGCAACACCCCCGGACCCACGAACCCCACCAAAAGTCTGCACCCCATCTCTGCAAACTAACAGCCACTGATAATCAAGATATCCTAGAAGAGGGTGCATGGGGCTTTCATGAGTCTCAGTAATAACCAAAATATTTAAGGACCCCACCACATCCTGAAATAGACTAGGTAATGACCATAGAGAGCCATTACCATTCTAGCAGTTGACAAGAAGAGAAGGGGGCTTCCTCTTGTTAGACTACTGTTGCAACCGTCATGCTGGCTTGGAGGTCCTCTTCTCTACCCAACCAGAAGGAGGAGAATCCCGAACCATAACTCTAAGATTCCTAATAACAGCCCATTTCCCAACACACCTAGCATCTACCACAATTCCTTGAACATGTTTGCATTCAATAACCTGTGCCTTAGTAAGATCTTCATCCAGATATATTTTAGAACGGAAAGAAAACAACTTTCTCTTCACTCTAAGAGCACGAAGCCTATCAGAAAAAGAGAGCAATCTAATGAAAAGGATATCACCCATACCAAACCAACACCTTTCCAAGGTAATATCAAAGATACCAAGGTAATCTGAGAGAAAAGACTGTCCCGCAGCCATAAGATCAAGAGTGGGTAAGATACCTCGAACCTGCAGATTCAACTCATGTGCACACTGCACATGTTCATCATCAATCTTACCCTGGACAATTTTGTCTATATTCAGCTTGGGTCTAGTAGTATCCATGTTAGTGTAAATCGAAGCCCATGATTTCACTTTCTGTTTGGTTTCTGCAATCAAAGAAGAGTGCATTGTGGCCATTTTGGTTTGTTGTTCCTTGATTTTGTCCAGCCCGTCTAATTGCTCTACAATAGCCTCGATATTGGATTTTAGCCCTGTTGTTTCAGAGATGAAGGTGTCTGAAATATGTTTGATATTCAATTCAGTTGACTATTTGAGGTTTGAAAGTTCCACTATCAAAGTCACGATATGTTCTCTCAACATGGTGTTATCAGTATCCAGCTTAAGCACCCTATCGCACAACCTCTGATATGTCAGAGTTTGATTTTGGGTGGGCAATTATCTCCCGTAGTCATTATACCATTCAGCAAGAAAAAGCTAAGAAATCAAAGCCACTAGATATAAATCTTTATTTGTATCCATCAAAAATTCTATCACAAGAGCCCTCACACAGTAAGAAGAAAGAAGAAAGAAGGAGCTGAAAATATCAAGCATTTATTAATTTTGATGTCAATACTACAAGCATCAGTTCACATATATATTGATTCCAATGGACGCCTTCCAAGATAGGTTACGATCCTTCAATATCAATAGTCACGTGTTCCGAAATTGATTAGTTAGTATTAACTAATTAATCTAATTTTCTACAGGATCAGATTAGTTAGTTAGTACTAACTAATTTGTGACTGATATGTTATACATGAGAGATATATTGGATCGATCCACAAGACCATATATGTTTGGTATTGAATGCAGGTATATATGTACAAATTTCATCTTAGTTTGATATGAAGTGCTCGATCAGATTTAAGATGCATTATCAAACTGGGATTATATATGTATGTGAGTGTATGTAAAACATACATGTACAATCTACAGTCTCTAACCGACGCTATTCAATAAAGGTTGCAATATCAAGATTATGATGGTTTCTTTCAACCTTAAAAGTAATACTAATGCCTGAATAACATGAAAACACCTACTACATATTAAAGTCATTTTTTGGAAGACCCTTTTAAGTCTAAGTATTACAAAATATGAATAACATTATAGAAAATAATTATAGAAAAAATATAAAACCAATGTCAAAATGGATGGTTTTGAAAACCATCAAGAATTATCGGCATTCCTAAAGATGACTAATGAGTATGGATGAAAGGCACTACTTGAGCATCAATTAAAATTGCAATGACTACATTATGATTTAGCTCAAAAATGGAATAGATTAGTGAGCATGAAAATTGAAAGATCATATCCACTAGGAATCACAACTTCTAAGTAGGCACAATGTGGATTAAATTCGATAGCTATTAAAAGCAAGTGAAGAACATGTATGTATTGTGCCAATTCTGAAATTAGAACTTCTTCGATGCTTGCAAAGAAAGCATTGAAACAATAGATTACTAAAAAGTAAAATATATTTCCTCTCCATGTATAAGTGAAACTCAAATTCAAAATTCATTAATAGACTTCTTGTATCATCAAGCCTCTTGAGGCACAGATGTTGAATGATATCACTCACAAGAGAAGCACTCACACAAAGGAGGCTTTACAACTCCAAAACATCACAACAAAGGCAATGCAACCACAAACTTACATGAGGCATAGGATCCAAAAGCATGATTGTATGCCATTATAGTGCTCAAATATGACCAATTATGAGTTAAAGAACCTAACTAAATCATGAAAATACAACGAACAAGGTAATGAAGAGCCTCCAGAATGATCAACATCACCAACTCACAACTATGAATATGCACAAAATAACCAATTTCGCACATGAGAACTACATCCTCTTTCAGCCTTTAAGCTAGGAACACTCAAATACTAAGGAGAACCTCTCCAACTATATGAACAACCACAAGGAACCAAACAAAAAAGGATACATATCTAAATATAATAGTGTGCATTCAATAATAGGTGCAAATTTGCAAAGACCAAACAAACAAGAACAAGCATTGTTCATGGATTAAATAACTGTAAGAACCCTAACAAGTTCTATCTTTCAAATTGTACTTCCACTCAACAACTTTTCTCAAATAGTTGGCATACATGCAATGTTCCAATACCACTGTGACAAGCCCAGGTGGCTCAACCTCAAATCACACTAATAATTGACCAGTTTTGATTGTTTTAGGCAATGTTCAAATGTTTCAAGCTTAGTTAACATGGTATGCCCATACCCCCTCTGAACCATGCCTGGGTACAATTTGCTACAAGGTTAGGCCAGGGTACAAATTTGTTGACCCAAAGTTGAACTTGTTGGTGTTATTGATGGACCTAGAAAAAATTCTCTCCCAGATTGAAACAAGGCCGAACTTGGGCAAACTGGGACCCAAAGATGGAGAAAAAGTGATTTTTTTGCAAATTTTAAAATGTTTCACATCCTTAACCCTAAAAAGTGTAAGTAAAAGGCTTATATTGGCTTCTAACTCTCATTTGTAATTTGCAAATGGGTTATTTTTTCTTGAGCAAGAGCAAATAGGCAGTTGAACAAGAGTTTGGTTGTGCAAGGAAGAGTTGGAAGATTGAATTGTGAGCGAGCTATCTAGAAGTGCTTGTGCCTCACTTATACACCTTTCCAAGCTTACAAAGAGTGGAAGAAATAAGTCCTTGTCCCATTTTCTTTTTTGTTTTGTCTAAGCTTTTTTATTTTTCTCATCTATCTTTAATTGCCAATAAGATCTAGCCATTGTTTTCCATAAAATTTCATTCTCAATATGTAAACAATTTCTTATCAGAGGAAAATGAACTACAATGGGATCTACCTCTTATGTAATGTCCCCATTTTTGGCAAGCTTCTACGAATGATTGTGCTAGTTCATTATAGCAACCTTCGTGAGTTGACAGAATGATTTAGGGGTCTCAATGGTGGACTTACCATTTTTAGTAAGTCTAATTCGAGTGGTTGTCATTTGTTGTAGTGTAGATGGCAATGCTAGAAATTGGTTGTCGCCTGCATCCAATGAGCCTATTTATTGCATGAGCTCATATTTATTAACTATTTATTAAAGTTTCATTATAATAACACATTACTATAATAATGCAATAAAATGATGTTGTGTTGGTTGAGCTTCTGAAGTGAAGTCACATTTGGGAAACTTTGTGCCAATGGGGATTATAATATGAGCTCATTTCAATAAGAAAAAACATCCGACTATCTAATTATCTATTTGGCTTTATTGTCTTTGTGACTTTTCTAAGTTATGGATTTTTGTTGCCTTGTTGAAGTATAAGGGTTTGGTGATCTTGCTTGGAGACTAATTCTTTTTGAATCAACTATGTAATTGCAGCTAAAGTAGAGGCACGAGCATTCCAGAGTGAGGTTGATGCCTGAGAGATAGAGGCCTTGATAGCCTAACTATAATGTTTCTATTATAAAATAAATCATTAATCAACTATTGTTAATGGGCCAATTGATTTAATATATCTTGGACCCATTTTTGTTTGTTTCCAGAGTTTGTCGTCATTGGCTATCTTTGTACACCCTTGGAAAGTTTTTTCCAATGGGTATTTAAGCATGGCTTCTAGGTAGTCTTTAGGTATGCAAAATTTAGATTATTTTCTCTGTACTGCAAATTCCTATTGGGATTCTCTGTTGTTTTCCATTTCAGAAGTGAAAGATCTTCCCTATTTGGTCTTTTCTATTTTGGTAGAATTCAACCCTCACTCTATTCCGTCACCTGTAATACTTCGCTTAGATCTAGAAAATCGGAGCACCATCTTTTGGAAAATATTAATTGAAGGATTATTCATCATCAAGTCTCTATTATTGTCTAGAGTTCATCTAAATTTGTTGTGATTATGTATGAATGAGATTGCCTTCATAGTTGTGGTTGTATCACTTTCGACACAAGTACTTACTGACGATTTTCCTCTTCCAACATACCATACTACACATCCTTGTATTGTACGACTTGCTAATTCCACCGTACAGAAGACACCTTGACACACCCATTGTATGGCTCTTTGTGTATTGCCCCTTCACATTACAACCTTCCTATTGACACTGTATGGCCTTTCCTGTGCCTTGCTCTGACACCATACAAACTTCTTGGATGGCATTTCGTACTTCCCCCTCCTTCCTCCACCATACAGATCCCTTCATTGCATTGTACAGCTAGTCTTTCCACATGATACGGGTTTCCTGAGCTCATCTCCACCAACTATCCAGTCCTCCGTACATGGGAACATCACAGTGGTATCAGAGCTTCGATCCTGCTAGCCTGTGGAGAGTGAATGAGAGTTTATAGCCAAAAGAGAAGAAGAACCCATTCTGTTGATATAATGCCAGCCGAATCAGAACCCATAGCTATCAGACTTGTGGCACTGCTAAGAACTTGCAAAGAATTAGGCACAGGTCAATGATACTCAACGACTCAAGGAAGAGACTCTCAAGAAGTTGGCAGACAATAAAATATTCGGAGAACAAAATGGTCATAGTGTGGACTCGGTGTCGGGTAAAGAAAATCCTCATCTAGCATGCTCTCGACCTTCAATGTTGTCTTTTCCCCCTCGGACAGAGACACCACCTAGAGGGAAGCAGCCGGCCTTTGAAGAAATGCAAGAACAGCTAAGAGAAGATTGGAAGAATGCAAATTTTGAGAAAGATATATCCTACATAGATTATGTAGATCTGAGAATGAGATATTCGAGAGGCAGAAATAGAGAATATTTTAATGATAATCTCAGAAGGAAGTTGAGTAAAGTAAATTTGTCTCCATTTGACGGATCCAGATCCATATTTGCGCAAGTGTGGATAATGAAGGCCAATACTTACTTTCAGCTTAATCCCATGCTAGAAGAAGAAGCGATTAAATTTGCGGCATTGCACTTGGAGGGAGTTGCACATGAATGGTGGCATCAGGACACCATCACATTGGGGCATGATCAAATAAATACTTATGCAGAATTCACTGAGAGATTGATAGATCGATTTGATGGTAAAGATCTAAAACTCAATTTCAAAGATTTGACATAGCTTAGACAAACTGGATCGGTCGACCAGTACATTGTGGAATTTTAGAAACTCTTTGTTTTGGTCATGGACATTTTTAAAAGAAGATGGATAGTGCTCTTCATGGACGGATAGACAGAACCACTGAAAGGTTGGGTAAAGGGATTCAATCCTGCCACCCTATTGGAGGCCATTAAGAAGGCACGAAATATGGCATCATCATCGGCATCATCCTCGTGAAGTTACTCACATTCCAAATCGCCAGTGTTTCCGGAGGACAAAGATAATAAACCTTTTCCCAAGAAGCCATCGTTGGACAAAGCTACCAGACAAGAGCTCTGAAGGAAGAAACTATGTTTCAATTGCAAGGGACCTTCGAAACCTGGCAACAGATGCCTCAGAAAAGGAAAGATCCATTACATTGAGGTTGTGTCTAATGATGAGGACAAAAAAAAAGAAATACCCTCTAAAAACAACCAACATCACGATGACACCAACATGGTTAGTTTGAACCATACGAAAAGAATTGCAGCATTGGTACAACGTAGAGGAACCATCACCCTAGCCAGTAGCTCAAGATGCATAGTATTTCGTGTACAAGGAACCCTTCAAGGACAAGGGGTTATGGTGATGCTCGATAGCTGAGTCACTCTAAACTTCATAAACTCATCTCTGGTGAAGCAAAGAGGTCTACTTACAGAGACACATGCAAGATTTCAGGTCAAGGTTGTTGAAAGGACTCTTTGCCCTACACACACCTTGTTCCTCGGCTAAGTATCACAATGGCGAATCACACGATGACCAAGGATTTCTTCATAGTGGACCTGGATGACATGGAGGTTATTTTGGGCAAACAGTGGATGGAGACACTTGATGAATACACTTAGAGCTTCAAACAGATGGACTTTACTTTTGTTATTGATGGAAAGAAGGTTGTTCTCTATGAAATGGAAAATGTGGGTCTGAAGGAAGTTTTTGCACATCAGATGGAGGTAATTTTTCGGCATGATGACGTTGCTTGGACTGCACATTGTTTTGTTTCGGCAAAACCTATAAAAAGGAAACAAACACCTCCCTAAGATGATGATCTCTAAAAGATTTTGAGCAACCATGATAAAAAATTTATAGACATTCCTCCCGGCATACCACCTCATCGATGGTTTGAACATACTATCGAGTTAGAAGCAAGAGCCAAGCCAGTCATAACCACACCATACCAACATCCCAAGAAATTCAAAGATGAGATTGAAAAGACAATTCGAGAACTGCTAGAGAAAGGATGGATCTGTCCTAGCTCTAACCCTTTTGCGTCATCAGTGGTATTGGTTAAAAAGGATGGGACAGTACACATGTGTGTAGACTACCGTGCATTGAACAAAAAAATAATAAAGAATAGATATCCCATTCCAAAGATAGATGATTTGTTGGATGAATTGCATGGCTTAGTCTATTTTTCAAAAATAGATCTCCATTCTAGATACAATTAGATCCGCATGAGAGAGGAAGATGTGGAAAAGACGGCCTTTCATTGTCACTACAGGCATTGAGTTCCTGGTCATGCCGTTTAGATTTATGAATGCACCTGTTATGTTCTAATCATGCATGAATCGCATCTTCAACAAACAATTGCGTAAGTACTTACTAGTATTTTTTGATGACATTCTTATTTATAGCAGGACATGGGAAGAGCACCTAAATCATCTGGATGAAGTCCTATGGATCATGAAGGATCAGTCTTTGTTCGCCAAACAATCCAAGTGTGAATTCAATATGACCAAAATATTGTACCTGGGACATGTAAGTAAATATGGCGTTCAAGTTCATAAGGAGAAAATTCGGGCCATCCTTGATTGGCCTCCCCCAAAATCACTCACGGAGTTGCGAGGATTTTTTGGATTGTGTAGTTATTACCGGAGGTTTGTAAAAGGGTTCTCTCAGCTTAGCACACCACTAACATATCTGAAAAAAAGGAATCCTTCCAATGGAATGAAAAGCCACAACTCACCTTTGATAATTTGAAAGAAGCAATGAGCACATGTCCCATGCTAGCTTTACCTGATTTCACTCGACTGTTCATTTTGGAGTGTGATGCATCCGGAGAAGGCATTGGTGCAGTACTGATGCAAGATAGACACCCCATAGTCTATGAGAGCAAGAAGCTTATGCAAATAGAATGCTTGTATTCCATCTATGACAAAGAGATGTTGGCCACCATCGTACATGCACTAACCAAGTTCTGGTAGTATTTGGTAGGTGCCAAGTTTGTCGTTCATACGGATCACAATAGTTTGAGATATTTTCTAAAGCAACGGGATTTGAATGAGACATAACAAAAATGGGTAAGCAAGGTTCAAGCTTTTGATTTTGACATTGAATATGTGAAAAGAAAGAACAATGTGATTGCAGATGCTTTGTCTAGGAAACCCGCCATCTACTTACCAACCCAGATTTCAGTCAACTGGAAAGCACATTTGTTGGTAGAATATTCCAAAAATATATGTTCCTGTGAGCTAATGGCTGGCAACACCCAAGATGATCAATACAAAGTAGTGGATGACATCATTTACTATAAGAATCAGATATTTTTAGTATCAGAATCGAAATTGAAGCAGAAAATTTTGGAGGAGGTACACAACTCACCCTTGGAAGGACACTCGGGCTTCCTCAAAACGTACATATGTCTTAGGGAGAGGTTCTCATGGCAAGGACTTAAAGGAGACATATTGCAATATGTAAGAGAGTGTAAGGTCTCCCAACAGAACAAACCTGAACATACTCTAAATGCTAGGTTACTGCAACCTCTGCCAATTCAAGAATATAAGTAGGAAAGTATCTCAATGGATTTCATAATTGGACTTCCCAAAGTGAATGGAAAAGATTGTATCTTCGTGGTGGTTGTCGGATTGACAAAATACGCACATTTTTCTGCCATCCCCTTGGATTTTAAGGTTACCCCGAAACATTGTCAGTGATTGAGATGGGCGATTCATCAATATTTTTTGGATAGAATTGTTTTGGTTGGCAGGGACAAAATTGTCACCAAGTACTAGTTACCCCCCTCAGACAAACAGACAAACAAGGATTGTGAACAAGTGGCTCGAAGGTTACCTTCGGAACTATGTTTTTGACACAACCACAGGCATGAGTCAAATGGATACACCTAGGGGAATATTGTTACAATACCACATACCACACGTCCATTGGAATGACACCATTCAAAGCTCTATATGGGTACAAACCTCTTTCCTTCATTGACACAGCTCTGGGTGACAATCGCACACTAAGGGCGAGGGACTGGCTTCAAAAGGGACAAGACATCCTCAGATGCCTAAAGGAAAAGTTACAACGGGCACAAAATCAATAGAAGATGTACGCCAACAGACATCAAATGGAGAGGAGCTTCGAAATAGAGGACTTGGTTTATCTCAGGCTCCATCCATATTGACAATCCTGATTGCAGGAAAAGGAAAAAGAAAAACTAAAGCCACGATTTTACGACCCCTATCGTGTAGTTCGTTGCAAGGTGAAGTGCCCTATGAGCTGGAACTTCTAAAGGGGATCCATATTCATAATGTCTTTCATGTTTCATGCATAAAGAAGCCAGTGGGGTAAAACGTCACGGTAGCCATAGACCTTCCACCACTCAATGAACAAGGAAAGCTCATATTGGAACTAACTGAGATCATCGAAGTATGTAAGAAGACCCTGTAGAACCACATGGTGAAGGAATATTTGGTGCATTGGAAACACTTGTCATTGGACGACGTGATGTGGGAGGGCGAGCACATTCTTTAGCACCCGACATTGCATTTTCTTGAGGACAAGAAAAATTTGGGACGGGAGGACTATAATGTTGTTGTTGGAGTTTGAAAACGTTACCCATTTCCAATTACCCTGCTGAGAATATGACACATCTAGGGGTAGCTAACTCCCATTATCAACACATCCATTCAAACACCAGGCCAACTATAAGGCATGACCCTTCTTCTTCTTCAGGCTCTGCAAAACCTAGGCGGGTAGACCTGTAGATTCTTTATATGGTACCAGTTGTCAAAGCATACACTAAATTTATTATGAAGCAGATAAAAACCCCTAAATCTTCTATACTCAACCAGGAATCACAAGCATGAAATAGCTAAAAACATAACTCATGAAACTGGCAAGCTAAGTGCGGGTTAACATTGAATAGCTTTCAACATAAAAGGAAAAAGTGATTTAATATGTTGATATCAGCAAGACCCAAGTATGAGCAACAGAACTTAATGATCCTATCTCTGACCAGTGCCTTATCTATTGGGCAATTAAATGAATCATAAGCATACATCTCTTGGAAACCTCAGACGTATCTCTACATCAAGATCCCTGATCTATCTTTCACCTTGTGAATAGACATCTACTACAAAATGAATCTCATACTCAGAAAATCCTATCATGAAATCTGCAAACCCTGTGACAAATATCAAGCAATTACATGGTTCTTTGTTCCATAAGCAAGAAATTTTAACCACATACATTTCAAAATGAAATGCAACCTAATTCATGCTCTTTGATCACAAATTAGAAGAAATAACAGAGCCATAATCAGGAGACAAGACTCAGACTGAACTTCAAACCTTTGCTAAACTTTATTTGTTTTTGTTGAAATCAAATACATGAAATGTATAGAAAATAACTCATAAATCACCTAACAGAAAAGAACTATCTGCATAAAACTTAAAATGTTGTTCAATACAAGAAGAAATGCTGAAGAATGGTTTCACAGTGCAAAAACTGGAACCCTTACAAATGAAAAAAGAAAGAAAGATATAGCAAGAAATGAATTTCTGGATCTGATATGCAATTGCCAGGTGTCCACTTGAAATCCAATCCTCTGTAACTGAAAAACTTATTTCTTCTTTCATCCCTTCTGATCTGATTTTGTTTCATCATTAATCTGTAACAAACTTGCAAAATATCCTTGCCTAATGATGAAAACCCTTTACTTGCCAAAAAATCTGATTGCCCCATGAAAAAGCTAGTGAAAAAGAGTTTTTACTGAGTAAATCAGAACAAATTTGACCCTAACTGCATTTCCATTGCCTTCTACTGATATCCAGGTCATTATCTTGACAAAAAATAAATCCGAACTTCCTGGTATGAATATGGTTGCACTTTAGGTACCTGATAGAAAACCTCGTGTAGCTCAAACTGACTGATACTTATGTAAAAACTAACTCCAGAATCGGAAAATTCATCTTCTCACGATTCCGATGGTATATGATAAGGCATGTCTAGCCTCTCGAAAATGCCTGAAATCTTCATTTGAAAAACAATCCTCTGGTAGAGACATCAGGTCTGCACATAAATTTTTTTATAATCTAATGTCTTAACATTAGAATTAAAACCTTATTTGATTTTAAAAACTGACGTGCATTCCTTTTTAGAAAATAATTAAAAACTATTTTTTACATTCTTCAAATTTTCTCCTATCCCTTGAATCTGGGGTCAAACCTGTTGACCAAGCTGATGACACGTGGCACTTTCTGATTTGCTCCTTCAACATACAGTCATTGTCCAATCACTCATGCCACGTCATCGTCGCTACCTCGCTATATTAAACCTCGTGCATCTTCTACTTGGCGAGTAAGCGAGGATCGCTAGATGTGCCATGTGGCACAATCTCATTGCAACCAATCTGATCACGCATATCACCTCCTGCTCGCTCAACCATCTACCACTTGTCACGATCTAATTCGCTGAAAACACTGCAATGGGACCCACGTAACATTTTGGATCTTGCCAAATTTTTATGGTTTTTCGGTGACCTCGCTACTTCGCTAGCCGGAGTTACCAAGATTTTTCGGCTAGCGAGATAGCGACTAGCCGGATTTTGTGCTTTTTCGACGCCTATCCCTTGCTGACATCATCAAGTCTAGACTACATCTTTATTCAAAATTTATGCATTTTCGTGCATCTGACATCATGAGCCGACCCCACTGCATGCTTGAGCGGCTTTCCAAAACCCTATGGCTTTCAAGACACTTATAATGCGTGTGAGATTGTATTTAAAAAGCTAAATATACTTCCGCGCTGCCAATGTGGGATAAGAGTTTCTAACAGTTTCAGCTTTGTTCTCCATTCTCATGTCGTCTCAAATTGCTTTGTGCATGTATGTGGTGAGCTTGGTGCCTCTGCCCTCTCTCTTGACTGTGTGGAGCTCTTTGTATGGAGCATACTTCAAAGCGCGGGTTCCTTTATTATTTTTCATACGTTGAGCCTCTTCTCATTGTTGCCTCTGCGTGAGGCATCTTTTTAAGTGCGTGGATGTTCTTCATTTACCGTGGTGGGCGTTGCCTTGAAACAGCTTCAGACTCTTATGCGTATTAAATGTGCCCTTGCTATTCACGTCTAAAAAGGAGGGAGACTGTAATACTTGCTGCCGCCTCCTACTTTCATTGGTGTGTTCTTATGCCTTTCATTCACACGTTTTCCTCTTAATATGGGCTCTTTGATCAGCGCAGGGTTATGGGCCTTCTCATGGTTGCTAATGTGGATGCTACCTTTTAATTGCCTTGGACCCCCTTCATGAAAGTGTGATCTTCTTTGTTCCCTTTATTTTAGCGCATGGTGCTTCTTCTTGTACAGGCAGGGTCATTCAACAGGTGGAGGACTTGATACGGCATGCCATTTTATAGTGAAACACTAATTGAGAATAGCTAAAAGCACATATGCAGGAGGATTGGGAATTCACACTGTCATTCGCAACCTTTAATTGAAGAACACATTCATCCACGATGGCCTCTGCATCCATCCAGCGATCTCTGCAACACCCAATAGCCAGCTTCTCACTAAACAACTGTATGCACTCTCAAATACTATGATGGATTACACAGATAAGACTTGGAACACAATCAAACACTATTATCAACATTTCATCGGCTTCTTTCGCTCAAAATAAAATGTCACTTCCTTCTTTAAAATGGTGCCTCCAATGCTACACTTTCTTCAGGGTCCAAGCTCCACTGGTCTTCTGTAGGTAATGCCAACATTAATCCATCTATTTTCAAATTTAAAGTCACTGGGAAGTTTGCTCTTATCCACCATTTTAACAATCTCATCCCAGAGTGATCCCACAGATTTCCTATACAAATGTTTGAAAGTAGAACATAAGGTGCAGACTCCTTTGGCTCTAACTTCAAGAAGTTGCTCTACAATCCATTCACTTTCACATGGAGCTCCTTCGTATCCAACTCGTTCTGTGTTTGCTTAGGAACAAGTCCACAAATTGTGCTCCAAAAATATGAAATGATTTATTGTTGGATCTCTAATCTAGTTATGCAATTGATTAGCACTGAGGAACTGTTGAGAATAATTGTTGAGTGAATTGAAAACCATCATATGATTGCATTCAAAGCAGCTGAGTGCTGTGAAGAAATAAAAACAATTGAACTTAATGTTCAAAGCAATATATCATGGATTCAAAACTGATCTGTGAGCTGCAAAAGTATTTCATAGCCGGTGAAAAATATTGTTAATCTGATGGAATCAGTCGGGCACCAAACTGGGGCCGGCTAAAAAAATTTTTGCTTCCAAACAACTAACATGCAAACTGATCCATCTACCCTCTTGAATTGTCTGAAGACAAATTTTAACCGTTGATTGATCAATTAGAGTTCATTTTACCACTTAACTACAAACTGTCAAATTTGGTGTCAGGAGGCCTGTTGCTTGGCTTTAAAAACTGTCATAATCACCTGATCAGAACCTGAAAAATGACACATTGAAACTTTGCTCTGCACACTTCTACCCCATCGAATCTTGTCCCATGACGAATTCGGGGTCAAAAGATATTCACTGTCGAAAATGTCCTCTCAGAATTACCTGCAAGAAAACATGTCAGAAAACTATAAAATGAGTTCGGATTTGGCTTTGAAAAACTGGGCAAATGAGGACATGGGGAAACAAAAATTGGGACACTAGTTCTTTATCATGAGGACATTATAGATTTGCGATTTGGGCTTCTGACGAATAATAGGGGCGCAAATGGCGGCTGTTCAAAGTATGCTACTCAGAATTTTGCAACTAGGAACACTGACAGAAAATGATTTTTGCAAATGGAAAAGACCTGGAAAAGTGTGCAAATGGATTCGTCATGACTTGCAAACTGGCACACTTAAAGTATTTCCAAAGGACAACACAGGGGTACAATCGATTTGACTTTACTAATTACATATCAGGAGATATAACGTTACAAACAGGGCTTCCAATCAATCTGCAAATACTGACACCAACAAAAGGTCAGAAATTCTATTTGGAATCACGTTTGAAAACTGATCAAACAGATTCGTCATGATATGAAACTTGGATCATAACAAGTCTCTGACGTCTAAAATACAATGCAAAAGGAAATTCCTCATTTGGGTCAATTGGTCAAAAGTTATTGCATGTCAAACATGGCTTCCCAGAATTAGGTGCAAAGTGCAAAAGCATGAAAACAGTAACTGACAAACTTTGAGGGATTCAAAACCTAGTCAAACGGACTCGAAACGACTCAAAATCTGGAACATAGGTTCTTGGGTATGGACATTAGACACTCCCAAAGTGGCAAGTCGTGATGGAAATCTGGGTGCAAGATATTCATTGGAAAACACAGCCTCCTGTCGTTGTTTGACATTAGGACAAAATTGCAAATTTGACAAATGCTTGAAATAGGACTTTGTCAAATGACTCAGAAACTCAATTTAACTTCACGAAACACTTAGGCATGCTGAATGAAAAGTGCTAGAAGCATAAAACACCTCATATGGTTCAAAGGTACAGCCGGGTACAATCTCATTTAAAAGCATTTATAGGGCTAATTTTTCTCAACAGGGCTCAAAATTAACCATGCAATTTTTAGCGCCAACAGTTCCTATTATAAAACAAATCATTAATCAACTATTGTTAATGGGCCGATTGATTTAATATATCTCAGACCCATTTTTGTTTGTTTACGTAGTTTGTGTCACTGTCGGCTATCTTTGTACACCCTCAAAAAGTTTTCTCCGACGGGTATTTAAGCACGGCATGTAGGTAGTCTTTAGGTATGCAAAATTTGGATTATTTTCTCTGTACTGTGAATTCCTGTTGGGATTCTCTGTTGTTCACCATTTTGGAAGTGAAAGATCTTCCCGATTTGGTCTTTTTAGTTTCGGTGGGATTCAACCCTCACCCTATTCCGTCGCCTGTAACAATTTTCTCAGATCTAGAAAAATAGAGCACCATCTTTTGGAAGATATTAATTGAAGGATTATTCATATTCAAGCCTATTATTGTCTAGAGTTCATCTAAATTTGTTGTGATTATGTATGAATGAGATTGCCTTCATAGTTGTGGTTGTATCACTTCTGACACAAGTACTTACTAACGATTTTCCTCTTCCAACATACCGTACTGCACATCCTTGTACCGTATGGCCTGAAACATGCTTTTCTGTATGACCACCTAGCCTATCGCACCATCATCCTCCTTTGTCTCCACTATACGGAAGACACCCTGACACACCCACCGTACGGCTCTTGTGTACTACCCCTTCACCATACAACTTTCCTGTTGACACCGTACGAACTTCTTGGATAAAAATCCATACTTCCCCCTCCTTCCTCAACCATATAGGCCCCTTCATTGCATTGTACAACTACTCTTTCAACACCATACAAGTTTCCTGAGCTCATCTCTGCCAATTATCTAGTCCTCCGTACTTGGGAACATCACACTGATCTGGGAAAGGTTGCCAGTAAGATAATGCTAGAGAACTTTAATGGTGGTGGGAGAGTTACAACTCAAGCTTAAACCCATAAGCTCGACATGAATTTGGCTTTCCATCCTATGTCTGAGGTGGACACTATCAGGTTTGGAGTGCTACATTTGGGTGGAGTTACCCGTGAATGGTACTATGGGTTAGTTTCCTTGCACCATGATCAAATCACTTCCTATTAGTAATTTATGGATCGTTTGATTGAGAAGTTTGATAGTAAGGAGTCAAAGGTGTACTTCAAAGAGTTGGCTCAGTTGAGGTAGTCTAGTTGATTAGACGACACATTAGTGAGTTTTAGAGGCTCTCAATTATGGTATGTGATATCTCAGAGTCCAGATGATCGATGTTATTTATGGAGGGGTTGATTGAGCCTCTATGGATGGGTGAAGTTATTGGACCCATCTTCTTTACAAGCGGCAATGAGGAAGGCACGAGACTTAGAGTCATCTTCTCGAAGAAAAGTTGCTTCGAAATCTTTTGGTACTCCACCTATTGATGAGGAGTCCCCGCAAGTTGTTGTGGACAAGGAGAAGAAAGTGGGGAAGTTTAAAGATACATCTAGAGAGGACCTAAGGAGGAGACAAATTTTCTTTTGGTGCAAAGGGCATTTCTCTAAAGCTCATACTTGTGCATTGAGGCCAAAAGGAGCAGCTAATCATGCAATGTAATTTTATAACTTTATACTGATATTGTTGAGGGAAAGTCATCACAATAGCCCAAGGATGCGGTTGGGGATAGTCAAAGTGGCAGTACAATACATATTGTGATAAGTGTTTATAGACTGATATTGGCTCACATGTTCAAGACTTGCATTAGGTGTAGAATTAGTATGTGCCTAAGTTGTATTGTTGGCAGGATGGTTGGATGGATTTATTGAAGGAGAGTTTGTTGGGATCTCCTATTGAGTTGCCTTCTATTGTTGTCTCGGTCCCTTCATCATTGGTGCAGGTGTTGGGTGCTATAATGTAGGTCATGTTATTGCTTGTGATGATGTCACTAGCATGTAGTTGGTTCAATTATGACAAGGATGTCATTTGCTTCCTGGCAGAGGTTTCAGTGTGATGCCTGATTGCTTGGGGACAAGCAATCTCAAGGAGGGAGTACTGTAACATCCCCATTTTTGGTGAGCTTCTACAGATGATTGAGTCAGTTCATTATTGTGAACCTTGTGAGGTGACAAAATGATTTGGGGGTCTCAGAGGTGGGCTTACCATATTTAGTATGTCTAATTCAAGTAGTTTCCATATTTGGTAGTGCAGATGGTGGTGTTGACAATTGGTTGTCAATTACATCGGATGAGGCTATTTATTGCATTAACCCATATTTAGTATGACACCTACTAGTCCTATCCACAGTGTTGATGATGGACTTATTTCACAGGGACATGCGGTTGTGTTAGTAGCAAAGGATAGCGATATTGAGCTTCAGCAGGTTGAGTTTCCTAGAGCTTTTGATGCAGTTAGTGTAGAGATAGTTGATGCAGTTTTTACTACTGATACTTCATATTCTCTCGAGGAGGGGATTATTTTTAGAGATTTGTATGTGAGTTGTCATAGTGTTGCTCCAGTGCAAGAGGTAGATGCTTCCTCAAGTGGGACCAATGCACGTATGTTGTCACCCAACTTTGATGTTGGTGATTTGAGTGATACAACAGAGTTAGTTGATGTGGGTTTATACTCTAGCATTATTGATTCACCAATTGATGTTGAGTAATGTGTGCAGAGTCAGGTGTCAGCAGTTGAGGCTTTATTAGGAGATGTGGATGTAGATACTATGGACACATCCGATGATATATTTGATGATGCTATGAGCTACATTGGGTGTTATATCTTGTTGGTAAACAGATTGTTCTTTTCAATTTAACTCTTAAATGCCTGAATATGTGAGAAACAATTTGATACCAACAGTTGGACAATCTATCATTAGGTTGATAGATTTCCTTTGAATTGAAAGGTACAACTCCCTTATGAATGATACTCAATGAATCTTGTTTTATTCCTAAACTAATTGGGTACGTTCTTAACTCGAGAATTGAAGAAGAAAACCAAGCCATCCCTAGACAGAACTAACTTAGGCAGTAAATTCAGTTCTAAACCTAGCCAACCCAAAGAATTCACATTTCCTATGACTCCACAACATTGGTAATGCAATATGAATGCTACTTATGCAAATGAAGTGCAAAATGAAATGAAAAATAAAGCTAAATAATCCCAATTCCTCTAATAGGAATGTCTACAAATACTCTGATCTACAACCCATCCATTACTTAACACAAGATGCAAGATGATGCCCAAAATCGAATACAACAATAATTTGATTGATTATAATTAGAGGAGAAATAACTAAATGCTCTGATTCAGAATAAAACCCCTATTGTCTCAAACATCACAAATAAGAATGCTCAAATTTTATTTTCTCACAACCTATGCTAAATCTGCTACAAAAACTAGAAGTCTTAACGTGCATAATGAAAAATGCAGAAAAAACAAAGTTCTTTCACCCTACTCCAGCTCTCTGTCTCTCACAAAAAAGAACCTTGATTACATCATTGAATTCCTTATTTAACACCTCCTCTTCATGACCCTTCAATCGTCAATATAACTGATTCTTTGGAATCAAAGTGTTTAATCATTTCTTAATGATAGTCTTTTTTCACTCTCTTTGAATCCCATTCTTTTAACTTTTAATACCTTGAACATTTTAATGATATTGTTCTTTATGGGTTCAATGCAAATGATTCCCCAAAGTTAGCAACAATCTTATGAATATTGGCATTGTTGGGATTTCTTGACTCTTCATTTCTAGAATACGACTGGCCTAAAATGCTCTACCATTTGTTCTCAGTAACGCTTATATTCAAACATCTTCACTAGCTATTTTCTTGTCTGCATCAAGACATGATAACTGCAAAGTATGTGGGAAGTGTGTGTCGCCATCTGTAAAGATGTATAAGAGGCTTCAACTTTTGAGACCTTTGGTAAGTATAGAAGGTAATCTTTTTAAATCTTCTGTGACGCACTCTGCACTGTGGCTTTTCATGCCTTGGATAATGGAATATGCCTTCCTGATGATTGGGAACACAAGATTCTTGTCAAAATAACTATGGATGTTATGTCCATATTTAATCACATGGTTTATAACAAATTTTTGATCCATATGTTTGCTAGTGGAATTTTTAGCGGCAAATCAATCATAAAGTTGTTTGATCAATTACTTATCTCACTATATAATATGTGATTTGTACTAAATTTAATGGGATATTTGACCATAGTACTTCATGAAAAAATAATCTCAACCCGAATACATGAAATCCCATTGTATTTTGTCGATTGGTTTGTAGAAAAACACCTTCAGTGCCAGATGATAGGCTCCTAACGTATCAATAACTAATGTGTGAGAATCAACTTCTTTGAGATCATTAACACCAGATGTTCCATTTATCATTTCTCTTTTACTAAGGCACTCGGTCTATCTCGATTGGATATTCTCTATGAAATGGTTTGTGAACACATCTGATGTACTTAAGGCCTGATTTCATTCCATTCGTATCTTCATTTACAAACACAATGATTACTGTTGTAACTATTCCCGTGACATTGATTCTAACTTGTGACTTAGCATCAACCAAACAATGGGTGGAGAATGATATTCGCAAGAGGATCTTAGCTACTTTGAATTTGAAGTTTAAAATGCAGGTGCTAAGATCACGGTAACATATCCCTTGCCAGGTATCAACTGATGACTTCGAGGAGGTTTTGGATGGGTCCCAAGATCAATGTTTACAGGATCTATCTTTTGAGGTGGAAGTTGAGACATGCAGGGATATTGATATTGCGAGGGCTTCCATTTCTTCAGATGAGGAGTTGGTAGACGTACATAGTAGTTGTATCTTGGATGTAGAGTTGTGCAAGGTCAGTAGCACTCATGCAGTGAGTGATCTTGTGGTGGGTAGTTTTGATTTAGTTTCTTATCACAGTGCAGTTAGTGAGATGGAGAGCTTGTATAGGAGTTAGGGGTTACAGAGGCATCATGAGACTTGTCAGCTGAAGGTGAGCGATAGTGACATTTCTTTAGCTCTTGAGCATTATGATGCTATCCAGCAGATGCTAGCTACATATGGTTGGGTTGCTCCTGTGTCAGATGAGCACGGTGATAGTAGTCTTTTTCTAGCAGAGGTTCGTATGCTCAGAGAGGCTATCAGGATCTTGAAGCATAGTTACTCTCAATTAGTTGCTGACATGGATTACTTTTTGGAGTAGGGTAGCGCCTACTATGACACATTGTTAGGGAAAGAGGAGGAGGTGGTTGAGCTCACCTAGGAGCTTGAGGTGACTGAGGACTCTCTTCAGTATACTTAGTTGGCTCTTCAGGAGTCACAGTCACAGTTGGATGGGTTTACCATCGAGTTAGAGCGGGTATAGTCGACACCAGCCCCAGACCCTGTTCAGTTGCATATTGTGGTTGGTGGTGAGTTTGATTCTATGATTGTGAATGATGGATGTGATAATGTGACTGACACATTTGTCTAGCATATGGGTGCAGTAGGTATAGAGGAGGAGAGAGCATCAGTAGAGACAAGCTCTCATGGTCTTTTGCTTCCTTCTATTGGAAGTGGATCTATTTCTTCATTTCATACAACTAGTACCATTGGATAGTCGACCATGCCACATTTTCAGAGAGATCAATTGTGGGTCATGGGGGAGCAGGTTGATGCTTCCACATATAATTTCCATTGCACAGAGTCTTTCATGGAGTATCTTTTGGAGACTTTGGATGTGTGGAAGGATTCAAATAGAGTGTCTTAGGGTACTCTTGTTCGGGGCTCTCATGTTATTTGGAGGTTGGTGGGAAAGATTGTAGGTACTCTGTCTACCATGCTTCCCCATAGGGATTTTGAGGTTGGGTTTGCTGAGAGGGTTTCCCAAGATCCTACTCGACTAGTAGTTCAAAGTTAGAGATTGGAGTCATCTCTTGATTCCTGGTTTGATACCAATAAGCCATTGATAAAGATTGGAGCTTTCTACCAGCATTATACAATGGGGTGTGCTCATCATTTTTCTTTTGACCCCCAGGTAGAGGATTTGGTTTCACATCAGTGTGGGTTGGCTCTAGTTTCATACCATCCATTATGGAATGGGTTAGAACCATCAATTTGTAGTATCTACATGCCCTGGATAGTTTAGCAGAGGTTGGAATTGATATCAATGCTTCAGGTATCTATGGTTGTTACCATCTCCATAGTGCAATTGGGTATGAGTGTTAGTTTGATGGGGACTCGGGTGTGGATAGAGTTGGTATTTCAATTGGGTTGAGTTTTGTTGTGTTGTTGCCTTCCTCAGTGCCTAGAGTCAATTTTCAGATGATTCTGATGTCGATGTCAATTATTTGGGTAGTGGTGATATAGGAGTTGCTTGTACACTACAAGGATAGTATATAGTTCTACCCTTGGGATCCAGGTGATCTGTGAAGTTCATTTTTCTCTAGGATTGCTTGGGGACAAGCAATCTTAGGGAGGGAGCACTGTAATATCCTCATTTTTAATGGTATCATAGTTTGAGGGATTAGCCTATTATTATGATCATCGTAGGCTTATTATTGTGGATAGAGGGTCTTTTGAGGTAGTGGCTTGGCTTGGGACGGTCTTATCTTCTCCAAAATTTAGTAAGTTATAGGTTGGTCTTAATTTGGCTCAGATCGGACTTCATTTGGGCTTAGTTTTGTGTACTTACTATTTGTTTTAAGTTGAGTGTTGATTGAGATGGACCCTTTCTATTTTTGGAAAGTGCATTTGGTCACACGGAGAAATAATAGGTGTAACTCCTATTTCAGACGACATATTTAAATGATGAGTATTTTGGAAGTTATAATATTTTTAGTGGCCAAATTATTATTAGATCACTAAATGAATTATTATAAAGTTAAAATTTAAATTTATAATATCACTTAAGTTGAGGGTTGAGTCATCATTAGAAGGGGACATTTATTTCATTAATATTATGCCTAAGCCAAGTGTTAATATTATTTCAATTGTATTAACTGTGCAAGAGAAGCTGATATTTGTGAGTGAATTGGTATAATTCGAAAGGGCTTGAAAATAGAAATTATAAGCTACAAACCTACATTTTCCTTTGGAGTTTGATGTTGTCTTTATTGGGGCAACGTCTATTACATGCTCATTGCGATTTGCCTTAAGTTAGAGGGAGCATACTGTTTCCACATTGTTCCTCATACAAATTTGTTGCAATTTGATGTCTATAGTAGTCACCTACAGGTTCCTTATTTAATTGCAAATTTCATGAGAGTTGTAGTTATGTGTTTCAATCATTAGATTGCATGCCAAGTGTTTGTGTAAATGTCTGTTAGTTGTAGATGCACATTTCACAGGCTGAAATCATATCTATGTATTTGAATGGTCAAAAAAGATTGCATTTCTACTTAAGCTTCTTTGTTTGGACATCTAATAACCATTTGCATGCGTCTAAACAAAGTTTGAACCATTACAAGCAAGCAGAAGTAATCTAAAGATAAAAGATAGCGAGATAGAGATTTTATGCAAAAGTGTTTGACAAAATGTCAAACCATTAATCTTGTGAAGGAAAATTGATATTTAATTAAGCTATCACCTGTTGAGGGTTATTACAGAATAACTTAGCATATAAAGCATTTTTGGCGAACAAATGCATATTGAAATTAGATGTATTTAAGAAAAAAATTGCCACTTATGTCTAAGTGGCAATGTGAGTCAATAAAAATGTAATGCCCCGCCAAGGGATCCAAAGAATTTTATTAAGTTTGCCAAAAAAATATTATTTTTTTTAAACATGAAAGATAAAACCATTCATAACATTTGCGGAAGCAATAGCAACAATTCAAATGAAAATAAACATAACATATATACATAACAGGCTACATTCTTTAAAGATCCCTTAACGTTGTATCACATCTAAATTAACTATTCATCTAACATCCCATCCTTATGAAATAACAATGATACATCCAATGTACTTAAACAATATAAAAGTGTCCTTTTGTAATTATATTTTAGTTTAGCTCAATCATCCACTGTACATATCACAGGGTATGAAAAGCTTAAAATAATAAACATCCAAGTAAATAAAGTACATCATCATCATCTAATATTAATCCATGATGCAATAACATAAATGAAACCACATATCATAGATGATACATCATCACAAAAGATATAAACATCCATCACAAAAGATAACCATATATCACAAACATAAATAACTAAGTGCACGATTCCTTCCAACCGTAAATAGCATCATTAGACCATCGTGGATCCTAGCCATCCCTCCGTGCGTAACATTCCAAAGCATCGAAGAGATCATCGGTATTAACATAGTAGGAACGTCACTCCTAAAACATCCTACTAACATGCAAAGTAAAGCATAATAAACCATCAACTAACATATGCAAAGTAAAGCAAATCCTCAATATAAGAAACATACCAGTAAATACATCCATCATAAGGTATATTATCTATCATAATGCTCCAAGAACATAATGAAGAATAAATACCAACAAAGGATACTCCAGCCACGGTGTTTCAGACGGATCTCAAATGATAAGAGTGAAAATACACTACCACCCGACCGCATAGAACCTAAGTGGTCCACTCCCACCGTGCTGAGGAGATAATCTCAAGTCCCAAACAGGATATCAATTCATGAAGCACAAATCTCTATAAATCCAAGAATCCTAAAAGTATACTAACTCAAAGGTTCAATCACACAAAATCGACATCTAATTCTAAGAGGCACACAAAGACATGTAGGAAACCTACTCTGCAAGCGAGAAAGTGTCATCGCATTTATCACGTACAAGTTACCCTGGCAGTTAGCTAAACGCCACGGGTCCATACTGATCTCATGCGGCCACTAGTATCCTCTCATACTGACAAGGCATACTACGAAATGCACAGTCGTATCCATGCGTTCTCACTACTCCCATCCTAGCCTGTACAAGCACTCAAGGCATGGGCGAGAACATCAAAACAATTATCTTTTTAAGTTCATTTAATCTCCATTTAGTGTGTAAATGTTATCACTTATTAACCAAACTTACAATGAGTTACCCTGGCAGCCACTTAAGGCTCCGACCCCCATTGCAAGCCACTTTCCGACACTACAAGTAGATTACCTACCCTAAGCTCATGGAATCATAAATCTCAAAATCGTAAAAAATAATCCATAATAAAATCATCAAATATCCATAATAAGAATCATCAAATCTCCATGAGCATCTGAAAAAGCATCAATAGAAAATCATGACCACAACAGTTCTCTATTGGCAACTGAAGGCATCACTGATAATCATAAGTATCAATTGGTTCTCAATAACCAAAATATATCTCAAGATAAATGGTTCTCAACAAGCAACCAAAAATATCTCAAAATCATACTGATCGAAGACTCCAAAATGGTTGAGTCAAACATGTCACAACATGACATCATCAAGAAATAGATCCACATTTCAGTCTCATTATGGCGACTAGAAAGTAATCCAAGGATAACTGATCGATGACTCAAAAATGATTAGCTCAAGCATCTCAGATATATATACATCTCAGCTTCACACATGAAGGCTGAAGAACAAATACAAACATTTCATAGAGCATATGATCACATAACCATGGTTGGGCTTATAAAGATCAAGACCAAATAAGATCAACATGCCATCACATCTCATAACCTCCGAGCCTCTGGTAACAACCTAGGACTGGTCAACACTAGTCAACCCAAAACTCAAAACAAGAAGCATATAGAATACACGATGCAAACACATGTTTTGGTTTACTAAATTCACATAGTTGAATAATGTGTAGAGGTTTCCAGTTTTCTGTTTGCAAGTATACTTTAAGTGTTTTAAGTTTCATCATTTGACCTACAAGTCAACCCAATTGTTCTCCGATAGCATTACTGTTCCATTATTAATAATTACATTCTAAGAATAACTTAAGGATAAATATTCACTAAACTGATCATCATTGACCTTAATTAAATTGTCCTTTATATTTAACCATGATCCATATTCTAATTGATTAACCTTTCAACTTTTTTTAGGATCATTATTCATTATATTATAAAAGGTCAAATTATCATTCTTCGAATAAGAGATTATAACTTTATTAGAATGATCAATTACATCAATCAATTAACATAGGTCTATATTCTAATAGTCCTCAATTAAATATTACTAAGTCTTCATCATCAAATATCTAAAGTCATCATTCAAGTCATAAGAATAAGACTTATCAACTTGATATCAATATCTCTACAATCTTATTAAAAAAATTATATCAATTAAATCTTTATTACTTAACTCAATTGTTAATTAAATCTAATTAACTCTCATTAATTGATTTAATTAATAATTATATAATCATAGCAACGTTCCAATTAATATCAGTTGACTAATAACTAACTATAATTCTGTATGATAAAAGTCAACTATAATTCAATACTCAAAAGATCATATTAATAATTCAATAATAATTATTGAAAATCTTAAATGACCATATTCGTCATCTTACAATTATTTAATTAATATTAAAATCAACCATTAAACTTCATTTTCTAATTGTTCTAATAATATTTTGTCTATATAAACATTGTTTGAAAGAGATCCCTATCAAAAATCAATAAGACTCATTGTAGATTTTAACATGAATAATCTCCAAATTCTTAACATTATCATCTTTATTAAACAACTCTAAAATTGTTTAATATATATTAAATAGTATTCAATATACATTATAAAAAGTTCACTATATAAACTATATTAAAATCTCTTTTCTTTTAATTTTCTCTCATCCATTTACTTAGATTGACTAATAATTAATTACACTTCTTCTACTATTAATTAATTTTAATTAAATTTGATTTAATTAGATTAGATAATAAACTATATTAAACTAATGCATATTAATAAGATTATAATAAGGGAAGATTTCAATAATATCTTTAATTCATTTTATACTTTGATATATTATTTTTGTGAAGTTTAAGGATAAAGAACTCTTGGTTATGGGAAATGGAGAAATATCTGACCTTGAATAAAATAGTCCCAGTACGATGGTCATATCTCCCTAATGAACCGTTGGATCGGGCTAAAATTTAAATATGCTAGAGAGGGTCAAGTTGCGCTAATTCTGATAGGAGCGATCAAATAAATTCGATCGCGATAAAAGGTTATGAATAACTGAGTTTGGGTCTATCCAAGCGGCAGCGACAGGACAATTAAAAATTTCTTCTTAAAAGGTAATTGTTCTCTAAATTTATCCAATAATTTCACTAATGGATTTGGCCATAAATCTTGAAACCATTTTCAAATCTATTTCAATTTGATTCTAATTCGAACCCAAACTCATTTTCTCTTTTTTTTTAAATCCATGCATATAAAATTCTCAAATAAATTTAATTGCCCAAATTGAAAATGCATACAATAAAAATACGAAATTCCTCAGAAGACATATGGAAGACACAAAGAAGACAGGAATGCATGATGTGAAAATAGTATAAGAAAAATCACCAGAATCTACCCGAATTCTGATGCTAATTAGCTCTTCCTCAGAAAAATCTGCAGAGCAAGCTCCCTTCTTCAGAGTTCTTGAGTCCTCCAATGCTCCAATTGCTCTCCACCCCCTTCCTAAGCTTCTATGAATGCTTTAATATAAAGAGCTCTCAAGAAACTTTTGGATTGCTTCTTGAAACTGTTGAAAGGTGTCACCAACTAAGCATGAATTTTTTTCAACCTTTTTGATGAGTCATAGAATTGTATACACCTTGCGCTTAATTGATGCACTAACTCCCGTGTTTTTGACACATGTTAATTCCCATGCAAACTTATAACTCCAATTTACTTTTAAATAATTTCTATTTAAATTTTATAACTTTCATTTTAATTTTTATAACTTTTATTATTATTATTTTATAATTATTATTAATTTTAATTTCTAGTTTTCTTTTATTTAATTCATTTTTTCTCAATAATTCACATTTAATCAATTACAATCAAAATATTAAAGATCATGATATTTAATTAATTTTTTCAAATAAATAATTTATTAATTAAATCTATTTATTAAGACTTAATTAATGGAAAATTCACCATAGACCTCCAAGATAAAATATGAAAATCCATCATAGACTAAATCATACAAAATAAATCTAAAGGGTTAAAAATCACGAAATACTTGTCCTAATTTTCCAATTAGGACAAATGGCTCAAAGGGTTGGGATTTGGACTTGAGAATTTATCTCCCCTCTTTTATCATTGAGAAAATGTGACAGGGTACGCTCATCTTGGCAATTCAGGGAAGTTGATACCCGGTACCTGCAACCTGCATAAAAACCATGCATGTACAAACACAATATATACTAAACTAAACAGACAATGGTAGGAAGTGGTGCATCGTGTAGATTCCGACTAGCAGGTGACTACGACTCCCTTCCTTAACCACATCAGACACGCCATACAAAAGCAAACACGCAAGGCAAACACGCACACCATACACATGCAAGTATGAGGTAAGTATCCATAAGAAAGCACATATGATAATAAATCATCTTACTAATCATCATTAATAATTGAAAGCAATGTAATAATCATCATCAATAATTGTGAACACTAAAAATAATCATCATGCATACATGAAATGTAGAGTCTAAGTAATCTCATCACATAATAAACCGAATCCATAGCACAATATCTGATAATCTCAAAAGAATGCTGCTAACCAACAACATAAAACTAGTTCTAAAAGAGTTCAAAAACGATAACAAAATGTGAACCAGGGGCAGGCACTATATCCACCCCCCGGGATTAGGCTTACTCCTGGAAGCCTACAGGAATGAAAAACTAAGATACTCACTATATGGGTCCCATTGAACCCTTTCCCTCTGTAGGGAAACATGTTTCCACTGAGCATATTACAACACCCTTAGAGCAATATGATTCTTGTTTAATGGTAAACCAAAAATCGTATCGATCCAACATTCATTCTTTTGACAACTATTAAAATAGATCTCTTAATTCATTCTAAACAAGAGCAACTTAATGATTGCAAAGATAAACAGAGGTTCACTACCTTACAACATAGATAAAAGATACATGTTTTGCAGCTAGAATGAGTTTCAATTTTTAGTTTTTCCTTCGTTTAGATTTTCAGTAAAATTTTTAGTTTTGAAAGCTAAGTGTTGAAATATAAAAAAAAATGCAAGTAACAGTTTTAAGTTCTGTTTCAGTTCACCTAGTTTCAAGTTTTCAGTTTGAAAAAGATACACATGATAGTTTTAAGTTTTCGTTTTATTCAATTAGTTAATAACTATTAGCATTTCAATATACCCAGAGCTCCCAATGTTGAAACTCGGGCTCTGATACCAAATGTAATGCCCCGCCAAGGGATTCAAAAAATTTTACTAAGTTTGCCAAACAATTTTTATTTTTTTTAAACATGAAAGATAAAACCATTCATAACATTTGCAGAAGCAATAGCAACAATTCAAATGAAAATAAACATAACATATATACATAACAGGCTACATTCTTTAAAGATCCCTTAACGTTGTATCACATCTAAATTAACTATTCATCTAACATCCCATCCTTATGAAATAACAATGATACATCCAATGTACTTAAACAATATACAAGTGTCATTTTGTAATTATATTTTAGTTTAGCTCAATCATCTACTGTACATATCACAGGGTATGAAAAGCTTAAAAGAATAAACATTCAAGTAAATAAAGTACATCATCATCATCTAATATTAATCCATGATGCAATAACATAAATGAAACTACATATCATACATTATACATCATCATAAAAGATATAAACATCCATCACAAAAGATAACCATATATTACAAACATAAATAACTAAGTGCACAGTTCCTCCCAACCGTAAATAGCATCATTAGACCATCGTGGATCCTAGCCATCCCTCCGTGTGTAACATTCCAAAACACTGAAGAGATCATCGGTATTAACATAGTAGGAATGTCACTCCTAAAACATCATACTAACATGCAAAGTAAAGCATAATAAATCATCAACTAACATATGCAAAGTAAAGCAAATCCTCAATATAAGAAACATACCAGTAAATACATTCATCATAAGGTATATTATCTATCACAATGCTCCAAGAACATAATGAAGAATAAATACTAACCAAGGATACTTCAGCCACGGTATTTCAGATGGATCTCAAATGATAAGAGTGAAAATACACTACCGCCCGACCGCGTGGAACCTAAGTGGTCCACTCCCACCGTGCTGAGGAGATAATCTCAAGTCCTAAACATGATATCAATTCACGAAGCACAAATCTCTATAAGTCCAGAAATCCTAAAAGTATACTAATTCAAAAGTTCCATCACACAAAATCGACATCTATTTCCCAAAGGCACACAAAGACATGTAGGAAACCTACTCTACAAGCGAGAAAGTGTCATCGCATTTATCACGTACAAGTTACCCTTGTAGTTAGCTAAACTCCACAAGTCCATACTGATCTCATGCGGCCACTAGTATCCTCTCATACTGACAAGGCATACTACAGAATGCACGGTCGTAACCATGCGTTCTCACTACTCCCATCCTAACATGTACAAGCATTCAAGGCATGGGCGAGAATATCAAAACAATTATCTTTTTAGGTTCATTTAATTCACATTTAGTGTGTAAATGTTATCACTTATTAACCAAACTTACAATGAGTTACCCTGGCAGCCACTTAGGACCCCGGCCCGCATTGCAAGCCACTTCTCGACACTACAAGTAGATTACCTACCCTAAGCTCATGGAATCATAAATCTCAAAATCATAAAAGATAATCCATAATGAAATCATCAAATATGCATAAAAATATCAAATATCCATAATAAGAATCATCAAATCTCCAAGATAAGAATCATCAAATCTCCATGAGCATCTGAAAATGCATCCATAGAAAATCATGACCACAACAGTTTTCTATCGGCAACTGAAGGCATCACTGATAATCATAAGTATCAATTGTTTCTCAATGACTAAAATATATCTCAAGATAAATGGTTCTCAACAAGCAACCAAAAATATCTCAAAATCATACTGATCGAAAACTCCAAAATGGTTGAGTCAAACATGTCACAACATGACATCATCAAGAAATAAATCCACATTTCAGTCTCATCATGGCGACTACAAAGTAATCCAAGGATAATTGATCGATGACTCAAAAATGATTAGCTCAAACATCTCAAATATATATACATCTCAGCTTCACACATGAAGGTTGAAGAACAAATACAAACATTTCATAGAGCATACGATCACATAACCATGGTTGGGCTTATAAAGATCAAGACCAAATAAGATCAACATGCCATCACATCTCATAACCCCCGAGCCTCTGGTAACAACTTAGGACTGGTCAAAACTAGTCAACCCAAAACTCAAAACAAGAAGCATATAGAATACACGATGCAAACACATGTTTTGGTTTACTAAATTCACATAGTTGAATAATGTGTAGGGGTTTCCAGTTTTCTGTTTGCAACTATACTTTAAGTGTTTTAAGTTTCATCATTTGACCTACAAGTCAACCCAATTGTTCCCCAATAGCATTGTCCTTCCATTTTTAAGAATTAAATTCTAAGAATAATTTAAGGATAAATATTCACTAAATTGATCATCATTGACCTTAATTAAATTGTCCTTTATATTTAACTATGATCCATATTCTAATTGGTTAACCTTTCAACTTTTTTAAGAATCATTATTCGTTATATTATAAGAGGTCAAATTATCATTCTTCGAATAAGAGATTATAACTTTATTAAAACGATCAATTACATCAATCAATTAACATAAGTTCATATTCTAATAGTCCTCAATTAAATATTACTAAGTCTTCGCCATCAAATATCTAAGGTCATCATTCAAGTCATAAGAATAAGACCTATCAACTTGATATCAATATTTCTACAATCTTATTAAAAGAATTATATCAATTAAATTTTCATTACTTAACTTAATTGTTAATTAAATCTAATTAACTCTCATTGATTGATTTAATTAATAATTATATAATCATAGCAACGTTCCAATTAATATCAGTTGACTAATAACTAACTATAATTCTATGTGATAAAAGTCAACTATAATTCAATACTCAAAAGATCATATTAATAATTCAATAATAATTATTGAAAATCTTAAATGACCACATTCGTCATCTTACAATTATTTAATCAATATTAAAATCAACTATTAGACTCCATTTTCTAATTGTTCTAATAATATTTTGTCTATATAAACGTTGTTTGAAAGAGATCCCTATCACAAACTAATAAGACTCATTGTAGATTTTAACATGAATAATCTCTTAATTCTTAACATTATCATTTTCATTAAACAACTCTAAAATTGTTTAATATATATTAAATAGAATTAATATATATTATAAAAAAATTCACTATATAAACTATATTAAAATATCTTTTCTTTTAATTTTCTCTCATCCATTTACTTAGATTGACTAATAATTAATTACACTTCTTCTACTATTAATTAATTTTAATTAAATTTGATTTAATTAGATTAGATAATAAACCATATAAAACTAATGTATATTAATAAGATTCTAATAAGGGAAGATTTCAATAATATCTTTAATTCATTCCATGCTTTGATATATTATTTTTGTGAAGTTTAAGGATAAAGAACTCTTGGTTATGAGAAATGGAGAAATATATGTCTTTGAATAAAATAGTCTCAGTACGACGGTCATATCTCCCTAATGAACTGTTGGATTAGGCTGAAATTTAAATATGTTGGAGAGGGCCAAATTGGGCCAATTCTGACTGGAGCGATCAAATAAATTCGATCACGATAAAAAGTTATGAATAACTGAGTTCGGGTGTATCCAAGGGGCAGCGACAGGACAATTAAAAATTTCTTCTTAAAAGGTAATTGTTCTCTAAATTTATCCAATAATTTCACTAATGGATTTGGCCATAAATCTTGAAACCATTTTCAAATCTATTTCAATTTGATTCTAATTCAAACCCAAACTCGTCTTCTCTTTTTTTTTAAATCCATGCATATAAAATTTTCAAATAAATTTAATTGCCCAAATTGAAAATGCATACAATAAAAATACGAAATTTCTCAGAAGACATATGGAAGACACGAAGAAGATAGGAATGCATGATGCGGAAATAACATAAATAAAATCACAAAAATCTACCCAAATTCTGATGCTAATTCGCTCTTCCTCAGAAAAATCCGCAGAGCAAGCTCCTTTCTTCAGAGTTCTTGAGTCCTCCAATGCTCCAATTGCTCTTCACCCCCTTCCTAAGCTTCTATGAATGCCTAAATATAAAGAGCTCTCAAGAAACTTTTGGATTGCTTCTTGAAACTGTTGAAAGGTGTCACCAACTAAGCATGGGTATTTTCCAACCTTTTTGATGAGTCATAGAGTTGTAGACACCTTGTGCTTAATTGATGCACTAACCCCTGTGTTGTTGACACATGTTAATTCTCATGCAAGCTTATAACTCCAATTTACTTTTTAAATAATTTCTATTTAAATTTTATAACTTTCATTTTAATTTTTATAACTTTTATTATTATTATTTTATAATTATTATTAATTTTAATTTCTAATTTTTTTTTATTTATTCATTTTTCTCCAATAATTTACATTTGATCAATTACAATCAAAATATCAAAGATCATGATATTTTATTAATTTTTTCAAATAAATAATTTATTAATTAAATCTATTTATTAAAACTTAATTAATGAAAAATTCACCATAGACCTCCAAGATAAAATATGAAAACCCATCATAGAACAAATCATACAAAATAAATCTAAAGGGTTAAAAATCACGAAATACTTGTCCTAAGGAAAATTAGGACAAATGGCTCAAAGGGTTGGGATTTGGACTTGAGAATTTATCTCCCCTCTCTTATCATTGAGAAAATGTGATAGGGTACGCTCATCTTGGCAATTCAGGGAAGTCGATACCCGGTACCTACAACCTGCATAAAAATCATGCATGTACAAACACAATATATACTAAACTAAATAGACAATGGTAGGAAGTGGTGCATCGTGTAGATCCCGACTAGCAAGTGACTATGACTCATTTCCTTAACCACATCAAACACGCCATACAAAAGCAAACACGTACACTATACACATGCAAGTGTGAGGTAAGTATCCATAAGAAAGCACATATGATAATAAATCATCTTACTAATCATCATTAATAATTAAAAGCAATGTAATAATCATCATCAATAATTGTGAACAATAAAAATAATCATCATACATACATGAAATGTAGAGTCTAAGTAATCTCATCACATAATAAACTGAATCCATAGCACAATATCTGATAATCTCAAAAGAATGTTGCTAACCAACAACATAAAACTAGTTCTAAAAGAGTTCAGCACCAATAACAAAATGTGAACCAGGGGCAGGCACTACAAAAAATACACTTTTTAAAGTCATTTACATGTTAGAAATACATTCAATTGAACCAAAAGTTGCTATTTCTGCTTAGGCTAGGTAAAAATGGACTTTTCAATATCACATACACATGGAGTTGGGTCCAAAACCAACACTTATGTCTAAGTTAAGTGAAAACTCACTTTAGACATGTATTTAAATGTTATAATCACATCCAATTTCAATTAGGAAGTTCATTAAGTGGTTATTTTTTAAGCTGTGTACGCAATGGATTAGAAAAACTTCATTTAATTGCATTAATATATTTGAAATAAACTTATAGATGCAACAATATATGTAAGTAGGTTAAAATTTCCCTCTTACATCAACTAAATAAGTTTTAAATAGGCAAATACATATTAAAAATCAACATTGCATTAAAAAAATCTATTTAAATTAATGTTGGGAATTTTATTTTGTTGGAAATGGGGTTTCACATAGTGATTTGCATGTTGATATAGGCAACGAATAATAAAAATCCTATTTTAAGTAAATGAAAATGTTGGTAACCGTACAAAATGTTTTCAACTTTGTTCTGCATTTCTCTAAGATAATTCATTATTTAATTGGCCAACATTGACCAACCAATCGACTCTATTTACATAATCAATCCTTTTACTGAAAGCTTTCGTCAAGTCCTTTTCGTTCTTCATTTTATTAAGCCTATGCTTGATTTTTGAAGCCTTCAACATCCTTTTTGCATTTTGTGTGTGTTTAGTTGTTTTTAGTCTTTTTGTTTAGTCCAGTCAGTTGCTTTTTGTTTTCCCTTCAATTCAATATATCTTAAAGCTTAATTGGACTTGGTAGTAAAAAAGATATGATCATTTAGGTGCCTAAAAGGTCGACTCTCCAAATGCAATTGCATATTTAAAATATCATGTTATATTTCAATGTTGGCATTCACTTTTTGAAAATATAACATAATTGGCTTCAAATTATTTTTTCAAGTGACTATAGAGCACTTTATGTTATATTTTCATGTTGAGTTGCTTTTAAATTTTTTACTTAAGTGACTTTATTAACTACATAGTTTAATTTATTTTTGAGAGTTACTATATGTTTTATGTTAAAACATCAAAGTTAAATATTACTTTTTGAATAATATTTACACATGACATATAAACTATATAGCGTAAATATTATTCACCAAACTAAGTAATATTGACTCAATCAATTAAACATGTGCTTAATTGGTCTTTTAAGTTGTGCAAACTCAAACGTACATGTCTTTTACATGTTTTTATGCAAATGCATTCCTAGAGTTCGATTTGCACTAAAAATGCATGTAATCAACTTCCTAGAGTCCAGTTTGCATGAAAAATCCCTTTTACATGTAATTGCCTCTTGAGAGTGTGATTTTCACTAGAAAGGCATATTATGTACTTAGGCAAATAAAAACTAAGTTTTTAAAATATACAATGGTCATCCAAGGATGCGATTTGCATAGAAATGGCTTTGCACTCTCAACTCAAATATATGTTTATTTTAAACAAGTGTTTGTCTCTAGAGGATGCAACTTTAACCAAATGCATGTTTTTCCTCCAAAATATATTATATGTAATACCCTTTGGAGAGTGCAATTTGGCATCCTAAAACATGTAAATGCATCTCAAGTCTACAATTTTTCCTTCCAAGGCCAAAAATGCCCAAAAGCATACTATTTATTGCATATTTTAAAATATGCAATAGGGTTGGGAGAGTGTGATTTGCTTCTTCGACTCCATTGACATGAATTTTGAAATATGCATTTTCCCACAGAGAGTGCAATTTTCTTTCCCAACCCTCATATATATGCATTTTGAACATGTAAACTCCTCCATAGATTGTGCTTGGGCATTTTAATACATGCAAATGCATTTGGAGACCATGATTTTGCATCTCTAAGCCAAAAAAGGCTCATGTTAATGCATTTGGACGGCACATTTTTTACAAAAATGCCCAAAAAATTCCTTTTCAAGCCGTGAACTCCATCACAAGGGATGTGTCGTTAATGCATACAATAGCATTTGTGGCTCACAATTTTGAATATCTAAGACAAAAATGACCCAGATTTTGCATTCAAAGATTAATTTTTTGTTTAAAATGCCCAAAAATCAACATTTCCAGCCCATGAATATGCATTTGGAAAAGGCGTTTTGGTTTTTGGATGAATGATTTGTCATCTAAAGACCATTATTTTCTCTATTTCTCCAAAAATGACTCATTTACTTGTATTTGGAGGGCACATTTTTACCCAAAAGCATCGCAATAGATGCATCACATCAAAAATGTCTTGCATTTAGAGGTGTAAGGATCACATTTTTGGCATTTACATGTAAAAATGAATCATGCTTTGACATTGGAGGATCACCTTTGCAAGCTTTGAAATTGTAGTGCCTCTCCCATTTGACTTCTATAAGTCTTTCTGATGGATGCAACCTTGTTGATCTTTTATTGTGATGGATCATGATTGTGACCATGAGTGGTCTACACCGTTGTAGTGTTTGGATTTATGTTTCTATATCAGTTGCTTTAGTTATGCTTTGACTGATTTAGGAGATTATGATATGATTTATGGTTCACTGAGGTTTGTGCCAGTGCTTACTAGGATTGACGTGGTATAATGAGGTTGTTCCCTGGTTACCCTAAGATGTGTGTAGAGATTGCACTATGTACTATTACCATGCTACGCTAGACTAGGTTCCTGTAGCAGTGGATAGTCATGTTTATGACTGTGTTCTCCTATGTGTTTTAAGTGCCTTTTAATGTTGTTTAAACAATCATTATTAAATGCTTAAGTAATTAGAAATGGATTGTTCCTGTTGGATTATTTGGTTATGTGCTGTGGAGATTTACCTTGTTATATCTTGATCTGAGAGATATCTGTTACTTATCTGATGTTTTATATTTGAGAAGACCTGAGGGTCAGATGTTATACTTTGATTTCTATATCATAGATTTTAGACTACTATGTTGTTCAGTTGATCATATTGCATGACGATGCCATTTTGAGATGACAATGTGTTTTATGATGATATTTGGTTATCTGGTATTTGGACATACCTCTGATTATGTTAGATGATGGATATAATGCTATGGTTATTTACTTCATTCCTACGTTGTTATGCTTTATGCGAACATGAGTGATGTAAATAGATTATTTTAATTAAATTAAATAAATGGTTAAATTAGGTGATTTAATGCATTTATTGCTTCGGCTATGTTATTATATGCAATTGCACTTGATCGTGTTGTTTAGTGTGTAGGATTTATATCCTTGGCAGTGGGACAAAGAGTTAGTGATTCAGCCTTCCATATTTTACCAATGTCGTCCTTGTATGGTCAATGTATCCTTATTTTAATTATTTTATTAAACCTTTCAGTGATTATTAAATCCAAACTCATTTGCATTATGTGATTAGACTAGTAAGCGTGTCTGTGCATTTAAAGGTTCGCATTGTCGTGAAAGTTATTAAGGAAATTTATGTGTTTTTGGGTTTTGGGGCTTTTTAATTGATTTATTTTAATTTCTGGCAACTTTGCCATAGATGAATTCCTATTTCTAGGAATAGCCTATTTTTGTTTGGGTCGATTCGGAGTTTAACTAGGTTGGCTAGTTATTTGCCCTAATCGATTTATTCATTTGAAAAGTGAATAAATATCCAAAAAAGAATTTAATTCCTCACTTCTCACTTTTGAATTAGAAAGTTAGAGAGTAAAAACCAAAATCCTCTTCATGAGGATTTAATGTTTTGTTCGTTGTGGGAGCTATGGATGTCAGATCGTCGCGAGGTTGGGCTCGTTGGATCTAGCTCGGGGAAACCTTGGATTGCCGCAATTTTCAGCTACTTCTGCGGGCTATTTATTTTATGGTTTAGATTCTCGTTTTGCCCTTTTGGTTGTGAGGTAGGGCTTTCCTGTTTGATTATTTTTGCTCTGTTTCTGCTTCTGTTTTTGGTAGCCATTTGTTTGGAGGCTGAGAACTAGTTTTCCCCTCCATTTTTGTATGCTAGTTCTATCCGGTTGGGTGGGTACAAACATTTCCCTATTTTTCGGGATGAGCGTTTGGGATTTTACGCCATTATGCTGGTCGTTTTTGCATATGATGATTGAACTTGATTTTTTTGAATTTTTAGGGTTTTTGTGCCCAAAGGCCAAATGGGTTTTAATTTTAAAGTTTTCCAAAATTTTGGAGTTTTTACCTCATTTTATGTGCCACCCTATTTTTTCGGGAATTCTTGGCACAATGTGTATCGTGGATCTTGATGAACTATTTGGATATCAGTCATACCACTATTGCATTTTTATGTTGCATTGGGGTGTGTGTCGCATCGTACTCCTGACACTGTGGTTGGTTGAGTGATTTTATACCTGGTTTTATGGTTTCTTTTGGACCTTTGCTTTTGTTTTTTGGACACTAAGATTCATGTAGAATCTATGCTCCCAGATTGAGGCCGGTTGAGTGAGTTCATGATGTTTGGTCTTGTTGCATCATTGGGATTCGTGTAGAATCCGTACTCTTGGATTGAGGCCAGTTGAGTGATTTCATGATGTATGGATTTATTGGCTTTCGGATTCATGTAGAATCTGTCCTTCTCGTGTTGCTTTCAGTTGGATGTTATCTTTTGCATTGTTCTCATCCTGTCCTTTTGTTATGATCTTCATGATGGTGGTGCGCCACACACGAGTACATGCACGTACATTTGTCGAAAGACTTGCAGGTCTCGATCTTCTGTGGTACTTCCAGAAGTTATGATCATTGGGGTTGGGATGGGAGTATGCATGCCCACGGGCACTTGTCATAGGACGAGCATGGGTAAGGTAGGGTAGCATATGGAGGGGCCTTCTATCCTGCAACTTGGTGATCATTGTGCCCAGAGGGTTAGCGGAGGAAGGTTTTAACTAAGTGCTAACTAAATTAAATTTGTGATTGGTAATAAAAATTTAAGATAATAAAAATGTGGGGTGTTAGAGCCTTTCCGTTGAGGGATGTTGAATCTGCACAAGTCTGAGCTTGGGCTTTTCAATGCCAAGCGACTCTCCATGATATTAGCCCCTACTTAGTAGCCTATTGAGTGTCTAACCAGGACCTGTACTCCTTGCATTGTCTTAGGTTCTTGGTTATAGCCATCATACTATCTGGCGTGAGTGTTAGCCATGGATGTTGTTTTGTGTGTTTGTGATTGGTTCATTATCTCCATTAACACAATGGGTGTGGACCTACGGGTTCCACGTGGTTGGGAGGCGTAGCTACCTTCGCCACTGCTAGGGACCGGTGTACAAAGATGGTCTGTTATCCTAGTGCGATCGTTGCTGGATGTTTTCACTTGATGTTTCGGGTTCCGAAGTATGCTTTCTTGTGATTGATGCTTTCATTGGAATGCTTGGATATCATGTTTAGCTGATGTTAGTTTATTTGATGCATTCCCATATTATGATGTTTAGCATATGACTAGATGATGTGAATTGTTGTATTGGATTATCTATTGCTTCTTAGTTAGCATGTTAGATTTTCTTATTATGATGATTAGCATGTGATAGATGATGTTATCTACCTTGTAGGATTATCTTATGCTTTACTACTAGCATATTAGATTTTCTTATGCTTATATTGTAGCATGTTTTAGTAGTGACATCCCTATTACAATAGTACCGATGATCTGATCGGTGGCTTGGGATATTATGTGCAGGGGATGGTTAGGATCCATGATGGTCTTATGATGTTATTGACGGTTGGGAGGAACCAAGTACTTAATTTGGTTGTTCAGTTATTGTGATGTTATTTCTATATATTGCGATGTTGTTTATGTTCACTGCAATGTTGTTTTCAGTACGTTCTATTATTTCTATGATTTAGATGGATAGATGTTCCTCTTTCTTGTTCCTTAGCATATTGTTTATTTTGCACTCAAGTGTTCGCTCCTAGATCTATGTGGATCTGGTACTCCCCCGGTGTGGAGGTTCTGAACTCTGTTTTTCTCTGTTTTTCCCCTTTTGTGTTTTCCTTAAGTGTTTTTGTGTTTCTATGGGAAACATTTTATCAGCATGGTGCGACACAAAAATGTATCGCACGCCCATTGAAACTTTGTTGTGCGTCCCCTAATTCTATCGCACGCCTTTTGGAGAAATATCACGCAATACTGGAAAGTATTGCACCTCCTTGTGAGAAATGTCGTACGACACCTTGAAAGTGTCGCACGCCTTTGGGAGAAGTATCGCCCAATCCTTGAAAGTGTCGCCCTCCTCCTTTAGAAATGTCACGCGATACTTTTGTATGTTGTATTAAAGTATCACCTAGTTTTTGTAAAAACCTATGCGAGTAGGCAGCGGGCACTTTTCAATCTGGTTCAAACTTTTTGAGAGTTGATTTGGATACCCTCTTCAGTGTTCTTCAACCCTATGGTGTTGTTTTTTGAATTATGTTGTGTGTGTTTCAGTAGTCTGTCTCTTGGGGTTTAAAATATATCATTTAAGTATACGTCAACTTATACTTAAGATATATTTTAATATATGTGACAAATCTTTTGAGATAGGTTTCAAACCTCTCAGAGATAAGATAAAGATTCTAAGAAATTTCAGGTCTTCAAAAATCTAGACTTAGCCAATTTTCAGGGCTTCAGGACAAATTTCAAGATTTTGCATTCTACCCCAGCGTGTTGTTTTGTTGATGTGTGATTGTTTCTTCGAGCCCTCATCTTGTGCGTGGTTGTTGTTGGCTTTTGTTTGCTTGTGTCAGTTTGGTAGTGGCATTCGGAGATCCGTTGGTTGCCGCAATTGTGGTGAAATCTTTCGTTGCGATCTTTGTGATTCATGTATGATGTTGTCTTGTGCATTCATACTAGTTGAAAAAAAATATCTTGGCTTGTATTGAATCCTTGTTCTAAGGATCTCCGGGTAGGGCATTACAAAAATAGTCAAGATCTGTTTGGGAAATTCAAATTTGGAGGAAAGTCATTCATTCTAACTTATCTATCTTCAACATTTGGCTTTTTGAGCTCCAATTAAGTAGAAGATTTCAACGTTGCTTATTTTGCTTGAAAATTCTCACTACAAATGCTTGAAAATTCTCCAAACTCCAAAAACAAAATTGCATGTAGAAGAACATTTTGAAGTTTGTCAAAGTTTGAGTCAAAGCAAGAGGTATGTTTTTATTTTTCTTGTTTGTTTTCTTGTTTTTATTTTGAAAGAAACTATGAATTCTCATCCAAGAATGAAAATGCATCTGCATCCTTTCACCTTTCATCTTTCCTTGTCAATGCATATTACATCTATTTTCCTACAGATGCAATTACATCCATTGAACCCGATTACATGTGTACATCAAGTAATTACTACATGTAATTACCTATAAAGAACTCAATATTGGTAAAAGGTCACTCTTTTAAATACCAAAGTCATCATTTGCATACATCCCTATGCACCTAGCTTGCATTCTTGGTCATTCCAACAAAAACCCATCATTGCTCACATGCAATCCATCCTTCTAAGTCCGACTTTGGCCATTTCCATCCAAATACATATGCTTTACTATTCAATTCCAACCATCACCTGTTCCATGAGTAGAATCTAATCAATAATCCAAACACCTTGTTCATTCATAGATCCATCATCCACAGTCAATATTTCAAAAGTTTCATGGATTCAATCCCATTGAAACTTTCATGTTACAACAAGTCAAGATATGCTAGAATTTCTACAAAGAATGAAGACATCCAGTAAAGAAGGCATGCTTCAAATCAAAAGAAGCAGTAATTCATTGTGTCTCCATTTTCTTGATGGTTGTCCGAGAAATGAATTCATGTGGGAATGCACCCAACACTTTGCTTCAAAAAGAAGAAGAAAGAGTTAAAAGTGTTGATAGAATTTTTTTCCGATTTTACTCTGGACACCATCAAGAAAGTTTTCAAAGTGTATCAGACTCTAGAATGTGTCAATCTACAAAGGAGAATGCACAACTCAAACAAGAAAAAGCTTGATCACATCAAGTTTTTGAATAACAACTAGAAATTCATTGAAGAGAATGCAATGGTGTAAAATACAAGAATCCTCGATCCCGCAATCATCACGAAGTACAAGGCTTCTACTGATAGTCTACGGGATTGATTTATTCAGAATCTATAATTTCAACATCTTCATTATTTCTTTAAGAGTAGTTTTCTTCTATTTAGATGCAGAAGATGGATTGCATGTAATCTAATCGCATGTAACTCAAACGCATGCAATGCAATTGCATGTAATCTGATTACATTCCTTTATACATGCAATCCAATAATTCTTCTTTCCTAGTTAGACTGGGTCAAAGTAGTTGAGTTAATCCCATTTTTCTTCCTCCTTTTTCTCACTTCCTTTCCTATATAAGTACCCCCCTCATTGTAAAAATCATCCTTTGTTGTATGCAAGAAAACTCTTCCAAACTTGTGCAAGCATAACTTTGATCGTGTCGTACCAATTTGGGAGAAAAGTGAATAAAGCAAGCAATTGGATTCGACACTTTGACTGGATGCAATTGTGATAGAGAAAATTAGAAGCTTTGATTGTATTTTGTGGTGATTGTCTTTGATCATGTTATTATTGTGTGTTTAATAATAGAGCATACTAAGTTAAGAAGGAATCAGAGCCAAAGCTCTGATTGGGAACGATTGTGGTGATACATAGACTACAAGTTTTGACTGTAGCTTTTATTACCTTCTCAATTCACAAAAATAGTTAGAATTTCCTACTTTTAGAAGTCTTTGCGCCCCAATAGTAGAGGTTATTCTTATAGAATATTCTTGTAGAATAGGATTTAATAGGACTTAGGGACAAACTGATGCACTTTCAATCAGCCTATGAGTTGGTGTAAGTTTATCGATATCACTGTTTTTAGATATTAGATAGAAGTGTAGTTAGAGATTTCATCTTGTTCATAACTCGTTATGCGAGTAAGTGGATTCTTTTCTGAAAGTTAAGAGGAAAGAATATTAGTAACACCCTTTCAAAATATCTCAACTTCTTTCTTATTTTGAGTGATCTAAGGAATAGTAGAAGGGGGAGCCTTCCCTTAAAGGTAGGACAGACTCTGTCTCATACATTGTGGCTAGTCTACCTATTTTGAGATTGAATTTTGAACAAACTGTCAGTTGCAAAATATCCACCCAACAGTTCCAATACTCTAACTTCTTGTGCTTTGTCAACATAATGGAGAAAAGTGTCATCAACAACACACCTATACAGACCACTATCCCATAGAACAAAGTGTGAGGCTCTAAGCTTTAGACTCCTTTTTTTGTAATTGAGATGATAAGAACATTGACCATACGTAAGATAGTAAGCTATATCATAATACAATTCATCAATTGAACTAACAAACAAAACCATAGGAAATTCTTCAGGTAGTTCTTGTTCTAGTTCATTTTCAACCATGATCTAACATAGGCCTTTACCACGAACCAACTTTGTAGGCTTAAATTCAATATCATGCTCCTAAGTTTTTGCAATCCAATTGCCTCTTTTAGTTCCAAACTCTTGTAGCATCAAAATATATTTGACAGTTGTGTCTAGTACAATAGCATCCACATGTGAACTCAATATATAAAACCTGAAAGATGTAACTACTTTAACATCCGCAAAGGCATTCTTTTCCATTAGTGAATATTTCAGCTCATTTGATTTGAGTGGACAACCCATGAAAGCAATAGGAGACTCTATGTCTTGAACATTCTTCTGCATGAGAAGAGTTGACATAGTATGCTCAGAAGCATAACTGTACATGATAAAGTCCTTTGTGAAATTTTGACAAACTAACACAAGCGCATGTGCTATTGCTTCTTTGATCTCATTTAATGCAACTTTTCTTTTCTGCATAGTTTGGAATCAATCTCCTCAAAAAATTCACCTTTCCGAAAAGAATGAACAATAGTCTTATTGGGTGGTAATGAAAGACTTTGAATAGATTTTACTCTTTTAGGATCAGTTTTGATTCCTTTTTTTGGACACAATGTGTCCAAGAAGCTTACCTTATGTAACTCCAAACACTAACTTTTTTAGGATTGAGACATCCAGTGTCTGCGACATCTTTCCAATACTTGATGCAAATGATGAACATGATCTTGTCTTTGTTTGGAAAACACAGTGAGATCATCAAGATAGACCACAATGAATTTATCCTTGACATCTTGGAAAGAAAAATCTACTGCCCCTTTGGAAAGTAGCTCCTACATTTATCAATCCAAAAGGCATTCTATTGTATGCAAATGTACCCCAAAGAGTTGTAAATGTTGCCTTCTATTGATCTTATTCTTTCACCTCAATCCGATTGTAGTCAGAAAACACATCAAGCATTGATAACATTTGTGAACCTGTAACTGTCTGCAAAACATGATCCATGTTCAGCAAACGATAATTATCATTTAAAAATGGTTGATTTAGATTGCAAAATCCACACAAATGTGAATCTTGCCATTCTTTGATCTCAATCCGATTGTAGTCAAAAAACACATCAAGCATTGATAACATTTGTGAACCTGTAATTGTTTGCAAAACATGATCCATGTTCAGCAAAAGGTAATTATCATTTTAAAATGTTTGATTTAGATTGCAAAAATCCACACAAGTGCAAATCTCGCCATTCTTTTTTCCTACTGGAACAATGTTAGCTACCCATGTAGAATGTTGAATTGGGAAAATTATCCCTGCATCCAACATCTTAAGAATTTCTAAGAAGATAGTACCAAAAATCTTGGGATTATATTATCTTTTCTTCTACCTGAATGGGGCAGCTCCCTCTTTAAAGGAATTTCATGTTGTAACACTTTAGGATGAAAAGAATTGAGGTCATCATATGAATATGCAAAAACATTTGTATATTCATGCAACAGATCAATGAATCGATTCCTTTCTTCAGGTGTGCAACATTTGCCAATATTAACAAACTTTGGATCTGCATCTGATCCAAGATTGTATTTCTCAAACTCCATTGCAGAACTAAATCCAGCTTCTTGTTGATGCTTTACATAACGATCATGTTTATCAATGTAAAGAGCCAAACTAACTTCTAATTGGAATGTTGATGCACAACTAGATTTATTTGTAACTTTTTGGAATATATGTTTTTTTTTGTATTTTTTGAAATATGGATATATAACTTCAAAGGAACTAAAACACACCAAATTTTGAATTGCAAAATCAAAATTAATTACATCAAACAAAAGCAACAACTTAGGACGTGATTTAATGATTGATGAATGTTTGGCCTTTCCCAAATGCCCCAACTAGTAATTCGATCAGACTTCTATCATGTTGGTTCACTCGAAATCAATATCTGATTGCCCTTTCTACCGTACGATTTATGCACAAACTCCAGAAGCGGTGCCCAAAGATAATCACAGGTATAAGAGAATGAACTTTGACCAATTTTAGTGAATTACTCCACCCTGAATGCAGATCGCAAGCCCCAAGAAATTATGTGCAGACTTCCTTCATACTCCCACAGCTACAATTCTAACTCCCAAGTGGGTTCAAATAAATCACAGGCCCAAAATCATTAGTTGTCCAGCCTCAATGTGAATGATGTGGCCTAATATGTGCCAATCATACCTCATCCAAATGAAAAGTTGATTCCTAAATAGCAATCGGCAACACTCAATCTCACAATTCTGAATCTCTCCAACACCACAAAAGTTTGATAGTAGATTCTCAAGGCCTGTCTCTCTTCAAAATTCATAAAATTCTTCCTTCACATAAATCTCCTTAGGCACAAATTAAATAGTAGGAGAAGTTTGACAAATTACTATACAACAGCAGCAATTTCCAACAATACTCAAAATAATTCCCAGAATTTCACAAAACCCTCATCTAGTTATTCAATTAAAAACATATGATAATCAAGATATCCCACGTTCTCCCAAGAAGTCATATAATGCAATTTTGAGTCAATTAGCTTCACCCACACACCTTTCACTTATAATCAACTTTTATAATATAAAGTCAAGTCACTTTATAATATAAAGCACAATAATAATTAAGTGTGCATTAAATATTCATTCAATTCTATCATACTTGAAATAAACATAACTCCATCAATAATCCATTGTGAGATCAAGTACCCAAATGCCAAACGATCACCCAGCCTGAACCACTCAACCAAAAATAGTAACTGGCCAAAAGTGACTTACTAAAAATAGTACGTCCAAAAATAGTAATTTCTCGAGAAAGACCTCAAAATCTAAACGTCAACTCATGAGGGTCGCAATGATGAGCTGACAAAACCACCCTCTAGAAACCTGCTACATCGAGGACATTACAATCAATCAATCAATCATTACAAAAAAATCAAACATGAGGAAATTTGTTACCTTTAAGCTAAATAAATTCTTCACCTGTAATAGGATCTTTGCCAAAGACATTCCCTTGAGGAGTTGAACTACTACCTTTAAAATATAGCTTATCAAAAATTTCTTGTCTCCAAGAAATTGATAATCTAGTGATCATTATTGAAAATTCGCCAATGCTCATATTTGTTTGCAACTCTTGGCAACAATAGATGCAAAACTGCCATCAAACTCTAATATCCAAACATCATTAGATATAATAGTCTCATCAACTAATTGGGAAGAATATCCAACGTCTTCATCATCTTCATCCTCCATGGCAAGAAATATAGCTTTTTAAACCATGGTGGAAGGTGTTTTTGGAACTTAGTCAACTACATCTTCACTTGCATCTGCAAATCTATCACTATCAGGAACACAAGATGTGATGGATTCATTAGAGTAATAATCCTCAACAAATTTTGAAAATTCATAAGCAAGAAGGTAGCAGTTTCCTATTCCAGTTGGTTCAAAAAGAGTTTGTGCATGAGGATCCTCTGACTTAATGACTGTGTATTTAGTCTCTCATTCTGGTAGTAGCTTTTGCATAACACCCTTGGTAGGTATACTTGCTTCAAACATATCCATGTTGAGTTCTACCCCCACATCTTTACAACAATTACAGTCAAACAACATGCCTTAAGAAGCAGGAACATCAACAGCAACCAAAATGGTTATCTTAATTTTCTTTTCAAGAAAGGATGCCAATGCAAATTGAGCATCCTTAATTTGTCCTCAAAGAGGTACTTGCTTATTCTCCATGGACTAGAAATTTTCAAATATTTGTCAAAGTAAGACCTAGTGCTTCAGCTACCTTGAATGACATGACATTATTGGAAGCTCCAAAATTAATAACACACTTACTCAACTTGAAACTATTCATTAACAGGGAAATATAGTGTAATGTCCCCATTTTTAGCAGGTTCCTGCATTTGGCCAGGTCAGTTCACCATCACGACCCTCGTGAGCTGACAGTAGGATTTATGGGTCTCATTTGTGTGGTTATAGGCCTTCCAACAACCTATGGTGTGTTTTGGATCCGTTTGAGGGACTTACTATTTATAGTAAGTCAATCTGTTGGTTCTGATGAGCTCAGTTGAGTTGGAGGAGTTGGAGGATGCTCTCAATTTTTATTTTGGACTTCTAGTTTGGGCTCCAAGAATCTTGGAGGGAGTGTCTATTTATAGTAAGTCACCCTGTCAAGTTCATTCATCGTCTTTCATCATCAAGATCACTTTGGTGTTAGCAGATTTTGATTTTGATGCTTCTTCTATTGTTTTTGCAAGACGGGTGAATTATTATTATTATTCATCTAAATACGTTGAAGTTGCTATTTTTGTTGGTGTTGTTGGTTGGTCACCTTAGTATGATAGCTCATTAGAACCAGGACAAAAAGTTTTAAATCATGGGAATAAGAAACAATGGTCTTATGTGTCAGAATTTGAAGTTATGGTGGAAAAGGCCATCTTCAGAGCCAAAAACAATTAATAAATTATATTAATGGCATTTTAATATATTCTAATATTGTGTAGTGTAAGCTTCTTAATTGGAGTTCTTTTGGGAAACCGGTGCCATTTGGAGATTATAAATATAAGGACATTTGATGAGAAAAGCATCCGATTGATTATTTTCTTTTGTTACCTGCAAAGAGTTTATGAGTTTGCCGATTTCTTTGCCCTTGCTGAAGTATAAGGGTTTGGAATTAAGAAGTGCCTGGTAATTCACAACTAAGGTATTGTGAATTAATTCTGAGAATTGTCTTAATTAAATTATAGTATTTCCCTATTGTTAAGTATTGTACCTGGAAATTTCATTGTCGCTGGAGAATTTGTGATTTGGAACACCATTATTGTCTACTATTTGGCATGGTTAAAGAGGATTGTATTGTGGCTTTTGTCCCTATATTTGGTAGCAATTTCAAACTTTGTGGAAGGTTGCAATCAATTATTAGAGGGCAAGAGGGCAGCAATCAGGTTTTAGAGCACCTGTGATTATAAGCGAGGAGCATGTATTTATGAACCTATAATTAAATTGGATTATTTCCTGAGAGCTACAATCCATATTTCATCTATTAGAAGTTAATTTCCAAGTTCATTATTGCATTCTTGTAAATTTCTAGAAGTCAATTTTTAAATTGGATATTAGTAGCATTGCCATCAATTATAGAATTACTTCTAAATTGTTTAGTGGTGTTGATTTGTCCAAATTGATAAACACTTAATCAATTAAAATTGTGGGAAGCTAGCTGTGAATTTAAAACATTATTTATTGAGTGATAATAATTTACTTGCCAAATATTTGACAAAATATCAAACTGTTGATTAGTAAAAGCAAATTAAAGTTTGTTAAGGATATAGTCTGTTGAGGGTTTTTATAGTGGTATCAGAGCAATTTCCTGGTAACCTATAGGAATTGGGCTCAGTTTTTAGTTTTTTCGGTGCTAACTTTGAAGATTTTTAGATCTGATTACTAGAGTGGCCAACACTTTAAATTCTCCAACTGTGGACAGACATAGGACTTGCAGTTCTAGAAGTCAATGGAGTAATGAGGAAGTTAACGTAAAAACAAATGTCTTGCAAAAGAGTATAGAGAAATTTAAGCTTCATCAACAGAGGTTGGTAGAGAGCTTGTCGGATCCAACGACAGTTGAGAGGGCAGCAAGGTATGTGGTTTTTGCTTTTAGAAAGCCAACATCAAGGTTATAGGGAACGAAACTTGAGTTTTCCCTGATAGGTGTCCATGATGCTGATGTACCTATATTTAGTACAACACCTACAAGTCCTATAAGCAATGTTGATGATGGACTCATTTCACAGGGACATGTGGATGTGCTCGTGATGGATAACAACACTAAGCTTTAGTAGGTTGAGGCTCCCAAAGTAGTTGCTATGGTTAGTTCAAGGGTAGTTGATGATGTAGTTATCGCTGACTTTTCAGATTCACCAGAGGAGATAGTTGTTATTGGCGACTTATATGTCAGCTACTATAGTGTTGCTCCAGTACACGAGGCAGTTGATTCCTTAGGTGGGAGCAAGGCACGTATGGAGTCACCAACTATGATGTTGGTAATATAGGTGTTACAAAAAAGTTGTGAGATGTGGATTAAAATGGTATGGACACATCTGATTATACTATGAGCTGCACCAGGTATGATATCCCTTATCATATATTGGGTGACGACTCCAAGGAGGCTTTTGATGAATCCTAGGATTGATGTTTACACGATCATATGATTGAGGTGGAAGCTGAGACATGCGAGGAGATTGATATTGCGAGGGCTTCCATTGTTTGGATGAGGAGTTATGCGTGGATGATGGCACACATATGAGTGATATTGTGGTGGGTAATTCTGATTCAGTTTCCTATCACAGTGCAGTTAGTGAGACAGAGAGATTGCATAGGAGTCAAGGATTATAGAGACATCATGTGACTAGTCAGTTGAAGGTGAGTCATAGTGACATTTCTTCAGCTCTTGGACATCATGATGTTGTCTGTTAGATGCTAACTACATTTGGTTGGGGTGCTCCTCTGTAATGTCCCCATCTTTTTAGCATCTCAATGGAGTTCTTAGCCTTTACATTCTCTGAAGACTAAGTGGAAAAATAAGAAGAAATTGATTACATTAATTTCTTATAAAGTCATTAAATAAATTAAAATTAAAAGGTGACTTTATATTTAATTAATTTAATTTTCTAGAAGCACAACTATTTATTGTATTGGAAAGGGGGAAGCCTCTAGAGAGTGCAATTAAATAATATTTTATTTCCTTCTAGAACGGTAAAGGAAAAGAATAAATAGAGTCGAGAGCTTCGATTTTAAGCATCTGATTATTGTGAATTGCATTTGATATGAACTTGGTAGAAGAAACTAAGGGTTTTTTATTTCAGTCAACCATTGGAAAGCGTCAATTCTTCAGTTTTGCAACCATTTGAGGTGGTGAAATATCAACTGAATTTAGTATTCATGAGAGCTTCATTCTAGAGTTCTATTTGTGCTTAAATCAAAGAATACATTTATTGTTGGCTGCTATAGTGATTTGCAACAAGAAATTCATATTTTGGGAGCAATTCCAAGTTTTTATCTACTAAATTTTGCATTGTTTGAGAATAGATATTTAGGGCATTGGTAGGGTTTATAAAATTTGTTGTAATCTGATTTATATCAGAGTTTTATCAAAATTTGTTGCCCTAATGTCTTATTGATGTAGATGCATATTGTCCTATTTGTAATCAGTGTTATTCAAAAACAATTGCATCTTCGCTATTAGATGTTTGGTGTGTCCTTTGCAGGCATATTTATTAAAGTTCAACATTTAGAAAGCAGTTAGAATTTAGATATGCAATATATCTCTTGCTTGCAAAGTGTTTAATGAAATGTCAAACAAGTGAATTAGAGAGGACTTTGTGTTTGACAAAGTTATAAATTGTTGGGGGTTATTACATTGGTATCAGAGTTAAATCGTGCAATCCTGAGGGTCTAGCAATCACATGCAACCACCTAAGGTTGGCTCTCACAGATCTTACACTCATAAGCAAGCTTTGTTTGACAGGGAACAAGATTTTGATAGGCAGCCAGACACCATAGGTGATAGGCAAAAGCGTCAATTCTTCAGTGTTGCAACCATTTGAGGCAGTGAAATATCCACAGAATTTGGCACTCAAGAGAGCTTCATTCTGAAGTTCTATTTGTGTTAAAATCAGAGAATACTTTATTGTTGGCTACTACAGTACCGCTACTATAATGATGCTGCTACAATGATTTACAATAGGAAATTCATATTTTGGGAGGAATTCTAGGTTTTTATCTACTACATTTTGCATTGTTTGAAAGTAGATATTTAGGGCATTGGTAGGGTTTGTAAAATCTGTTGTAATCTGATTTATATTAGAGTTTTATCAAAATTTGTTGCCCTGATGTCTTATTGATTTAGATGCATATTTTCCTATTTGTAATCAGTGTTATTCAAAAATAATTGCATCTTCATTGTTAGATGTTTGGTGTGTTCATATACATCTTTTTGTCAACCTTACCCAAGTAGTTCTACTACTAATTTCATGCACAATGATCCTTTTCCAACAAATACCCAGCAAGTCCTACATGCTTTCCACCCCCCCACCCTTGCTGAAGCATACTGGCAGCATGAAAATGCATACCTTGAGCTTACAGAAGAGTTTTTCTACATGGGAAAACAACAAGAATTTAGCATGCAGCAACAAGAGCTTGCACGTCAATCCCATATGCATGAGCAGGAGTTGTGTCATAACAAGTATCTGGTGGAGCAGTATAGGTAGCATGAGGCGAGCCTTGCAAAAAAGCTATAAGACCAGGTGCAACATTTTGAGCATGTGGTAGTAGTGCATAAGAAACACTTTGAAGAGTTTCAGACAAAAGAGTTAGAAGCACAAAAGTTGCAGCATGAAAAGAATTTTCAACAAGCATTAAGAGCTCATGAAGAATTTCATGATAAGGAGCTAGAGCATAGTGAGAAAATGGAACTCCTAGTTAATGAATTCATGAAGAACAAGAAGGCTCGTCAGATCGAAATCAGTCTACTTGAAGAGGCCCTTCGTGAAGGAAAAGAAGGAAAATGTAAGCAAAAGGCTACAGCTGAGATAGAAGTTGATTTATTCAGTGAGCTGCCTTGTTTTGTTGAAGAAGATATCATACCCAGATTTTCGCAACCAAATGAAGGAGGTGAGATGGCACAAGTTTTATGTCTTCGAGATTTGGAAGATCCAAGGGTTGTTCAAGATGAATTAGATACCAGTTTTCTGTCTTTGCTTCAGGAGGTTTCCTTAATCCCTCATGTTGTTCAAGATACCTCTATTATGCAAAAAGATGCAGAAGATTTGGGAGAAGACCAATTCTGGGATGATCTAGAAAAGTTATTCTCAGAACTAGATGCAAAGCCATCCTCAGCAAGAACAATAGTGTATGAACAATCTGACAAAATAATAGATCATATGCTATTTCAGCCTGAGATAGTTTTTTTAAATCAACAAGATGTTGTACCAGCAGGCTATCATCCTAAAATAATCAATCATGAGCAACTAATCAGCAAACAAAACTCCAAGTTTGTTTTTTTCTAGAGGCTGCCCTATCAGGCATTTGGCAAATATCAAGTCCAATGAAGGAGGAGTTGGTGTGTGAACACCTAATGTGAACTTCTTATCAGATGTTGTAGCTACCAGATTTTTGCCTATTGCTGATCCATCCCAAAACAAAGGAGTTTTCAGCTAGCTAGACCAAGTAAGTATGGTATTCATCAAACAAAAGGTGTTTCGACAAATGGTCAAGAATCTGTCATTGTTTCATCTCTTTCTGGCTAACAATAAGCATGTTTGTCATTTTAGGTTAAGGAGAAAGGGGAGCTATTTCTCTCAGTCTGTAAATGGTTTTGTTTGACCGATTTTCGATACTAGTTAATCTAGGGTAGGACAGATGTTTTTTTTTTTTCCCTAAGTGTTGTCCAAGCACAGTAGAGTAGTCTGAGATCAATGTTTCATGTTTTCAATAAAAGCCTCCAAGTTTCCTGAAGAAATGATCAAGTAGGACAATTCTGCATGCATGCAACTACTCTAACTACATATCCATACTCATACATATGCTCATACCAAAGTTTTTACAAGGCCCATGGTCTCTATGTCTATGCAGCATACATACGATTATGGCCACTTGGCTAAGATACCTGCATGCATCTAGCATGACCCTATGTGATTGCCCTACTATTTTGTATTTCATGAAGCAATTAGAATGGATAATCATTTCTTCTAGACAGTTTCCATATGCATAGTTCATAATGACAAAGGAGGGCCTATTTTCATCACTATCAATAATATAGATAGCACATGGCTAAAAGAAAGAACTACCCACCCTCACAAAGCTGTATTGCCTCTCAGCCCAATGGATACTCAAGGCAACTGGTCCAGTGTATAGCAAGCATACATCTAGCAAAGGTCGCCAAAAATGTTACTGATTTTTTACTCATGTAAAAAATTCAGTCCTAAACATTGAACGAGTGGAAATAAGATACAAGTTACTTATATTCAGCACATGTTTATTGCCAAAGGATATTTCATTCAGAACAAAATGAGAATAGTATAAATGTTCTTTGTATTACACATTGAGATATACAACTGGTATTTACAAAGTTGTAATGAAATGAAAGGTTGAATGTAAATGTTCTCCCATATAAGCTATCATGTTCCTATCCTATGCAAGTAAAAGTACATAAAGAAATGAAATACAAGAGCATAAGGATCATAAGGAACCAGTCATTGCCTGGTTATGATTGGTTGCTCGCTTGCTTGCGTTCTAGTTCATCATCTTCTACTCTTTAAAGATCCAGGACCCTGCAATATAAGGAGAAGAATGTGTTAGTATTAAGATAATATCTTATACTTTCTATAACGGTCAACTACTTGTCCATAGTCTATCTTTCAGTCTAGATAGGAATGTTTCCTATCCTGTCTCTTTCATCTTCAGTTTAGATAGGAATGTTTGATATCCTATCTTCAGTTTTGTTTCTAATTTCGTCTTTAGTCTACGTTGTTTCTTTTAGAAACAACGTCCTTGTAATTCTTTATAAGGAACACATTTGTTCCTCTGTTAATCAATCAATCATTTGGAAATCCGTTAATCTACCAATTCTTGAATCATGTAACATGGCATCAGAGCTAATACTTCAAATTTTTTCGAAAATTCTATAATTTCTTTTTTGAAATTATTTACTTCAAAATTTTCGAAATTATTTTTGTGATTTCTCCAAAACCCGACTAGGGTTTTCTATTTTTGTGAAGGATCCCTGGATGGCTCTACAAAGAAAATGTACAGTGTAATTATTGTCACAAGTTTGGCCATATGAAGTTTGAGTGCTAGAAACATTTGGTTGCCCAAGCAAGGCAAAATGCTTCCTACCCAACAACACAAGTTGTCGAGCTTCTTGATCAAGGCAAAGCTGCATTTTTCGCCTTCTAAATTTGTTTCTGTTTTTTTTTGGTTTGTTGATTTTCTCCTCAAAAATCATTTCATGTTGTCCATAATACGCAAGGTTGCATAAGATTCTAGGCTTTACCGTTTTTTCCACACAAAAAAAGTTTTGTAATAGCAACTTGTTTTGAGTCATAGCACTCTTTTGGCAAAGCTTCTTGGTTTCAACATTCTGTAGATCCAGGGAGGATCTCAGTTATCCCAGAATGTTCTGACATTCGTACGTTGACCATTAAGGGAGGGTATTAAGATAATATCTTATACTTTCTATAACGGTCAACTACTTGTCTATAGTTTGTCTTTCAGTCTAGATAGGAATGTTTTCTATCCTGTCTCTTTCGTCTTCAGTCCAGATAGGAATGTTTCCTATCCTGTCTTCAGTTTTGTTTCTAATTCCATCTTTAGTCTACATTGTTTCTTTTAGAAATAACGTCCTTGTAATTCTTTATAAGGAACACATTTGTTCCTATGTTAATCAATCAATCATCCGCAAATCCGTTAATCTGCCAATTCTTGAATCTTGTAATAGTTAGATCATTACAATCTAAGCAATGCTAGCTCACCTCCTCTCAAATACAAAAAAACCTCATCTTCTCTCCTCCTAAAACCCAATAAGAATACGAAATTCCAATCAGAATTTCTAAGTTATTCATAACATAAAATTGCAAAATCATTTACCCAGTCGTAGCGTTGGCTCGACAAAAAGATCAAGTCATGACAGCAGGAGGGTTTATGACATCAGCAAATTGCTTCTAAAGTGGCATTATGAATGCTTAAAAATCAGACACGTGAAGCTCCAACAAAGGCTGAAACAATTTCAGTAAACTCCAACGGTTATGAATCCCAATAAATCAGACATGTTAAGCCCCAGAAATAGCTCAAATCGTCCTAGCAAAACTCCATATCAAAATGCCATGATAGTAGCCACTAAATAGCAAGAAAAGTGTAAGCAAATGATGCAAATTGAACTGCATTTTTCCTCCTAAAACCCTCATCTTCTCTCCTTCATGGCAGATGCTCTAAACAAAAGCAAATGAAATGAAAAAATCAACTCTTAAAGCTTTGTTCCCTTAATATTCTTCATTTATGACATGAGATGGAGAAAGGCTTTATGCCTTTTAGAATTTTGCCTTATAAAAATTTATTCAAGGCCCATGTATCGTGCATAGTAAGGTATTTAGTTTTGCCTAAACTCTTATTTGTTTTTGCCAACCTCCTAAATACTCATGTGAGTATATTTTTATTAAACCAAGTATCAAAAGGGTTTTCCAATTGTATAATGTAAATCAAATTAGTGAAGGATGATATTATTATAAATCATCTTTGTTAATTTTGATTTTAGAATTTTTAAAAATATTTAATGACTTTTAATATATAAGCATACGTATTTATTTTAATTGTCATTTAATATTTTTATTTTGAGAGATTATAGTTTTTTATTATTAATAATAATAAATATGCATTATGTTGATATTATTAAATTGATGTAATCATCATTTAATAAAATCAATATAAATGATATTTATTATTAATGATTTATGAATTTCTCAATTAAAAATATTAAATGTATTATAAATAAATGTGTACTCTTACATACCAAAAAGTCAATAGATATTTTTGTAGAGATTGATAAATTTGGAAAAGTCATCATGTACTTGGTAAAACCAAAGGAATGGAGTCAAGTTTGTTTGACAACAAGTGGAGGGAATTTAGAAGATAGTTGAGTTCATTTAGAAGTGTTTTTGACTTAGTTTGGAGGCTTTTAGTGCAATTTGAAAGAGTTTTCATGATGGGTTATGATGTGGCTTGACTTTGTCATCAAACCCATGTCATTGGAGGTGTTTGAGAACCTATTTTTGGGGTTTTCTTGTTGCATTCGACCACAAGAGGTGGAGTTAGAACTTGTCTTAAGAAGTTGGTGGCTCATTTGTAAAGGAGTTTTGAGTAACATAGAAGTGGGTTTCTTTGTGATTTTTATCTATTCTTTGGCCTTTCTTGTTGTATTATCTTTGGAACTCAATTGATGATATATTCAGAGATCACCTTGGAGACAATTTTGATAGAGTTTTATCACCTTCTTGCTAATTATGGAGTTGCGTATTAGTGTGAGTGGATCAAGCTATTAGTGAAATTCTTCTTTTCCTTCAATTTTGTCTCACTGTTATGGCTATTCTATAAAGAGTGCAATGTGCAGGTTGTAGATTATGTTACATGAATGTCATAGGTTCATTATTGTGAAAGGTTATCTTTTCCTTTACTGGGCAAGTATGCATTTTAACTTTTTCTGCAAAACACTAATGTGCATGCATCACAAAGGCAAGTTGTGTGAATCTATTATTGATTTTTGGATTTCAAGTGTTAGAGTTTATTTGAACATCATCAGTTAAAACTTTAGGTGCAATCGCCATAGGTTTAGTTTTGTTTTCCCGTACCTTTCTATCTCTTTCCCTCATAAGTTTTCAAGTTTTAAGTGAAGCATCTAATAAAAACCAGCCTAGAAATCGGAGGTCTCACTTCATTGCATGTCCAACGTAGAAGTGATTCCCATGTTCTATCAGGATTACTGAACTCATTCAGTTCAGTATTGGGTGCAAATTCTGGTACTTAAAAATTACATATTGCATACATCCACATGCAAAATACTTCACGATAATCCACTCCCAATTCATTACAAGTCCTAGCATTAAATAAAATGGACTTTTTATATGTAATAACACGTTTTAATGTGTTAAGCAGGTTTTTAATATGTATTTACATATTTTAAGCTTATTCAATTAATGTAAGTGAGAAAATCTAACTCATATACATATGTTGTTGCATGTATAGTCTATTTTAATTATTTTAATGCATTTAAATGGAGTTTATAAGACTCATTGCATATACATCTTTTAAAATAATCACTTAGTAGACTTTTAAAATCTTTTAAAATCAACTTGCATGTTTTTACAATATGCAAATGCTCTTCAAAGACAGGTGGATACTTTTGACCCAACTGCATGTGTATGATGTTTAGGAAAAACTCATTTTCATCTAACCTAAGTCAAAAGTGGCAAATTTGAGACCAATTGTAATGTTCTATTGTCCTTCCTAACAACCCTACAAGGAAACTATTCAACTTGTTGCCAGTGATGCCCATACTTGATGTTCGTACGCTAGTATCTAATGGCAAAAGCTACTGTACATGATTGTAAAATGCAACTAGAAGGGGTCGTAATGTACAAAATAGGGTCGTACGGTATGACTGGACTGACGTTCTGTGAGGGAGGAGGATGTTGAGTGGTGTGTGGTCGTATGGTGGATGACTAACAGGAGGGCCATACGGTGGAGGGCCTAACTAGGTCATACAATGTCTATGGGAAGTCGGTCATACGCTATGTTTAATGTGGCCATACGTAGGGGATAACTTCAAGTCATACGGTGGTCAAGGGTAGCTGGAATGATGGTGTATGGGGTTGTTAAAGATCTCAAAGATGTATATTCAATTTGCTTTTGTAACTTATAATAACACTTCTGAATATTTTATGTGTTTGCCAAGTTACTATACGAATGAATATATATGTGATATAAAGAGGCATGCCTCTTGAGGAGACATGTCTCTTTAATATATTAACTTACATTAGTTATCGTTATAACACAATTAATATACCCTCAATATATTATAATGATATCTATAATAAGATATATATATATATATATATATATATATATATATATATATATATATATATATATATATATATATATATATATATATTTAATATTTGTCATATATTGTATATCTCATATATATAATATAATTTAATTGACAGAATTATAACATGAGCACTCCCTCTTAATGAAGAAGGATAAAACACATAGATATTATGCCATAGGTAATATTTCAAAAATTATACATATAGGAAATCTTTGATCAAAAGATTTCTAGAATATGATATCATGTAAGTATTGGCCTATCAAAATATCAACATATGATATTCACCAATTACTATTTGATATCATATTTGGTAACATGAGCATTGGCCTATCAGAATATCAATCAAATGATATTCACCAAATACTCTTGAGTAATGGCCTATCAGAACATCAATTAAATGATATCCACCAAGTACTCAATGTGGTAATGGCCTATCAGAATATCAAGGCAAGATACTCACCAAGTACCTAAAATATATCTATACAAACAACTTGTAGATAATCAAATTAATGATATCAATTGCCTAGTCATTGATTTATAAGATAAAGCCTTTACATGAAACAATTTCGCAAAAATGAATCACGCTACAAGTTATTGTAAGGACGTCACTTGACAACAACTTCTCCTAATACGAGTGATAATCATTTAGAAGTCGTCACTTCTTCATGATGTACACAGGGAACAGACTCATACATGTATGACATCAAAAGTTCCCATGAAGTCTCCATGAATATTGCCATGTGGTGTTGTCACAACATTCACCATAAAACATGTCAGAGAATAAGGTTTCTCCCTCTTAGTTTGATATCAACTTTTCTAACCTCTTAGCAAAAGGTTCTCTCCAATGAAGTGTTAGACTTCCTCTAAATCTGTTATCATCCTTCTAACCTCTTGGTAGCAAGTCATGTAATGCTTCCCTAGTTCAATAGGTATCCTGATAGCATAAGGTCTTCCAGCCTACATGCATGAGATTTTATCCCATGAATCATAGTCCTTTAGCTATTATAGTTTCTAACTAGCGGAGAATCCATCAACAAGGTCTACTCCTTCTGAACCAAGATCATCAAAAGTTTGATTGAAGCATTTTTATTTTCTGCTCCCTCTCTTTCTCCAAGGTTGCCTCTAATGAAATGTCAAGCTCCCTTTGAACATCAATCTTCAGAGCTTCTTGCCTTAGACAAAGTGTCATACTCCCTCTCATAATCATAATCATCAAGGTTATTTTCTTCAAGAGCCTCACATTATTCAACATGATCATCATATGATTAATGAATCACAACTTCTTTGGAGTTACTACCATAAGATTGAGTTTGTACAATATTGGTAGCATGCCTAATGTTCCAATCTTCTTTCCTGCAAGGACATCCTCATAGACAAAGGGAAAAAATTAAGGCAAATGACTCCTTATAACACATATAGAAGTACAAATAAGAGAGAGACTATTGAGTAGATAAGTGTAATACTGAAAGATGAGAAATACTTATCTGCACATGAAGGTCTATAGACATTGAATCACAAAATGTCTTTTCATTTTATTTGAGAATGGAACATATTTTAAAGATGGTCCAAATGTGAATAAACATTGTTTACTATTTCCCCTCATAGTCTGAAATTCTCATTCTTATACCATCTAATTATGTTTGATGCCTTTATATGACCTTCCTGGTAGACGTTGATTTGTACCTCCCAATTCTATTTGATATTTTGAAATGAATGTAACTTAACAACAAAAATTTGTGTCCATCATTTTGTAAGATCTTTGTATCCATCTATAGAAATTGGTATTTCAGAGTGATCCCTACAAGATCCATTGTAAAACATAATCTGTACACAAAACACAATCTTTGTGTAGAACATGATCTATGTAATCCAAGCTCTTGTCATCTCAAAAGTAAAAAGCAACCCCTAGTGCCAATTTTGGTGCCTGATAGCCTTCGTAAAGATTAAACTTGATAGCCTTTTTGTGCTGAATGTACACAAATTGCCTACTGCATGAACATTAGTGTACTGGTCACACACCCTCCTCGTTCACTTGTCCTGATAAAACTAGGACTTCATCATATTCAGGTAATGCTGCCTCCACATAGGTTGAATAATGAATACTTCATGAGATTTCCTATGCTGGTGTATATACTCCCATTGTCCTCCTTGAATCTTGTTTGTCCACTCTCTCCCTTTACTATATTGTTGGGCCATTCATATTAGCAATCCAAGTGTCTTGTTTGTTAACTCCATGCTAGGTGTTTTGGTAGCACAAAATATCAACCTAGACGTCACAGATAATAATCTCCCCATGACAACATTTAATGCATCTTCATATGGAATTGGAAAAGGCTCCAATCAATATGTATTCTTGGGAAATATTTTCATAAACGTTTATCGCTTCACTATAGTCTCTAGCCAGGAAAAAAATAATCGTTGAACAATATTATCTCATCATTGAACGATATGAGCTTTAATCTTCAATGACAACTATTATCATCGGGTCCTAAAACATATATTCTTTGAAACAATAGATTGCACAAATTGCTTTATTCACAACAGTAGATTATTAACTTGTGCCTGCCATAACCGTGTGAGTTCCTGTTTTGAGTCCATGGGAACAAGTTAATTTCAAAACATCGTGATGGGAATGATATATGTTGTGATAAATTCTCCAAAAACTTCTCACACCAAAAATAGCCTATCACTTCATATTCACCCAGCATTAATAATTCAATATTAAAGCTCTCCGAATGAAATAGTTTGAAGCCCAAATTAATATTTTTAACCTCGGGTCCTCTATACTAAAGTGGCGATCCTTTGAACCGCTCCCCATTGCCAAGCCTTAGAGGATACAAACATTGTTTCTATACTGTTGGCACCCATAGTGGTGATGATCCACTACGCCATGTCTATAAGAGATGCTGAGAGGGACCTAGAGTTTCGAGTAGAGGCAAAAACAAATACATCCTTCTCTATAACCCCGAATGCTCGCAGTCACCTTTCTCTCCCCAACAGACTTTATAAATGACCAGACTTGAGTGGATGAAAATCTTTGCATCTCCTATTTAGAATTCATCAGAGCTTCCAACTTTAGTGAGCCCATACAATCCATGCTCCACATTTACTCACGAGAAAGAAGAATGTCTCAATGCTTGATGAATTTGGCTAACACTCACTAATTTCATTTTATTCAAAGACTCTCAATTTCAATGACATAAATATATAAATCTACGATAACATTACATCTTTTCTCCCGAGTTTTGCTCTGATACCATGCTAAAGATCTCAAAGATGTATATTCAATTTGCTTTTGTAACTTATAATAACACTTCTGAATTTTTTATGTGTTTTCCAAGTTAGTATACGAATAAATATATATGTGATATAAAGAGGCATGCCTCTTGAGGAGACATGTCTCTTTAATATATTAACTTACATTAGTTATTATTATAACACAATTAATATACCCTCAATATATTATAATGATATCTATAATAAGATATATATATATATATATATAATTATTCCATATATAATATTTGTCATATATTATATATCTCATATCTATAATATAATTTATCTGACAAAATTATAACATTAACAGGGGTGATGGCCAGGTAGGCCGTACGGGCAAAGAGGGAGTCGTACAGAAATGTTTGGATGCCACACGGTACAACAATGAATGCAAAATCGTTCATACACAACACAAGTAGATCAAATACAAGATTAAAAACTTGAATACAAATAATTCCTTCAATATATGCCGAAAGATGGATTTCTGATTTGTTAGATCCGAGCGAAGTATTACAGGCGACGGAATAGGGTGAGGGTTGAATCCCATCGAAACCGAGATGACCAAATAGGGAAGATCTTTTGCTTCTGAAATGGCGAACACCAGAGAACCCCAACTAGAATCCGCAGTATAGAGAAAATAATTCAAATTGCATACCTAAAGACTACCTACAAGTCGTGCTTAAATAACCGTCGAGAAAACTTTCTGAGGGTGTACAAAGATTGCCGACAGCAACACAAACTACAGAAATGAAACAAAAATAGGTCCAAGATATATTAAATCAATCGGCCCATTAACAATAGTTTAATAAATGATTTATTTTATAACAGGAACATTACACCTGTTGCATATGTTTTAAAAATATACGTTAATGACTTTCAAAACCGTGATCTCCACTATGTCTTAAAGCCAATAGACTGAGTGATGATTTTAGATGACTTTAAATGTTTCTAAATACATGTCTTTTCTTCCAAATAATGCATTTTCCTTTACAAAGTCAAGGGCAGTGATTTTTGGTGGTTTTGCATTTGTTAAAACACATGTTTTTGCCTTTCAAAATGTGTTTTCCCTTATAAAGAGAGAAGTGGCAATTTTCAAAGGAAATGCATGCATTTCCAAAACATGTTATGACTGCCAAAATGCATTTTAACTTAAAAAAGCGTTATCCTCTCCAAGCATCAATTTTTAGAGGGAACGCATATATTTTGTGGCATGTTAGTGCCTCCCTAAAAGGCATTTAAAGTCCCTAAAATCCCTAAAGAGAGAAGTGGAAATTTTTGGAAGTTTTTGCATATGCTTCTGACATATGTGTTTTGCCAAAAACAACACATTTAGAGCAATTATCTACATCCAAAACGTTGCATCCCAAGGTGTTTTTGGCATCGAATCCCCTCAAGAAGCATTCTAAGGTAAGTATTTTGATTTCAAACTTGTTTTTCATCATTTTAGCAAGTTAATCTCTTGCCCTTAGCATCGTTTTTACATGCTCTTGCATATGGACTTGCTCGGTCAAAGTTTGTTCCACTTTTTAGGCATAGTATCCTCCACATGTCCAAATTTGAACCATATTGTTTGGATTTAGAAATCTATTTAAGTCTTCAGCTTTGGACAAAACTAAAATCCTAAATCTCTTCGATTTATTTCAAATTTGTTCAAGTTTTGGATAAAGACTTGTTTTCTCATTCTCAGTCGAGTTGAGGTAAAATTCTTTTGTTATTTACCTTGAGGCATTTGTATATATTTGCTTTGTTTGTTCTTGCAAATCTTTGTCATTTCTATTTTCAAATTGCATCTCCTTTTATATACATTAAGTTTTTCCTTCTATCTTTCATCTTATTCTCCAAGATGCATGTGCAAGGTTTCATTTACTTGCATATGCAGTCGAGTGTAAAATTTCATTCTTAAAGGAAAGGCAAGTTCATTTTTTCCCCACATGCGAATGCAAGTTAAAACCCTACTGTCATGCACTCCATTTACCTCCATATGGCTTCCCTGTGGTTGAAATTTCTCTCACTTGCTTGTTGGATAGTGTCACATTTTGCACTTATTAAAACATGTTATGTTCAACGTGTTACTCATTTTTTCCCTTATTCACTTAATTCCAAGCTTGTTGATTGCATCTGCAATTCACTTCAAAAAATCAATTTTGGGTTATTTTACTCATATCTAAGCCATTCCGAACTTGGACCATTTGTTCATTCTCCATCTTTAATCATACCATTCACTATCCCTGTTCATACCTCATCCAAAACTCATGTTTTTACATCAAAAACTTATCGTGGATCCCTCATATGAAGATGTTCTCAAATTATGGGATTTTTGTGTTATAGTTGTGCAGGCATATCATTTTGCAATGTCAAGAGAACCTACTCCAGCAAAGGGCAAAGACAAAAAGAAGATGAAGTGTCAATATGATCAATATCATAACTTCATTCCACCGTCACAAGTGACTTCCTATTCTGATGAAATGCAAGATACTGACATATCTCATATGAACATTGAAGATTTCCTTGCAAGAGATGATGCTGAAGCTACCGAAAATATGAAATGGATCAAGTGAAGTCATATTCATTTGTTGTCCACTTTCCCTTTGGCACCTCATGAGTCGGAATTCATTCTTGTGTGTGCAAGACACTTTAATGCACCCTCTCAAACCATTAAAGATCAGGATGGTAATACTATCATTAGTCTTGATCCTAACGCTATTGATCATATTTTTCATGTTCCTCACACTCCAATTGTCACAAACATCATAAGGAAAAAGGCTTTGGAGTGGTGGAATAAGGATGCCTCTTATTGCACCAAGTTCATCAATGATAACTGGTTGGTCACTAAGAGGCCACATCATGTTAGATGGTCAATAAAGGGTGCGCGCCAATGTGATTTCAAAGAACAAATCAATGACCTCATCACATTGTTCAATCGCTTAGTAGGGCTCAATGATTCAAACACCTTCGAACCCTGGATGTATAAGTAAATATCTCACATTATAAGGTCAAAAAATAATGTATTTTGGGCTGAACTAGTGAGTGATTCAACTTGTGAATAGTTGGTGAACGTGTTGTCTATAGAAGTGTTCAACGTGAACTCTTTTTTGGTGTATATTGTTGCTGATCCGGGTACCTTTTCAGGTTTGTCAACTAAAAATGATAGGTCTATAGTGCAAGTGTGGGAATACTATGATCAATTGCCTCTGAAACAAAGTCAAATACATTTCTGTAGGGTTCAAGATGCCTTCTTTGGGCATTACACATGCTTATTTGATATAGAACTTCCAAACAAGCAAGTTTCTGATGAGGCATGGAACAAAGTAAAAGAGTATGGTTGTATGTTTCTATAGTTTTCCAACTTCACATATCTGCAAGTTGGATGTTTCAAGGGAGAGCCATACACTTTGCCAAGGTACCCTACAAACAAGATTATACTCATGGAATTGACAAAACAACTCATGGAAGTACAAACCAAGCAATTTTATTTGCACCGGCCAAGAGTAGGGATTTTATCACGCAACCCCTTGAAGATTGATGGGTACTCATTGGATATTGTGCCTAAAGCAAAGAACATGGAGTTTGAACTTCAAAGAATCACACTAAAGAGGTTTGTGGCCAGGAGTTGCTTTGACTGGAGAGGACTATATGACAAGATGAGGAAGCAATTCCTACACATGCATCGTCTAGAAGATCTATGGATTGATGTACATACTGAGGTGGATATATCACGCGTGGACTACACTCAAATGACTATAAAGAAAATTGTGAATTTCAACTTAGCACCAATCCCTCCTGGACTTGAGGATGATGATAAAATCTTAGATCCTAAATATGTTCAGCATAATGTGGAGAAGTTACCCATTCTTCTTCCTACATGGTCATGTAAGGAAAGCACCTCGATTTGGGATCGATTTCATTCCATTGTTGCTAATACCAACACTTGGATGAAAAGAAGAGGTCTCAAGTGCATCACAATAAAGCCCAGAAAAGGACCTTGATCCTACTAGTCTGATTGGGTTGAGATCCAAGATAGAAGGTAAAGGTAAAGATAGGACATCATCATCAACATTTGAACCTCTTGTTCAGAGTTTTCCCAAGCTATATATCAAAGGAGGAAAGGACTCGAGATTACTTGAAGTAAACAGGATTAAAACTCAATCAATCCAAATTGACTCAAGTGATGATGACGCTAGGAAATCAAAGAGTCCTCAACACTGGTTTTGTGTCCTCTTAAGGTTCTTGTTGCAACCTCTCTTTCAGATTCAACAACAATATTAGATGAATCTCATGATTCACCCCTGAGCATGGCTATGGATGCATTCTCCACCGATCATCCATCTCTTGAGGATTTTGTGACAACTCCAACATTGCCTGTGTCTTCAGCTGCACCTGCATTGGAAAGAGGAGGAGATTGGTATGATTTCAGCTCTTTGAGCAATTCATGGTTGAAGTTGCACATAGCAATCATACTCCTATAGCCATTCAGACTGAGGTGTCCCCTATAGTCACTATTGTCATACAAGGCAATCCAAGGTTAACTATGGTGAGTAATACTTCAGTTGGCACATCTTCTTTCAGCCTTCCTCCATGGTTGAGCAATGTCACGCAGAAGAGAAAGAAAGGAGACAAACCACCTAAGGAGTCTGACAGGCAAGTGACCAGGCAAAGGGTTTCAAAAAATAAAAAAGCCATGACACTTTCTCAAGTTGTGGTTGATGAAAATCATATTAAGGATGCTAAAGTAGTTCAACCACTTGTGGAGAAATTTACTGAAGACATGCAACCTGCCAATTACAGAATTACAAGAGTTGAACTTGGTAAGCAAACCATGCTGAGTTATCAACAAGATGGACATGAGGCCATCAACTTCCTAGCTCGGAAGAATGATGAATTGTGGGATAAGAAGAGAAAACTCAAGGAGGAGAATGCACGTCTCTTAGGAATCATTGAAGAAATGAAGAAGTCTTCCTCAGGTACTAAACTTCTTCCAGATACATGTACTAAAAGAATCAAAAGAAAGGCGTGAGTTGTAGATGAGTGGGCTGCCAATATTAAATAACAAGGTGTTCAAGTCATTTGAGATATCTACAAGATGCTTAGGAAAGTAAAGGAAGTTGTTGCTCAATTAAGTGATATTCAAGGGTCACTTAAACAACAATTAGAGTTGTTGGATGGAGATATTGGTGCTTGGAAGAGCATGATGGAGTTTGATTTGGTTGGTTTATGTGATTATAAAGTCATCTCATCTATTGAGATGTATCAGATTACAAGCATCCGATGATTAACAAAGAACAAGTCTCGCAACAGCTTATGAAAGATGCAAAGGCGACAATAATGAAGACTAGTGAGCAAGAAGATATAATCAACGAATGTTACAAGAAGTTGTCATGTGGAATTATCACTAAGAATGGAGAACTCAAGAAAGAAGAGGATATTCTTACAGGGTTCATCGAAGCAACTTGCTTATAGCTTGAAGCAGATTATTTCAATCTCAATGTAATGAATGCATTTGCAAGCTAGAAGTGTTCAAGAGATGAACTACAAAGCAAAAAAGGAAATTTCTATCAAAGAAACTTCAGAAGGAGCAAGTGCATATCAAAAGATCATTATGGTTGCTAAGAACACTGGTGAGCCCGATGCTAAAGTTGTGCATAACTCATTGCACGAATTTGCAAATATTGTTTGAGACTCTGTGAACATTTCAATTTTTCACATGTTTTAAGTAGAATAGCAGTAGGAAAGCTACATGTAAAGAGCATCTATGTTGTAAGTACAGGATAACATGCACCTGTACAACCAATTCATGTAGTTAAATTGCAATTGCATTAAGCATGCAACTTTGAATAAAATCAAAGTAGTTAATTAGAGATAAGTCGAGGTGGTTGAAGTTGTTCCACTTTTTCCTTCACCTTTCTCTCTTTGTTTTTCCTACATAAAGGAAAGAGCTCATTGTAAATAATCGTCTTTTTCTTTATAGGAGAAGGTAGGGCTTGTAAATCGAAGGCTTTGTATTTCTTGTTGCAAATCTTTGAAGTAAATAAAGAAGCAAGTTTTTTTCAACTGTGTTATGAGACTTGGAATCAATCTTTGTTGCTTACGTTGAATTGATTAATTTGTCTTTGTTACTTCTCTCTTTGAGAAGAATTTGAGTAATTAGTGTTGTTTTTAAAAGACTTAAGCTTTCATAGACAAGATTGCTATAATTTGATAGTGGCTATGAGTACTAGGATTTTAAGACTTTGAGCTTTACTTCTTAGTGTATTATTTAATATCACAAATAGCTTAACTTTGGGCTTTGTTAGTTGTTCACCATTTTGTTTCAAGAAGGTTGCTTGTAGGAGACTTTGGGTTCCTACCATCAACCACACAAGTCAAGTTATAACTATTGCCTTAAGGTTGTTCTTATGTCAACTTTTAGGCCACCGATATTACCGTAGCAATAAGATTCCTTTTGTTAAATTGCAAATAGTAGTTGTCGCCACCTATGATAAGAAGAGAGCCTCCCCTATTGCTGAGAGGGGATATTTATCTCACTACACCATTGCCTAAAGTTCCCATTTTGTAAGTTTTGGTTACAACAAAATACTTAGCAAACACATTTGTACAAATGTTCATCGTGGTTGTAGGATTCACAATCAACAGCATAACAAAAGAGAGTTTCATAAACAGGATGAGCACATATTGACTTCTTTACGTCTACTCTGTATCTTTATGCATAATTGTATATACTCCATATATGCTTTGTATTTTCATGCATTCAAGCATATGTTACCAATATATTTTATCATACCATCCATGTGTATTTTATGCAGGAGGTATATATAAAAAGAACAATCAACATTATTTTCCAATACTTCATCTCATAGAAACATGATTAAGAGGTGTTAAAAATGTTCTTCTCACCGAAACGTCCTTATTTGTGGGAGAAAATTTAGGAGAGGTGTAAGTGTTGGAAATATAGGATAGGCAAAGTTACTGAAAGGGGAGGGGTGAAGCAAGAACCAATAAAACTTAAACTTATTTCACCAATTATACCTTCATATATATTCTGATCTAATTGCATGAATAAAAAACTAAAAGCATTAAAATATTAATAACACTTTGACACAAGATATGGTGACCAAGAAATCTTCCAAATAGAAAGTAAAACTGGGGTAGGGATGATACCCACAAACTTTAGTACTGTAGTATAAAGTTGGTCAGTTAAGGCTTACAATTGATCGCTTCTGATGAGCTGCCCTATTAGAAGCAATAAGGACTGCTAGGTCCACCTTGCTAAAGGATTTACAAAACATACAATGAAGTATGCACTCGATATAGAGATTTGCAAACGATTGTTAAGTCTACCTTGTGAAAGGATTTAACTGTTCCACCTATTAGGATGAACCAGTGGCTGATCTCTGATCTGCAACTCTGAATTGCTGGTTGAGATTCCTTTGGAGTGTAATGATCACCTTGTTGTGATAGATAAATCTTTGCTGCTCCTTATACTGCTTGTAGCCTTCTTAATTTTTACTTCTACTCTTATTATATTCGCATCATATATTCTTCTATCTCTTAATTGGATATGATATAGTACATTACATAAATACCAATCCAAATCACAATTCATCAAAGTCAGCTACAATACAAGTTTTACCAAAATACACAAAGTCGGCTCAATTGTTGGTACTCGAGGTTTTGAAGACAAACTTGGTGAAGTTCTAATACTCGGAAACTATTGTCAACAGTCTGCATCATCATGCTCTTGGTAGACATAGAAGCTTGATTCATACTAATCACTTCCAAGTGGTATGAACTCGGTCAACACTGATGACTCAGTGAACACTACGATACTCAGCATATAAACTGAATCACTTGGTTGATGCTGCGAGACTTAGTCAACACTAACACTGAGAACTCAGTATAAACTGAATCACTTGGTTGACACTTCCTAGCTCGGTCAACACTTGATTCACATTACTGATGCTACGAACTCGGTAAACATTAGAGACCATGGTTTGCACTGAGCAAACTCGGTAACCACTATGAAGCTCAATTTTCACTCATATTGAACAACTCGGTAGGTACTACTCCGTGCGAACTGAATACTGATTCTGAAACTCGGTAGCAACAGTAGAACTTGACAGAACCTAAATTACTCAATTAACACTGTAATCTGCAAGATAAGCTCAGTAGTTGTTAGCCATTTGACTAAGTGTGAGTCACCAATAAACAAACTTGACCATAATGTCAACAATCTCCCCCTTTTGCATTAGTGACATAAACACTTATCAATCAAAAAATTGAATTCTCAAAATTTCAAGTTCAAAACAATCTTTAGTCTCCATCCTGTGTCTTTAACTCGATAACATACTTTGTTTTAGAGATTTTTCAAAAATTGCTTTTGTAAGGGATGTTTCTGATTAACTGTACATGAATATTATGTTGCTCCCCCATTCATATATACATATTATACTTTACTTCCTATATATATTTCATATCTTTATATCACATCTTTTCTCCCTTTTTATCTTATCTCATCTTCTCCCCCTTTTTGACATAAATGTCAAAGTTGTTTGCTACATGGCAATGCCAAAATGTGACAGGAAGTCAAAATGTACCTTTAAAATTAATGTCATTGCCTTGTCCCAATTTTCCTATAACACCTTGCTTGTATGTAACGCAATTTGTAATTCTACCGATAATTCCATCATGTGATAGTTATTATCATGGAAGAGAGTTTTGGCATGTGCAATGTGTTTCTGCAATTCATCCATGTTCAGGAGAATCATTCCTTGGATGTCTACAAGTGTGGCCCTGATCCTGGCTTCTTCCCTTAGTAATTCTACTTGCATATTAGTCAGAAATCTGATCTTTGAGTAATGAGCAGAACTGTAGCTCAGGTCAAGTGACAACTGGTGTGCACTTGCCTTCAAGTCTTCATCTATCTTAGATAGTTTATCTTTGATTTCCTGAGTGAAGATAGGTGTATCACATAACTTGCTGACTAATGAAGTAACATTATTTGCAGAGGTTTCTAATGAGTTGATAATAGTAGACAGGTCTACTTGATATATTGCAATTTTCTGTGCATCACGCTCCAATACTTTGTTTTCAAATTTTCTCTCTGCTCTTTGTAACAACTTTTCTTGCCCATTCAGATCTTCATTGAATTTCTGAACAACTTCTGCTAACTAAACCGAAATAGGTTGTCTACTATCAACCTCAGTACTTAGTGCATCTACAAGTATGTTCTTTACATCATCAAGTAATTGATTTTCTCTGCTTTTCTCTTCTCTAAGCTTCTGCTAGTTAGCTTTCTTCTGTAATATTTCACCTATGATGTTCATTTGATCAATATTTAGAGTAGAGATATCCCAATTCGGGATAACTATATCCTCATCAAGATCAATGTCTTATTCTTTACCTTTATCTTTGCTTGAAACTTTAGTACTCGGCTGAGGCTTGCACTCAACTATCTTTGTACTAACTATTTGCGTACTGGAAACAGTAACAACAATAGATATAGAAGGGCTAGCAACAAAAGTGGATATTGCACTGATAATAGAACTACCTAGTGGCTGCTCGGTAGATGAAGTGTTGATCACTTCAAACAATATAGAACTCAACTAAACAGGTGCAAAGATTGGTTGGGTGCATGGTGTTGTAGTGGTTGCCACAACCAACTCGGCAGAATCTTTCTCCAAGCTTGATGGCATTAAAGCTTTGCTCGGAGAGTGAGGAAATGAGGCCATAACTGCTGCTGCAATTTTCTTTGGGTCGGTTTCCTCAATATTTTAAATCTCAGGGAGATTCATCTCGGTAACTTCCTGCTCTTGTTCCTCATTATCCATATTTACATCATCTGCTTCTATATCTTCTTCATTGTTATTGTCATCTTCATCCTCTATGTCACTAACATGAACAACAAAATCACTCTATCAATGAAGTTTGTAGATATTCTTCCATGTAGTTGTAGCTGTCTTCACCACATGTTCAATGTCATCAACCAATATCATGCAAGTGTTGAATTTCAGACTGAAGTTTTCTTCATTTTTCTTCATGGATTCTTTTACATCTTTATCACTAAGACTTGGCATGAGCTGCCTCAAACTCTCTTCAAATATATCTTTTGCAGTTTTCTTAGCATTTTCCCATCTAGGCTTGATTCTTTCCATAAGCTCATTGGAAATTTGTTGTACAACAAGAGAGTAGAACTCATTTGCCTCAATTTTGCTATCCTCTTCTTTCCTTTGCTAATTGCTTTCTAGCTTTAGCCTCATCATAAGTACCAAAATATGTGGCCTTGGGATCCACAAGTTCATTCAATAGTGCCTCAATGATATCCTTTGTGTCATCAATGTTAACCTCATAGCTTAGAGGCTTAACCTACACCACTTTAGGTTTGACTACTTGAATGTACACTTTGTCATAGTCTACCATGAAACAAACATCATCCTTGTAATCTTCTACAAGTTTCTTAGAAATTTTGAATCTGCTATTCATCTTTTCCTTGAATGAGTCAAAGTAATTGTCCATGATACTGACAAATTTCTCACCCATCTCTGCTATATATTCATTAATCTGATATAGTACTGGTACATCTTTTCTCTATATAACTGAACCTTTTGAAGGGAAAATCTTTTGCACAAATAAGAATAAACAAGTCAAGAGTGAACCAAACTTACACAGATTATTCTTTGAAGTCCTGATGCTCTCCATGTTCTTGTTGAATTGATTCAGCATTAGCTCAGCAAGGTCGAACGACATGTTCTTCTTCACCACCTTGAAAGCCAGATCAACTGCCTCACATGACACATTGTTGAGAAGATTGGAGCTATAGATCTTATCAGCTAGCACATGAATTCCGAATTTCAACTCCATGTTAGTCACACTATTGATCATCATGCCTCTTCCATCCCACTCGGCAAGAGTTTTGCTTTCCAGTTCTACCTGACTTAGGGTTTTGGTAGTCTTTGCCTTGTTCAACATTGAGAGCCCTATGATTCGATGAATCATTTTCTTTGTTATTTGAATAGGCTGCTCCAACCATACTTGTCAGTTGTGTACACAGCTAAGGATGAACCTTATCCATTTTATCTGAAAGTCTTGAGGCATATGTGGAATGTGTGTTAAACCCTTGGTCTCCAAATGTTGATGCTCGAGTTTCAATGCACCATTCACACATAACTTTTCCAAAGTCCCATCCACCTCTAGGGTTCCAATATCTTGTATCAAACAACAAAAATGCGAACAAATATCATTAACAAGCAATACCTTTGGTGGAATCTGTGACTGAGCTCCGGTTGGATCAAGTGCTTCTACAATTGCCGGACTCAATTTGAAGTCCAATACCTTCCAATTGACTCCTCAAACCAACATCTCAGATCCTTTCTTGTTTTTTCTACTGGAGGATGCCATGCTCGATAGAGTTTATGAAAACAAGAAAATCTTCAACAACAAACGCACAGATCGCTTGGAAGCATAGAAATCGCTCTTTGAAAATTCACAGTGATAAATGAATTTGATTCCCTTCCTTTTAACAAATTTTCACTTTCCAATCGTCATAAATGCTTGGTACGATCGCTTGTTCGGTGATAGACTATCTTCCACTTGGTCCAACCTTAGTGCTCAGTAGAGTCATTCATAACTCAGTATCCACACAATATTTTAGTGTATCTCAACTTTGCTCGGCAGGGTCTTGCAACTTGACCTAGCTCGGTAAGATCTAAATTTTCCTTAGACACTTGGTGATCCCTTTGCTTTTTGATTGCTAATATGGATCTTTCCTTCTAGCTGGCTGGAACTGATGTAAGATGTCTACTTCAGAGTCTTAGTTCCAGTCATCCATGTGGGAGATCAAATAGAAATGCTTGAGTCGCCCAATTCTTGAGTGACATGTGCTTCATGGCTCGAACTTGCATTCTTAGAAGATTTTGGAATCCATTGCTGCCTCATCTGCTTTCTGATGTTGTCAGCCTTGGCTTTTTTTTCATCTTCAATCCTTCCAGTGTTCATACAGTTCTTGGCAACATGTCCAAGTTCTGTACAAATAAAACATCTTCTAGTGGTGTCTCTTGTCCTCATGTGATGTCCCCAAACTCTCCACAGTAGTGGCATCTACACCATGTGTTGTAGTCCCAACCAAATATAGCTTTCACAATATGTTTTGTTGGGTTCAATATCTTGGTTTTGCATTCAAAAGATTTGTGCCCATGCTTCTTGCATTTGACATTTACCTTCAAATTTAGGTTTCTCTTTGCATTCATTTGCTCTATGACCATACTTATTGCAATTGTAACACTTTCTATTGAATTTTTCTTTACCATTATTCCAACATTTGTTTGATGTATGACTTAACTTACCACAATGATTGCAAGTAGGACTTTGATTCCTTTGAGCTCCTTGGTTGGATGTTTCACCTTCTTTTGTGTATCCTATTCCTGCTTTACCTTTTTGTCTGTATTGACTTTGCTCATTCAACTGATTCATGTCTGCTTGAGATTTCATCATCCTTTCATTGGTTTTTTAATGGATAACCCCAAAATATGCATACAAGTATTCACAACTATATGGTAATTTTATCAAACACTTAGCTAGCAGTCTCCGTTATGTGCTACAACCCTTATGGCTCTAAAAGGCTGTCTATATTGTGTTGTGCTTGGCATGTAACATAAATATAGGAATTGAAAAAGCATAACATATATCGCAGAAATAATCGACACACTATATTTATATTGATTTCCAAAATTTAATAACAAGTGCAAAGCTAACTCACTAAATACTCCAGCAATAAATCAGAACAAACATTGTTTACATCAAATAGTTGAGGGTGTCGCCCTTGCATTGACCTGCTGCAAACAATATGCAAATGCTATAGTAACTCGGCTGCTACGATAACTTGCTACAATAACTCGGCTGCTACAATAACGCGGCTGCTATAGTGACGCGTTGCTATAGTGATACGGCTGCTACAATGACACGCTGCCATAGTAACTCCGCAGATACAGTAACTTGCTACAGGAACTTGGTTGTAGCTAGAAATGCACCCAATATGTCGGATATAAAGCTGATAGCAATGAATTCCAAAGGCCAAACCCCAAAGGAATGACGTCTAGAATGTCACACGAGAGGATAGACGTCCTCTAATGCCAAGAACAGATCTGTAACTCACACATCCATTTTCTTCTCATATTCAACCTGCCAAATGAAGCCACTCACGCTTCCTTATATTCTTTCTCCAAGAGTCAATTCCACTCACATGAGCAATGTGGGATAAAAGATGTGTGATATAAAACATATTAAAATAATCACTTATGTCTCCCTTAGGCGCCCCTTTTGATTTGCACACATTCCCATAAAATTTAATATTAAAGTAACACTTTAATATTTTACAACTAAATTGTTACTTTAATAATACTTCAAGCACAAAAATATATTATCGGACTCCGAATAGCACGAGTGATAGCTCGTTGAAAAGCTCTTGTAGCAGAGTATCAAATTCAATCACCAAAACTAGCCTCCCCTGTGTCCTCTGACTTACTAAAAATAGTAAGTATGCCTGAGATTGAGTAAATCAACTCCGTTTTGGCCCAAACTAGAGATGACTAGGCCAAAACAGTCTAAGATCCCTTTAAACCCTTCGTTAGCCCTCGAGACCATGTAGAACTAGTCTAACACACACACACTTGGTCGACTGCTAAAGTGGGGACATTACAGTCCACCCCCCTTGAAATTGTTTGTCCTTAAGCAATCTAAGTCCAGTCTATTGAATGACCTACTCACTCTCCCATGTAGCAACCTCCTCCAGCAAGTCTTTCCATCTAACCAAATGCTCCTTCACTATCCTGGTTCTGAGTTTCCTCTCTTGGGTGTCCAAAATAGCCTCAAGTACTAACAAGAGCTTCCCCTCCTCATCCAAAGGGGTTAAATCTATAGAACGAACTACACTCTGACCAATGGCTTTCTTAAGCCTCAACACATGAAATACATTGTGCAACCAATTACCCTCTAAAAGCTCAAGCTCATAGGCGACTTCTCCCACTTTGCGAATCACCCTACAGGGACCATAAAATCTAAGCTTCATTTTTTCTACTTTGCTCCTCTTGAGTGATGAATGTCTATATGGCTATAGCCTCAAATACACCATATCCCCTACCTCGAAATTGCGTTCTACCCTATGTTGATTAGCATACAACTTCTGCTGATTTTGAGCCTGTTGTATGTTCTCCTTGAGTGCTTTGGGCACTCGATTGTTCCCCAAAACTAAATCCATGAAGTTGGGTGTTTCATACCCATTCAATGCCATAAATGGAGTCATCCCGATGGTCATGTGATATGTGGTATTGTAACAATACTCCCCCGTGTATAACCACTTGACCCACGCTCTCTGTTGCGCAATCACATAGTTCCGCAAATAGCCTTCCACCCATTTATTTACTATTTCTGTCTGCCCATCTGTCTAAGGGTGGTAACTCGTACTAGGTGTGAGATCTATATCGCACAGCCTGAACAACTCCTGCCAAAAGGCGCTCATGAACTTACTATCCCTGTCACTAACAATAACTTTTGGTATCCCATGCAACCTAAAGACCTCTCTAAAACATAAATCTACAGCTTGTGTTGTTGTATAAGTAGAAGGAATAGCAAAGAAGTGAGGTAACTTTGTTAATCTATCTACCACCACATGAATACAATCTCTTCCCTGCACTCATGGTAAACTAGTGATGAAGTGCATAGAAATATTTTCTCATTTCCTGTCCGGAATGGGCAAGGGTTGTAGTAAACACGCATGAAATATGTGCTCTCCCTTATTCTGCTGACAAACTACATGCTCCCTGACATACTTCTGAACAAAATCCTTGAGCCCTCTTCTTGAGAACTGCTCTCGAATCTACCTATAGGTCTTGAAGACCCCTAGATGCCCAGTTGCAGGTGCATAACGAAAAGCCCTTAGAATCTCCTCTCTAAACTATGATGTAGGGATCAAATAAACCCTGTCCTGAAATCTTATCAACCCATCCAACACTGCATACGTGTCATCCTAAATGGTGCCCGTAACTATCCCAGAAGCCCAATCATCTCCTGCATACTCTACTACAATTTGATCTCTCCAATCTCCTGAAACCTTTGCCATAGCACATAAGTGAGGTCTCCGAGATAGTGCATCAACCACCACATTTTTCTTACCTTTGACAAACTCTATATCAAAGTCATAAGCCTGCAATTTAGTAACCCATTTCTACTACCAATCATTAAGATTGCACTGGCTCATGAAGTATGTAATGCTATTGTGATTAGTTTTGATCAGAATTTGGCCAATCCATGCATTATGGCCAACATTTCCTTGTTGTAGATAGAACAACTCCCCTCAACTCCAAGGAGCTTTCTACTCTTGAATGCAATGGGGTGTCTCTCCTATATCAATACTGCTCCTCTGCCATCTCCTAAAGCATCACATTGAAGCTCAAATGGCTTCATGAAATCAGGTAGAGCTAGAACCGGACAACATGACACCACCTATTTGAAGTGGTCAAAACATCTTTGCATTGCCTCTGTCCATGTGAAGGCTCTCTTCTTGGTAAGATTTGTCAAAGGTGCGGCAATCTGTGAAAATCCCCTAATGAATCTCCTGTAAAAACCACATAAACCAAAGAACCCCTTAAGTTGTGTAAGGTTTATGGGAGTAGGCCAATCCACAATAGCTCTAATCTTTTCGGGATCAACCCGAAAACCATTGGCACTAATGATATGCCCAAGGTAAAGGAGCTCAGTCATGCCAAACTCACATTTTGATTCCTTGGCATGCAATGACTCTCTATCCAAAATAGATAACACCTCCTCCAAATGATGCAAGTGCTCCTCCCAGGTCTTACTGAAGACCAAGATGTCATCAAAGAAGACCAAGACAAATCTCCTCAATTGCCCCCTAAACACCTAGTTCATACAACTTTCAAATGTGGCAGGTTCATTAGTTAGCCCAAATGGCATAACCATAAACTCGAAGTGACTATAGTGACATTGAAAGGTTGTCTTCTCGATGTCTTCTTCTCTCATCCTAATCTGGTGGTATCCAGATCGTAAATCAATTTTAGTGAAGAAGCGTGCACCATGCAACTCATCAATCTTAGGAATGAGATACCTGTTTTTGATTGTTTTCTTATTTAGTTCCCTGTAATCGATGCATATGTGCATCGTCCCATCTTTCTTCTTTACTAGAACTAGTGTTGAAGCAAAAGGGCTCTTGCTAGACCTAATGTGCCCCATCTCCAATAGCTCCTTAATTGCCTTCTCTATCTTATCCTTGTGTTTCTTAGGATGACGATAGGGGGTAATCATGACTAGTTTGGCTCCCTCCTCGAGTTCAATAACATGCTCTATTCCCCTATCAAGAGGAACCCTGTGTAGAATATCGCCAAATACTTTGGCATGCCTATCAAGTATCTCCTGGATATCCAGTGGATGACTCTTTACCTGTGGCTCCTGTGGGGTTGGCATAATGAAACACTCTGCTACCCACTCTATGTCATTATACTGAAAAAGTCTCTACACTCTCCTTAGGGATACTACTATGCATCTCCCATCCGAAAGTCCTCTGAGTACAACAATTCTTCCCTCGCGCTGGAATCTCATCTCTAGTTTTGCTAGTTTGAGTGTGAACTCAACTAGCAAGGCCATCCATGTCATGCCAAGGATGACATCATAGTCTCACATGTCTACTACATAGAACACATCCTCCAACTCATAGCCATCTCCAAACCTGATGTGAAGATTAGATATCTTCCGAGTGCATAATAATTTGTCACTATTAGCTATCATGACTCTAAACCCAGCATGCTCCTCAATCTGTAAACCTCTCAGGGCTACTAACTGTGTATCTATGAAGTTATGTGTAGCCCCAGTATAATTGAGAAAGATCACTTTTTGCCCCTCGATAGTACCCTTGACCCTAAAAGTGATCGCCTTTTGACCCCTTATCAATCGTGCAAATGACCTATCATCCTTAAGAATGATGTTCTCCTCTGGAGTGCTACTCTCATCCAACTCAGAGTGTTGATCCTCCCCCTCTGACCGTGACTCCTCCGCTGAAAAATACTCCATTTGATTTGCCTTAGCCTTGAGAGGGCACTAATGAGATAAGTCCCAAGGCTCTCTACAATGAAACTACAACTTCTTCCTCCTCAACTCATTCAGGTTGTCATTATCCAACTTCCTATTATCCCCTTTTGGTTGTGCACCCTGGCAAAAAGGTTTTTTTGTCCTTATCCTTCTTTGTATGTGAATCCCTAGGTTGAAATCTACTCCTAAAAGAAGGTGCTAAGTCACGAGCCTTCTTGGTGGCCTCCTGTAATGTAGTCGGGTCATGCCCTTTGACCCAACCCCTCAAGGGATCTGAGAGTCCATCCATAAATAGCACTACTAATCTCCTCTCTGAAATATCTGAAACCAACACAGCTAACCTCTGAAATTCACTGATGTATGTCTCAACTGATCCCCACTACTTGAGTTGTGACAACTCTTTAAACTATAACTTAACATCTTTGGTATCAAATCTCTCTATGAGTCTCTCAGTGAACTCCTCATAAGATGTGATCTGATTATGCCCCGAGTTTACCATGCCATGGTGCCACCACTCATGTGTTGGACCATCCAAATAAATAGCCGCATACTTGATAGCCTCTCCTCAAGCATGGGATCAACTGGAAGTATGTATCTACCTTTTGCACCCAAGCTCATGCAATCATTTTCCCTGAAGCATCATAATAAGGCAAAGAAAGTTTTCCAACTTTCTTTCGAAGCACAAAGTTTTGATTTTTCCCTCCTATTCTAGGCATATGTCTCGTCCTCAAGTCCATATAATCTCTAAGGGAAATATCTGTCTGAAACTCTGGTCCACTAGCCTCCCAGTCCCTCCTAAACTAGCCCTATAAGTTGGTAATCTGCGGTTCGTTTTCTAGTTGAACCGGATCTCTGAGTGGGAAGGTGGGTAGAAGAGGTCTCAAGTTTGTTGTCTGAGCTAGGCGTGCAACGTGTCTAAAGTTATCAGCCTCATTCCCATTGTTGCCATGTTCGTTATTATTACCATTAATGTTATTCTCAAGACCATTGTTGTTGCCTTGGCCTCCATTATTATCATTGCCCCCATTTCCATTGTTTGCATCACCTGGATTAATGTTGATGCCCATCTGTCTAGCCATAAGCTGCAACATCATATTCATTCGCCTATTCTGCTCCTGTTGCATACGCTGCCCCTCCTCTAATATACCCAATAACCGTCTCAACATTGCCTCCTCCTGATCTGGACCGGCATTCCTACCTCCACCTAGTCCTGTATTCCTGTCATCTCGGTCACCCATACTATTGTCTTGTTCAAAAAATATCTCCTCTATGTCTGTATGACTAGATTCTATGTCCACCTACACAAATGAACTAGACTGCTCACTCTGACTCTGAATCTTTGTTGTTTTGCTCTAGTATGGCGAAAGTTAATGGCCTCTATCACATGCTCAAATATACATTCTAAATCTGTTTTATTTCTGACTTTAGAGTTTTGAAATTTCGTCAAACACTTTTCCCTTTATCCGCCTGTTCCAAATTCCCTGTAAGGCTTCCACGGGATAGCATGACTTAAAGCTTTGATACCACTGTAATGGATACCCACAAAATTTGCTTACAAGTATTCACAACTATATGGTAATTTTATCAAACACTTAGCTTGCAGTCTCTATTATGTGCTACAACCCTTATGGCTCTAAAAGGTTGTTTGTATCGTGTTGTGTTTGCCATGTAACATAAATATAGAAATTGAAAAAGCATAACATATATCACAGAAATAACCAGCACACTATATTTATATTGATTTCCAAAATTTAATAACAAATGCAAAGCTAACTCACTAAATACTCTAGCAATAAATCAAAACAAACATTGTTTACATCAAAGAGTTGAGGGTGTGGCCCTTGCATTGACCTACTACAAACAATATGCAAATGCTATAGTAACTTGCTAAAGTGACACTGCTACTATAGTAACTTGCTACAAAAACTTGGTTGTAGCTAGAAATGCACCCAATCTGTCGGATATAAAGCTAATAGCAATGAATTCCAAAGGCCAAACCCCAAGAGAATGACATCTAGAATGTCACACGAGAGAATAGACGTCCTTTAATGCCAAGCACATATCTGCAACTCACACATCCATTTTCTTCTCATATTCAACCTGTTGAATGAAGCCACTCACGCTCCCTTTTATTCTTTCTCCAAGGGTCAATTCCACTCACATGAGCAATGTGAGATAAAAGATGTGTAATATAAAACATATTAAAATAATCACTTATGTCTCCCTTAGGCACCCCTTTTGATTTGCACACATTCCCATGAAATTTAATATTAAAGTAACACTTTAATATTTTACAACTAAATTAATTATTACTTTAATAATACTTCAAGCATAAAAGTATATTAGCTATCAAACTCCGAATAGCACGAGTGATAACTCGTCGAAAAGCTCTTGCCATGGAGTATCAAATTCAATCACCAAAACTAGCATCCCCTATGTCTTACTAACTTACTAAAAATAGTAAGTATGCCTGAGACTGAGTAAATCAACTCCATTTTGGCCCAAATTGGAGATGACTAGGCCAAAACACTCTAAGAAACCTTTCGTTAGCCCTTGGGACCATGTAGAATTAGGCTAATGTACGCACACTTGCTCGACTGCTAAAGTGGGGACATTACAAGTTTGCTTTTTAGTGTTTAGATCATTCTGCAATTTTTCATTCTTTGATCTTAGATTCATGATTTCTTCATTTGCATTAGCAAGTTGATCAATGAAGTTTTCCTGTTGAAGGGATAGATACTGAATTTCATTGTTCTTTCCTTCTATCTCTTCTTTGGCTTTGTCTTTTTCTTCCATGACTTCACACAAAACTTACTGACTGAATTTATTGTTCTCTTTTCAATTTTCTAACTTCTTCTTGAAGGTTACAATTCTTTTCTAATAGGTCCCTGATTGCCTCATTTGCTTCATCTAAATTTCTTTCTGGATAGATGTCTTCAATTCTTTCTTCAGTGTAGAGTTTGTCATTTATTTGTACTACAAGATCTTTTCTTCTTTTCAAGGATTGAGAGAGTTGCTCTTTTGCTTTCTTAAGTTGCCCAATAGCCAATTCCAAATTCAGCTTATCATTATCAATAGCCTTATCTAGCCTAAATACCTCCATTGCTTATGATCTTTGTTCAAGCTATTAAACTTCTTCTTTGAGAACCACAATGCTCTGATACCAATTGTTGGAAATATAGGATAGGCTAGGTTACTGAGAGGGGAAGGGTGAATCAGGAACCAATAAAACTTAAACTTATTTCACCAATTAATCTTTCATATATATTCTGATCTAATTACATGAATGAAAAACTGAAAGCATTAAAACATTCATAGCACTTTGACACAAGATTTGGTGACCCAAAAACCTTCCAAATAGGAAGTAAAATTGGGGTGGGGATGATACCCACAAACTTTAGTACTGCAGTATAAAGTTGGTTGGTTAAGGCTTACAATTGATCACTTCTGATGATCTACCTTGTTAGGAGCAATAAGGACTGCTAGGTCCACCTTGCTAAAGGATTTACAAAACATACAATGAAGTATGCACTCGATAAAGAGATTTGCAAACGACTGATAAGTCTACCTTGTGAAAGGATTTAACTGTTCCACCTGTTAGGATTTTCCAGTGGTTGATCTCTAATCTGCAACTTTGAATTGCTGGTTGAGATTCATTTAGAATGTAATGATCACCTTGCTATAATAGATAAATTTTTGTTGCTCTTTATACTACTTGTAGCCTTCTTAATTCGTACTTTTTCTCTTATTATATTAGCATCATATATTCTTCTATATCTTAATTAGATGTGATATAGTACATTACATATATACCAATTCAAATCACAATTCATCAAAATTGGCTACTATACAAGTTTCACTAAAATACACAAAGTCGGCTCAACTGTTGGTACTTGGGTTCTAAAGACAAACTTGGTGAGGTTCTGATACTCGGCAACCATTGTCAACACTCGGCATCATCATGCTCTTGGTAGATGTAAAAACTCGATTCATACTAATCACTTCCAAGTGGTTTGAACTCGGTAGCACTAATGACTCGGTGAACACTGCAAAACTCGACATATAAACTGAATCACTTGGTTGACGCTGTGAGACTCAATCAACACTAACACTATGAGCTCGGTATAAACTGGATCACTTGGTTGACACTTCCAGGCTCTGTCAATACTTGATTCACATCACTGATGTTGCAAACTTGGTAAACACTGGAGACCACGGTTTGCACTGTGCAACTCAGTAACCACTATGAAGCTCGGTTTGCACTGTGCAACTCAGTAACCACTATGAAGCTCGGTTTGCACTGATATTCAACAACTTGGTAGATACTGCTTGGTGTGAATTAAATACTGATTTTGGAACTCAGTAGTAACTGTAGAACTCGGTAGAACCTAAATTACTCGGTTAACACAATAATATGCAAGATAAGCTCGATAGCTGCTAACCATTTGACTAAGTGTGAGTCACTAATAAACAAACTTGACCATAATGTCAATAGTAAGGTGGTATAAGAGAAGCCAAAGCATCATCACATACATCAAATTTATTAGGATTAGTGGTACTAGGAAAGTACCTAACGTAAAGAAAAGCCAGCAAACGTTTATGTTTTATCTCAAAATTGATGGCATGGAATATAATTTTCAAACATGAAAAGACTCTAACATGTTCATTTTTTATGTATGATACCTAATGTAATAAATTTAATGTGATTTCTAAACCATACATATGCAATTGATGAAGCAATGAAGTGCAAGTACTTAAACTAAGCAATGATGTCATTCACTAAGCAACGCAAGTACACAAACAAAGCAATGCAAGTAAATAATCTCAATCTAAAAATTACATGTAAAAGTCAGATCTGGAACTGAAATGCATATAGTATGCTTGTGTAAGAAGACTCGGGTTGACCAAAATGGCAAAATGTAATGTAGGGAATGGCATAATAATCTAAACTAGTGTTCTAAACATGGACCAAACTCTCTTTCATGAAACACTAAACTATGAACTGAAGTAAGGAGGTGTTATTTTTTAATATTACACTCATTCTGAAAGAGTTAAGCAACTGCCCATTTCTTCTTTCAGGTTCTATATTTGTTGGAAAAGACTATTTGAGGTGTCAAATGAAACACAACAAGGTCATATAGCAGGTAAATGAAAACATATAAATAAACTAAGAAAACAGCTGAATCTGAAACCTAATAATAAACCCATATCTAAAACTGAGATACAGAAGTGCACCTGTGACTGTAAGGTTATTTGTGATTCACCAGATTCTATAAACATGTGTCTTAGTCCCAGAAGTCTCCAAGGTGAACACTGAGATTAGATCTTATATCAGGTGCATCTGCAACCTTTCTCTAGAGTATATGAGTAAATTAATTGGACTATCTTACTAGGTGGTCAACACCCTACCAAAGTGCTAAACATCAATTTTCCCATGCTGTAACCTTCAAATACCTTCTATGTCTTCACTCTCAAAACCTCTGACATCTTCAATTTTCACCAGGCACCTATATTTGGACTTGTGAAAGAGACAGGAAATTGTGTTTGTGTCATATAAGGGCTTGCCCTCAGTAACTATCCTAACTGAAGTAAATGTGTGTATTGAAATCATTAAAAATTTTAAAAAATTAAAATGCTCATGCAAAGCAACATCAAGTGTTCTTGTTGTGTATATAATAAGTTTTTCCAACATGAAAAGATTTTATTATGTTCATTTTTATGTGTATGATGTCTAATGCAAAAAGATAATGTGTTTTTTGACCCATATATTTGAAATTGACAGAGCAATCAAGATCATGTACATAAACTAAGCAATGACGTCATTCACTAAGCAAGGAAAGTACATAGACAAAGCAATACAACTACATAAGTAATGAATTTCACTAATGAATTGATCTTAATCTCAAAAATTACATGTAGAAATCAGATCTTAAACTAAAGGTCATAAAGTATGGAAACGTGACTAATTTAGGGAATGGAAGAATAATCTAAGCTAGAGTTCTAAAAAAGGAACAAACCCTCGTTCACTGAACATTAACCTATGAACTACAAAAAGGTGTGCTTTACTTTACTTTTGCTTGGAAAATGTTAAGCAACTGCCATTTTCTTGATTTGGGTTTGATATTTGTTGTAAAAGATTGTTTGAGGTTTCATATCAAACACAAGGTAATACAGCAGATTACTAAACATCAAATTCCTCATGTTGTAATCTTTAAATATATTGTATGTCTTCGCTCTCTAAACCTCTGAGATTTGTAATTTCACCAGGCACCTATATTTGGACTTGCGCAAGAGACATGAAATTTGATTTGTGTGGTATAAGGGCTTGCCTCAGTCAAACCCCATTTTCAGAATCACCCCAACAACAATGATGAAAGAAAGAGGAAATATATGGTCTGAAGTAAATGATTGCATTGAAATCAAAACAAAATCTAAGCTTTTAAGTAAATATTGTAATTGAAATGAATGCTAGTATTGAAATCATCATTAAAAATTATAATAAATTAAAATGCTCACACAAAGCAACATGAAGTGTTTCTGTTGTGTATATGATAAGTTTTTCCAACATGAAACTTTTTTAATATGTTCATTTTTTATGTGTATGATGTCTGCTGCGAAAAAATTAATGTCATTTTTGACCCATACATTTTAAATTGATAGAGCAATCAAGATCATGTACATAAACTAAGCAATAATGTCATTCACTAAGCAAGGAAAGTACATAGACAAAGCAATGCAACTACATAAGTAATGAATTTCACTAGTGAATGGGTCTCGATCGAGAAAATTACATGTTGAAATCATATCCTAAACTAAAGGCCATAAAGTATGCAAGTGTAGTCAGGTTACATTAACTAAGCAATGATGGCATTTACTAAGCAAGGAAAGTACATAGACAAAGCAACAACTACATAAGTAATGAATTTCACTAGTGAATGCGTCTCAATCTAAAAAATTACATGTAGAAATCAGATCCTAAACTAAAGGTCATAAAGTATGCAAGTGTAGTCAGGTTACCAAAATGGCAAAATGTAATGTAAACGATGGCAGAATAATCTAAATATTAACCTATAAACTACAAAAAGGAGGTGCGTTTTACTTTCTCTTGGAAAGTGTTAAGCAACTGCTATTTTCTTCATTTGGTTCTATATTTGTTGTAAAAGACTGTTTGAGGTGTCATATCAAACACAACAAGGTTATACAGCAGATTTATGTGAACATATAAATAAACTAAGAAAGCAAGTTGGGATCTGAAATCTACTAATACACCCAGATCTGAAATTGAGATACAGAGGTGTACCTGTGACTACAAGTTGATCCATGATCCACCGGACGCTATAGACACGTGTCGTAGTCTCCAAAAGTGAACTCTGACATCAAATCCTATGTCCGGCGCATCTGTAACCATTCCCTAGAAATATCTGAGTAAGATTAGCTGGAATATCTTGCTAAGCACCGAATGCACTGTCATAGTGCTAAACATCAGTCTCCTGAAGGTGTAATCTTTGAGAATCTTGTACATATTCACTCTCCAAACCTCTCAGATCTGCAACTTTCACTAGTCACCTATATCTGGACTTAGCACAAGAGAGAGGAAACGGTGTTTGTCTTGTATAAGGGCTTGCCTTAGTCAAGCCCCGTTTTTGGAATCACCCCAACAAAAATGATGATATGAAGAGGAAATCTAAGTTCTCAAGAAAATACTTGTATTAAAATGAAAAGTAAATCTAATGTCTTAAGTAAATGTTTTAATTATAGTGAATGCTTGTTTTGAAATGATCATAAAAAATTGATATAAATAAAAATGCCCACACAAAGCATCATGAAATGTTCTTCTTGTATATATAATAAAATTTTCCGACATGAAAAGATTTTAATAACTTCATTTTGTGTCCGTAGGATGTCTAATGCAATAAATTTTATGTGATTTATAAACCATACATATGCAATAAATGAAGCAACGAAGAGCAAGTACATAAACTCAGCAATAATGACATTAACTAAGCAACACGAGCAAGAATAAGATCTGAAACTAAAAGTCATAAAGTATGCTAGTGTAAGAAGAGTCGGGTTTACCAGAATGGCAAAATGTAATCTAGGGAATGGCAAAATAATCTAAACTAATGGTCTAAACAAGGACCAAACCATCTTTCACTAAACATTAAAATATGAACCACAAAAAGGAGGTCTGCTTAGCTTCACTCTAACTTAAAAGGAATTAAGCAATTCCCTTTTCTACTTTTGGGATCTATGTTTGTTGTAAATGATTGTTTGAGGTGTCCAATGAAACACAAGTTCATACAATAGGTAAATCAAAACATACAGATAACCTAAGAAAACAAGCTCGAATCTGAAATCGACTAATAAACCCATATCTGAAAATGAGATTCAAAGATGCACCTAAAACTGCAAGTTAATAAACACAAATGGATATTAGTCAACTAAGGACAATACTTCAAACATGAAACCAGCTTGTTCTGTACCTTGGGTTCAATGTAAAAATAAGGCCACGAATATAAGAAATATACTAGGCATAATCACATCTTAAGTAGAATTCTATTTGACTGTCATTAAGCAAAAATATGCAAAAACAACTCGTAGAAACCCATGTCAAGTCAATCAAAATATTGTTAAATAGGCTAGAAATATTGCCAACTGAAACTTACCTTGAGAGTACAGTTGGTGCAGATGCATCTAAAACTCTTGCAATTTTGTAAATAGGCTTGAAAGTGTGTGTTTGGGTCTAGATGTTCTTTGGTTGTAGTAAGGTCCATAAAGACCACAAATGGCATTTTAATATCAATTTTGATGTTAGTTTGCAAGAATCGTAATTGGTTTGAAAATTTGTAAAATTGTTGTAAAATTGTCAAACTTTGCAGCATTTCTTTTTTTGGGAGACCGACAGTCACCTCTTAAAATTCTGATTGGAGGCATGCCTGTGCGGTCGGCTGATGAAGTTTGAAGCAAATATAATACTGACTTTGTGCACTTTTGACAGTGTGTTCGTTTTGCGTTCTTTGTACATAATGGTATGGGAATGTACGACCGTGACAGTGGCATGAATGTTTAGTAGGATGTCTTAGCTTCGTTTTGGAAGTGTTTTGAGCTTCAAACATGCAATAATAATGAGGTTATTCAATTTTATTTCCAAACAGCACTGAAAGTGAGAATGTTGTCATAGGTTTCAAGTTTAAGAATGTTTAATTTGTAATGTTTCGTACCTGCTGTAATGTTTTGTACCTGCGATGCTCCTTTAAATCAATGTGCAAACCCTAAACTGAGGCTGTATGGTCGACCAAGTGCAGGCAAAAACTTGAACAAAGGCCAAATAGTCATGTACGGTTGGTGAATGAAGGTTGTACAATGCTGTTGGTCACCCAGAGTGTTAGTACGGTGAGCAAGAGAAGGGAGCCATATGGTGGTATGGCCGTACTTAGTATGTGTGTATGGTGGTATGGCTGTATGGTGGCAGGATAGTCTGTATGGGTGAGGGAAGATGGCCCGTGGGGGTTGGGGGGAAGAATAGGCCGTATAGTGAGGTGGCTGAGACAATTATTGGAGAGCCATACGGAATGGTCGTACGAGTATGGTGACACCAACTGGGGAAGGATACTATGTGTATGGAGAGTACAAGGCAATTTGATGATACCGCTTTAAAAATGGAGAATGCAACACACACAACTTGCAGAAGCAGAGACTAAAAAGATACATGCCAAATAACAATGATATTTCCACATACAAGTAATTCTTCAATCTGACAAATTCGGGCCAAGCAAAACACCGACGGAATAGGGTGAGGGTTGAATCCCACCAAAATCGGGATAGCCAAGTAGGGAAGATCTTTCACTTCCAAAATGGCGAACAATCCAGAACTCCAACAGGAATTTGCAGCATAAGAAATAATCCAAGAAAACATGCTTAAGGACTACCTAAAAACCGTGCTTAAATACCGATGCAAGGAGTTCGGAGAGTCATAACTTTTGACTCGAATTTGGGTTTTCTTAGATTTTTTTGGCTTTTTTTCAAAATCTATTGTTGAGGTGGATTCCAACTAAGCCAGCTCTGTTGGGGCCATTTGGACTATTTTTTCGACAGCCAAAAATTCCATTTTAACCTCCAAATTTCCTTTTTAAAATATCTTAGGTGTTTTTTGTTTTTTCTGCTTTGTAATAACTTCGAAATTTGTTTCTAAATTTCGAAGATTAGTTGGCAATTCATCTTGCCTTAGTTGGGGGATTTTCCTAGGAAAAATCGGGATTCATAGGATGAGTTCTAAAAATTACCAAAAATTGAAAAATCCATTTTTCCTGAAAATCTGCCAAATATGGTAATTTTCATAATTGTAAAAAGTAGGTGTTTGTTTTCATTGTAGAGGGAGAGTAGAGCTGGAGAATTTTTTAATGAAGGTCTTTGTTATTCTGAAACACCTATCTTGTGTCAAATTTAGATTTATTGTTTTATGATATTGGGGTTACATCAAATACCCATCGGAAAACTTTCTGAGGGTGTACAAAGATAGCCAACGGCGACACAAACTACAGAGACAAAATAAAAATGGGTCCGAGATACATTAAATCAATCGGCCTGTTACAATAGTTTGATAATTTATTTATTTTATAACAGGAACATTACAGTCCTCCTATCCCAAATTTTGCTTGTCCTCAAGCAAATGCAATGCCGGGTGTTGGAGAATGTGCTCACCCTCCCATGTTGCATCGTCCAATGGCAAGTGTTTCCAACACACCAAATATTCCTTCATCGTGCAGTTTCATAGAATCTTCTCACGAACTTCGATGATCTCAGTCGGTTCCAGGATGAGCTTGCCTTCTTCATTGAGTGGTGGAAGGTCTATGGCAACTATGACGTTTCGCCCTATGGCCTTTTTCAGGCATGAAACATGGAAGACGTTATGAATACGACTTCCCTCCAGAAGTTCCAACTCATCCGCAACTTCACCAATGTGACAAACTACACGGTAGGGGCCATAAAATTGTGGCTTCAATTTTTCCTTTCCTTTTTCCTTCAATGAGGATTGCCAATATGGCTGGACCTGAGATAGACCAAGTCCCCTACTTCGACACTCCTCTCCAGTCTGTGTCTGTCGGTGTACATCTTCTGTTGATTTTGTGCCCGCTGTAAGTTTTCCTTCAAGCCTCTTAGTATGTCCAATCCCTCCTGAAGCTAGTCTCTCGCCCTTGGTGCACAACTGTCACCCAAAACTATGTCGATGAAGGAAAGGGGTTCATACTTGTACAAAGCTTTGAATGGTGCCATTCTGATGGACATGTGGTACGTGGTATTGTAGCAATACTCCCCTAGATGTATCCATTTGACCCACACCCATTGTTGTGCCCAAACGTAGTTTCGAAGGTAACCTTCGAGCCACTTGTTCACAATCTCCATTTGTCCATCTGTCTGAAGGTGGTAAGTAGTACTTGGTGTCAATTTTGTCCCTTCCAATTGAAACAGTTCTATCCAGAAGATACTAATGAATCGCCTGTCTCGATCACTGACAATGTTTTCGGGTAACCCGTGCAGACGAAAGACTTCTCTAAAAAACAGATAGGCAACTTGTGCGGCTTGAAAATCTGTGGGGATCGCAAAGAAGTGTGCGTACTTCATCAATCTATCAACCACCACAAAAGTACAATCCTTTTCGCTCACCTTGGGAAGCCCTATTATGAAATCCATTTGGATACTTTCGCACTTATGTTCGAAAATCGGCAGAGGTTGTAGTAATCCAACAAGTAGAGTATGTTTGGATTTGTTCTGCTAGCAGACCGCACACTCTCTTACATACTGCAACATGTCCCCTTTGAATCCTTTCCATGAAAACCTCTCACGGAGACTTCAGTAAGTTTTGAAGAAACTCGAGTGTCCTGCCAAGGGTGAGTCGTGCACTTCAATATTTTCTGCTTCAATTTGGATCCCGGCACCAAAAATATCCGATTCTTATAGTAGATGATGTCATCCACTACTCTGTACCGATCATCCTGGGGGGCCCATTAGCTTATAGGATAATGTGTTTTTGGATTATTCTACTAATAAATGTGCTTTCCAGTCAGCTAAAATCTGGTTTAGCGAGTAGATGGCGAGTTTTCTGGACAAGGCATCTGCAACCACATTGTTCTTCCCTTTCACATATTCAATATCAAAATCAAAAGCTTGAATCTTGCTTACCCATTTTTGTTGCCTCTTGTTCAAATCCCATTGCTCCATAAAATATTTCAAACTATTGTGATCCGTGCAGACGACAAACTTGGCACCTACCAAATACTGTCGAAACTTGGTTAGTGCATGTATGATAGCCAACATCTCTTTGTCGTAGATGGAATATAGGCATTCTGTCTACGTAGCTTCCTGCTCTCATAAGCTATGGGATGTCTATCTTGCATCAATACCGCGCCAAGGCCTTCTCCAGACGCGTCGCACTCCAAAATGAATGGTCGAGTGAAATCAAGTAATGCCAGTACGGGAGAAGTGCTCATTACCTCTTTCAATTTATTGAAAGTGAGTTGTGCATTTTCATTCCACTAGAAAGGCACGTTCTTTGTCAGATCCATTAAGGGTGCGCTGAGCTGAGAGAAACCCTTCACAAACCTCCAGTAATAACTACATAGTCCAAAAAATCCTTGCAAATCCGTGAGTGATTTTGGGGGAGGCCAATCAAGGATAGCCTGAATCTTCTACTGGTGCACTTGAACTCCGTATTTACTAACAACATGCCCTAGGTACAATATTTCTATCATACCGAATTCACACTTGGATTGGTTGGTGAACAAGGATTGCTCCTCCGTAATACTTAGGACTTCATTCAAATGCTTCAGGTGCTCTTCCCATGTCCTGCTATAAATATGAAGATCATCAAAAAATACCAATAAATACTTATGCAATTGTTTGTTGAAGATGTAGTTCATGCATGACTAAAATGTAGCAAGTGCATTTGTCAATCCGAACGGCATGACGAGAAACTCATAATGCCCGTAGTGACAACGGAAGGCCATCTTTTCTACGTCTTCCTCCCTCATGCGGATCTGATGGTATCCAAAATAGAGATCTATTTTCAAAAAATAGACCGCACCATGCAATTCATCCAACAACTCATCTATCCTTGGAATGGGGTATCTATTCTTTTCTTTTTTCTGTTTAATGCACGGTAGTCTATACACATGCGCATCCTCCCATCTTTCTTTTTGACCAATACCACAGATGATGCGAAAGGGCTAGAACTGGGACAGATCCATCCTTTCTCAAGTTGTTCCTGAATTGTCTTTTCGATCTTATCTTTGAATTCCTTGGGATGATGGTACGGTGTGGTTATGACCGGCTTGGCTCCTGCTTCCAACTCAATAGTATGTTCAAACCCTCGATGAGGCGGTATGCAAGGAGGAATGTCAATGAAAACTTTATCATGTTTTACTCAAAATATCCTGGAGTTCATCATCCTGTGGAGGTGTCTGTTGTCCCTTTATAGGTTCTGCCAAGATAAAACAATGTGCAACCCACGCAACGTCATGACGCCGAAAAATTGCCTCCACCAATGCATAGAAACTTCCTTCAAACCCTCATTTTCCATTCCGCAGAAAACAACCATTCCATCGACAACAAAAGTGAAGGTGTGTGCAGGGCAGAAGAGTCCCTCTGGCAACCTTGACTTGAAATCCTGTGTGTGTCTCCGTAAGTAGACCCCTTCGCTTCACTAGAGATGAATTTATGAAATTTAGAGTAGCTCTGCTATCCAGCATCACCGTAACCCGTTGTCCTTGGAGGGTTCCCCGTACACAAAAAACTGTGCACCTCGGGCTACTGGCTAGGGCAATGGTTCCTCCACGCCATACCAAAGTTGCAATTCTTTCCGTACGGTTTAAACTGACCATGTTGGTGTCGTTGTGAGGTTGGTTGTCTTCGGCAGGCATTTCTTCCTATTCGTCTTCATCATCAAACATGATCTCAATGTAATGGATCTTCCCTTTTTCGAGGCATCTGTGGCCAGGCTCCCAAGGTCCCTTCCAATTGAAACACAGTTTCTTCCTTCGGAGTTCCTATATGGTAGCTTCGTCCAACGACGACTTCTAGGCGGAGGTTTATTTTCCCTCAAAAACGCCGACGCTTTGGAATGTGAGTAACTTCGAGAGGATGACGCGGATGACGATGCCATACTCCATGCCTTAATGATAGCCTCCGATAAGGTGGCAAGATTAAACTCCTTTACCCAACTTTTCAGAGGTTCTATCAGTCTGTCCATGAAGATTAATACCTGTCTTCTTTCGAAAATGTTCGTGACCAAAACAAAGAGTTTCTAAAATTCCGCAATGTACTAATCGACCGATCCAGTTTGCCTCAACTGTGCCAAATCTTTGAAATTGAGTTTCGAATCTTTACCATCAAATCAATCTATCAATCTCTCAGTGAATTTTGCATAAGTATTTATCTGATCATGCCCTAGTGTGATGGTGTTGTGATGCCACCATTCATGCACGACCCCCTCCAGGTGCAATGCCACAAATTTGATTATGTCTTCTTCAAGCATAGGATTCAGCTGGAAGTAAGTATCGACCTTCATTACCCATGCTTGTGCAAATATGGATCCAGATCTGTCAAATGGAGACAAATTTACTTTACTCAACTTTCTTCTAAGATCATCGTTAAAATATCCTCGATTTCTGCCTCCCAAATATCTCATTCTTAGATCTACGTAATCTTTGTAGGATATATCATCCTCAAAATTTGCATTCTTCCAGTCTTCCCTCAATTGTTCTTGCATCTTTTCAAAAGTTTGTTGTTTCTCTCTGTGCAATACCTCTATTCGTGGGGGAAAAGATGGCATAGAAGGTCAAGAGGGTTTGATTTACCCGACATCGAGTCTGCGCTGTGACCATTTTGTTCTCCAGATATTTTATTAGCCGCCAACTTCTTGAGAGTCTTCCATGAGCCGCTAAGTATCAGTGATCTATGCCTCATTCCTGGCAAGTTCCCTCAGTAGCGCAACGAGTTCGGCAGCTGCCGGTTTTGGTTCGGCAACCATTTGATCAACAGAATGTGTCCTCTTCTGGCTATAAATTCCCATTCACTGTCCATGGGCTGGCAAGATTGAAGAGCTCTGATACCACTGTAATATTTTGTACCTGCTGTAATGTTTTGTACCTGTAATGCTCCTTTAAATCAATGTGCAAACCCTAAACTGAGGCCGTACGATCGACCAAGTGTAGGAAAAGACTTCAACGGAGGCCAAATAGTGATGTACGGTTGGTGAATGAAGGTCGTACGGTGTTGTTGGTCACCCAGAGTGTTAGTAAGGTGAGCAAGAGAAGGGAGTCGTTGTTAGTGTAGTTTTTTATTTTTTCTATTTTGCTAGGTTTTTCCTACACTTTTAATAATCTCGCTTAGGTTAATAAAGCATGTCTTATTAGGTGAATGGTTGTGAGGTGTCACCTTCCTACATGTGAGCATCCATTAGCTATCTTGAGAAGATACTTTGCTATCTTTAGTCCGATAGATGGTTGCTCCTCATTGGTTGGTGTTGCCACCTCCTCCCTCTTCTTAGCCTATATAAGCATGCTACCTGGCTTGTATTTGTATCTCTTATTTTTGCATCCTCTTAATGCTATTTTGCTTCCAGCATTTGCATTACTCTCTTGGAGACTAACTCTATGATGCTATTTTGATTTTGTATCATTTGCATTCATAGTTTAGATATTTACTCTTTGCACTAGTTTTCTGGGTTATTAATCTTTTCAGATTCTAACAGTCATAAGGTGGTATGGCCGTACTTAGTATGTGCATACGGTGGTATGGTCGTACGGTGGCAAGATAGTCTGTACGGGTGATAGAAGATGGCCCGAGGGGGGGGGGAAGAATAGGTCATATGGTGAGGCCAGAATAGGTCGTACGATGAGGTGGCTAAGACAACTATTGGAGGGTCGTATGGGTATGCTAATGCCAATTGGGGAAGGATACTATGTGTATGGTGAGTGTATGGAGGGTACAAGGCAATTCGATGATACCACTTTAAAAATGGAGAATGCAATACACACAACTTGCAGAAACAGAGATCGAAAAGATACACACCAAATAACAATGATATTTCCACATACAAGTAAGTCTTCAATTTGTCAGATTTGGGCCAAGCAGAACACCTACGGAATAGGGTGACGGTTGAATCCCACTGAAACCAGGATAGCCAAGTAGGGAAGATCTTTCACTTCCGAAATGGCGAACAATCCAGAACTCCAACAGGAATTTGCAGTATAAGAAATAATCCAAGAAAACATGCTTAAGGACTACCTACAAGCCGTTCTTAAATACCCGTCGGAAAACTTTCCTACAAAGATAGTCGATGGCGACACAAACTACGAAGACAAAATAAAGATGGGTTTGAGATACATTAAATCAATCGGCCCATTACAATAGTTTGATAATTTATTTATTTTATAACGGGAACATTACATAATTGACCATTCCACTGCAAAGTCACTTATAACATGATGGAATGGTAGTTTTGAATGTGCTCCGTATGATTTTTAAGGTTGTAGAGGAGGAAGATAGCACTAAAGAGGTCTTCAAGCAAGCCCTAGCTTGACAAGTCCCATGTGTCAAACTAGTTTGTAAATCCTTTTATTGTTTGAGTGATGGATATAAGGCATTGATGAATGAAAGCTTGGAATTGGCTTGTGCTAGATCCAAATTGACTATCAAAGTGGTTCGCATATGTTGGTTGAGCCTTTGAGTGACATCTTGTTTGTTAAAGTGGCCTAATTAGGCCTTTTTTCAGAAATTGCACTCCAAGTTTGGACTTGTCACTCCAAAACAACACTAGCAACCACTGATATGTGTAGGAATGTAGAGGGAATTTGGAATAGTTAACATTGTGTCAAGATCAGAAAACAATTGATAGTTATGTTCAAAATAACAGAATATCAGGGCTACAAATCAATTATCAGAATTGTGATGGAAGTGTTAATAGCTGATTGCATGGCTGAGTTTGTTGTTTGTTTGAGACTCTTGGAATGTTATATAGTCCTAAGAGAGTACATGACCTTGAAGCATGAGTTGGTAAGCACCTACACTTTGTATTGAAAAGTACTTAATTGTGGAGAAACCTTGATGTGCGGATATGAGGAGGAGTTGCCTTCCAAATTTGGTGAGATATTGAATTGTGTTCGGACCTTTTGAGTGTGTGAATCATGTGATTAAAACCTGCTCTGCATCAATTCTTACTGACTTTTGTAGTTATACCAATTTGGGTCCATTATTTGTCTTTATTCTTGTTAATGTTTTTATAGTTCAGTCAGATAAAAACTAATAGCATATATATAAATACTATGCAATAAATTTTATATATATATATATATATATATATATATATCATTGTAAATATAAATCTGATGGGGACACAACCCAAGAACAGAATGGACACAACAGAAAAGGAAAATTATATTAACTGAGAAAATAAGCTAGTACAAATAGTACAGAGAAAATAAACTTTAGAACATGCCCTAAGGGCTTACAATAGCATAAATCTGGAGAATATTTCTCCTTTTAGCACCTCCTCTCAAACTCCACTCCGAACTGCCTTTTACAATGCCAGAAATCTCTTTAAATAGACCCCGGAGGGTTAAGGACTAGGAGTACATTCTAGAGAGTGCTAGTAGGCATCCACCGATGAAATAGAAGGTTCCGGAAGCTGCGTTAGAAGTCGGTGCAAATCTAGAAGAATCTAGAAACGGTAACCGAACTTCCGGGAGGCATAACTTTTGAACCGTAGCTCCGATTGACGAACCGTTTACATTTTTGGAAAGCTCTCGAAGCGCTCTATAGCCCTATGGACAAGCTCCGCTCGTCCCCCATTTTTCGACCCTTTTTGAGGTCATTTAATGCCCCAAACCTGACTTTGAAGCATTCTTAGGAGGTCTCCAAAATCCGAAAAACTGCAATAACTTTCAAACCGTGGGGCCTATTGACCTGATTCTTTTTCTGGAATGCTCTAAATCATGATTACATTCATCTGGCCAATTCACACCTTCTAGTTTACCGAAATGATGGCCCAAATACGTGCTCCTATTTTTTTGGGATTTTCAAACGCACTGATAGTTGAACTATGAGAGTTGGAACCTTTATTTGAGCCAAATGGGTATCCAAAAATGTAAAACCTTTATTTGAGCCAAATGGGTATCCAAAAATGTAAAGACATGAAACAGAAACTAAGTCTAAGTACATTTTTTTGGGTGACACAGGATTGCCCTTATACCTCTGGATGCTCCTGCATCAAAATCCAAATCATAAAACCCAATTGCACCAACCAACAAAGTAATGTTCTCTAAATCAATGCACATAATTAGTGGATGGAGTGTGACGTGGAAGTCACAGACCTGAAAGGTCATGACTCCACGTTGGAGTCACACCCATCGGGGATGTGAATCCCCAACACCTCATACAAAGGGTGATCCTCCTGCGAAATAATCAACAAAACAAACACATAAATCACAGTCTTCCAATGTAGAAACCACAGAAGTTATCTAGTCCTCATATCACGAATTTGTGATTAAAACAACTCTGCCCAAATAATATTATAACTAGCAGTCATCTGATTTGAATAAGAGATTTATATATAAATATATTCATCAAGAGAATTAGATTTCTCTTGCATCTTCAAATCTGATATAAAGTTTTAACATGGTATTAGAGCAGGTTTGAGATACGATAAAGATCAGATTTATTGACAAATCAATACACCTAAATTTTGAGACTTATTATCTTATTAAAATGGTGAATGGAATCAGACTTGGAGACAGAGACGGTTGGAAACTACGAATGATGTTAATACTCAAATAGCATGAGTTAAATACAATCATAGAAAATCCTTCTAAATCAAATGAGAATGATGAAAAGAGTCAATGGGAAGAGGACAACACCAGAGCAATGAAATTATTAGTCGACAAAGTAAAAGGTCATCTACTACCTATTATCACAAAGTTAGACTATGCATATGATATGTTCAAAGCCCTAGAAATCATGTTTGAGATCAACAATACTAGCAAGATTCTCACTCTTAAAAATCCTCTCTCTAATATTAAAATGAACAAAGGAGAGACCATCACCTTATACTTTATGAGAATCGCGGAATCAAAAAACCAACTCTCAACAATTGGTCATAGCTAACTATGGTAGTGTTAAATGGACTCCCTATCTCATGGGAAAACTTTAGACAAGGAATAAGTGCTGGTTCCAAGCTTCCCAAATTTGATTGACTAAGAGTTGACTATATTCAATCTAAAATATAGAGGAATCGACATGGAATCCACAAATAATGACATTCAGATTCTCATCACTAAATTGAAAAGAAAAAGGGCCAAAAATGGTAAACAATCATTCAAGAAACAAAAAGATTATTCTAATATACAATGTTATAGATGCAGCAACTATAGTCACACTACAACAAGATGTCTTGACAAACTCAAAGATTAAGCTTCCTTCACTGAAGTCAGTAATTCAAATTTGAATTCAGAGAAACTTGTATTCTAAAATATAACTCACAAAATTTTATGAAATTTTGGATTAAGATGGAGTTCACGATTCTTTACCATCCACACCAAGCCTCTAGCAAAATGAATGTAAAACACTTGCAAGGTAAACTTGGTATGATTATAATTACTGAGAATGAGTTTCAGCATATTCGTTTATTGTACTAATGAAACAAATTATTAATCAAGAATGTTATTTGAGCCCTATGTACATAATGAGTAAATGATGACTACCAAATGATTATCACTTGTATTTATTGAAGTTATTGGAGGATGATGGTCTTACAATAACTTAATCTTCTACTATGATGAATATCTTATGATATCTAAGCAGATCGTGATAGATTATATCAAAGTAAGGAGACTCAGACCCGGCTCTGACTTGGCAAGGGAAATTCGACTTGTGACCCGACTCAAACTCGGTCATGACTCAGCAGGTCAGGGTCACGGGTCATTATGACCCAACAGGGCTGGCCCTACTCGCCGAGCTGAGTGATTTGTGTGACTCACAGTGATTCATGTTACTATGGATTATATCTTGCATGGTGGATTAAGTTCCTTAAACAGGGCATGAATGTTCATATGGTAAGTATTTTTGAGGATACTTGTGCACAAGCCTTGTGAACATTTTGAGTACTTGGTGAATGTTATACAACTTGGTGTTTAGGAGGCCATTACTCAAAGTAATTGGTGAATATCTTGCAACTTGACGTTCAGAAGGCCATTACTCAAGAGTACATGGTGAATGTTATGTGATTTGACATTCCAGAGACCATTACTCGTAATATCATGAGATGATATCTAAATGGTGGATATCTCTTGATCAAAGATATACTTAAAACCTGGCATTCCAGATATTAAATTGAGGTAATAATATAATATCCATTCATGTATTTATCCTTCTTAACTAAGAGGTAGTGTTAATGTTTTTATAGTTTAGTCAGATAAAAACTAATTTGAATATGTATATGTATATGTATATGTATATGTATATTCACATGTGTGTGTATATATATAAATACATCATATATATAATATATAAATATTAAGATTATGCAATAAATTAAAAATATAAATCCAAATCATAAAACCCAATTACATAATAATGTTAATATCTAAATCATTCAACAAAGTAATGTTGTCTAAATCACCGCACATAATATGTGGGTCCAGTGTGACATGGAAGTCACAAACCCAATGGGTCATGACTCCACACTGGACTCACACCCATCCAAGATGTGGCTCTCTGACACCCTATACAGAGGGTGATACTCCTAAGAAATAATCAACAAAACAAACAAATAAATCACAATTTTCCAAAGTTGAAAATCGCACAAGTTATCTAGCCCTCACATATCACGAATTTGGGATTAAAACAATTCTTTACCTAGGAATTTTAAATCTAATTTGCTAAAAGGAGGTATTTCAAAAGTTATGCAAATAACCATTGGTCGAAGGTCTTACTTATGTTTGTTTTGGCCTAATTCAATTAACATTAGTCATAATTTTGATTAGTAAAATTAGATGTCAAAGATAATTTCTTTCATGCGATGGGCAAGAAAAAGAGGGAAATGTTGTTACCATTGTTTCCTCATGTGAAGCTTTCTATCCACGCAACAGAGAAAAAGTGAAGTTTCTAGTTTAAAGCAGGATCCCCTCATCACACAGAATCAGCAAATAATAAATTATTTCAAGCCTACATAGCAAGTGAAAAACACATTCAAGAACTATAGAGAAGACAAATGGAACATTGCGAGCAAATACAAAAATTTCATGAGGATTTGATGACTTGTGCACAACCACTTAAATTGTTTGAGCTCCAATTTTTAGAATTGAGATTTTCTAGACCATGCTCTCCATGTTGCAAGATTGAAGGGGACAATTCATTGGATGAAAGTTGGAGAAGTTCTATGGACTCTATTCCCACCTTCACCACATGATCAAAGTCCGCTAACATGCACACTCCGAATGGTTTGTACTTTTCACTTATAGATCTATCAAAATACAAACATCCTTTCACGTGATATAGGAAATGGCAAAGATAACAAGTTTGTGTCACTATAGGAGATTTTTAAACAGGCCATAGAGTCTTCAAAATCGATTAAAATTCATATCAGAAGAGAAAACTTAATCAAATATTATAGAATTTTATGGGAAAGAGGACTTTCTTTACCATTAACCCTCTCAAGGAACACATAATGAGTTATATCTCTCACAAACAAAAAACAATCACATGAAGGAGTCTTAATAACCCAAAACATTACTACAAAGGCAACACAACCACTGACTTACATGAGGCCTCGGAGATAAAAACATGATTGCATGCCATCAAAGGGCTCAACTATGATAGATTAAAGGTTCAAGAACTTGATTAAATATTAAAATATGGTCCACAAGGGAACAAAGAACCATTGCAAGGGTCAACATCATGCACTCACAACTATAAACACACACAAAATAGCCAACTCCACACATGATACTAGGATCCTCTTTTAGTCTGTAAACTAGGAACACTCAACTACAGTGGTGAACTTCTCCAACCACAAGAACAACCACCAATAGCCAAACAATAGAGCATACACATATAAATATAATAATGTGCATACAGTAATAAGTGCAAATTTGCAAAAGCAGTAGGGATAGGATCCCAAGACCAAATCAACGAGAAGAAGCATCGTTGACGGACTAAATCACAACCAACTATGAGCTATCAAATAAAATTAGGCATAAATCAAGCACATGTTTTATAATCATGATCACATGATTGTAGACAAATACAACTGCCATATTCAAAGATAACCAAATACAATCCTCTCACAAACAAGCATGTGACTTTAACATCAACCAATTATTGCACAATTCATAAATTTGCACTCATATGTAACTTGAACTAATGGAACACTATGCAACAACAAACAATTTAGCAATTCATTTAAAAACAAAATTACATGCAACTCGAGAGAGTTCCTACACATCTCAACAAGGATATCCTAAAGTAACCCTTATTATAATTAATTAAAGTATATATATGGTATTCTCTGTGGTGTGCTCCCTTACACATACTATCTAGGATTCCTATTAAAAAAATAGAGAATAAATCTAAACATGAAATAGGACCAGCAATGTCAAACATTTGGAATAGCCACCATGTCATTTTGAAAAGGAAAATCCAAGAGACAAAATAATTTAATTCAAAAATAAATCGAAAAAATGCCGGCAACTTAAACAATAAATCAAATGCAAAACTGGTCACAAAATAGATACTGACAGGTTTAGTGACTATACCAGGCATAGTAAATTAAAAAAAATCAATGCTAGTCCTTACAACATGCGGAACATTTCACTAATATCCAAAATAAATCATCAAACATAAAACACTATCACAAAAAAGAGTGACTAATATTATAGCCACATTTGAGGGAGCAACCACAACATGATACCTAAGAATACACCATTTCAGGTAAGCTAGAAAAATACCTAAACAGACTAAGAAAATAACTTTTCTGACTTCAATACTATCAAAGATTTAAACACTAGAGTATCCAACTATGTTTTTTTGCTAAAATTGCAAACATTTACAAATTTAATGCAATGGGGTGACATGAATATACAATTAGACATATGTCAAAGTTTATTTACACATCCATGCAAAGAGCTCATCGTCATGACCTTTGATGGAATTCACGGGTGAGCTGACTTGGATCAATGGCAAGTAAAACAGACTTCCATATTTTGCGAGTGCACCACCTAGTGTTCCAAACAAGGACCAAACCCTCTTTCACTCACTAGACTATGAACCACAAAAGGAGGTTTGCTGTCACTTGTAAAGAGTTAAGCAACTGCCCTTTTCTACTTTAGGGTTCTATATTTATTGTAAAAGATTGTTAGAGGTGTCAAATGAAACACAACAAGGTCATACAGTAGGTAAATTAGAACATATAAATATAATAAGCAAACAACTGGAATCTGAAATTTGTTAATAAACCCGATCTGAAACTGAGATACAGAGGGACTTGAGTACATCTCAGACCTGACATTTGATATTCAAGAGGGTTTTATATACATTGATCACTCTATATAATTTAACTATACACTCAACATTGGTTTATTAAAGGAACTCGATATCATTTTGTATATATACAAGTATTGATGGGGAACCAAACAATTGCATAATACTAAAATATGTTAACATTACAGAGTCAATCTCTCCATTAAGATATTGTGATCTCCCTAAACTAATTCAATTGCAAGATCAGATCGTGCAAGTATAAGAAATTAAAGGAATTTCTAGATATCCCTAACTGGGGGCATTACATAAATTTATCAGTGACTAGGATTAATCATAAGAAATATCATGAGATCCATCGGGGACATATTTTATAAATTATAAATCGAGGGGAAAGGAGGAAAGTTTTAGGCATGCCTTGAGTACAGCCCCAAGGAATAGAAGAAAATGTTTCAAGGCATATTTCATCTAGAGGAAGTTGTTGATATAGTACAAAGGTACTTTAAAGATGTCAGTGAGTTCAAACGAAAACACTCAAATTTGAATTTGTTCTCAACACTATGTAAACCAGGTATAAAAGGAAGAAGCGGTGCTCATATTTTTCAATTATGTTGCACAAGGAACATGACAAAGACTATTGTCAATTTAGTGGATGGCTTAGTGTTTTCTAACCTTACCATTCCCCAACCCTATCCTCCACCATTTGCAGCCATATGGATGTGTTCACTTGTAGGATTGAGTGATCATCAATTTGTTTCTGTTATTGGAGAGCGCCCAATCATGTATGATGTTCGTGACCTCTATGTTTCTGCTTTTTACAAGGGATTTTCATTATTGTGGCTGTTGTAACATTTTATTACTATTGATATTCAGGGTTTTTTATTTTAGACTGTCATTGTGAGTCATATTCAGCTACCAGTTTGCCAGATTTGTGGAAATTTCCAATGCATCATACTGCTTTTTTGACCATCAGAGAAGCAGAAAACAATTGTTAATAACTACTGCATTTTTGTTTTGAGAATGACTTAAGAGTAAATTTAGGTTGTTGCAGCTACACTTGTAGGATCCAGTAGAACTCAAGGAGTCATCATCATGCTCATTTTAATATCGGACTGGTGGAGAAAAATATGGTGGCAAAATCATAAATCGTCCTTAGGTCTTGTGTGAGTTTGTGGATTAGTTCAGTTATCTTCACAAGCATGTGGAGAATTGGTTGCCTTCATTGTTGGATCCAAATTGGAGATCGAAAAGTAAAAATCCAGACAACATGAAAATGTCCATCTAATTCAAGACATTGACATGATGGCACTCAAGCATTCAGGTTTGTATCATGCTCTTTGGCAAGAGATGCATCATCCAACAAGTACAATATCTAGGATCCATAGGCATTAATTACATCATGACCTATCACTTTGGCACGATGATACTTGAGTATCTAGGCTTGCAATTGCTTGAGGGCAAACAAATTCTAGAAAGGTTGAACCTCTCATGTCCTCATTTTTAGAAGTAAACATTAATAAAATTGGGATATATCACTTAATAAAAAAATAGGTCCTAGGTAATAAAAAGAGATTAAAGAATAAAATTAATTTTAGAATTACTTCTAAATACTTGGAGCAAAAATAAATAAATGGAAGGCCTAGGGAAAAGACAACTATAAAACGCAAGAAAACAAAACAAATCATCCACATATGTAAATTACACTTTCCTTCCAATTTCGAGTTTCAAAGTATTTGAAGACAAAAAACCTTGGTATTCAAGGGAAAAAAAACCTTGGTGTGCCAGTAATCGAAGGACAAACCCTTTTGTTTCTGTTATCAAGCTTGATGATGAAAAACCCTAACTCGTTCATTGGAGCAGTTCCATTATGGGAATTGATAGTGTGTTTAAGTGTTTGGGTTTGCAAGTGCCCACCAGCGTATCCTTTTTGTATCTTATGCTTATGAGTCTACTGTGGGATGGCCAAATCACTGCTAGCAAACTTTGTCATTGCCTGGAGATCTATTAGTGGGATTCGCTGATGGACATTTCTACAGATCTGTATACAAATTTGAGGTGTCTGAAGCAGATTGCTAGTGGGCATCACAATCATACACATGTTTGTCATTTTTGGGGAGGTTTTCCAATAATTTTTGGCTAATTAATTTTTGAAACCTTATATCGTGCGCCAATCAATTTTTTAAATATTTTCTTGCGTGTGTTTTTTTAAAAGTTAACAAAGATGGGCAATGATAGATTCCTAAAACTCATAATGCAAAGCATGAGGAGGAACCAGGTTGAAGTGACCGAAAAAGGGCTTTTAAAATAAAAGCTCAACAAAGAAGCTTCACAACAATTCTTCACACCAAAAGTTTTTCGACCCCGCTAGTAATTGTAAAGAAAATAACATAAGCAGAGCCTATGCGTGGCATTTTCGCTATTGCAAGAATTATGAGATAAAAAAAACTATTAAAAACGTATGTACGTACATTGCCTGGTAGAAGAAAAAATGTCCCTCCTATTGCCGTTTCTGCCCTGTTTTGCCCTTTCCTCCACTGTCTCTGCCTCTGTCTCTGCTCTGCTTCTTCCCTAACTCCTCTGCTTTGTCTCCCATTCCACTCCTGCAATTAAGAGATACGAATAAATGGAAAAGGCCTTTTAAAATAAATCCTTAGCGTAGAAGCATTATTGCAATTGTTCACACCAAAAGCTTTCGAAAATATCATATCACCCAGCAGAAAGTTAAAGAAAATAACATTAGCGACGATTGTACATGGAATTTCCGCTATTGCAAGCAATATGAGTTACCAATTATTAAAACATGATGTACATTGCCTGGTAGAGGAAATTAACCCTCCATTGCTTCGGTATTGCCGCCTCTGCCCTGTTTCAAGGCCTTTTTCTCTGCATCTATTCCAGCCCACTCGGCGGCTGCAATTTCATATTTATATATTTCATCCTCCAAGTGCAAGATAGCCGTTGGGTTTTCCCTGTCGAAAAAAAAAGCATCGTCTCTTCTTCAATTCTTTTGCTTTTTTCTTCCAATTCCAAGAGGTAAAATTAGAAGAAAAGAATAGCAGCATTCCAATTCCAAGAGGTAAAATAACAAGATTGAAAAAAAAATAGTTAGTTAAACATAGTGTGAGCATTTTAAACTTGACAAAAATAAAGAATAATGTAAAATTAATAAATATTTTTAAAATAGAAAATATTAAATATTTAAAATTAAATTTAAAATTTTTCATAAAAAGAATTATAAATATTTTTTGTAAAAAAAACAAATCATTATATTCTTAAAAATATTTTTTTTATTAATTAATTTAATTATAATTTAAAATAATTTTAAATTATTATGAATAAAAAATTAAGTAAATGTATTTTTAAATGAATAATAATTAGTTTTTTAGTAAGATTTTAAATGAATTTAAATTCAAAAATAACTTAGATTGATATATTTACAATCTTTGGTAAGAAATTATTGATTAGACATGCAATGTCTTAGGAAGTGAGGTGGAAGATAAAGCTTTAATTAATTTGTCACAATTGTGAAAAAGATAAAGCTATCATTAATGCATGTCATTATTGTTGTTGGAAAAATGTGTATTTTTGTTAAGGACATTTTATTTTTCTCCCTACCAAAAATAGTACGGACCAATAGAATGAACACAAAATGGTATTTATAAAATAAGGAAAAATAAAAATAGATATACACATCATAAGTTTCATAAAAAAAATTTAAATTCTTTGATTTGATTGGTTAATTTAATTGAAAAATTGCATTTAGTGAATGCAAAGTATCCTGCTAATAAAAAAAATTGTTGTGTGACTTGTTTCGGGTTAAGTTTCATAAAAACTTTTAAATTCTTTGATTTGATTGGTTAATTTGGAAAAAAATGAAGTATTGGAAACATTTTTAAGACAAAATATTGTAATATATGTAATCATGTTTATGGTGGTTTATGGTGGGAATTTATCTTAAAAAGATTGTAGATTAAGAGTTTATTTAATACTAGCACTTACACCTTTCAAGTGTGCAAGGGTTACGTGGATAGTATTATTTTCAATCTAATTTATTTAATATATTTTAAATGTCTTATGAGAATGTATGATCCATAGCACATAGTCCTACTCTAACTCAAATATACTTAATTATGGAATTTCCAGGACCTAAAAAAATTGCTCAATTGAATCCTTTTATTAATATCATAGCTCTACACTACAAAAAATATTTCCTAATTTCTACGATTCTAAAACATAAAGTAGATTTTACCAAACCATTACATAATTGTAACTCATTGCATTTAGAGTAGTCATACTCTAACTCAAATACAATCAATTGTGAAGTCTCCCAAGATCAGATAAATATAAACCAACTTCTTGTTTCATAAATTATACACTTAATCTTTTTACTAATATTACAACTTATTATAGAACTTTAAAAAAATACTTCCTAATTTCTAACATTTTTTAAAAATGTAACATATTTCACTCAGTCCTTAGAACATTGTCTTAGCTTTTATAATTTTATAGAAAAACTATTTTAAATATTTGAATTGATTATATTTGATTTTGATCCACCTATGTACAAACCTTGGGAGTCCTTGACCGATTTGTTCGAATTTCCTAGTTGTCTTATGCCGAAAAAGAAGACTTGTATAGCCACCAAAAAACTCTTTGTGTGTATAGAAAAGAATGCTGACAATGGATACGTGGTCTCACTTCCCTAATCATTGTATCATCTTCCAATATGCCTTTCGCAGTCAACTCATCCTCTTGAAGGAGGTCATACACTATAGTTCAATTCTCAGTGTTGCAATTTCATTAGGATTTAAATCTTGGGGATGGTTTGGTTCATCAACATTAAATTGAGTTCTACAATAAACATTATTTTAATGCTTAACAATGTTACATTGCGGTTTTGTTTTTGGAATATCACAACAGGCCCGATCTGCATTTTTTACACCCTTCTCAAATGACATTCCTTCTATCCACATTTATGTAGGTTGCATAGTGTAGGCAACTTCTACTAGCTGTATATGTGACTCCAGTTGAGACAAGTTACTTCATCAGATCTCTAATTTGGGATGCAGCTTTGCCCCATGGCCATAGTTGTACACCTCTATAACGAAATCACTTTGCTTATCCTTAAACTTGCAGTTGTGTACAGACCATTTCACCACCAATTTTGAGTGAAATTGAGGCCTCTGAGTAGCCTTTTCCTTACAGAATGATTCCAAACAAAACTTGAATATTATTGAAACTCGTGTAGAAAAGTGCACAACACCAAAGGTGGTCGTAAAGCTCAAAAATTGCATAGTAAAGATGGAAAAATCCAAGAGGGAAATCATGCAAACCCAAAAGTAGCTAAGAACTATCAACCACTAATAAAGAAACCAACATTATAAATAGCTATAGAGAATTTTTCCTTTAATCGGTGATCTCCAGGACCAGTGTGAGATAACACAAGACTTGTGGAATGCAAACTTGGGGGACGACAAAATATCTCCCAATATGATTTTAAATTTTTTTTTTTAAATAAGAATATAATTATTGTAAATTTAAATTTAAAAAGTTAAAATATAATTTTACGAGAATAAGTATTCAATATTAAAATATAATTGCACTCATGTTATGCATATTTTAATATTCCACATATCAAGTATAGAGAATATTTTTTTATTTACTTTTAGAGATTTTGACAAATATTGAAATTGACATTTTACATGAACTCTTCTGTGCTAGCAACATTTCATACCTTAGAACATTCTAAAAAATACTTTGTAAAAAGAAGGCTTTTGAGAAAAGCTAGCATCATTACTTTTGTGTTCTATTTATTATTTTGCTTCAACTTCTAGATATTAATTATCCTATTTTGATTGGGCTAGTTATAAATAAGGCAATTTATGCAAATTGTTATAGTCATTGTTCAATAAATTATTTTGGTTTATGTATAATGGCACTCTAAAATTGATTTGAAATTGAGTTCAACATGTAATCTTTACTGTTAGTGTAAGTAGGGAAAGTGTAGCCAATATTATATAATATTTTCCTCAGCAATGTTTTTAAATCTCTAATTGTCTTTTAATGTAATTGGAAAACATGTATAAGTTAGCCATAATTAAAACTAATCACATATATGCCCACCTTAGGAAAGAGCTCTGTAATCAATTTAAATGAGTGGAAAATGTTTTTCATCTCAAAAAAAGTTGCACTGCTACTGTTGGAGTCCATATCTAATAAGATAAAAGAATGAATAAAATGGAAGTAAAAGTTGATTTGAATGTACAAATAAAACCCTATCTGATAGTTTGTGAAAAAAAGATTGCTAAGTTTTATAAAATATCTATTTTGAACAACAAATCAATAACGAGTATTTTTGAACTTTTTGCACATTACAAAAGTTCTATAGAAGCAAATCTAGTCCTCTCTTAGAAGTATCTTTTAAAAGAAAACCAAGAAATCTCCCAGCGCTTCATCATGTTGGCAAGTTTCTTTTTTAAATGGGGTCTTGAATTCAGATTCAATGTCAAGCAAGAAACCATTGGTTCAGCAAGATTCCTTAGGGAGGTAATGTCTACCAAATTTGGACTGAAAAAATTTCATCATATGTCAATGAAAAACATCAACGTATGTCGTAAAACTGAAGATAGACCAAAATATGGTCCAAATGACACAAGTTGATTCCAGAAAGTCTTCATTTGATTTCTTAGATAGTGGGTTAACTTGTGAGAGCACTGTAATGGCAAAATAGGAAGATACTAATATTATGGTTGTCGAAACAAGTAGAAAAGATGAAGTGAATGATGCACCAAAAAACTCTAGTTCTGAATGATGATAGTGTTTCTAGTCATTGTACAAATCTAGACATCATTGATGGCGAGTTGTTGATCATTTTTCGAGTACAGTATTGGAGGAAAGTAAATGCAACATTGATGATAAGGAGTACTATAATTCAATTTGTAATTGCATTTATAGTTCTACTGAATTTTGAATGCTTCAAGTACTGTTAGTCATTTGCATTCAAGAGCGATAAATTAAGTCTTTCAAATTTTCTTAAAAGCCCTGGTAGTGTTCACTCTTTGCATGTGATATCATTCATTCTCATGAGAAATGAGTTCCTGTGAATCACTACTCATTAGAAATAGATCAATAAATTTGACTCAAAAACTACATACTAAAATTCTGATAACAATGTTACAATTCGACTTGCTATAAAAAAATATCTCCTAATTATCAATACATGTACTTTTGTTCACTAAACTACCCTAATTTTAAACAATGTCCAATGTCCATTATGTACAACCCTCGCCCTACATCTCAAGGTATCTTAAGCTTTAAAAAGCAACTAAAACCAAGCATTGAAAACAACGAAGTGTAAAATCAATGGGAGATAAAAGAGAAATGAATCCCATAGCCATGCAAGCACAGGTCATGTCATAGAATAAATACTTGTGATTTCAAAGCAGTAAGCACAAATTACAGTGAAAGAATAGAACATGTGGCTAACAATCCTCTTCCTATGAGCAAAACCTAAGAACAATGGCTTTTGTTGAAATGATTAACCTCTGGACTGGAGGTGGGCAGAATCATGTTGTTGGGGGAAAAAGAGGGGTGAGAAAAGTTGTTCGTGCGTGTGAGAGAGGAAGGGCAAGAGTCCATGGGCATCGACAACTTGGTGCATTAAGGAATTGACATCATCTTCAGGTGTAGAAAGGCAAGTGGTGCCCGCCATTGCCGCTGTGATGTTAAGCACAAATTAGCCAGCACAATCTATCACACCCTTGATCTTCTTGGCTTTCATGCTTTTCTAGACTGCAAAGATCTTGAATTGGGCAATTCAGTACCTCAAGAAATAAAGGAGGCAATGTGCACTGCGACACTTCATATTGCTATTTTTTCAAAGAATTATGTATAATCTCCCTAGTTTCTAGCAGAGCTATCTTTCATGCTCAAAACTGGTGCCCCAATTCTTCCTATCTTCTATCATGTTGAGCCTTGCGATCTCAGACGTTATGTACATGCTTTTTCCCAACACGAAGAGAAGGGAAGGTACTCCTCAAGCATGCTAGAGGACTGGAAAATGGCACTCGGAAGAATCTCAAATCTCTCAGGCCACGTGTTCAATCGCAATAATGGGTAAGTATTCATTATATGTCTGATACTCATATTTGAATGATGTTTCATTCTATTTGTTCTCGTTGTAAATGTTACAGTGATGAAGGCATGTTGTTGAAAAGCATAGTGAACTTTGTATTGAGAGTGAAGAAAAAAGATCCGTTGGAGGTTTCCAAACATCCAGCTGGAATGGATGAAATTGTACAAGACTTTGAAAGGAGTCGAGAAGAATACGTGGAGAATGAGCAGCAACAAGTACAAATTGTGGGGATTGTAGGGTTCAGAGGCTTTGGTAAAACAACACTTGCCACAGAGCTTTTCAATAGGAAATGCTCTTCCATTGAGAGTTCCAGTTTTGTGCATGATGTAAAACAACAACGCTGACTGCACTTTCATGTTCACAAAAGTCCTCTCAAATCAATCCTTAGTGAGGGAGATCTTTCGCATATTCACAAAAGTCCTCTCGAGTGGAGCGCCTTCACAATCCCGGACGTGGACTTGCTGATGTCTTCCATTTTGCTCTAGCTGCTCAAACAAGAAACCATCGCATCTAGTCTGGACCCAAATCTCAAATAGTTGAGTTGCTGATCATTGTGCTTTCTGATTGCATTTTACAAACTTTGTTTCCCCGGAATTCACTCATCACTTTTCCCACACCGATTTTTTTGCTTCACGGCATAAGACTCCCACAAAATCCAAACAAACCGGTTGAAGTTTCTCAAGGAGGAGCTAACACGTCACTTCATTTTCCCTGACCCCTACCCGCAGATTGAACGATCGCTTTCTTATTTCCCAGTGTAAGACCGTCAGATAATCCAAACAATTCTAATATAAGGAATTTTTCTAACATATTCGAAACTGAGAGTATGTATTTAAAAGCTTTAAGAATATTTAAAAATATTTAAATATGTGAAGTATTATATAAATGGTTGGCTCTTGATGTTAGAAGCAATCACATTTTGTGGTTTAATCAACTTTTGTACTAGCAACATTTATATAAAGTGTTACTTAGATGTTATTTATCATGTATTTTATCATGTGTCTACAATACCTTATATATGATAATTTGGATTGTTGATTTCATTTTTAACTAAGAAAGATTAGCAAAAATCATCTAATGCAAGACATGTACTTTTTTTTTTCTTCTACTTTGTATATTGAATGGTTGAAATCAATTAATGTATAATATTTCTCAAAAAAGAAGGTGTGAATGTAGTGGGAATTCAATTATGCCTTATTTATGTGACTTCTTGATCTCACATTCACCATATTTGATGTTATTTCTTCCACCTTCTATACCATCTAAAATTATCAATATTTTGAAAAAACCTTCAAAGGATTATCACTATGTCATGAGGGCACATGTTCACTAAACTATATCACTACAAAACTTAGGTAAGTGATAAAAAACAAACATTTTTAGTTGTGACCAATATGAATATGCAAAATCATATTCACTTAATTATTTATAATTATTTATAGAAGTGTTTAATAACATGCACACATTTATGAATGTTATTGAATGTGTGTGATGTCAAAATGGAATGCAATGTCAACAAAAATAATAACACAATGATAAATCATACAAATTATTGCAAATCATCCCTAGGTGGGAAATAAATTTAAGTAGGAGTTGACAATTATCTTTGTTGGCAAGAGAGTCGATTGGAGCATGGTATGTTGTTGTTGATGGAAACTACTATTTCATAGCCAATTTTGGTTGAGAAGATGATTTGCTAAAAGATTTACACTTAGATACATTTTAATTTACTAGAAGTTATTGTTAAAGAGGTATAGAACTAGCTCAATGCAAGCAAAATTAGAGGAGTTAGGACTTGCAGTTGCAGAACATTCAAATAGACATCTCAATATGTCTAATATGATCGTCACTAGGTCTGAGTAGATTACATCATGAGAATACTATGAGTATCAAGTTGACAGTTTTTGTGTGGGCAAGATAGTTCAGTATTAGCCTATTGATTCGATGGTTTGAATGAATAATGAGTCTCAATAAGTGACACACTTTGATTGAGCCGACACAAGAGTATCTTATTTCTCTCATTACAATTTAAGATTTGATAGAGTTATGTTTTTGGTTAGAGGATCATATATGAGATCGAGGATTGATTGCAATTGTGGAGATGGATTAAGGATTGATGGTTATGATTTTGGATGTGAATGCTGTTATCAAATATTGAACAGAGATTCTTTTAGAAGCCTCATCAAAATTGTTCAAGCATTGTATATGATACGAGTTAGTTCGGTAAAGGACAATAAGTCTATTTTTTTATTTAAATTTGATTAGTCAAGGATTAGATTCATTTTGTAGTTGAGTAGTGAGCCCAGGTGAGTGCCTTAATGCTTATGTATTCTCCAAAAACTTATATTTTGTACTCAAGCCTTTAACATGACACTTATTATAGCAATAGTGAGTTATTTATAGGTATTATCTTCGTCGGGGTTTTTCTCTTAAATGGGTTTTCCTTAAAAATAAATTATTGTGTTATAAGTTCTTTAATTGGTTATGTGTTATGCTTTGCTTTAATTTTAAAATGTTTTGTATGGTACTTGTGCAATCAGTTTGAAATTACTAAAAGTCATAGAATACAGCTGATTTACTATCTACTCTTTCTACTATTCAATCTTAACGATTGGTATCATATCTTTGTGCCTCAGAAGAAGTCTAATAGCTTAAGGAGAATCCTAATGGGATCTAACACCATTCAAAAACATCTCTTGATTACACTTGAAGATGTTGATAAGCTAAAAGAAGAGAACATTAAGCTAAAGGAGAAACTTAAGGAAGCTCATAGATTTATCAAGGCACTCATAGATCAGTTGGACAAATCAAGATCTACATGAAAGGAACTTGTTGATCAAATAAAATCATATGAAAGCATTGTTATAGAGGTTAAAAAATATTCTTTACAGCTACTTGACAAAGTACTAAAAGAAAAAGAAGACTTGTAGAATGAGATGGAAACTACAATTCTTAAGTTGTCAAAGGAATTGAAGGATAATGAGAGAATCAAGAGAAACTTAGAAAAGATTCAAAGATGAAAACCAATGAATGCAGTAAATTGAACAGTTAGACTAGGGAGATGCAACTTGATTTATATGAGAGAAGGCATAATGAGTGGGAACCAAAGAAGGTAAATTATGAAGTCTCAAAGAAAGATCTAAAAGAAGCAAAGGAATTCAATGAGTTTGACTCTAAAACTACAAGGTTAAATCCTGATAGAAATATCACGATTTGACTTGTTGTGGAAAATATCTCCTACTTGTCATTGATGAGCATAAGGGGATTTCTAATGAATAGCTCATAAAGCACAACACTTGGTGAAGGTTATTCAAATGGGGTTGCAAGGAAAGTGGGTTTAGAAACTCTGTAGTTAAGCACACTCAAGATGGAGTAGCATTGGGATGGGTGACCTCCTAGGAAGTCCCAATGAGCATCACCTAGATCTAATGAGTACTAAGTGTTCCACTTATTCTCATGAGAGATGGATTCATGTGAATCACTACTCATGAATCATGGGTCAATGAGTTTTACTCTAAAACTACATAGTTAAATCCTAATAGCAATATCACAATTTGACTTGTGGAAAATATCTCCTACTTATATATGGGTGTGTTACAAAGAATTGTAGTTATAGAGATAATGGATCAAAGATGAATGCTTCAACTAAGGAAAATAATGCAAATAATAATATCAAGTGAAAGAAAATTGATGTGAATAATGTTAAGGATGAAATGAAGGAGGCACAAGCTAGAAAATAATAGATTGACTCTAGTGAATTCTTCATCAACGACTTGATTGGGTCAAGGACATAATGGGGAGGAATAGCAAAAAATATGAAAACCCCTAGAGATGGCATCATCTCTTGATGTGATTTTAGGAAAGATGCATATTGATCCTAAATTGCTAAATATTGGATCACACGTTGAGATATGATCATCCATATGGTCGCAAAAGATTCAATGGTTTTCTGGTTTTCTACCAATTTTTTGAAGGTTAGGTCATGAATTGCATTTAATGATAAAAATTAGTGGATAAAATAATGTTTACGAGTCTTCAAGTGCACACTTTGTGACTTGAATAACTTAGAGGGATTGACTTGAACGTGATTGCTAATTCAATCTAGTAGCTATCCAATCAATAAGGAAAAATCTAGTGGCATTTACACAATATCTCTCTTAGAAAATTATTTTAATCTTTCAACAGTACTCTAATGTCAGATACACCTTAGGTTGTGAACGTTATGGATAAATCCTAATATAAATTCAAGTTGCATCCATTCAAATCCATAAAAGATGAACTAGAAGGTGCATTTTCTCCTGTACCTACAAAGTAATGCATGTCAAGGACATTTGAATGTCAATTGGAAGAAATGGGCTCTATCAACAATCATGAGTAGTATACATCTATATGTGATGATGGAAAAGAAAAGGATGAGTTTAGGAAATTGAATGAGATTGATTTGCTTTAGTATATAAACTTTATAGAATTCAAGGAGATAAAGTGGATAAGAATTATCTTAAGTCATATTCATGACCAATTCTTCTAGATAAATGAGTAGCCTGTGAAGTTTACAAAGGAATTGATTAAGTAGGTTACAAGATTATTTTCTAATCATGAAACCCCTAATCAAAAGTCATCAAAGAAAAATATTGTGGATGATCTTATGAAGACTCGATATGATGGAGGGGAAATGAGTATCAATGAAATCATTTAGCCAAATGTTAAACTTGCATCAATGATTCTTGGATATAAGGTATATCACAACAACCAAATAAACTCTATCTCAAGTTCTATTATACATATAACTTATCAAATATGGAAAGAAGATACTAATTTTATATTTGTGAGATGTTGAGGACACAAATGTTGGATGATTTGGATAGGATAAAGAAGGACATATCAAAGGTTTTCAAAAAAGGTTTTTAAATTGTTCATATTTCTATCTATTTGATGAACTTTGTTCCTAGAGTTACTTAGAACTAGAATGTATGATCAACTCAACAAACCACATAATTCTACCAATCTCAAAATAAGTATCACATAAATATACTTTTGTATGGAGAATTTAAGATGTATCAAAAGAATATGTAGTTGAGGGAAATGATTCCTTGAAAAATTGTGGAGAAATATGAAGAGATTGTATGCTTTATGGTTGAGATTGATCAATTTTGTAGACGGGCAGTAGAACTAAGAGAGATGTTGGTACAATTGATGGGTTATGAGGTCTGAACATTGTAGTAGGATAAATTGAAAATTCTAAGAGATATAAAGGTAGAAAGTTCCAAAATGTATGAAGAGAAGTATGTCAAAGTAAGGGCATAGATGTATGAGAAGGAAAGGGACAAAAAGATTAGGAATAGGGTTGAGAATGCAATAAAGAAAGCATAAATTAGTAAGGAAGAAATGACTAATATTTGAAAAGAAAAGGAGAAAACAAAATAGGATCCAATAGATGTGGATGAGGAGTTATCAACTCATCTTCCTATTTCAGTTCCTCAAACAAGAAGTTTAGCAAGGACCAAATCTTCACTAGTGAAGAAATCTTAAAAGCAACAACCAAGGCCACTATATCCAAACAAGATAATTCCAAACCAAAACCTGAAAAGAGAATAACTAAGAAGAGGAGTGATGAACCAAAGAGAAGAAATGAAAAATATGAAGATTCCTCTATGGAATCTGATCACTCTAAGAAGAAGCTAAGAATAGAGGGTAGGGGCTAAAACAACAAAAACTGTTATTGGTAGGTACCATTTTCATTTATTTGATGAAGTGGATAAAATAGAGTTGGAAAATGTAATTATACAAAACTTATTAAATTCTAGCAAAACTATAGTAGAAATAAATGATCAGTTACCTGAGGAGTTGTAGAATAGTTTAGAAGAGAAGAGATTGATAATAGTAGAAGGAGACCAAAAGATTAAAGAAGTGTCTATCACAAAGATTTTATCAATGATGAGTAATGAGGACATGGATTGTATGTTGGATGAATCCAAAAGGAATCTTATTGCAAAGAAAATAATTAATATGTTAATGGATGGTAAGATAGAAGATGCGATTACACAAATTGATGATGTATTAAGCAGATTGATTAAAGAAATAAGACTAGATATTCATGGTAGAATGGAACCTACGACTAAAAAGAAGGAAGATAAGAAGTTTGTCATGACCAATTTATTTCAATAGCTAAGGAACCATATGCATTCATTACAGGCATTCCAATCATAATTGGTGCACATAATCATATAGATTTTTCAACTGTGAGAGAAGGAGAAAGATACATTTGAGGATCCATTGAACTTTCTCTTATAAATAAATCAAAGATGTTACATCTAGTGAACCTCTATTAGCAGAAGAAGGACCAAATGATCATGCATCATGTTTATGTTTTGGAAATTGAAAGTCAGACACCTATGGTAATGTTGAGGAAGGAAATGGTGATATAAAGTAAAAAGCACTTGAAGATTCTATCATTGACAAGACCCCTACCAAATTAGGAACACCATGACGTATGAAATCATTATTTTCAAGAGAGAATTTAAAATCAAATAATTTATTGGAGTCTACATATCCTATTGATTAATAGAGCATGGTCAAATACAACTTCAAGAAGTTTGCAACATTGGCACATGCAAAAGCCCATGACAAATCCCTAAGCAAGAAAGAGAAAATAAGAAAACTAATTTCCAAGGTGGTTGAATCTTTTGGTAATGTGTTATCAATATAAATAGTTTACATTCTAATCAATTAGACATGCTACTTGATAATTTTGATGATCATTTTTAGAATTTGGAGAAATGTGCAGCAGACAAGGTGTTGAAGGAGTTCAAAGCCAAAAGATATATGCATCTATGCTCTTTGATTTCAAGGGATAAGACTTCATTAGATGCATCAAGAAGTCAAATGAGGAATTTTATTGATGAAGGTACTTATATTCTTAAAGCTTGTATGAATCCTTTAGATAAAGTATCATAATTCGAGAAGTTGATTAAGGTGAGAAAGGATGAGCTATCAAGAAAAGAAAATGCCCTTGATTTATCAAAGGGATTTGGTTATAATCTAATAGATAAGATTATCAAATTACATGATAAGATTAAAATATTGGAGGTTGAGAGGAGAATATTGTATGGATGATTTTATGACTTGAGGAATCTTATTATTCTTAAATTAGATGTTTTGCAAAGGAGTTTGGAAGAATTAACTATATTGAGCAAGTCTCCACCATCACCAAATCTTATTCATATAGAGGATATGGAATATTTTATAATGCAAGGAGGGTAAGAAGAATTAGGGCCAAAGGCACACATAACAATCCAAACTAACCTTTTACGGTTAACACAATGGAACACCACAAAGAGGGAACAAGATTCTTTATTAATTCATCAAATAATCAACATACATGCCTAGCTGTAAGACCTTATGGGTTATGGCCAAATACAAAATACATTCAAGATCCAAGATCCCACTTCTAGACACATATGCAACAAACTTGCTTAGTCCTCTAAAATCTCTAAGTCTCTAAGTCCTCACATCTGCCCTAACTTTAAGCCTAAACACCCTATTTATACTTGCCAAAATGGCTTATAGAAGATTCTAGAACGTTACAAAATAGAAAGGTTAGCCCTAAAATGGCCTACACATATCCCAAGACAAGATCTCATCATTGAAGTCATGATTAGAATTAATCCCACAAGTTGGCTCTCATTAAGAACCAAAACACATAAAACTCATCCAAAATGTTAACTCAGCATCAACAGGAACACTCAACACATGATGTACCCATCTTCTTCCATAAAGTTCACCAAAAATAACGAACAAGCATACTATCTCTATCAGAAATAATATTTCCTGGTAATCCATGCAATCTAACAATCTCTTTAAAGAAAAGTTAAACAACATGGTCAGCATCTGATGTCTTCTTACATGGTATAAAATGAGCCATTTTAGAAAATCTATCCACAACAACAAATAGAGAATCATACCCCTTTTCTATTTTAGGCATCCAAGAACAAAACCCATATTGATGTCACTCCAGGGTTTCTTAGGAATAAAAATAGGTGTATACAATCCAGTATTCTAACTTACCCCTTTTGAAACTTGACAAACTCGACAACTCCTTACAAATTTTTGAACATCCTTATACATTTGTGGCCAATAGTACTTCTCTTTCAACAAACTCAATGTCTTATCGATTCCAAAATGTCTAGCCAATCCACCACTATGCTTTTCCTTAATTAGATTAACTCTCATGAAACTTCTAGGGATACATAATCAAATACCTTTGAACAACATACCTTCTTGAATGAAATATTCATTGTACTTACTGATGCGATCCATTAGATTTGGTAGTTTACACTATCTCCATGCCTAAGAGAAATTAGGTTAGTACCATATAATTATTTCATCTCATGAAAACCAAGAACTTCAATCTTCATCTTAGTCAACAAAGAATGTCATATGCTCAATGCATCAACAACTCTGTTACTAACTCCATTCTTATGCTTAATCACAAATGTAAAACTCTACCAATACTCAACCCACTTCATATGTCTCTGATTCAATTTATGTTGACTCCCCAAGTACTGTAAAGCTTTATGATCAACATACAACACAAACTCCTTAGGAATCAAATAATGTGTCCACTTCTTCAATTCTTGAACAATAGCATAAAACTCTTTATCATACATAGAATACTTCCTTTTAGCATCATTCAACTTATCACTAAAGAAAGCAACAGGTTTACCTTCTTGACTTAATAAAAATCCTATTGCACTACCACTTGCATCACATTAAACTTGAAATACCTTATTGAAATTAGGCAAAACCAATACAGGTAACTCAACTACCTTTTGTTTCAATGTCTCAAAATTCTTATCAGCTCCATGTGCTCACTTGAATTCCATTTTATCTCCTCATTGTTTCAATCATAGCATTACAAATAGAACTAGAATTCCTTATAAACTTTCTGTAGACACTAGCTAAACCATGAAATGATCTTACCTTACCCACATTCAAAGGTTTAGGCCATTCCAAAATTACTTTAACCTTCTCGGGATCCATTCTCAAACCATCAACTAAAATCACAAATCTGAAATACACAATCTCCTCTTGCATAAAAGAACACTTTTTTAGATTAATCATCAACTTCTCCTCTTTCAATCTCTATAACCCTTGTCTAACATGCTCAAGATGTTCTTCCTTAGTCTTACTAAATATCGAAATATCATCTAAATATACAATCACAACATTACCAAAAAATCTTTTCAGAACTTCATTCATCAACCTCATGAAAGTACTAGTTGCATTAGTCAAACCAAAAAGCATAACCAACCATTCATACAAACCATCTTTTGTCTTGAAAGAAGTCTTCCATTCATCACCTTCTTTGATTCTAACTTGATGATAGCCACTCTTCAAACCAATCTTGGTAAAATACTTTTCTCCACTCAAATAATCCATTATGTCATCCATCCTTGGCATAGAAAACCTATATTTCACTATGATCTTGTTAATGGCTTTGGAATCAATACACATTCTGCATTCTCCATTCTTTTTAGGTGTTAATACAATAGGTATAGCATGTGGACTCAAAATTTCTCTAATGAATTACTTTTGAAACAATTCATGCACTTGTCTATTAAGTTCTTCATTCTCTGTAGGTGTCAATCTATATGGTTCTTTGTTCAGAAAATTTTCTCTAGGAATCAAATCCATACAATGCCTTATACTTCTTGCTGACAGTATACCATTAGGAATATCCTCTGCAACAATGGCTTTATACTCATTCAACAATTATGCAATTTCTTTTGGTACTCGGTCAATACTACCAGTTTCTGTTGCTCGGTCATATTACCAACACTCAGTCCCCTAGGAACTATAGCAAAAAAAACTTGATTCTTCTTCACTTCTTTTTCAAATTGTTCCCCATTAACCATGCAAACTTTAATTGTAGTACAATTAACCTCATCTAGACTTTCAATCAAAGGCAACAATATTTGCTTCTTTCCATTTACCTAGAGAGTATATTGATTCAATCTTCCATCATGTACAACCTATCTATCATATTGCCAAGGTCTATCCAAAAAAATATGTCAAAAATCCATAGGCCTTATATCGCACAACACTTCATCAAAGTAATGTCCAATCTGAAACTTCACAATGCATTGCTCACTTACCAATATCTTATGCTCATATTTGATCCATGAAACATGATAGGGTTTGGGATGCTTCAACCTCCACAATTACATCTTTGTAACTAGCTCTTCTAATGCCAAATTTGTAGAACTTCCACTATTAATGATCACCTTGCAGTATTTTCCAGTCATCTCACATCTGGTCTTGAAAAGACTTCTTCTAAGGATAGATTCCTCATCACTTCCCTTATTACATAAGGTTCTTATCACCATTAGATTTTCTCCAATTTTTGGTCCACTTGGTGAACTTCCAATGTCTTCTTGAATCACATCATTTCTATTACCTTGCCCACTTTTAGAGGATCTACATTTAAAAGATATATGCCCTTCTTTACCACATCTAAAATAATTACCACGAAAACCACCTCTAGAATAAGAATTACCTCTTCCTCGGTAAGAACTAGTACCTCCTCGGTATGAACTACCACCTTTTCACTCGGTCCTGTCTTTTTCATCATTCTTCCATTCAGATTTTCCCTTATCTTGCATATAATTGTTAGACCTGCCACCTTCTCTGTAAGATCTACCTCTACCTCTCTAGAATTTACCACCTCTACTTCTTTGTCTTTGTTCGTGTGTCTTTGTCAAGATCTCCTTAGCTTTCAAGGCATATTGATATGCTTCTTCCATAATTTCCAACTTCATAAAACTTATTTCATCTTGAACTCCAAAACTCAATCCATTTAGATATCTTGCAATTTTCTCAACATCATCATCTACATGTCTAGATCTAATGTCAAATCTATAGAATTCCTCACTATACTCCTTCATAGTCATGTCTCTTTGTCTCAAATTATGAATTTTCCTCAACAAGCTTACTTGGTAATTAGAAAGAATGAATTTTTTCTTTACCTTTTTCACCATCTTTGACCAAGTCTTGATCTTCTCCTTTCCTCTCCTTTATCTATTAGTTTGTAAATGCTCCCACCATAGTGAGGCATGACCTTTCAACCTAGTATCTACAAGTTTCACCTTCCTATTATGAGGAGTGTTTTCATAGTCAAAGAACTTCTCCATATTAGAGATCCAATCCAACACAGCATTGGTGTCCAATTTCCCATCATAAGGAACAAATTTTACAATAGGCTTTGAATATTCCCTAGACAATACTCTTAGAAATATTTCCTCATCTTGATCTTCTTTAGGTTTTAGATTAGGATTTGGTGCTATTACTTCCTCATCACTCACATCCTCAAGATGCGCTCCTCTCCTTTGGGTTGTCTCCACGACACCTAATATGGCTACAATTTGTCTCAATGTATCCAATATTTCATTATCAATATTTCCTCTACCATGAACCATCTTTACAAATTAGGTTCTAGTAAGATCGTAACCCTGCAAGTTATAGGTCAAATCCTTAGATCTACAACCCTACAACCAAATGTGAATCAAGGTTCTACATGATCCAATCTCCACAAGGACAAATCTCAAGCTCTGATACCACCTAACACAAGGAGGGTAAAAAGAACTAGGGCCAAAGGCACACCTAGTAATATGAACTAACATTGTAGAGTAAACACAACGAAAGCAAACACATAAAGAGAATATCACCACAGAGAGAGAACAAGATTCTTTATTGATTCATCAAATAATTAGCATGCATGCCTAGTTGTAAGGCCTTTTGGGTTATGGCTAGACACAATCTATATTCAAGATCCAAGATCCAACTTTATATTCATGCTTCCAAACACATATGCAACAAATATGTTGAGTCCTCTAAAATCTCTAAGTCTCTAAATCCTCTCATCTGCCCTAACTCTAAGCCTAGACACCCTATTTATACTTGCCAAAATGGCTTACAAAAGATTCTAGAATATTATAAAATAGAAAGGCTGACCCTAAAATGGTTTGTACACATTCTAAGACAAGATCTCATCATTAAAGTCACAATTAGAATTAATCCCACAAGTCATCTCTCATTAATAACCAAAACATAGAAAACTCATCCAAAATGTTGACACTTGGCATCAACAAGAACACTTAGCACATGAAGGATCACTTGGCACACACTAAAGAACTCAACACACACTACAGAGTGAGATGGGACAACATTCTAATCAAAGGTTAACATGATGTGGGATAACTTCAACTTGACAGTTACTACACAATTATTGGCACTCGACAATTGCTACAACTAAAAAACAACTAACAAAATGAGCAGGATAATATCTCAACCCAGGATTTTCCTGCATCATGTTATGCCATGAGAATCATATATTGGATAACATCGAGAAGAATTGAATGCAAGAGATGAGCTCATAGAGGAGCAATCAGTTTGATAAATTTAAGTTTTTGTAATTATTTTTATTAGACTTGTATGTATGTGCATGCACAATATATAGGATTTTGGTAGACATTTTTTGTTTTAACCTTATATTTTTTAATGGATTCAAAGTAGGATATATTAGGTGAAAAATGTAATATCATTCTAAGGGAGAGAACAATTTTGAGGAATTAAAATACCTTGGATGGACAGTTGGTCATTTTTTAGTAAGTGTTGTCATCAATGTCAAAGGGGAGACCATTGGCAAGAGAGTCTATTAGAGCATGGTATGTTGTCATTGATTATAGTTACTATTTCATTTTTATAGCCAATTTTGGTTGAACAATTTTTTTACTAGAGTATTTACACTTAGATACATTTTAATTTATCGAAAGTTATTAGAATGCTCAAATTAAAGTCGTGATTGTATGAATGACCTCTCAAAAAGTCTCATGGCTTCACTCTTGTGAGCACAATGTATATAAAATAACTTATAAGTGAACCATATATTCTCAAGAGAGACAAGTTTGTGTGAAATAGCAATCATAAAATAAGCATCAATGAGTTCATTAAAAAATTACATAGTTGAATCTTGATATAAAAACTAGAAATTATAATAGTATATTTCTAATTAAAATAAAAAAGATAGAATTCAACTTTTTTTTAATATATATGGGTGCACAATTCTCTTAGCTATCTCACCAAGGAAAAGATGTGAGATATGAATAAAACTATGTTTGTCATCAAAGAAACAAAATCTACATGCGCTTAGATAAAATTACATATTAAATTGTTATGTATAATTTATTCTCAAATAATTATCATGACATAGGCAAAAATACACTTAATTTAATTAAAAGAACCATGTAGAAAATGATGAGTAATTGTGAGCCTTCATCTCTCATTTCCTACTAGTCAAGCATCTTTTATTTTATTTTAAGAGTTACTCACTAATTTTGTTTTTCGTCCTTTCTCTACCTCTTTCAGCTTTCTATTTAACATAAATGTAGATCTTTCATGAAAAATAGTTCAATCAAAAGTTTACATTGTCATAAAACAAGACTTTGATGGATATAAAAAAATGGATGATTAATAGTAATTATAACAATGAAAGTAAATAATGGGTAATACACAAACTTGGGTCGCAATTCTACAAAAGTCAATTCTGCAAAATGAGACCTTTTTGGAAATGGGTATCTGATTTTAACAAATCAAGTACCCATTATGGTTCAAGCACCCGATCCATATCCAAAAAATTGGGTACCCAATTTTTGAATATGGGTCGGGTGCCCAAAGTGTGTTTTAAAAATCGAGTACCTGATTTTAGAAATGAGGTACCTGATTCTGAAAAGCTACAAAACCTACTTTTTTGGGGTTTTTTGGTCATTTTTACTGAGTGCAAAATGGGAGCCCTATTTTAGTAGAGAAACAGGAGCCTATTTTCATATTTCTATTGACCCCTTGTTGCTCTTTTTCGATGTACCAGGTATTTTACTTTGCTTTCTACTATTTTCTTTCATTGTTTTCAATTTTACGCTTTATAATTTCATCAATTTGTTATTCTTTTCTAATTTCATCAATTTATTATTCTTTTCACTTTTAATATGTAAAATTTCAAATTTCTATTGTTAATAGTTTTATCTTTAGATTATTGTATATGTTCATTTAAATAGTTTTGTATATGTTCATTTAAATAGTTTTGTATATGTTCATTTTTTTTAAAAATTTGTAGATGTTCATTTAAAAATTATTATTTTAGATGTTTCGATGTATTTAATAAAAATTACAATGTTGAATGATTAGATAGATGTAAATTAGATTGTTTAAACATGTAATTATTTTGATATTTTATATTTATTTCAACTAAATAGTAATTAATTATAAATTAGTTTGTAAACCATATAAAAAAGAAAGTAAAACTAACTATATTCTTAAGTATAACCTCAACCTAACCATAACTGTGCAATAATTTAATCTAAAACCTAAACATAAAACTAAGTATTTAATGTGCTCCCTTACCTTAAAACCATAATTTTAACTCTAAACCCTAGATTCATGTAACTCTAATCGTAAGTTCAACTCTTTAATCCTAACATTAACTAAATCTCTAATCGTAAACAATCATACACAACCATTCATTTTTAACACAACCTTAGCCCTAATTATGACATTTAAACGTAGACGAGCTCTTAAATTCTATTTGTGATTTTCAATAAGTAATGTTTCAGGATCCAAATTAAATGTAATTTCAAATCCCCTACTCCAAATTATCTGGACCATCATATCCATTTATCATTTCATTATTTAGTTAGATAAATTTTACAACAAAATTTTCAATAATTTGATGAACATATCTTTTTTAATAAAACTACACACTAACCATAAACACAGTATTAACCTTGATGTAAAATTTCACTCTCACCATAATTCTAAGCCTAACTCTAATGCTAATTAAAATTTTAACCAAATTATATAATTAAAATTGAGAAACCTAACCCTAATCATTAATAAACTTGATCCTAAATGTCAAACCCTAATTCTAATTGTAACTTCAAATCTTAAACCTAACGCCTAGCAAGGTAACCATAATAGTAGGTCCATAATGGAAAGTAATCTTAACCCTAGGTTTGAAAATACTATTTAATGATTTTAAATTGGGGTGAAGAAGTATTGAAATCTTAAATAATAAACTATAAAATAGTACTTCAAGAAAAACTTATTTTGTACACTTATAATATGATTGTATTAATTTGTTAATATTTCTCTTGATAATGATATTTTATTATTTATATTCTTTTAATTTCTCCACACAATACATGTAGGACTTAACTTTTCACCATAATTTATGTAGATAATACATTTTAATCGATATGGATTTTATCTTTAGATGTGTGTTTGATTCTTTTAGCATGAGGTTTGCTCACATTGGACATGTTTTTTAATTGCTTAATACATAATTGACTAAAACTATATTTAGAATGAGGCAAGAGCCTACAACACAATAGTAAATTGTGATTACTAAAAAGACCTTCTGAAACCATTACTTTTGGGACCACCTTCTTCTATTGTCCATTAATAGGTCCAATAATTTCTTAAAGAAAATGGCACTAAATCTTACCACCATGGACACCTCTATTCAATTCTTGAAATGTCACCTAGTTGAGAAGGGAAAAAAATTTCACCTCCTTTTGTTTTCTACATATCACTTGATAGTTCTTTAACATCTAAACCTCTTGAGAAACCCTTTTGAATAGCTTAATTCATAGAGCACATGTCATTTCCTTTGGTTTACTAAGATCGAATAGGACTACAAAAAATGTGAAAATTATAGTGTTCACATGCATTGTATGCATTACTAGGTCATGTCCAAAAATCAACCTTTTTAATACTATTCTCCAAAATCACCCCTAAGAAAAGCTTTCTTTTTTGGGTCTTATATGAGTAACCTAATCAACATATCGATATGATGGTACCTTAAGTGTAGAGTGTCACTATTGGAATGAAAAGGAAAAATAATATTTCTACTTGGCCCATGATATATATAACCTTCACTATGTTGCAATAATGATTAAATTGGTTTCTTAAGTCCCATTATTAATTTCCAAGGTACTGATCAACCTGGTGAGCCATTTGGGATTATTAAACTTTAGCCTTACAAAAATGATAATTCCCTTCACATGGGGTAAAATTTATATATTTTATTTATAAAGACATATTTTCCATAACAATAAACAAAATGAAATTGTCATTTCCATCTTTACATTACCAATGCATACTACGCTTCCACTTTTGGATATGGCCACTAAGGCAAATAAAATGTCATAATACTTCCCTCTTCCATTTAGTGGTATCACCATATTAACTCCACTTTTGAGTAATGATATTGATCACTGGATCTAGATTTCTAAGATGGTATGCCATGCTTTCTTAGTCCATGTTGTTTCTTATGACTCTTTCTACAACCCTTTTTCTTGGACATTTCAACTCCCATTACCTTTTGGTATATATGGAAAATGCAAATATCTTTATATTTTATTATTATCTATGTGATTGGTCTTAACCATTTTCTAAAACAATAATTATGTGTGATATTATATTACATAGAATTAACAGTGATAAGGAATCTCATTCAAGATGCAAAAACTTAGCATCAAGAAAAATCTTGCATTTTAATCCCAAAAGAGCCGCCGCAATCATAATGCTAATCCTAAAGCTTATATTGTGTGCCTCAATCATAATGCTAATTACTTTACCCTAATTGTAAATAGATAACCCTAAATCCTAACCCAAACCACAATCTTATTTATAATATGTTCAATCCTAATTGTTTTGATATTGAACCTTAATCATACAAATTTGCTAAGGCTTAATCATAAACATATTTATATAAGATATTTTTAGAATTCACTTTTAAGTTGATTTATTAATATATTTTTTTGGAGTATTATTTTATGATTAGGCTTAAATTTGGTATAATTTTCATTAGCCTTAACATTAAAGACTACTTAAGTGTTTAACTTTATTTATTTAATTATTATGGTTTTAAAGATATGTGCATTTATATAATTGATATTTTAGATTTATTTTATTAAATAATAATTTTATGATTTTTTATGTTGTTTAAACATATATGCAGATTATATTCGATGGATCCACCCCCACCCCCTCCCCCTCCCCCGCCCCAGCCTCCGCCCCCTGCATCTCCACCTCCACCTCCACCCCCACCTCCATGACCACCTAGTCCTCCTCTAGCACCTACTACAAAGGATCTAAGGGAGAGCATGAGGTATAACCTTTGTGACCTCATGCATAATATTCAGACCATTAAGCATGAGCCCCCCCCCCACCCCCCACCTACTTCACCTTGCAGATAGTATTCAAGGCATTGTTCACTCTATCGAGCATTTTGATTGTGATATCGATAGCTTTAGATTATGGAGGCAAAACGTACATGCCTTTTATTCTAATGGCCTATCCTATAGAGAGGTCCATAAGTTCAAAATAAATAAATAAGATTTTACAAGATATTTTATAAACCCTAAGACGAGTCTTGAGATTAGCAAGAGGAAGTCTCACATTTCTATTATATGGTGCATGCATCCATTTATAGCAGCACACTTTTGGGAGCGGTGGTGGATGGTATTTGACCATCCACCACATGAAAATCAAGACGTACCCATGTACTTAGGAAGCTATGGGCTAAATTTGAATTGGGTTTTAAACCCAATTATTTTGATATTAGACCACTTTAGTGGGTTGGTGGAGGGATGCCTCAGGATAGGCCTAGGAAAAAGCTGAGCTATAATATGAGGAATTGCATACAACCTCAACCTCTTGTACCTCTTCCTGCACTAGTTGTCCTAGTGCCACACCATCATCGAGTTGTATCATTTTCTCTTACCTCATTGAGTGCCCTTTTGGGAAATTTAATAGAGTAGTGGACACATGTGAGAGATATTTATCCACTTGGACACATTTGTACTAGTTTTGGAGATATATGCAAAGGCCCCTAGAGCGATGTTGATGCAGCACATGATGACCATTATGCTGAGGGTATTGATTTTGATGATGACACATATGTTGGCCATGGTGATGGTAGTGATGATAGTAATGTGTCATCATTTTTGACCTTCTACAGGGAGAGCCCAAAGACAGTCAGGAGTAGCAGGTAAAATTTTAATTAAAATTTAAATAAAGTACATAATTATTTACTTTCTACATACATATGTAATTGTATTAACCATATTAATGTATGTTGATTTTGAAATAATAGAGGATGGATGATATTGTTCCTCCTAGGAGGTAATATAGTCTTTTTTCAAGACCTACAGACATTGGCATCCCTCATACGGTATACACTTTGAATTACATTGTAAATAATGTAAATTTGAACTTGAATTTAATAGCATGTGCTCATATGTTCTTTTTCCTAATTTTGTAGGGATTTTCATCCGCTACACAATTTGATGTTTGTACAAGTCCTGATTCATTGACAATTGAGGCACAGCTTCAAATACTTGCGGTATGAATTTTTGACTCAAGAAAAATAATTTGTACTATTTTTTATGTACACATTGTTATTAACTTATAATCTTCAACTTTGATTCATGCATAATTTTATGTGTTTTGGTTTTACAAATAGGAGATAGATCGTACTTATCCATATAGGCCTCAGTATAGTTTATTTTCAACTCCATCTTTTGACCATTTGAGATATGCCTATAATCATTGTGGTAGCTCTTTATAAAAATTTAAAAATTTATGTATTGTAAATTACAGGACATCACCACTGCCACATTTGGTAGCTTTCACAGTGCACCTCCTCCTGTTATAGAGGGACACCCATCTCATGTGGTATTGTTTTTATTATGTAGTGAATATTTAATTTATTTGCAAGCTAGATTTTGAAACCCATTTCAATTAAACATGTACATGATGAGACACCTCGTGTTACACAGGATGATCCATCTGAGTCCTCTTCGTGTGGACTAAAGAAGATTGCAGATCAGATAGATTAGGTCTTTTTGGCACCTTTAGATTTTGTTTTTATGATGCATATTGTTTATTTTGATACACTTTGTATTGGTACAATTAATTGTATTATATGTATTTTTTGACTTCATAGATCATGTTATGACATGTTAGACCATGTACTATTTTTTAATGACTTCTTATCATGCTAGTGTATGTAGAATAGATTATTATGTTATCATGTTGTAAGTATGAATCATTTTCTTTATTACAACATATTTTATTCATGTTATGACACATTTTGTAAGTATATGGTACATGAACAATAATTTTAACAATTTTAATTATTTATATAGAAACATTAAATTAAACATGTTTGAATGTAAAAGTAATGGAAAAAATAGGTCATGACTTGAATTGACAATTAATATATAATATCAAGTGCACACCTTTAACTTTCAAATAGAAGTAAACTCCTAGTTTTAAATGTTTACAACATGTTTCACAATATATGTAAGACAATGTGAATGACATAAATAGAAGTGAACTCAAAATATAAAATTGGTTCAACACATTTCTTCAAATAAGGTCTTGCAAAATAAAATTGTAAAACAAGAATATGTGTTAATAAAAGCATAGATTAATATGAGCTATCTAAACTATGTAAATATGTATAATTTTTATGTACTCACTATGTGTAATTGCACAAGATGTTGATGTTTGATCCACCTTAACATTTAAATTTGATTAAATTGTAATTGAGGCCTGAATAAGAGATATATATATGTTCTCTAATTTGCTATTGATAATGCATACATACATTTAATTAAATTATACAAGTACATATATAAAAATAGCATAATAAAGAAAAACTTACATGTGTTTGATTTAAATGTAGTCATCCCATTGTACCATCTACATCCTCTCTCTTTTGCAATGCATCTATGATTGTCTCGTGCTTGTCCATTGAAATTGTTCATGATAGCTTATTGGCGGGTCTCCCTTTGTATCTTTCTAATTTGATATTTGTTTCCAAAATCAAATGAGAATAGTATAAAATCTTCTCTTTGGATTGGTAGTCTTCAAATTTTGGTAAACCATTTCTTCTTGTTAGGTATGTACGTAGCTAGGTGCCAGCTACAATGACAGACCCAATTGGATACTCAAAACCATCATCATCTACTTCATGACATATCAATTTTTTCTTAGGTTCCACACATCTAGCTAGCCAATACTTAGTTTTTTCATCATTATCATTGGGTGCAATAATAACAAACATGTTCTACAAGATAAGATAAAGTATATAAACACTTTAATCAAATGTGTACATATATAAATAATATATTAAAGATATGTACATGAATTATATTAATGACATGTAAATAAATAAATAATGTAAATTGAAGCGTCATCACAACAAAATTTAATTTTATTATGTGTACCAGGTTGTATGAGGTTTGAAATATGACTATAGTCTTCTGATGCAAAAGTAACATTCTAGCCTTCATTTACTATATCATCTTGAAAATGAGTGTCAATAGGTGCTAATGATTTTTTTTGTCAGTCTTCAACCCATTCTATATTATCACATTCTTTCGGTTAACCTACAAGAAAAAACTAACAAAAACAAGCAAGCTCCCTAGTCCATATAGTCCAAGTGTTAGAATATGAACTCCTAAATGAATGTCATTTAGTTGACCCGCTAATTGTATCACAGTCATATCTTGAAAGGATATTCTTCTCTTCAACTAGGTACAAGAAATGTTTGATTGTAGAGTTATGACTTGATCCTATGTATAAATATTTGTTACACCATTCAACAATCTCATGTGCATTTTTGAATTTGGCTTTTTTCTCAAATTTTAATTGCTCTCTACTAAGGGCTCTCTTCATGCATGTACCAACACCATCATGTTCTCATTTACCATGTCCAGCCTCAAAAAAACTCCACACATGTTGGATATTAGTTTGCCTATGTGTCCTACTCAACCAATAGAACATTATAGCATTATTGAATTGTCATGTTCAATTATTTGACCATATCCAATGTTGTGTCATTTGAATTTGTCTCTCTTTTAAATTATCATAAAAGACCTTGAAACAATATTGGACAAACTCAGATGAATGAAATTTATTATCATTTATATAGAAATGGTACAATCTCAATTTTTTCAATCCTCCTATGTACTATTAGGTGCATTCCTATGAACTATATGAACATAAATTGTTACTTGCACTAAATTGTAATATTGTGGTTGTACCTCATCTTGCAATGCAAGTGTGTAGTTCTCTACAAAGTCAACAACTAAAAGTATAGTACCAATTGGAAATATATTCTTACATATGCAAAATTTTCCATCAAGCCATCTAGCATATTGAGAGTGTTTAACATATTTTGGTATGATCACACTTTTAAACTCATCCATAAATGCATGAAAACTAACTTTATATGTAACTAGTTCACACCTTCTTCCAATCTTCTAGTCATTCAATGGATGTTAAATATTTTTGAATCCTTTTACATCAACTAATTGTTGTCCAAAAGTAGTCAAAGCATTTTCATGCAAACATTCATCTAAAAAAGAAAGGTTACACACATATCACATGTACCAGGAAGACATGCATTGAAAAGAAAGTATATATCATTAGCTAGCTTACAAAACAAACCTGATATGAAATTGTTTATAGTTTGAGGTGGTATTTTTATATTTCATTCCTACAACATTTCTTTACTATTCATGGTACAATGTATAGATCAAAATACATCATAATGGTAATGAAATGAAACATGAGTTTTACAACATGTGATTCTTTCCTTGTTAATCCTTACATACCATGGTTTACACTTTTCAAAAGATCTTTGACTAATGGTAATAGTTAACACCTTACCATCTACAAATTTTTTGAACAATTCAGTTTGAGTCATGTCCAAAAGGTGTTTAAGATGTGTATCATGTAATTTTGAGCCAACTTTCAATTTAAGAACATCTCTTGAATTAGGTGATACTCTTGTATTATTATGCCCAAAAATTTCAACCAAACTTTTGACTTCACTAATAAGCTTCATATCACATCTAAGGAGTCTACCACTAGAAGTCCACAAAATATTTGTTGGATTAGATTCAAAGTTAACCCTTCTCTTTACATCTCTTTCCAAAGTCTTACGATTCACATTAAGATATCCACTTATGTTACTAATCAATCTTTTGCTAGTTGTTGATTTGTTAACTAAAGCTGTTGTTATTGCTCGTCATGTTACATTCTTATCTTTAGAGCAACGTCTCTTTTCGATAACATCAAAGGCACTAGTAACAATGGATACAACTTGTTATAAAGACTCATTTTTATTATTGGGTTTTGCATACATTCCTAACCTTTTCGTTACTTTTCGCATTTTAGACATTTTAATTAGTTGCAACATCAACTAACATTGAAACTCAAATTTCTTATTATAAAAAAAATGTCTATATAATCTATTAGCATGTGTCCTAATTTGTCTCCATGAAACCAATCCCTCAAGATTATCTAGCACATCATTAGGAAAATGAAAATTATATTCAGGCACTTTAGTATCATTCTGACATGTTTGTTCAATAATTTTTGTTTCTATGTCTACATTCATACAATTGTTATTTTCACTTGGCATTTCATTTTCACTATTATTTAGAATTTGAATCTCATTTTCATTTTTTCTTGGTATTTCTTTCAGGAAATTCATTTCCATTGGAGTTTGTTGTGCATGATTGTTTGGCAATCTATTCTCATGAAGAAAATCTAAATTGTTTAAATCATAACCTACTTCTAAAAAATCACCAATTTTATCATGAGAAAAAACTAAAGGGTTTGGAGACACACCTATATTGAATGTTTGATTAGAATGTGCACTTGAATCTCCTTGTATTGAGTTCTCATCTTCAGCCCCTTCATCCATCGTGGTACGCTCAATGTCTTTCTCCTTTAAAATATTGCTCAACTCTCTAATTCTTTGTCTTCTCTCTCATTCATGTTGTGCTTCATTTTCTTTATTTCTTGCAATCTCCTCATTTGTCATATCTTTTATTTTCTTATTTCTTCATTTTATTGATTCCATGTTTACACCAATTTTGAATTCGAATCAATAGCTTGCAAATTGTAAAAGAAGACAAGAAAATATAATAACTATGACATAAATTCATTGTTGAAGTTCGAAATAGTCATTCAATCATTGTAATCATTGAAAAATAGTTTTAGGGGCATCTTTTGGGGCCCAACGGGTAGATTAGAATTAGGTACCCAATTATTTAAAAATTGGGTACTCGATTGTTTAAAAATTGGGTGCCCAATTTGGTTAACGGGTAAATACAAATCAGGCACCCAATTTTTGAATTGCAAATCGGGTGCCTGATTTTAGTGACATGGGTGAGAATTTGGCATGGGCGTAAATTTGCATGGGGTTTTGCCTTGGGGAAAGGCATGTCATAGGTTTGGTCCCACCAAGCTTATGCCTTTATGAACCTATTGGTCTCAGATTGGTTTTGACAATTGAGTGTCAACACACTTTAAAAAATTCTACGATTGATGTCGAGTATAATATAGATGTCGCGCTACAATATGTGCCGAGCTAGAAGTTCACTAGGTGTTGAGTTATTCAAGTGCCAAGAAAGTTTCAAGTGTCGAGTGACAATTGATGTTGAGCCAGTATATGTGTCGAGCAAAGTATAGGTGTCAAGCGAGATAGAGTTACTATAGGAGCTGAGCAATATAGAATCCTATATGTACCGAGCATCAGCAATCAGTAAGTGTCAAGTAACACAGAATCAACAAATAAGTTTGTTCCTTCACAAACTTAGATGTAAACCAATTTTGAGCCAACTCAAGATGAATCTCAAAGGATCTAAAAGATGAGATCGAATCTATTAAATTTCCTATGTAATCAACATGCAACCAATCAGGAAATATGGAAAGAATTGAGTTGGAAAAGATGGATGAATCTCAATCGTAGATTTATACCTAGCCCTAAGTCTCAAAACCTTTAAAAGGAGGTTGAAACCCCATAATTCAAGTGTGAAAGAGGTCATGTGGGAATGCATGAGTGAATGTTAGCAAAATTTTAAGGGGTGTAAGGACTTAGAGGAAGAACAACATTGCAGAATCAAGTCGTTTAGAATAGAGCATCAGCACTTTGAACAAAGTTATATCAGATCAAGAAGGATCAGAACAGTTTGGATAGAACAAGGATTTGGAATCAGCTATTGAAGATTGTAAGTTATTAGGGCAATACATTCTACTATACTTTCTAGCCATTGTATTAAGAGAATGAAAATCCTATGAAGATAGGTTGGCTTAATGGCTATTTTGTAGAACCTTTGATAAGGTGTTAAATCCTTTACCATGGTGACATTCCAAGTGAATGTTTGTAAATCCTTTAGACAAGTCACTTTTAACAGGGTGCAAAGCCTTTAACAGGGCAGGCCTTTCACAAGGCAGACAATTGATGGTGGTAAAACTTTGTAACCTTGACAAGTTACATATTGTTGCAGTGATAAGTTGTGGGTGTCATCACCACCCCAATTTTACCTTCTCATTTTGGAAGGTTTCTAAGTGATCAAATCTTGTGTTATCTATTTTCATGCATGTCTTTACTTTCATATTTATTAGAGATGTTAGATGCATGTGATTAATTTCAGCTAAAAGTTTTAGAGGGTAAAATATTGTTACTTCTTATTCACACCCCCCCCCCCCCCTTAGAAGTAAATCTTCCCAATTGTAAATTCCAACAGAACCAATTTTTGACTAAGGCATTTAATCAACAATTTTAGAGATTGTCGTAATTTTTATATAGTTGTCCCCATTGAATTTTTTGACAAAAAAAAAACCCATTATATGTCTTATTGTTCTAATTTCAAAAATGTAAATTTTATAGTATTATGAGTTCATTTGCTATTTTTCCATTACTTATTAATCAAAAGTATCTCTTAAACATTATATAGTGACGTTCACTAAAACTTTAATAACTTTTTAAATTTTTTTAATTTTGTAAATTAATTTACATGTCATCAATCCTCACACAATTATTTTAAAGTTACAAAAAATCAAAAAATTGAATTTTAATTTTATTATGGTGTCCATACATGAGAGGTTTTAGAAATTAGCTTAATCGTCAATTAAAAATTAATTAAAAAATTCACTAAAAAATTCAAGAAAAATATTCTCATCAATCTTTGGTGTGTCAAGTAACTTTATTTAAAAAGATTCACAAAAATTCATTTAGTTGTGTCAAATTATGGTGTTTGTACATGAGCGTGGTATGGTCCTAAAACAAGCATTTTGAAAAAGTAGTTTTTAAAGATCCATACCAAAAAAAAATTTATCGTATGGGTATACAAATAAATTACATATTCAAAAAAGGGATACCAAACACTAAAATTTTTATTTATGAAGTTCTTTTTAATGCTTAATCTCTAAATGGCTCAAATTTTGGCATCAATTGACAATATATTTCAAAAACAGGAAAAATACTTCTACTTTTTGGCCAAAAGTGAGACTCAACTTCTTGCACTAACCCTAATATTAATATTCATATAATATAATAGTTAAGTTGTAGTGATTAGGCTTGGAATTTTATGGTCATATTGGTTTTTTTTCTCCTTTTGAGCTAGATATGGCAAGCTACAAATTTGTTGGACTATAGAGTTTAACAGGTTAATTTTTTATGAAATTGTCAATAGTACACTCAAATTTGTTAATAACCCATCAAAATTTATTATAGTCAATATGCAATATTTTTAAAACATAATATAAACTTGGTTTATCAATTTAAAATATTAGAATATAATATATAAACTTAGAAACTTTCTTAATTTGACATATAGTACTGATTCATAATTAGTTTTTAGAATTTTATATTATTTTATAAAATATATGAATTTAGAAACTTGCAAATTAGAGGGAGATTATTAAGAAGGGGAAAATAAATTTATGTGACTGAGGAATGCTCTGCAAATTTGTTCATTTGCCAACTGGTAAGATTACTTGAAGCAATTCTTGAGGAGGGTTTCCTAAGGGCGGAGGGTCATCCTCCACTTGGTCTAACAATTGATGAAGGGTGCTCCCCTTAATACCATAAGCACACAACAGAAATGTAGATATAACAATAATTTGTGAGAATAAAATATGGACTTCTTATTATCTCCATAAATGCAAAATTATAGAATTTTGAAATATAATATGCAAACCCACATGGGTGCCTTCCTTACAATAATTTGCAAGAAAAAGTTGTGAACTATCACCTAGAGTTATCCTAGACAATCTATGAGTCTTCCTTATATAGATAATTTTACATTGTCGAAAAGGTGCTAGACATGAAACCCTATCCCTTAAGACTGACCAAGCCTAAAATTACATATAGAGTTGGCTCACAACAATTATGACATTTATTTTGAAATTTTTGGGTGGCCCAACTTCAAAAGACCATAATTTATGAATTGTTAAGTTAGTTGGCTATTATGACCCCATTTTGGAATCCTTGAATTCTAATTTGCAACGCTTGTTTAATGCTAGCTCTAGTCTGCCTCATTTTAAAGCCCACCGAGAGTCTCTAAGGCCTTCAAAATAGAGCCTAAAATTTTTATACCAAATTTTCACACCAGAAATCTACAATAGCTTTATGAATACTCATCATATGGCAGTGAACCTCAACTGGAAGGTTTGTATACCCAAAATGAACCTCCACCTCTAAAATTAGGACATTCTGATCTCATATGATTAACTCCCTGAGTAGCAAGCCTCCATAAATAACTACTTTGTACTGAGACAACCTTTATTCAAGAAACAAAAAGAAAATATTTTTTGGTGATGCAAGATTACTCTTACACTTAGGATGCTCCTAGATCAGACACCAAGATAATTTGAGAAGTGACCCTGCCATGCCTCAAGTAGTCAAAGGAAAACCAAGACACTCAACCTCCTCCCTTATTCACCATGATGAATCTTCTATTGGTATCCATTTTCATTTGACCAGATAATCTTCATAGGTTTTTTTCCTTTTACTTATGCCAACATGACTATCCATTATCTCCTCAATCTCCTTTGTAGTTGAAGTAGTTATTGGGATACTCCACTATGCTTCTATGACTTCATCTCCATTGCCTCCTTAATGATATTCTATTATCTTGTCATATCATAAATGTTAAATACTAGTAAAATACTCAGTTCAACAGGAAACTCTACTTCATAGGCATTTCTAGAATCATGATTTTTTATTATCTTGCATGGTCCAAACTTCTTCATTTTCAGCTTATTATATGTACCCATTATAAATCTCTATTTCCTCAAATGAATCATGACTTCATATCCAATCTAAAATTCTTTATAGCTCCTTTTATTATCTACCTTATCCTTGTATTGTATATCTATCATTATAATGTGCTTCTTCACCTCCTCATGGATGTTCTTCAAATATTGTGCAAAATCCTCCACTTCCACACTACTTATCTCTCATTTATCCAACTTCCTCAATTCAAAAAAAATTATGGGATTGCTTGCATATACAATATGGAATGGTGATTTACCAGTACTTCTTTTGACAAAACTATTTTATGTATACCAGATATCTCAAGAAGTTTCCCAAACTCCTATTCACAAGTTTTTTTTGCCCATCAATTTATGAATGATGTGATGAGATAAGCTTCAAATGTGTCTTCAACTTCTTCCATAATGTACACCCAATAATAACCAACAAACTTTTTATCTTGATCTGAAACTATACTCTTTGGCATACCATGTAGTCTTGTCACTTCTTTAAAACAAATCTACTACATGAGCAACATCACTAGTCTTCTCGCACCGAATGAAATGTGTCATCTTTTAAAACCTAACAATCACCACAAAAATTGAATCATGCCCTCGCTGAGTTCTTGGTAAACCAAGAACAAATCCATGCTAACATCCTCCCACGAATTCTATGGTATAGGTAATAGCTAATACAACCCTTTACTTTGCTTCAATCCTTTTACCATCTAACATACTCTACAACTTTGTACAAACTTGTTGGCATCTTATTCTAAACAGTCACTAGTAATAATTCTCAAAAACAAAATGAATGATTTTATCTCTACCAAAATTTCTAGCCAATCCTCCACTATGCTTCTCCTTGATGGGATTCTCCCTCATTAACTCTTTGGAATGCACAACATACATCCTTTGAAAAATATATTTTCCTAGATTATGAAATCCAACCACTTGGTCCTGTCAAGTGTACAAGGCTTTATACAAGCTTTCCAAGCCTCACCAAAATTAGGATCTTCAAGATACAAACTTGTGAGTTCCTTGAACCCAACCACTTCAATCTGCATCTCTATCAACAAAATTTGTCTCCTACTAAGAATATATTAAAAAAAAATTAGTCTTTCCACTCTTGTGTTTTAAAATAAATGTATAACTCTAAAAAAAATCAACCCATTTCAATTGTCTTTTTTCAAATTTTCTTGACTATTCAAATATTGCAAAGCTTGATGATCAATATACAAAATAGACTTCTTATGAAGAAGATAGTATCTCCACTTCTTCAATGCTTGAAATATAGCATAAAATTCTTGATATAAAGAAAACATTTTATTTTTCATCATTCAAATTCTCACTTAAATAAGAAATAGGTCTACCTTCTTAGCTCAAAAAAAATCCTATTGGAGTACCACTAGCATCACAATATACTTGAAACACCTAGTTAAAATCTACAAGTGTTAAAACAAGTTGCTGTGTAACTTTATGTTTTATTAAATTGAAACTCTTATCTACTCCAATAATCCACTTAAGCTATTTCCTATGCCCTCTCATTATTTCATTCAAGGGTCCACAGATACTGTTAAAACCTCTCATAAACTTTCTATAAAATAGTTAATCCATGAAAAGATATTACCTTTATAGCACTCCATTGAGTAGGTCATTCGAGGATAGCCTTCACTTTCCTAGGGTCAATTTTCAGATGTTATGATGAAACTAAAAATCTCAAGTACACCAACTCATTCTTCAACTTCTCAATCACCTAACAAATATGCATTATATGCTCCTCCAATGTCTTACTAAATATCAAAATTTCATCTAGGTAAACAATGACAAATTTAATAAGAAATTCATTTAGTGCCTCATTCATGAGCCCCATGGAATTACTCAATGCATTGGTTAGCCCAAAAGGCATGACTAACCAATTATATAATCATTCCCTTGTCTTGAAGGTAGTCTTCCATTCATCTCCTTCTCTAATTCGAATCTAATGGTACTCATTCTTTAGGCCTATCTTTGTGAAATATACAGTTTTTCTTAAACAGTCTATGATATCATCCATCAACAAAAATTGAAATTTATACTTGATTGTAATATTTTTGATAGCCCAAGAATCTATACACGACCTCTATTCTCTATTCTTCTTTAGTGCTAATATTGATGGTACAACATATGGACTCAAAATCTCTTAAATCAAACCCATGTGCGTGATGGGGACACAACCCAAGCACAGAATGGACACAACAGGAAAAGGGAAATTATATTAACTATGAAAATAAGCTAGTACATTTAGTACAGAGATAATAGACTTCAAAACATGCCCTGTGGGCTTACAATAGCATAAATATGGAGATAATTTCTCCTTTCAGTACCTCCTCTCAAACTCCACTCCGAACTGCCTTTTACAATGCCAGTAATGTCCTTAAATAGACCCCGGAGGGTTAAGGACTAGGAGTACATTCTAGAAAGTGCTAGTAGGCATCCACTGACCAAGTAGAAGGCTCCAGAAGCGGTGTTAGAGGTTGGTGCAAATCTAGAAGAATCCAAAAATGGTAACCAAACTTCTGGGAGGCATAACTTTTGAACTGTAGCTCCGACTGACGAACCGTTTACAATTTTGAAAAGCTCTTGAAGCGCTCTATAGCCCTATGGACCAGCTTCGCTCGTCCCCCATTTTTTGACCCTTTTTGAGGTCATTTAATGCCCCTAACCTGACTTTGAAGCATTCTAAGGAGGTCTCCAAAAACCAAAAAATTGCCATAACTTTCAAACCGTGGGGTCTTTTGACCTAATTCTTTTTCTGGAATGCTCTAAATTATAATTACATTCATCCAGCCAATTTAGACCTTCTAGTTCACCAAAATGATGGCTCAATTACATACTCCTTTTTTTTTTACATTTACACGTATCCCAAGGTGTTTAAATACTCTATCCTAGAACATTGATAGTGGAACTATGAGAGTTGGAACCTTTATTTGACCCAAATGGGTATCCAGAAATGAAAACACATGAAACAAAAACTAATTCTAAGTACATTTTTTTGGGTGACATAGGATTGCCCTTTTACCTTTGGATGCTCCTGCATCAGACACCCAGGGTAGATTGAAAAGTGACCCTGTCACTTTATGAATGGTAGAGGAAATCCCAAATGGGAAACCTCAGCTACTGAAATCCAAGTTGAGTCCTCTATCGGTGGTCCTTTCCACTTGACCAAATACTCTTCATACTGCCTTTTTCTGGTACTCCTACCCGCACAATGATCTAGAATGTCTTCTATCTCCTTCTTAGAAGCAGGAATTGGACATGGCTCTAACATCAGTTCCTCATCTCCACCATCATCATGATACTATGTTAAGTCTGCAATGTTAAAAATAGGAGAAATGTGAATACCATCTGGCAACTCCACCTCATATACATTTCTTGAGTCATGTTTCTTCAGAATTTTGCAGGGGCCAAATTTCTTCATTTTCAGCTTGTTGTAAGTGCCGGTTGGAAATCTTTCCTTTCGTAAGTGTACCACGACTAGATCCCCTACTTGGAATTCCTTATGTCTTCTCCTTTGATCAGCCCTAGCTTTATACTCTTGATTCATCTTGGTAATGTGTGCTTGAAACTTCTCATGTAGACACTTGATATGTTTAGCAAATTCTTCAGCTTCAGCACTTGTCCTCTCCCCTTTCTCTATCTTCCTCAATTCTGGTGCAGTCCTTGGGCTACTTCCATATTCAATTTGGAATGGTGATATACCAGTACTCCTATTTACAGAGTTATTGTAAGCAAACTCATCTTGTGGTAGAATCAAATCTCACCCCTTGGGCTTATCCCCAACTAAACATCTCAGCAAATTGCCTAGACTTCTATTTACCACTTTTGTTTGGCCGTCAGTCTGTGGGTGATGTGTGGAACTGAATTTCAAGTATGTTCTCAACTTTTTCCACATTGTTCTCCAGAAATACCCCACAAATTTAGTCTCTCTGTCAAAAACTATACTCCTTGGAAGACCATGTAGTCTTACCACCTCTTTGAAAAACAAGTCTGCAATATGGACAACATCATGAGTTTTGTGGCATGGAATGAAATGTGCCATTTTGGAGAACCTATCACCCACCAAAAATACTGAGTCACTACCCCTTTGTGTCCTCGGCAATCCAAGAACAAAATCCATACTTATGTCCTCCCATGGCTTTGATAAAACAGGCAATGGCTGATATAGTCCAGTATTGTAGCTAAATCCCTTGGCAACTTGACAAACCTGGCAACTTTGTACAAACTTCTTCACATCTTGTGAAATCTGAGGCCAAAAATAATGTTCTCTAAGAATGGCAATGGTCTTATCTTGACCAAAATGTCCTGCCATCCCTCCACTGTCTTTCTCTTTAATCAAATTTTCCCACATGGAACTCCTTGGAATGCACAATTGGTTGCCCTTGAATAACCTACCATCCTGAATCAGATAGTCTAACCACTTAGTTCTATCTATAGCAGCAGGCTCTTTACAAGCTTTCCACACTTCAGCAAAATCAAGATCTTCAGGGTAGAGATTCTTGAGTTCATCAAACCCAACTACTTCAACCTGCATTACTATTAGCAACAACTGTCTCCTACTTAGTGCATCTGCAACCCTGTTAGATTTTCCACTTCTATGCTTCAACACAAATGTATAGCTCTGCAAGAACTCTACCCACTTCATATGCCTCTGATTCAATTTACCTTGGCTATTTAGGTACTGTAATGCCTGATGATCAGTATACAAAACAAATTCCTTTGGCAATAAATAATGCCTCCATTTCTTTAAGGCCTGAACTATTGCATAGAACTCTTGATCATAAATAGAATACTTCTTCTTTGCATCATTCAATTTTTCACTAAAATATGCAATAGGCTTACCTTCTTGGTATAATACAGCCCCAATAGCACTGCCACTAGCATCACAATCCACCTGGAACACCTTTCTAAAATTTGGAAGTGCCAATACAACTTGTTCTGTCACCTTCTTCTTCAGCAATTCAAAACTTCTCGTAGCTGCTGCAGTCCATTTGAACTCTTTTCTATCCCCTCTTATTGTGTCAGTTAGGGGTGCACATATGCCACTGAAATTCTTTATAAACTTCCTATAAAAACTAACCAGGCCATGAAATGATCTAACCTCAGCAACAGACCTTGGAGTAGGCCATTCCAAGATGGCTTTTACCTTCTCTGGATCCATTTTGAGACCTTCAGGTGATATAACAAACCCCAAATAGACTAACTCCCTTTTTGCAAAGATACACTTCTTCAAATTAATTAATAATTTCTCTTCCCTTAACCTTTCAAAGACACTACGAATATGCAATAAATGTTCTTCCAAAGTCTTGCTGAAAATTAAAATATCATCCAAATAGACAATAAAAAATTTTCCCCAGAACTTCTTAAGTACCTCATTCATAAGCCAGATGAAGGTGTTTGGGGCGTTCGTCAATCCAAAGGGCATGACTAAAACCTCATAAAGACCCTTCTTGGTCTTGAAGGTCATTTTCCACTCATCTCCTTCTCGAATCTGTATCTGGTGATAACCACTCTTGACAGCTATCTTTGTGAAGTACTGAGCTCCACTCAAGCAATCCATAAGATCATCCATTCTTGGCAAAGGAAACCGATTTTTCATGGTTATCCTATTTATAGCTCGAGAGTCTATACACATCCTCCACTCTCCATCCTTCTTTGGTGCTATTACTGTAGGTGTTGCACATGGACTCAGGCTCTCTCGAATCAAGCCCTTCCTCAATAGTTCCTAAACCTATCTATTTAACTCCTCAATTTCAATAGGAGTCATCGTGTGAGCAACCTTGTTAGGCAAACTAGCTCCTGGGATTAAATCTATCTGATCACTGATTTGCCTTACTGGTGGCAATCCTTCTGGAACATTATCAAAGATAATATCTCCAAACTCACCTAGTAAATCTTAAACTTCAAGTGGCATTTCACTACTACCTTCTCTATCTTTCCTAGGAATCAAAGCATAGCACATACGCTGATGTTTCATTCCATCTAAAAACTTTATTCCATCAAAAAGACAAATCTTAGCACTGCTACATACCTATTCACCTTCCTTTTTCATGGGCTTTAGTTCATGGCAAACTCCATCTTTTGTTAGAGAGTATGTGTTTTCATGACCATCATGTACTGCATGCCTATCAAACTGCCATATTCTACCCAAAAATAGATGGCAAACATCCACTAGAATAACATCACAGAGAACTTCATCATGGTAACTCCCAATTTTGAATTTCATGAGACATTGTTCACTTACTAGGATCTTATGATCATCTTTCACCCAAGAAATCTGATAGGGTTGGGGATGTTTCTCCCTCTTGAGCTTCAGCTTAGAGACCATCTCCTCTGACACCAAGTTGTTAGTGCTACCACCATTAATGATCACATCACCACATTTTTCCTCACATTTGCACCTGGTACAGAACAAACTCCTCTTTTGTCCTAGTTCAATCTCACCACTTAGTAGGACCCTTTCATTTACCTAGGTCTCTCCTCTTTTTGCATCCTTTGAATGTGATGACTATGCATCCTCATCCACATGAGCAACCCTAGCTTGACCCTCAACTCTCCTATCTATCCTTCGTTATCGTTGAGGGCATTCAAAGGCACAATGACCTTCTTCATTGCAATGGAAATAGGTACCATGAAAGCATCCTCTTCCTTGTCCACATCCTCTACCTCTTCCTCTCTAATTTCAAAAGTCTTGATCATGGGAGCGGTTGAAACTCTCATTCCTCTGGTTCCTGCTAGTACCCACATCTTCATTTTTCTTTTGGGTTTCATTTTGACCTCCAGATGACCTACCGCTTCCCCTTCCTCCTTGACCATGCCCTCTTTGTCTCCCTTCAAACCTCTTATTTAGCTTCTCTTCAACTCGTAGGGAAAACTGGTATGCCTCTTCAATGCTTGTCATTCTTACCAGATTTATTCCTCCTGGATGCTAGGTTGCAACCCACTAATATAACGAGAAACCTTCTCCTTATTTGCTTCTACATGCCCTGATCTAATCAAAATTTGATAAAACTCCTCTATATATTCTTGGTCTGATCTTCCTGCTTTCTTTAGCCCATGTGTCTTCTTAAACAAATCAAGCTCGTAGTCCACAGGAATGAACTGCTTCTTCAATTTGTCCACCATGCGATCCCACCTTGTGATCTTCTCCTTTCCTCTTCTGTTTCTTTCCAATTAAACCTCTTGCCACTAGATTTTGGTATGGCCTTTTAGTTTGGCCTTTGCAAACTTAACCCTATCTGGGTCCCTGATATCCTCATACTCAAAGTATTCTTCTAGTTCATTGATCCAGTCGATCAATTCATCTGGTTTCAAATTTCCTGAAAATACACCCAAATCAATTGTAGGTCTTTTTCCAAATTTAGTAATGGCCCTAAAAAGCCTTTCCTCTACCTGATTTAGAACTTCCCCATCAAATTCCCTTTCTAGTCTGATTTCTTCTTCTTCATTGTCATCCTCACTGTCGTCACCTGCGGCAACATTTTTTCCTCTACGAAGCTCCTCCTGCAATGCTTGTACCTGCCTTTGGAGGGCTCTAACCTCCTCAGGATTAACAGCTCCGGCCCTTCCACCATGCTCTCTTCGTGGAGGCATCTTCTTAACTCATACCCACAACCACACAGTCCTGGTACAAACTGCCTCATAGTCGGTGCTCTATCTATACACTCAGGAAAACCAGCTCTGATACCACTTGATGGGGACACAACCCAAGCACAGAATGGACACAACAGGAAAAGGGAAATTGTATTAACTATGAAAATGAGCTAGTACATTCAGTGCAAAGATAATAGACTTCAAAACATGCCCTGTGGGCTTACAATAGCATAAATCTGGAGATAATTTCTCCTTTCAGTACCTCCTCTCAAACTCCACTCTGAACTACCTTTTACAATGTCAGTAATGTCCTTAAATAGACCCCGGAGGGTTAAGGACTAGGAGTACATTCTAGAAAGTGCTAGTAGGCATCCACCAACCAAGTAGAAAGCTCCAGAAGCCGCGTTAGAAGTTGGTCCAAATCTAGAAGAATCCAAAAACGGTAACCAAACTTTCGAGAGGCATAACTTTTGAACCGTAGCTCCGATTGATGAACCGTTTACATTTTCGGAAAGCTCTCGAAGCACTTTATAGCCCTATGGACCAGCTTCACTCATCTTCCATTTTTTGACCCTTTTCAAGGTCATTTAATGCCCCTAACCTAACTTTGAAGCATTCTTAGGAGGTCTCCAAAAATCGAAAAACTGCCATAACTTTCAAACCGTGGGGCCTTTTGACCTGATTCTTTTTCTGGAATGCTCTAAATTACAATTACACTCATCCAGCTAATTTAAACCTTTTATTTCACCAAAATGATGGCTCAATTACATACTCCTATTTATTTTTTTGGCATTTACACGTATTCCAAGGTGTTCAAATACTCTATCCTAGAACACTGATAGTGGAACTATGAGAGTTGGAACCTTTATTTGACCCAAATGGGTATCCAAAAATGAAAACACATGAAACAAAAACTAAGTCCAAGTACATTTTTTTGGGTGACACAGGATTCCCCTTATACCTCTGGATGCTCCTGCATCAGTGCCACAACTCATCCACTTGTTTGTTCAACTCTTCACTTTTTGTTTTTGTCATTTTGTGCATTGTCCTGTTTGGTAAACTGGCTCCTAGAATTAAGTCCATCTTGTGACTAATCTTCCTCACTGGTGTTAATCCATCGGGCACGTTATTAGATTCAATATCTCAAAACTCTTCCAACAAATTTTCAACTTCTCCAAGTACCTCCTCTACTTCTTCTTTTTCAACTTTTGGAATTATAGAAAAACACATATGCTTGTGCCTCATATCCTCTAGTAATTTTTTTCCATCAACAAAACATACTCTAGAAGCACTACGTATATTTTCATTTGTATCCTTCAATGATTTCATCTTATGCTTCACTCCATCCTTTATCAATGTATAAGTATTCACACCACCATCATGTAGAGCATTGATAGGGACACAACCCAAACATAGAATGGACACAACAGGAAAAGGGAAATTGTATTAACTGTGAAAATAAGCTAGTACATTTAGTATAGGGAAAATAGACTTCCAAACATGCCCTAAGGGCTTACAATAGCACAAAGCTGGAGATAATTTCTCCTTTTGGTACCTCCTCTCAAATTCCACTCCGAACTGCCTTTTACAATGCCAAAAATGTCCTTAAATAGACCCCGGAGGGTTAAGGACTAGGAGTACATTCTAGAAAGTGCTAGTAGGCATCCACTGACCAAGTAGAAGGCTCCAGAAGTCGTGTTAGAAGTTGGTGCAAATCTAGAAGAATCCAAAAATGGTAACCGAACTTTCGGGAGGCATAACTTTTTAACCGTAGCTCCGATTGACGAACTGTTTACATTTCTGGAAAGATCTCGAAGTGCTCTATAGCCCTATGGACCAAATTTTCTCATCCCCCATTTTTGGCCCTTTTCAAGGTCATTTAATGCCCCTAACCTGACTTTGAAGCATTCTTAGGAGGTCTCCAAAAATTGAAAAATTGCGATAACTTTCAAACTGTAGGGCCTGTTGACCTGATTCTTTTTCTGGAATGCTCTAAATTGAAATTACATTCATCTGGCTAATTTACACATCCTAGTTCACCAAAATGATGGTTCAATTACATACTCCTATTTTTTGGCATTTACACGTATCCCAAGGTGTTCAAATACTCTATCCTAGAACACTGATAGTGGAACTATGAGAGTTGGGACCTTTATTTGACCCAAATGGGTATCTAGAAATGGAAACACATGAAACAAAAACTAAGTCTAAGTACATTTTTTTGGGTGACACAAGATTGCCCTTATACCTTTGGATGCTCCTGCATCAGACACCCAAGGTATATTGAAAATTGACCCTGTCACTTTATGAATGGTAGAGGAAATCCCAAATGGGAAAAATTAGCTACTGAAATCCAAGTTGAGTCCTCTATTGGCCATCCTTTCCACTTGACCAAATACTCCTCATACTGCCTATTTCTGGTGCTCCTACCCACACGATGATCTAGAATGTCTTCTATCTCCTCTTTCTTAGAAGTAGGAATTGGACATGGCTCTAACATCAGTTCCTCATCTGCACCATCATCATGATACTCTGTTAAGTCTGCAATGTTGAAAATAGGAGAAATGTGAATACCATTTGGCAACTCCACCTCATATGCATTTCCTGAGTCATGTTTCTTCAAAATTTTGCAGGGGCCAAATTTCTTCATTTTCAGCTTGTTGTAAGTACCAGTTGGAAATCTTTCTTTTAATAAGTGTACCATGACTAGATCCCCTACTTGGAATTCTTTATGTCCTCTCCTTTGAGTAGCCTTAGCTTTATACTCTTGATTCATCTTGGTAATGTGTGCTTGAACCTCCTCATGTAGAGGCTTGATATGTTCAACAAATTCTTCAGCTTCAGCACTTGTCCTCTCCCCTTGCTCTATCTTCCTCAATTCTGGCGTAGTACTTGGGCTACTTCCATATACAATGTGGAATGGTGATCTACCAGTACTCCTATTTACAGAGTTATTGTAAGCAAACTCGGCTTGTGGTAGAATCAAGTCCCACCCCTTGGGCTTATCCCCAACTAAGCATCTCAGCAAATTGCTCAGACTTCTGTTCACAAGTTTTGTTTGGCCGTCAGTCTGTGTGTGATGTGTGGAATTGAATTTCAGGTATGTTCTCAACTTTTTCCACAATGCTCTCCAGAAATACCCCACAAATTTAGTGTCTCTATCAGAAACTATACTCCTTGGTAGACCATGTAGTCTTACCACTTATCTGAAAAACAAGTCTGCAATATGGACAGCATCATGAGTTTTGTGGCATGGAATGAAATTGTCATTTTGGAGAACCTATCAACCACCACAAATACTGAGTCGTTACCCATTGGTGTCCTTGGCAATCCAAGAACAAAATCCATACTTATGTCCTCCCATGACTTTGATGGAACAGGCAATGGCTGATATAGTCCACTATTGTGGCTAAATCCCTTGGCAAATTGACAAACCTAGCAACTCTGTACAAACTTCTTCACATCTTGTGAAATATGAGGCCAAAAATAATGTTCTCTAAGAATGGAAATGGTCTTATCTCGACCAAAATGTCCTGCTGTCCCTGCACTATGTTTCTCTTTAATCAGATTTTCCCTCATGGAACTCCTTGGAATGCACAATTGGCTGCCCTTCAATAACATACCATCCTGAATCAGATAGTCTAACCACTTAGTTCTATCTACAGCAACAGGCTCTTTACAAGCTTTCCACGCTTCAGCAAAATCAGGATCTTCAGGGTAGAGATTCTTGAGTTCATCAAACCCAACTACTTCAACCTGCATTACTGTAAGCAACAACTGTCTCCTGCTTAGTGCATCTGCAACCCTCTTAGATTTTCCACTTCTATGTTTCAACACAAATGTATAGCTCTGCAAGAACTCTACCCACTTCATATGCCTCTGATTCAATTTACCTTGGCTATTTAGGTATTGTAATGCCTGGTGATCAGTATACAAAACAAATTCCTTTGACAATAAATAATGCCTCCATTTCTTTAAGGTCTGAACTATTGCATAGAACTCTTGATCATAAACAAAATACTTCTTCTTTGCATCATTCAATTTTTCACTAAAATATGCAATAGGCTTACCTTCTTGGCTCAATACAGCCCCAATAGCGATGCCACTAGCATCACAATCCACCTAGAACACCTTTCTAAAATCTGGAAGTGCCAACAGAGGTTGTTCTATCACCTTCTTCTTCAGCAATTCAAAACTTCTCGCGGCTGCTGCAGTCCATTTGAACTCTTTTCTATCCCCTCTTATTCTGTCAATTAGGGGTGCACATATGCCACTGAAATTCTTTATAAACTTCCTATAAAAACTAACCAGACCATGAAATGATCTTACCCCAGTAGCAGACCTTGGAGTAGGCCATTCCAAGATGGCTTTTACCTTCTCTGGATCCATTTTGAGACCTTCAAGTGATATAACAAACCCCAAATAGACTAACTCCCTTTTTGCAAAGATAAACTTCTTTAAATTAATTAACAGATTCTCTTCCCTTAACCTTTCAAGGACACTACAAATATGCAATAAATGGTCTTCCAAAGTCTTGTTGAAAATTAAAATATCATCCAAATAGACAATAAATAATTTTCCCAAGAACTTCTTAAGTACCTCATTCATAAGCCGCATGAAGGTGCTTGGGACGTTTGTCAATCCAAAGGGCATGACTAACCACTCATAAAGACCCTCCTTGGTCTTGAAGGCTGTTTTTCAGTCATCTCCTTCTCAAATCCGTATCTGGTGATAACCACTCTTGAGATCTATCTTTGTGAATTACTAAGCTCCACTCAAGCAGTCCATAAGATCATCCATTCTTGGCAAAGGAAACTGATATTTGATGGTTATCCTATTTATAGCTCGAGAGTCTGCACACATCCTCCACTCTCCATCCTTCTTTGGTGCCAATACTACAGGCACTGCACATGGACTCAAGCTCTCCTGAATCAATTCCTTCCTCAATAGCTCCTGAACCTATCTATTTAGCTCCTCTGTTTCAGTAGGAGTCATCCTATGAGCAGCCTTGTTAGGAGAAATAGCTCCTAGAATTAGATCTATCATATGACTGATTTTTCTTACTGGTGGCAATCATTTTTGAACATTATCAGAGATAATATCTTCAAACTCACCTAGTAAATTGGAAACTTCAAGTGGTATTTCACTACTACCTTCTTTATCTTTCCTAGGAATCAAAGCATAGCACATAGGCTAATGTTTCATTCCATCCAAAAACTTTCTTTCATCAACAAGGCAAATCGTAGCACTGCTACATACCTTTTCACCTTCCTTTTTCATGGGCTTTAGTTTGTGGCAAACTCCATCCTTTATTAGAGAGTATGTGTTTGCATGACCATCATGTATTGCATGTCTATCAAACTGCCATGGTCTACCCAACAATAGATGGCAAACATCCATTGGAATAACATCATAGAGAACTTCATCATGGTAACTCCTAATTTTGAATTTCACGAGACATTGTTCACTTACCAAGACCTTATGATCATCTTTCACCCAAGCAATCTGATAGCTCTAGGGATGTTTCTCCCTCTTGAGCTTTAGCTTAGAGACCATCTCCTCTGACATCAAGTTCTCAGTGCTACCACCATCAATGATCACATCACAACATTTTTCCTCACATTTGCACCTGGTATGAAACAAACTCCTCCGTTGTCCTGGTTCAATCTCACCACTTAGTAGGACCCTTTCATTTACCAAGGTCTCTCCTCTTTCTTCATCCTCTGAATGTGATGATTGTGCATCCTCATCCACATGAGCAACCCTAGCTTGACCCTCAACTCTCCTATCTATCCCTCTTTTTCTTTGAGGGCATTCAAAGGCACGATGACCTTCTTCATTGCAATGGAAATAGGTACCATGGAAGCCTCCTCTTCCTTGTCCACATCCTCTACCTCTTTCTCTCTGATTTCCAAAGTCTTGATCACGAGAGCGGTTGAAACCCTCATTCCTCTGGTTCCTGCTAGTACCCACATCTTCATTTTTCTTTTGGATTTTATTTCGACCTTCAGATGACCTACCGCTTCCCTTTCCTCCTTGACCATGCCCTCTTTGTCTCCCTTCAAACCTCTTATTCAACTTCTCTTCAACTTGTAGGGAAAACTGGTATGCCTCTTCAACACTGGTCATTCTTACCAGACTTAATTCCTCGTGGATGCTAGGTCGCAACCCACTGATATAACGAGCAACCTTCTCCTTATTTTATTTTGCATGCTCTGCTCTAATCAAAAGTTGATAAAACTCCTCTGTACATTCTTGGACTGATCTTCTTGCTTGCTTTAGCCCATGCATCTTCTTAAACAAATCAAGCTCATAGTCCACAAGAATGAACTGCTTCTTCAATTTGTCCACCTTGCGATTCCACCTTGTGATCTTCTCCTTTCCTCTTCTGTTTCTTTCCAATTGAACCTTTTTCCACCAAATTTTGGCATGGCCTTTCAGTTTGTCCTTTGCAAACTTAACCCTGTCTGGGTCCTTGATATCCTCATACTCAAAGTATTCTTCCAGTTTATTGATCCAGTCGATCAACTCATCTGGTTTCAGATTTCTTGAAAATACACCCACATCAATTGTAGGTCTTTTCCCAAATTTAGTAATGGCCCTAAAAAGCATTTCCTTTTCCTAATTTAGAACTTCCTTGTCAAATTCCCCTTCTAGTCCAATTTCTTCTTCTTCATTTTCATCCTCACTGTCGTCACTTGCGGCAACATTTGTTCCTCTACAGCGCTCCTCCTACAATGCTTGTACTTGCCTTTGGAGGGCTTTAACCTCCTCAAGATTAACAGCTCTAACCCTTCCACCACACTCTCTTTGTGGAGGCATCTTCTTAACTGAAACCTGCAACCACACAGTCCTGGTGCAAACTGCCTCATAGTCGGCACTCTGTCTACACACTCGGAAAAACTAACTCTGATACCACTTGATGGGGACATAACCTAAGCACATAATGGACACAACAGGAAAAGGGAAATTGTATTAACTATGAAAATAAGCTAGTACATTTAGTACAGGGAAAATAGACTTCCAAACATGCCCTAAGGGCTTATAATAGCACAAAACTGGAGATAATTTCTCTTTTTGGTACCTCCTCTCAAATTCCACTCCGAACTGCCTTTTACAATGCCAAAAATGTCCTTAAATAGACCCCAGAGGGTTAAGGACTAGGAGTACATTCTAGAAAGTGCTACTAGGCATCCACCGACCAAGTAGAAGGCTCTAGAAGTTGCATTAGAAGTTGGTGCAAATCTAGAAGAATCCAAAAACTGTAACTAAACTTTCGGGAGGCATAACTTTTGAATCGTAGCTCCGATTGACAAATCGTTTACATTTTCGAAAAGCTCTCGAAGCACTCTATAGCCCTGTGGACCAGCTTCGCTCGTCCCCCATTTTTTGGCCCTTTTCAAGGTCATTTAATACCCCTAACCTGACTTTGAAGCATTCTTAGGAGGTCTCCAAAAATTGAAAAACTGCGATAACTTTCAAACCGTGGGGCCTTTTGACCTTATTCTTTTTCTAGAATGCTCTAAATTGCAATTACATTCATCTGGACAATTTACACCTCCTAGTTCACCAAAATGATGGCTCAATTACATACTCCTATTTTTTTGACATTTACACGTATCCCAAGGTGTTCAAATACTCTATCCTAGAACACTGATAGTGGAACTGTGAGAGTTGGGACCTTTATTTGACCCAAATGGGTATCTAGAAATGAAAACACATGAAATAGAAACTAAGTCTAAGTACATTTTTTTGGGTGACACAGGATTGCCCTTATACCTTTGGATGCTCCTGCATCAAGCATGCATGTCAAATTGCCAAAGCCTTCATAGAAACATATGACATATGTCCATATGTATGACATCACAAAGCACCTCATCTTGGTATCTTCCAATCTTGAAATTTACTAGGCATTGTTCATTGACCATGACCTTGTGGTCATCCTACATTCAGGAAATATAGTATGGACGCAGGTGTTTCTACCTCTTGACTGTTAACTTTGTGACCATCATTTTTGGCACCAGATTATTAGTACTTCCACCATCAATGATCATATCACAACACTTATCTTTACACTTTCACCTTGTGTGAAACAAGCTCCTTCTTTGATCATGTTCATTATCACCACTCAACAAGACTCTGCTATTGTCTAGGACTTCTCCTCTTTCAACATCTTCAAAAGGTGATTTTTTGACATCTCCATCAACATGCAAAACTCTGGTATGCCCTTCATTCACCAATTATGTCCTTCCTTTATGCTGAGGACATTCAAATGCCCTATTCCCTTCTTCTCCATAGCAAAAATAGGTTCCACAAAAACCTCTTGGACTAGATCCTTTCCTTGTTCCTCTTCCTCTATGATCTATGTTATTCTGATCATTGAAATGATTAGAGTTATTTCCCCTTTGGTTTAGACTACTACAATTGGCCTCATCCTTCTTTTGATCATTATTTTGGCCTCCATAAGATCATCCACTAGATCTTCTACCATGACCTCTTCTACTTTTCTAGCTCTCAAACTTCTTGAGCTTCTCTTCTACTCTTAGGGAAAATTGGTATGCCTCCTCAAAATTGTTTATTCAAACCAAACTTAGCTCTTGAATGGTTGGCCTTAACCCATTAAGATAATAGGCATCTATCTCTCTCCTTGTTAGCTTCTATATGGCCTATTCTGAGGAGAAATCACTAGAACTCTTTTGTATACTCCAAAACAAATCTTCCCACTTTCTTTAACCCTTGCATTTTCTTTAGTAGATCAAGCTTTTAATTAATAGGAGTGAATTATCACTTCAATTTTGTTATCATCTGATCTTATCTTGTAATTTATCCTTCCCTCTTCTATTCCACTCCAATTAAATTTCTGCCCACCAAATCTGTGCATGACCTTTCAGTTTGGCCTTCGTAAATTTGACCTTGTTCAAATCTTCAATATCTTCATACTCAAAGTATTCTTCTAAATCATTAATCTAATTGATCAATTCCTCTAGGTTAAGATTTCCCAAAAATGTGAGAACCTCAAACTTATGTCTTTTTCCTATCTTGAAAATTGCCCTAAAAATCCTTTCTTATTTTGGATTCAGAACTACCTCTTCTTCCACATTTTCTTCTACTTCTCCTTCATGCTCACTTTCATATCTTACGACAAGATATATTCCTTTGTGCATCTATTCTCCCAATGATTATTTTTTTCTCTGGAGGGCTCTAAAACCCTTAGGTATAATACCTCTAGACCTTCTACCATTCTCTCTCCATGGAGGCATTTTCATTCTTTCATTGAAACCCTAATGCAAAATACCTCACAATTAGCAATCAGTCTACACACTCAACCCAAACCATAGTCTTGCTACAAACTGCCTCACAGTTAGCAATCTATCTACCACTTGATGAAGGGTGCCCCCCTTAATACCATAAACATACAACAAAAATGAAGAACAAAAAATAATTTGCGAGAACAAAATATGGGCTTCTTATCATCTCCAAAAATTTGGAATTACAAAATTTTGAAATACAATATGAAAACTCACATGGGCGCCTTATTTATAATAATTTACAAAAATAGAGCAATGAACTATCACCTAAAGTTTTCTTAGACAACATGTGAGCCTTCCTTATATAGTAAATTTTAGACTATCAACGAAGGGTCTAGACATGAAACCCTAACTCTTGAGCTGACCAACCCTAAAATTACACATAGAGTTCACTTAAAATAATTATAACATTTATTTTGGACTTTTTGGATGGCCCAACTTCGAAGACCATAACTTGCAAATTGTTGAGTTGATTGGCTATTATGACCCCATTCTAGAATCCTTAGCTTTTGATCTATAGTGCTTAGCTGGTGTAAGCTCTAGTCAACCTCATTCAAGAGCCCATCCATAGCCTCTAAGGGTTTCAAAACTGAGCCTGGAGTTTTTATACCAAAATTTCACACCAAAAATTTGTAATATCTTCACAAATACTCATGATATGGTAGTGAACCTTAACTAGTAGGATGATATATCCAAAATAAACCCCTACCTTCAAAATTAGGTCATTTCAAGCTCATACGATTGACTTACTAAGAAGCAAGCTTCCACAAACAACTCTCCACTAAGATAACCCTTATTCAAGAAACAAAAGAAAATATTTTTGGGTGATGCAAGATTGCTCTTACACCCAAGATTTTGTCACCTCAACAATCCTAAAAAAATTAATGTAGGAGCCATAGATCCCTCAAATTTTATGAGAGACAAACACTTGAATGGTATTTGTCAAGAAATTTCAGTAAACAAATCAACCAAAATTGTAGAGGCAACAAAAAACTTCATGTCCTTCATCCAAGCCCTCAGAAATGAACCAACACTACCAGATGGAGCCAAAGTAGAAGTTTGTTCAAGAGGAAGTTTTTGTGAATGAAATTCAAGTAAGAATCCCCCTAACCCTATTTGTGTTCTTGCTCCTAATGCTGAGACGGTCAAAGCCATTGAAGCTGAGATGAATAGACTAAGAAGTGCTATTATTTTTGTTGCCACTCAAGACATCAGAAGAGTCTCTTCCTAAAATTTTTCAAGGATCCTAATTCTCATAAGCATGTTCTTGAGAAACAATATTGCAAAATTAGTTCAACAAACTCTAGGGCCATCTCGTGGTTTCCTAATGCTAATAATATAGAGATTCTTGCTCTCTCTTCCCCATAGTGGATAATTATTATTCTACCTCTATTTCTCTAGAGCCTTATCCTGCAAGCCCTTTTACCCCATGAAAAGGTCATCTAGGTTGTTAACACCTAAACTTTTCTTCATCACACTGATAACAAATTCCTTATTGCCATCAACCTTGACAAAGACCGCCCTAATGATATTATTTTTGATATTAAAGGTCAAAACTATATTTGTCAACTCTCCTTCTTGGGCGGACTAAACTCATGTTTCCTTTGTAGAAAAGAAGGCCACTTGAAAAGATATTTCTCTCTCATAAAGAAACAAATTCCAACTTTGCATAGATGGAATCAAGTTTCCCCCAAAGTCATGTTTGGCCATATTCAACAAAAGGAGGTCATCAAGGACCCCCTCCCTATGCTCTTTTATTCCTTCTCTCAACATTTCTCACAAGCCCCTCCAAGAGGAGTTGTCTTCTTCCTTGATGCCTTTCAATAATCTTTTAAAGCTCTAGTTCATACTTCCTCTCCTTCACATTCCTTAAAGCTTCCAAAGGGAATCTCATAGCCTAACCTATATTATCTTGGCCTGAGGAGGTCCTCTGCCAATCCCAAGCATATGACAATGGATACTGAGAAAATTTTCATTAATAAGATAAAAAATGGGTTCCCAACCACATATTTAGCAATAGAACCCTCACTACACATGTTCTTCCACCCTTGGAAGAGGTGGAAGCCATTTGGCTTGGTTCTCCAAAGAAATGTAGTAGGTCTCGTGTTATTGTATTATAGGATGATAATCTGCCTAAAACACATGGCAAACCTACATGGAAATCAAGATATATTATGATCTTAAGGATAGCATTTACAATTTTGACCTTGTTTTCATACTTGTTGCTCCCCAAACTGGTTGATTGGATCCTCCCCTCCCTCTAAGATTGGCTTCAATCTTCAGATTATGTCGATCCTAATGAAGACACAACCACAACTAGAATGAATGCTTTAGGGGAAAAGGGGAATATTATTATCAGTAAAATATGCTACTACATTCAGTACATGTAAATAGACCCAAATACATACCCTATGGGCTTACAATGCTCAGATCCTGGAGAAAAATCCTTCTCACGGTACCTTCTCTCAAACTCCACCAAGAACTACCTTTACAATGCTAGAAATGTTCTTAAATAAACCCCAATTAGGTTTATGGTTAGGAATAAATTCTAGAATATGCCATTTGCAATCCACCACGAAAACATAAGGTTCTAGAAATCATGTTAGAAGCTGGTATAAAATTAGAAGAATCCAAAAACGGTAGTCCAACTTCTAGGAGGCATAACTTTTGATCTGGGACTCCAATTGATGAGATATTTATATTTTTGGGAAGCTCTCAAAGTGCTCTATAGCGTTATGGACTAGCTTTTCTTTTCCCCCATTTTTTAGGCCCGTACAAGGTCATTTAATGCCTTAAATTTAACTTGGAAGCACTCTTAGGAGGTCTTTTTTTTCAAACCATAAAGCCTTTTGACCTACTTCATTTTTTGGAGTGTTTTAAATTACAAATATAATCATCCCTCCAACTTACACCCTCTAAATCATCATAATTATGGTTCAATTACAAAATAACCCATTTTCTACATTGACACGTATCTCAGGGTGCTTAAAAACTCTAACCCAAAAAACCAATAGTGGAACTATGAGAGTTGGAATCTTTATTTGACCCAAATGAGTATCCAAAAATGAAAACACTTTAAACAGAAACAAATACTAAGCATATTTTTGGGTGATATAGAATTTCCCTTACACCACTGGATTCTCCTGCACCAGACACCCAAAGTAGATTGAAAAGTGACCCTATCACTTTATAGCTGGTAGAGGACAACCCAAATGGGCAACCTCCATTGTGGATATCCAAGTTGAGTCTTTTGTTGGTCATCCTTTCCGCTTCACTAGGTATTCTTCATACTACCTATTTCTAGTACTCTGGCCTACACGACTATCCAAAATGTCTTCAATCTCTTCCTTCACCAAAGTAGGAATTGGACATGGCTCCAGCATCAACCCCTCATTTGAACCATCATCATGATATTCTATTAAGTTTGCAATATTGAAGATAGGATAAATGTGAATCCCAACTAGCAACTCCACCTCATGAATTTCTTGAGTCATGTTTCTTCAAAATTTTGCAGGGACCAAATTTCTTCATCTTTGACAACTTGTTGTAGGTACCCACTGGAAGGTGTTCCTTCCTCAAGTCTACCATAACCAAATCCCCTACTTGGAACTCTTTATGCCTCCTCTTTTGATCTACCCTATCCTTATACTATTGGCTCATCTTGGTAATATATGCATGTACCTCCTCATATAGATTCTTGACATGTTCAGCAAATTCTTCTGCCTTAGCACTTGTCCTCTCCCCTTGCTCCATCTCTCTCAGCTCTGGTGTAGTCCTTGGACTATTCCCATACACAATTTGGAATGGTTATCTACCAGTACTCCCATTTACATAATTATTGTAAGAAAATTTTTCTTGTGGTAGAATTAAATCCAATCCCTTGGGCTTATCTCCCACTAAACACCTCAACAAAATGCCCAAACTTCTATTCACCACTTCTATTTGTCTGTCTATCTATGGATGATGCATAGAACTTAACTTCAATTCCATCCTCAACTTCTTCCACAAAGTCCTCTAGAAATACCCCACAAATTTAGTATCTCTATCAAAAACAATACTCTTTGGGAGACCATGTAGTCTCACCACTTCGCTAAAAAAATCTGTAATATGTATTGCAACATGAGTCTTGTGGCATGGAATGAGATGCATCATCTTGGAGAACCTATCAGCCACCACAAATACTAAGTCATTACCCGTTTGTTTCCTCATCAATCCAAGAACAAAATCCATACTTATGTCCTCCTAAGGCTTCAATGGAACAAGCAATGGTTGATAAAGTCTAGTATTGTGACTAAATCCTTTGGTTGCTTGACATACTTGACAACTCTGCACAAACTTATTCACATCTTTTGACAATTGAAGCCAAAAATAATGTTCTCTAATAATGGAAATAGTCTTATCATGACCAAAGTTTCATGCCATTCCTCCACTGTGTTTCTCCTTGATCAAGTTCTCCCTCATAGAACTCCTTGGAATACATAATTGACTACCCTTAAACAACATGCCATCCTAAATGAAATAATCTAGCCACCTGGTCCTATCTAAAGTAATAGGTTCTTTACAAGTCTTCCATGCTTTAGCAGAATTAGGATCCTTAGGGTATAGATTCTTGAGTTCATCAAACCCAACTACTTCAACCGACATTATTGTCAGCAACAATTGTCTCCTACTCAATGTTTCAACACAAATGTATCACTTTGCATGAACTCTACCCATTCCAAATGTCTCTGATTCAATTTACCTTGGCTATTTAGGTACTACAATGCCTGATGATCAGCATACAATACAAATTCTTTTGGAAATAAATAATGCTTCCATTTCTTTAAAGCTTGAACTATTGCATAGAACTCCTAATCATAAACAAAATATTTCTTCTTTGCATCATTCAGTTTTTCACTAAAATAGGCAATAGGCTTACCTTCTTGGCTCAATACAACCCCAATAGCACTACCACTAGCATCACAATCCACCTAGAACATTTTATTGAAATCAAAAAGTGCCAATACAGGTTGCTTTTTCACCTTCTTCTTCAACAATTCAAAACTCCTTGAAGCTCTTGTAGTCTACTTGAACTCCCTTCTATCCCCCCTCATTGTTTCAGTCAGGGGTGCACATATGCCGCTGAAATTTCTAATGAACCTCCTATAAAAACTAACTAGATCATGGAATGACCTCACCTCAGTAGAAAACTTATGAGTAGGCCATTCTAGGATGGCCTTTACCTTCTTTGGATCCATTTTGAAACCCTTAGCTGAAATAACAAACCCCAAATAGACTAACTCCTTTTTGACAAAGCTACACTTCTACTTCTCTTCCCTCAACCTTTCAAGGACACTACGAATGTGCAATAAATGTTCACCCAAAGACTTGCTGAAAATTAAAATATCATCCAAATAGATAATAACAAATTTTCCCAAGAATTTATTTAGTACCTCATTCATAAGCCGCATGAAGGTGCTTGGTGCATTGGTCAGTCCAAAGGGAATGACTAACCACTCATATAGACCCTCCTTGTTCTTGAATGTAGTCTTCCACTCATCTCCCTCTCATATATGTATCTGGTGATAGCCACCCTTGAGATATCTTTGTGAAGTACTAAGCTCCACTCAGACAGTCCATAAGATCATCCATTCTTGGCAAAGGGAATCGATACTTGATTGTTATTCTATTTATAGCCCAAGAGTTTGTATACATTCTCTACTCTCCATCCTTCTTTGGTGCCAGCACTACAGGTACTGCACATCGACTCAAGATCTTCCGAATCAAACCTTTCCTTAACAGCTCTTGAACTTGTCTATTTAGCTCCTCAATTTTAGTAGGAGTCATCCTATGAGAAGCCTTGTTAGGAAAACTAGCTCCAGGGATTAAATCTATTTGATGACTAATTTGCCTTACTGGTGGCAACCCTTCTAGAACATTAATAGAGATGACATCTCCATACTCACTTAATAGGCTTGAAACTTCAAGTGAAATTTCACTACTTCCTTCCTTATCTTTTCTAGGAATCAAAGCATAACACATACGTTGATGTTTCATGCCATCCAAAACATTTCTTCCATCAACAAGACATACCCTAGCACTATTGCATACCTTTTCACCTTCCTTTATCAAGGGCTTTAGTTTGTGGCAAACTCCATCCTTTGTCAGATAGTATGTATTTGCATGACCATCATGTACAACATGCCTATCAAACTGCTATGACCTTCCCAACAATAAATGGCAGACATCCATTGGAATGATGTCACAGAGAACCGCATCATGGTAACTCCCAATCTTAAACTTCACTAGACATTGTTCACTACATAGAACATTATGATCATCCTTCACCCAAGCAATCTGATAGGGTTGGGGGTGTTTCTCCCTCTTGAGCTTTAGCTTTGAAACCATCTCTTTTGACACCAAGTTGTCAGTGCTTCCACCATCAACAATCACATCACAACATGTTAGGAACCTGTGTGTTCCTTCTATTTATTTTGTTAGAGTAGTGTTGTTGGACGCATATGCTTTGTAAGTCGTCCCGTGAGTATATTTTATTATCCCACATGCATAGGTAGTATTACTTTTCTAGATCGTACTTAGTATATAAGAATAGGTTGAGGCCCTTGATGGGCACGGACGAATTTATTGTATTGTGCTTGCTCAAAGGAGGTTACCCCCTCGAAGTGGCCTGCGATCAGTAGATTCATTTTGAGTTCTGCTATCACTTTGTATTCTGTTATTTCGAGCATTCTCACGATATTGCTATAAGGAGGTTCATCACATCTGGTATCAGAGCACTCTCTTGGGCTCGCTGGGTGGAAATTACATCAAATTTTTTTTTCTGTCGTGGCCTTCAGGTTCCTCTCACTTCTAATATCTCTTGTTATTGCAATAACTCTTTTCAGTTGTTCTGTCTGTGAGTGAATTTTTCGTAGCTTCCTTGTTTGCTTTCTGTTTCTGCTCATACTTCCACAGAACGTCTGCAATATCATTTCGCATACTTCCTTCTTTGGCGACCCAACCCCAAATTTTACATATCAAAGCCCTAAATCCCTCATTTATCTAATTTTAGGGTTTGCCCTATCTTTTTCACCTCTCATCCAATCGCCACCAAACTGAGCCACAAGATTCAATTCCTCATTTTGCTCCCTTATCCCTCTTGGACTGTTCACCTCATTTCGCCTCCCTACCCTTGAAACCCTCATTTTTCTGTTTCCCTTGTCCCCAGATAGTCTCCCACCACCCGTCGAACACCCATTTCCTATCTGAGTTTTACCCAAATCCAAGTTTGCCGTAACTAAAAAAGTTTTTGTTTCTCATCTTCTACCCATTCCAAAAAAAAAAAAAAAAAAACCTTGCTTTATGGTTGTTACGCGTACAGGAGCAAAAATCATGGAAGAAGAAATGGCATCCCTCAAAACCAAACTTCAAGATCTAGATGACAAAATTCTGGGTCTTAACTTTCAGCAGTCAGCCATGAGCCGAAACCATTCAGGAGATACTGGGTCCTCTTCTGGCAATTTCCGTGGACCAAAGCTTGATTTTCCACGCTTCGATGGTTCTGATCCGACTGGATGGATCTATAGGGCAGAGCAGTATTTCAGCTTGCATAATACTTTGGATAACCACAAAGTCCCCCTTGCATCTTTTCATTTGGAACATGAAGCTCTTCAATGGTTCCGTTGGTACATCAAGGCTAATGTAGGCCCAACGTGGAGAGAATTGTGCACCCTCATTTTGGAGCGCTTTGGCCCTAGTTCCTTTGATGATTTCACAGGAGAACTCACTAAACTGCGTCAAACAGGCACTGTAAGAGAATACCAGACAGAGTTTGAAAAATTAGCTAATCACATAGAGGGCTTGTCTGATGAATTCTTCCGTAGTTGTTTTGTCAGTGCTCTGAAGGATGCACTTCGCTCAGAAGTCAAAATGTTTCGACCTACTACAATGATGGAAGCCCTTGGGTTGGCTAAGTTAGCGGAAGACAAGATTAGTGCTCTACAACGCTCCAGATCTAATTTTGTTCCATTCAGAAATACAGGTTCTCACAACCCTCCAGTCATACCAGCTCCCAGAACTACTCCGATCAAGCACTTGTCTGAAACAGAGATGCGAGTCAGGCGAGACAAAGGGCTTTGTTATAATTGTGATGAGAAATGGTCTCGGGGCCATAGATGTGTTCAGCAAAAGCTCTATCTCTTGGATGTCGATTCTCCACCTGAACTGGAAGAATATGTAGATGCTCAGGAAACAGTGGATGATGAGGTTGAGCCTCACCAGCCTGAACCTCCTTCACCAGAAGCTCCACCAGAGATATCTGTCCATGCTTTGGCAGGAGTCACTACTCCACAAACCATGCGGGTCCAGGGTTTCTTCAAGAAGATCCCTCTTACTATACTCATTGATTCTGGTAGCACTCATAACTTCATTGATCCACGAATAGCCAAACAGGCTGATTGCTTTATCCATCCCTGCTCTAGCTTTGAAGTCATGATTGCCAATGGGGGCACTTTACCTTGTAAAGGGAAATGTCGCAATGTGCGTCTCTCTATTGGCAATTATAACATGCGCTCTGACATGTTTGCCTTACCCTTAGGTGGCTGTGATGTGGTTTTGGGTGCCCAATGGTTACGCACTCTTGGCCCCATTCTCTGGGATTTTGCTGAACTTTGGATGCAGTTTTCAGCCGAGGGGCACCAACACACTTTGAAAGGCTTACAACCAGGGTCTCTCAGCATCATCAGTACACACCATATGGAAAAACTTCTTAAGAAGAATTCACATGGTGTCATCGCTCAGCTCCATTCCATTCAGATGCAGCCATCAGTAGTCTCTAGCACTCCTGCCGATCTCCAACACATTTTGGACAAGTATTCTGGTGTATTTGCTGAACCTGTGGGATTACCTCCTTCTCGTCCAGAGGACCACCGTATTCAGCTCCTTCCTGGCAGTGTTTCGCCCAACATCAGGCCCTACCGCTACCCATTTCATCAGAAGACCGAAATCGAGATACTTGTCCGTGACTTACTGAAGCAAGGTATTATTCGCCCTAGTACCAGTTCCTTTTCTTCTCCAGTTCTTCTTGTTCACAAAAAAGATGGGTCATGGCAACTCTGCATTGATTTCCGAGCACTTAATCATCTCACTATAAAGGACAAGTTTCCCATTCTAGTTGTTGATGAACTTCTTGATGAACTTCATGGGCCTCATTTTTTCTCCAAGTTAGATCTTCGTTCTGGGTATCATCAAATTCGGGTTAATGAGGAGGATATACCTAAAACTGCCTTCCGCACACATGATGGTCACTATGAATTTTTAGTCATGCCCTTTGGCCTCACGAATGCTCCTTCAACATTTCAGGCAGTGATGAATAACATATTTCGACCATACCTCCGGAAATTCATTCTGGTCTTCTTTGATGATATCCTCATATATAGCAAAACTTGGGCTGAGCATCTCCATCATCTGGAGCTTGTCTTGCAACTTCTCTCTGATCATCAACTCTGTGCAAAACTATCTAAATGTGTGTTTGGCCAGGAGGAAGTGGAGTATCTCGGGCATATTGTTGCACACCATGGAGTGCGGGTGGATCCTACAAAAATAGATGCCATGAAAACTTGGCCGCATCCTAAAACTCTCAAGAGCCTTCGAGGTTTTTTGGGGTTGACTGGCTACTACCGCAAGTTTGTCAAAGATTACGGGAAAATTGCAGCACCATTGACAGCTCTGTTAAAAAAGGATGCCTTCTCCTGGACCCCTGTTGCTGAGACTGCATTTGAACAACTGAAACAGGCTATGTGCAGTACACCTGTTCTCGCAATGCCAGATTTTTCCAAACCCTTCACTATTGAGAGTGATGCTTGCGGCAATGGATTGGGTGCTGTTCTCCTGCAAGATGACCATCCTATTGCGTTCACTAGCAAAGCCCTCTCTGGTAAGAATCTAGCCCTCTCTACTTATGAAAAAGAAATGATGGCTATTTTGCATGCTGTATTGAAGTGGCGGCCATACCTCTTAGGGAGTCATTTTTGCATCAGAACCGATCACCAAAGTCTGAAATACTTCCTGGAACAACGGGTATCCTCTCCTACACAACAGAAATGGGTCAGCAAACTCATGGGGTATGATTATGAGATCACCTACAAGAAGGGTAAGGAGAATATTGTGGCAGATGCTCTTTCTCGCACATTTGATAATCAAGCTTCCCTTTTCGCTATTTCTATGCCCATTCCCAATTGGTTAGCGTCTGTTCAGCAGGGCTATGACAGTGACTCTTCTTTATCTCAAATCATTCACTAGCTAGCCAATAATCCTTCTGCTATACCACATTACTCTTGGGATGGTGCTTCTCTTCGATACAAGGGTCGGCTAGTGCTTCCTCAGAACCCAGCTCTACATCAGGCTATTTTTTATGAACTCCATGCTTCTCCTTCTGCAGGGCACTCAGGCTTCCTCAAAACTTATGAGCGAGCAAGGAGAAACTTCTTTTGGAAAGGGATGAAACAGACGATTCAACAGATGGTGGCTGAATGTGATACTTGCCAACGCCACAAGGGTGAAACGACCCTCCTTCCTGGCTTGCTCGAACCATTGCCCATCCCTACACGGATTTGGACTGATATTTCTATGGATTTCATTGAAGGGCTTCCTAAATCCGGTGGCAAGATAGTGATCTTGGTTGTGGTTGATCGTCTCTCGAAATATAGTCATTTTTGTGCCCTCAGCCACCCCTATACTGCCTCCTCTGTTGCACAAATCTTCATGGACCAGATATTTCGTCTTCATGGACTCCCTTCTTCCATTGTCTCTGATCGTGATGCAACTTTTACCAGTCATTTTTGGACTGAACTGTTTCAGAAAACTGGCACCAAACTGAAGATGAGTTCGGGCTATCACCCACAAACTGATGGTCAAACTGAAATTGTCAATAAATGCTTGGAAACTTATCTTCGTTGCTTCACTTCCGAACAGCAACATCAGTGGGCCAAGTGGCTCCCTTTAGCTGAATGGTGGTACAATACCTCTTACCACACTGCCTCTAAAATGACTCCATATGAAGCAGTCTATGGTCAGGCACCTCCAGTGCTCCTTCCCTACACTCCCAACAGCTCACCAGTCCAGGCAGTTGACATAGTTCTCCGCAGCAGGGATCAGATTCTTCGTACCTTACAGGATAATCTTCACATGGCCCGTAATCGGATGAAACAGCAAGCAGATCAACACCGTTCTGAGCGCTCATTTCAAGTTGGGGATATGGTTTTTCTTCATCTACAGCCATACAAACAATCCTCCCTAAAGCTGAAAGGGCGTCATAAGCTGGCCCCAAAATTTTATGGGCCTTATAAGGTTCTGCAGAAGATTGGTTCAGTTGCTTATAAACTGGAACTTCCTCCTTCTTCCCGCATTCATCCAGTCTTTCATGTTTCTTGTCTAAAGAAAGTTCTGGGTACCACTGTCAGAGCACAAACTACTCTCCCTGAAATGGATACGGAAGGATCCATTATCCTGGAGCCGGTGGCAATCATTGACCAGCGCACTCGCCAGCTTTTCTCTCGCTCCATCTCTGAGGTCTTGATTCAGTGGCATGGCATGCAACCAGAGGATGCTACCTGGGAACCCCTTCTTCAGATTCAACAACAATTTCCACACCTTAAGCTTTGAGGACAAAGCTTTTTTTCTAAGGGAGAGGGGATGTTAGGAACCTGTGTGTTCCTTCTGTTTATTTTGTTAGAGTAGTGTTGTTGGACGCATATGCTTTGTAAGTCATCCTGTGAGTATATTTTATTATCCCACATGCATAGGTAGTATTACTTTTCTAGATCGTACTTAGTATATAAGAATAGGTTGAGGCCCTTGATGGGCACGGACGAATTTATTGTATTGAGCTTGCTCAAAGGAGGTTACCCCCTTGAAGTGGCCTGCGATCAGTAGATTCATTCTGAGTTCTGCTATCACTTTGTATTCTGTTATTTCGAGCATTCTCACGATATTGCTATAAGGAGGTTCATCACACAACAATTAACCTTGCACTTGCACCTGTTATGAAACAAACTCCTCCTTTGTCCAAGTTTAGTCTCACCGCTTAGTAAGACCATTTCATTTACTAGAACCTTTCCTATTTTTGCATCCCCTAAATGTCATGATTGTGTATCCTCATTCGCATGAGCAATTGTTACTTGTCCATCTGCTCTCCTATCTGTCCTTCCTTGGTGTTGAGGGCATTCAAAGGCACAATGACCTTCTTCATTGCAATGAAAATAGGTACCATAGAAGCCTCCTCTTTCAGAACCTTGTCCACATCCTCTACCTCTTCCTCTCTAATCTCCAAAGTTTTGATCACGAGAGTGGTTGAAACCCTTATTCCTTTGGTTTTGGCTGATATCCACATCTTCATTTTTCCTCTAGTTCTCATTTTAGCCTCCAAATGACCTACCACCACCCCTTCCTCCTTGAGCATGCCCTCTTTGCCTTCCATCAAACCTTTTTTTTAGCTTGTCCTCAACTCGCAAGGAAAACTAGTATGCCTCTTCAATGCTAACCATTCTAACTAGACTTAACTCCTCCTAAATGCTAGGTCTTAACCCTCTAAGGTAATGGGCGACCACCTCCTTTTTTGCTTCTACATGCCTTGCCCTGATAAAAACTCGATAAAATTCCTCTGTATATTCCTGGATATATTTTCCTACTTTCTTTAACCCTTGCTTTTTCTTGAAAAAATCAAGCTTGTAATCAACAAGAATGAACTACTTCTTTAGTTTGTCCACCATGCGATCCCATCTTGTGATTTTCTCCTTTACTCTTCTATTTGTTTCTAGTTGAACCTCTTGCCACCAAATATTGGCATGGCCTTTCATTTTGGCCTTCACAAACTTAACCCTATCTAGGTCCTCGATATCCTCATACTCAAAATATTCCTCAAGTTCATTGATCCAGTCGATCAACTCATTTGGGTTTAGACTTCCTGAAAACATACCCATGTCAATTTTAGGTCCTTTTTCAAGCTTAGAAATGGCCCTAAAAAGCCTCTCCTCTACCTAGTGTAGGACTTCTCTGTCTCCTTCCCCTTCTGGCCCAATATTTCCTTCTTCATTTTCTTCCTCACTTTCATCGCCTGCGGTAACATTCATCCCTCTACGAATCTCCTCTTGCAATGCTTGGACTCATCTTTGGAGGGCTCTAACCTCTAGAGTAATAACTCTAGCCCTTCCACCATGCTCCCTTCATGGAGGCATATTCTTGTCTCAAACCTACAACCACACAGTCTTGGTGCAAACTTCCTCACAGTTGGCACTCTGTCTACACACTCAGGATAACTTGCTCTGATACCACTTGATGAAGACACAACCACAACTAGAATGAATGCAACAGGGGAAAAGGGGAATATTATTATTAGTAAAATATGCTACTACATTCAGTACATGTAAAAGACCCAAATACATGCCCTATGGGCTTATAATGGTTAGATCCTGGAGAAAAATCCTTCTCACAGTACCTTCTCTCAAACTCCACCAAGAACTGCCTTTACAATGCCAAGAATGTTCTTAAATAAACTCCAATTAGGTTTATGGTTAGGAATACATTCTATAATATGCCTTTTGGAATCCACTACCAAAACAGAAGGTTCTAGAAATCACGTTAGAAGCTAGTGTAAAATTAGAAGAATCTAGAAATGGTAGTCCAACTTCCGGGAGGCATAACTTTTGATCCGGGACTCTGATTGATGAATTGTTTACATTTTTGAAAATCTCTTGAAGTTCTCTATAGCCCTATGAAATAGCTTTTCTCATCCCCCATTTTTGGGCCCGTATGAGGTCATTTAATGCCTCAAATCAACTTAGAAGCACTCATAGGAGGTCTTCAGGCAACTTAAAACTGCAATAACTTTCAAACCATAAAGCCCTTTGACCTAAGTCTTTTTATACAGTGTTTTAAATTACAAATATAATCATCCCTCCAACTTACACCCTCTAACTCATTATAATTATGGCACAATTACAAAATAACCCATTTTCTACATTGACACGTATCCCAAGTTGCTCAAAAACTCTAACCCAGAAAACTAATAGTGGAACTATGAGAGTTGGAATCTTTATTTGACCCAAATGGGTATCCAAAAATGAAAACACTTTAAATAGAAACTAACACTAAGCATATTTTTGGGTGATACAGGATTGCCCTTACACCACTGGATGCTCCTACATAAGATCCTATGGAGAGAGAGGATGATAGCTTGGATAAGACTCTATAGGTAAAAAAGATGCTTATGACCTTCGCATTAAAGAGATGGATCGTGAATAGTTTAATTTTAATGCAAAAAAAAAAAGTCAAGAAACCCAAAAGTATAGTTGAAGAATGTAAGATTGACCTTGATCCTAAATATGCAAACCAGGAAGATGATGATCAATCTCCCAAAAGAAAGTCGGGTAGGCATCCTAATTCTATAAGTTCTATCAAGCTTGCCAAGATCTCTGGAAAGAAACTACCCAAATGCTTTAACGACTGCAAAACACTAATGGACATTAAATCCTCAAAAATTTACTCATGATGGAAAAATACATATCTTGGAATGCTAGAGGTTTAGGAACATCCTATTGAAAGTACGTAATCAAGAGATTTCTTAGAAATCATAGGGACACTAAAATTTTTATTGCTTTAAGAAATTAAGGTAGTTCATTTCTAATTAGATGCGGCCCTTATTTGCATATGGAAGGATGCTAAATCAATCTTGACTAACCATACTAGAGATAGAGGAGGTGCAACAATCTTTATCAACCCTACATGGAAAATATCCATAGTGGAATGGGGATCATCACCCTATAGTAGAGTGGTTTGGATCACCCTTAATGTCAATAATAAGGAGATAGGAATATGTTAAATATATACACCCAATGAGTACACCAATAGAATTCCACTATGGAATTGGTTGTGTCTATTGAAAGACATCTCAAAGATATTGGTTGGAGAATTTTATCATGATTGAGATGTAGCATGACAAAATAGGAGGATCAAGATTTGAATGGAAAGGAAGAAAGAGATTTTTCTGGTACACATTTGTCAACCAATTTAACCTCTTTGACCCACTTCTAGGAGTTAAGAAGGATCACAACGAAATATGGTACACATGGACCAAATTCTAGAAAGGAGCTAAAAGGATTTACGATGGGCTAGATAGGTTCTATGCCAACAAAGATACCTTCAATTTTAGGTGCAAGTAGTAGTGATTAGGTGTGCAAATGCCCCTATACCTAAGTTGACCACCACCCCATCATAGAATATATGTTCATGATAAATCAAGATAAGCAACAAGGTCAAAAAATTGAAGGATTTTCCATGAATACATCCTTAAGGATAAAGCCATCAACTCTACTACTCTAGTTATTAGATTGTATAACCACAATGTATTCAAGCATCCAAATGGCATCAAAATATGGGAAAAAATGATGTAAAAATGGAAGAGACTATTCTAAACAATAGGAAAACAGAAAACCAAAGACTCTAGGAAGAAAGAATGTGCATTGCACAACTCATTAGTAGAATTTGAATTGATCATGCAAAATGACCCTACCAATGAAGAATCCTTGGAGTCCCTAACCCTAGGTAGAGACTCTTTAAGGAAGCTCTAGAATAATAAGATTCAAGTTGCAAAGGTTAGAGTGAGACTTGATTGGATTGAACATGGGATAGAGGTTCTAAGTATTTTATTTTTCCAATTGTTGAAGAGTAAAGAGGCCAGAGATAGAATAGAAGTGATTTGTGAAGAGGGGAGAAAATTGAAAGATTGTGAGGACATACTAAATGCATTTTCTAGATTATATGCTAAACTATTCACTGCAGAGGATCATCCCTTAGATATCCAGAGGTGGAAAGGAACATAATCAAAGGACTAATCCCTATCAAGGTCTCAATAGAAGATAAAATTAAACTGGATCAACCCATATCAAAAGAAGAAATCATGAATACAATTGCTCAAATGAAAAATGATAAGGCACCAGGACTAGATGGTATCCTGGTAGAATTCTATAAGAAGCATGTGGAATGGATATGGTAGAACCTCATGGGAGTTTATGAAGAAGCAATGGATTTTGGATCCTTAGGGTCAAGTATTAAAGTAGGACTAATACAACTAATTTTTAAATATGGGGACAAGATAATGATACCAAATTGGAAGCCTATCACACTCCTCAATGTATCCTATAAGATTTTGGCCAAAATATTAGCACCCAGATTGAAAGACATATTATCAAAGGTGATTAACCATATTTAGACAAGTTTTGTTATGGAGAGATACATTTTGGAAAAGCTTATCACCTATTGGGAAGCAATAAAATAGGAAAAATGATCAAGACAACAAGCTTCTATGTTTTTTAATTGATTATGAGAAGGCATATGATAGATTGGGATGAAAGTTTATTAGTATGATGTTGGATTGTCTAGCTTTCCCCAACTTATTCAACAAAATGGTTCTTTCTCTAATGGTGGATGCAACAACTTTGATGGAAATAAATGGTGTTAGATCCAATCCATTCCCTCTCAACTAGATAAATAATGCAAGAGTGTCCTCTGGCTCCAAAATTATTTGTTACTGCAATAGACAGGTTTATGAGAGACAATTCTCTATCCCCTAGGGTCAAGGGAATTACCCTCCCAAATCATGACAAGATATCTAATGTGCAGTTTGTTGATGATACTTATCTTCTCATTGAATTTTTAGAAAGCAACATTGACTACCTCATTACCATGTTAAAATTGTTTTGTACAACATCACACAAAAAGATACCTTGTCTAAATCCATTATGTTGGATGGGATAACCATCCCCCAATCTAGCTCAAAAAACTTGATATCCTATAGGGTGGAACCAACCATCTTATTAGATATTTGGATATCCCATTCTCTATCTCCCCATATATCAATATTATGTGGTGATGGGTTAAAGTCAAGATTGAAAAAAAAAAACTCATGAAATGAAACTCTAGATATCTTTCCCTAGTTAGAAGGCTTCAAGGTTTATACTATATATTACTCTTCTCCATGGCTTTTAAATTAGTCAACAATTAATCTTGTTCAGATGCAAAGGGAATTTTTTTTTAAAAGGCATAATGTGAAATGGGACTACTATGTAAAGAGAAAGGAGGTTGGGGGATTGGGTCTGAAAGACCTCAAATGGAAAGGAGTACCCCTTGTAGTCAAGTGGGTTGCCAAAACTATGTAGGGAGATGAACCATGGAAAGTCCTAGTTTGAAATAATATAGCCAAAGGGATCCCCCCAATAGGAAAATTTTGGAAAGTCATGCACATCCATGATCGCTTTGAGAAATGGAAAATCAAGTTGGAGGGGTCACTAGTGTTTAAAACAATCTAGAAAGGATGGGAGCAAGTGAGGAATTAAGTGGTAGGTAATAGTCGGATGAAATCTTCTTTCAACTTATGTGGGGAAAAATCACCCTAGTGGATCTTGGAAAGAAATGGAAAACTCTTAGCACTCCTACAGAGTTGCGGCCAAATATTGGTCTAAATCAAGGGTTGCTAAATTTGAAGATCTAGTTTTCAATGGAAGAATGATGGATTGGGATGAACCTACCTCTAATCTCAACCAACCTTCCTCCCACGAGAGAACCTACTCCATTCTAATTTAGGTTTGGAAATTCCATAAGCTTCATGTAACATGTGGTGAGGATATTGACAAACTTCCTTTGCTGAAATAGCCAGATGGCTCCCCCTCCTATCTAGAAAAGCCAAGCATGTTTGTAACCTACTATGTAATTAATATCATAGGTATTTCCTTATATGAAATGTGTGACCTAATTTAGAGGATAGACAATCGATACTCATCGATAACAGTGGACGACTATTGAAATCATCCTACTCATTAAAATTATCATTATTCACAATATTATTTTTATTTTTTAAAAGAAGCATGGAAGTTATGTAAAGTTAAAGTGCAAACCTTGTTGATGATGTAGGAATAGAGGATTTTGTGAAGATTCTAGTGTAGGAAGAGAGGTTGTGAAGATTACACAAAATCAATTTTGGCACTGACAAAGAGGATTGTGTGAAGATTACATTCCCTCTTGGCATATGTTGATCATAAACATTTTGTAGGTGGGACCAAATTAGATTGTTGTGCAAAATCATTTATTTTGATGAGTTTGAATTTTATGGAAGAATTCCTCTCCAGTTTGGGAATTTAAGCAAGCTTGAGAAATTGGATATGGTTCATTGTGGCATGGAGGGGCCAATTCCACCAGAAGTTTAGAACTGGAGAGGTAAATAAAACTACATATTTTATTCTTAGAAGAGAATGCCTTGTCTAGTCCTATTCCTCCTTAGCTGAGATGCCCTAGGAGATTAAAGTCATTGAAACTATCCATCAACAAACTCACTAGTGAAATACCTTTGAAATTCAAAGAGCTCATGGAGCTGAAGCTTTTCAATCTGTTTATCTATAAGTAGTATGGGGAGGGAGATTCCTTCTTTAACTATAGATATGCCCAATTTGGAGGTTTTGTAGTTGTGAAAACATAATTTTAGGGGACCAATGCCTCAACAACTTGGGAAAATGGTCAGCTTCTGGAGGTGGATGTTTCCTCCAATAGATTGGCATCTTCAATTCCTCCTAATCTCTGCAATGGTGGAAATCTGAGGATTTTGATGATTCTCAATAATTTGTTCTTCAATCCCATTCCAAAGACTTTGGGAACCTACAATTTTTTGGGGACCGAATGAGGTAGAACTATTTGAATGGTTTGATTCCTGTTGCTCATTTACCGAGGTTGAATATGACTGAATTGCATTAAAACTATCTCACCATAACCAAGAAAGAAGAGGAAAAATCCCAACCGCAAGTCAAAAAAATTAGGCAAACAAAATTTGAAATCCATTAGAGTTTAAAAATTGAAAAGTGATATTATCTAAAATATTATTAAAACTAAAAAATTATATATTTATAATATGTTATTAATGTATTACAAATAATGTTAAGGAAGATAAATTAAATATTAACTTTTTAAAATATTTATACATAAATTGAATTAAAAAATATAAAACTATGTAAAAAGGTAAAGTTGAATTAAATATTTAAATTTTCAATATTTAAACATAAATTAAATTTAAAACTATTAAGTTTTACCAAAATATATAGTTAAAAAATAATATATACAAAGATTATTGACACAAATATTATTAATATTTAAATTTAAAGTTAAATCAAATTTGCAGAGATTTATATGAATAGATAGAGCAAGAAGCACATGTTGTTGAAAATGGGCCTATCGAAAAAAAATTTGACAACTCTCTTTAGAGATACTTATTTACATTCAAGAAATGAATACTCATAGAATGATGGCTAAAGCATTCAACCATTCTCCATAGAAAATTATTTTAAAATAATAAAATACTATAAATGTTAACTATGAAATAAAACAAATAGGCTGAAAATGGGTAACATAACTTACATGGTGACCCAACATTGGAGATTGAGGTAATCATTATTTTTCCCTATACAATCCTTTGCTTGTGATGTACCTATTCTACAAGTTTTTATATAAAAAATGAATATGAACATATTTTGACTAAAAATAATACAACTAATATTACTTATGTGCATATTGTGTAACAACATATTACTCTCTCGTAATTAAGTTGTATTCATTCATTTAAAATTTAATTATCTATTAATCACAATAAATATTTTTTATTGTATTCATTGATTTAAAATGTGATTTTCTATTTCTGACAATAATGGAAAAAATATAAATTTCGTTTACATTTGACTACGGTGTACCCATTTTACACTAAAGTGTGATTGCTAGTTCTAATGACATTATTGAATACCTTAACTCCAAGTGGTCCACCAATCATGATCCCCAATTTTGGGCCAAAGGATTTCACTATTTGTGGCATTTCCTACTTGAACCTAAATCCTATGCTTTTTATGACAATCTCTTCTTCATAAACTTAATATTCATAAGCCTAGTGGCACCCCTTATGATTGCTCTATTTGTTAGCAACCTGAATCTATACACTATCTTTTTGGATTGCACCTTTGCCAAGTGGGTCTAGGTTATTTTTGGTATCTCATTGAATGTTGACATATCCTTGTTCCAAATTTTTGGTTTCGTTCCTAACTTTCCTAAACCTCTTAAGTTCTTCCAGTCTATTTTCTCTTCTCATTTGCTTTGGTATATTTAGATTCTAATGAATGAGGAAATTTTCAAGGATGGAGCTAGGATTCTTATTGAGTCTCTATGAATACTTATTCACCATCATATATTTTTGCTGGTCATCTTGAGCTTCCAAAGAAAAGAGCAACAATCCCTTAAAGTTTTCAAGGAATGCACAAATATCCTCAACAAAGAGAATATACCCTTTGATTTTAAGTCCAAGGACTTGAAGAAATTCAGCTATGATTGTACACTAAAAGAGATACTAGAGCATACTATTAATATGGACAAGGAAATGGGGTCCCATGTGAAACCAAAGAATGTGCACCCAAGAATGACCTACTCTAGCTCTTAGTAGGTGAATGTAGGAGTTCCTAGTACTGGTGCTCAATGGGAGACCAAAGATGCAATGCACTAGACAAAGAATGTAGATCCTAAGAACACAATTATAGATGATGTTTCCCCTCTTCAAGTGTATGTAGGCCGTAGCTAATGCAAACACAAATAAGCATGCCATCAAGGAGCCTTTAGACATAATTGTGCCCAACAATGAACCTACCAATGTTATTGTGATGACTCAGAACCAAGTGGAGATCAGAGCATGCAGACCCCCATTCATCTTGGTTAGTACCATCCCTTAGCCACCTGCTTGCCAATGGAAGTATTCTTGAACAATGCACATAGTGAAATCAGAGAGGATGGGTTGAGGCTCAAATGTTCAGATGGTCTTCTACAATGGACAACATGGATGAAAGGAAATTAGTGATAGAAAAATACAATTTGATTTTGAATCTTTTTAATTCAATATATCCTGATGTAATAGTTGGTAGATCTAGTTGGGCCATAGATCAACTCTTTTTTGGTTTAATCTCGATAAACTCTAGTATCTTTTGATTAGTATTGATAGATTGTTACCTAATATTATGTATCAATTTGATAAATTATAATTAATAGAAGAAAAAGACTTGCAAATCAGATTTTTAGATATATTAATAATTATTATTTATATTGTTAAAAAATTTTAATATTAAAAAGAATATTAAATTATTTGTTAAAAAAATTAAAATGATAATTAATATTTATATTAAAATGTAAAATGAAAGACATTAAAATGACTAAACCATCATAGAAAAATCCTATGAGAGATGTAACACCCTACTAGAGAACCCAAAAGAAATTCACCTAAAGTTTCACTAAGTTTGCCAAACATTTTTATATTAATATAGCGGAAGTAATAACTCAAATACATACAACTATCATAAACATATTACATCTCTTAAGGGTCCCATGACATTGAATCACATATATAATTAGGTTTTATTAGTACTAAATCTGATACAGAACAAATCCACATCAAAGAATTATTACAAGTACAATTTCAATTCAATAATATACAATAACATAAGATGCCACTTGGCATAACTAGAATGCATAATCATCCACTGTACAAGTCACAAGATATGAAAATCTTAAAGAATATACATCATCTCATAAGATCTCTGAGAAATCAAGTACAACATAAAAAAGTATAACCATCCAACAAAAATACAAGATCAAAAAGAAAGGAACAACAACATAGGTACATCCAGCAATGGTATCCAACTATCGGATCTTAATGGTATAAGTAAAATGCACTACCACCTGACCTTGTAGAACCTAAATGACCCACTCCCACCATGCTGAGGAGATAAACTCAATTCCCATATATATATCAATCCACAAGTCATAACCAACATCTAGGTCAAGGAAATCCTGATAGAATCTATCTCAAATGGTACCAAGACACAAATATCATCTAATCCCAAAGGAAAAAAGGACACATATGAAATCTACTATGTAATTGGGCAAGTGTCATCGCATGAACCAACTCTAAGGTTACCCTGGCAGCCTCTCTAGACTTCAAGCCCCTAGTTTCTCTATTTGGCACTAGTATCCTTTCGTATAGATAAGGCATACTAATGAAACAAGGTCACAACCAAGCATCCTCTCTACTCCCATCCTAGCTTATACTAGCACTTGAGGCATGGGCGAGGAAAAACACTAACTCTTATTAGTTCATTTAAAACCCCTTTAATGAAATGTTATCACTTATTAAAACAACTTACAATGGGTTACCTATGCAACCACCTAGAGCTCTAGCCTCCATTGCAAGCCACTTCCCAACATACACATAGATTACCTACCCTAGGCTCATAAAAAGTATAGCTCATAAAATTGCAACTTTCATCTCAGTCCTTTACAAGCAACTGGAAGGAACCTATAGATTAAACATAGTATTCACCTCAGTCCTTTACAAGCAACTAGAAAGAACCTAAAGACCAATCACAATATTTACCTCAGTCCAATGCAACCAACTAGAAAGCACCAGAAGACAAATTACAATAATCACCTCAGTCCTATACAAGCAACTAGAAGGCACTAGAAGATAACCGAATGAAAACTCAAAGGTTTAAAGAAGAAAGTCACAATAATCACTGATTAAATCTCATCATAGAAAGCACATGACACATCACCATGGTTGGGTATAAAAGATCATATACATAATATCATCACTGAACAAAACCCTCAAACCTTTGGTAAACATTCTAATCAGTGAAAGTACTAAGTCAAAACCTGAACCCAACATGAAATACAGCATACATCCCATCAAAATTTAACAACTATTTTCATAGATCATTTTGTTTCAAAAACACAAAGGTTCAATATATAAACAAGGTTTCAATTTTCATTTCCAAAGTATCATAATTACTAAGGTTGTTGAATCTTCGAAAGATCTAAAACTTCCCTAGTATAAAATTATTTACGTATAATATAAACCATATAAGCAAATTTGAAACATATAACAGGTCTAGGCAAATCTCTATAAAAAAAGTTAAATTACGATTTCCAATTTAATAAATTAGAAATTACAATTATAACTTTAATACCTGCATATTTCCTTTTTTATTAAATCTATATAACTAAACCTCTAAAATTATATATATTATTAAATCTAAATTTTTTATTAAATTGTTGATAAAAATAATTATCAAAATATCAATAAATAATATTTATTAATTTAATATTAAAAATAATTATTACTAATTTAATAAAAATAAAAATAAAAAATAAATATTTTAAATAAAAAACAATACACTAACATTATTTAAGACTATTAATAATAAACAATAATAATAAAAAGGAAATTAATCTAGCACTTACCAAACCCCAAAATGGGGTAGCTGCCATGTGGCCCTAAGCCTGCATGTGACTGGCTACTTTGGCAGCCTCGGCTACCATGATAGTCAAGGACTGCATGACAACCTTCGTTGCCATCGCAATCATGTGATAGGAAAGGAGGAGAACTAGGGTGGGGGGGTGGTGGCCCCTACCCATCCAAAAAATATTTTATTAAAAAATCATTGAAAAAAAATAAACTTCCAAAAGCAAAACCAGGTGTGTCTCATCAAAATTTCTTGTTTTTTATAAAATATTATTACCACAATAATATAATTTTCAAAAAAAATTTATCGGTAAACTACCAAAGCCTTTGGATTATATTAATGAATTAGACAAATTACATAGTTAAGTACATCAGTTCAAACAAGCACTGGTAGGAAAGAACGAAGAAGAAAACCTCCAGTCTAGCTCGAGACCATTATCCTATACAGATTACAAATATAAAAGGGGCTATCCTAGTTCTCTAAAATATTACATTGCTTTTAACTGCTTTAACTATTTGTATACTTTAGATCTTAATACATTTGTTTCTAGGGAGTGATTCATCCTTAATATTTATAGGATCTTATATCAAAGTCATGTTCCTCCACTCTTTTTTCAAAAAATCTAAGCATTTTGATTAGAGACATAATACAAAATTTATGTAATCACAACCACTACATACTTGTTTTGAGAGTTAGTACTTTTTATATGAAAATGTATACACTTTATTACTTCAAGGCTTGTAATCTTTTAGTAGTTATTAAATTTAACTAGACAACATCGTATACATATAAATTAGAGAGATAAGCTGAAATACTCAATTCTTACTAAATCCTAAAAATGCAGAAACATATATAAAAGCTAAAATAAGTTTGGATATTAATTGAAACCAATTCTATTTAAAGTTTAATATACATTTTATATTAGTATTGAGTGCATTTTTCTTTAATAAATGTCGTATTGACATGTGTGTTTGATTTTATTCTGAATTTGTTTGTTTTAAAATTGTATTCTGCTTAGAATAAATTAAATGGTCTAGATATCGGTTACCCATAAAATCTAAATATGGCTTCATAATTTACTTTAAAACAAATATAATCACCTACAAACACTTAGATACAAACTCATGACACTCCAAAATAAGGATAAAAAACCAAACAAAGAAAAAACAAAGAACAGCAGTCGAACGTAGCTTGAAATATAGAACCCCCATTGATGATCATCTTAGAGCTACCACCCCTCTAAATGAGAAGACTAAAAAATAAAAGAAGAGAAAATAGAAGCAAAAAGCTAAATGTGAATGGAATCTACCATACCTTAAGATCATAATTAAATTTACGTAAGAGAAAAAAGAGAAAACACAGAACTAGACCTAAACTAAAATAGAGGAAACAAAAGATAGAGCAAGAATCAATACCAGAATGCATACCAAACTTGAAAACTTTAAAGCTACAATTATCATAATTCTTCTAGTATTAGATACTTTGTTAAAGATGAAATCCTTATAGTTTTGTAGTTATTACAAACTGGATTAAAATTCCCAAAGCACATTGTTCGAAGAAAATTAAAAACCCATGGGGAAGAGAGACAAAAAAAACCAAAGGCAGTAGTTGTTTATATTGCTGATAATTTTAGTACATAAGTATCTATATGATAGGAAAGACAACCACTATATATAAATCGAAACAAAGAGGAAGATACAACGATAATCCTAGAAGAGGCACAAAAACAACATTATAGTATATAGTTAAAACCCTAAAGTTGTAATAAAATAGTCAGATGAAGACAAAAAATAGGGAACCTCCAGTAGTATTGTGCCTCCTCTTTCTTCTAGCAAACCATGATAATGTCTATGGCTTTGTCCAAATCATCTACCTTAGACCCTAGAGGAAACCTATATGCCAATTGCTCTTTGTTGGATTTTATTGTATTACAGAATATAAATTCCAGACTGTCACGATCATCAAAAGAAACTCTAGGCTCAATGTAGGCCTCAAACACCTAGAGAAAATGGGTTAACCACTCCTTACTTTGATTAGCTACAATTTCCCTCGAGTGAAGCAAGAATTGAATGATAGCCTCCATTTTTGGTCAAGGAAAGAAAAATTGGATGTTATCCCAAATATATAAAGAAGGTCTCCTAGCCACAATGGCAAGCCTAAGGCTGCTTAGAGGATGAGCCATATAGGCTTTAGGAAGTGATATTTTGAGTTTCTATTCTATACTAAGCACTACTTCCTCTAGGCCAATAACCAAGTTGGGTTAAAAACATCATGATTGAGTTGAATGATCTCTCCACTACCTATATAAAGGTACCAAATATAGAGCTATTGGTGCACCAAGTGTAATCATAGTTGAAAGCCTTCTTACCTATGACCTAGCTAATTGTAAACCTCAAAAAATCGTCAAGAGTGTTAAGGATCATATTCTAGGGTTCAAGCTTCACTAACCCCATAAATGCCATGATTCTGACCTCCAAACGAATGAAATAGTGAAATGGATGACTCCATCTAAACTCGAAGGGGGGGCAAGCTAAAACAAGATAACAATCTATAGAGCTAAAGAGGCCCTTTTTTATAAACACTAGGTCTATAGAAGAATCTATAAACACAATCAAAGGAAAGGACTAAAACACATTTCCCATGAGATTGCAACCAGACGATACACAAGCTAAACTACTCATAATTACAATGTCACAAGTTATTAAAAGTTAAAGTAATTCAAAGTTAGGAATTACCTAGAAATGGTAATCCTACAATAAATAAAGAGCACTAATGACAATTACATTGTGAGAAAGAGATTCACTTGATAAAATAAAAGGGATAATGTCACCCGATTTAAACTAGAAACTAATCATGAAAATTGGAGGATAAAATCCTCACCTTCAACTCCTCTATTTGCTAACTTATCTACCTCTATATTTCCTTCATGATATATATGTTGAAATTTGATTTCTTCAAATAGGTCAATTAAACTGATAACATCTTTGAGTTTAGAATTCTTCACCCAATTCAAAGTTTGACATTTTCTAATAGCATTAATAATAATTTGAGAATCATCTTCTATAACTAGTTTCGTTATCTTATTGTTTAGAACTAATTTTAATCCTTCCTAGAGGGCTTCTAATTATTTTGTATTGTTAGAGGCAATGCTTGGATCTTTTGATAATCCACTCTCTTGTTTCTAATCTTATAATGCATCCCATTCCTGCTTTTCCTAGATTATCTCTAGATGACCTATCAAAATTTAATTTCATCCATCCTATTGATGGAGCTTCCCATTTACAAATTTTCCTAGCTATTTGATCTTTTTTTCTCATATATTAATAGGGCATTAATAAGATGAGACTAGTTCCTTTTCATTTTCCCATCTCATTGGGAGAATGTCCCTTTAGTTCTAACTAATTTCCTTGGATAGCTATTCATAACTTCAGTAATACTTTCTTCAATCTTATTTAAAAGGGGTTTTAACTCAAGTTCTATATTACTAAAGATACACCTATTTCTTTCTTTCTAGATTTACCACATTACTATTGCAGGGGATATATTCCAAAGATTATCATATACACTAGTATTGTTCTTAGTAGGCCACCCTAACAGGTGACCTAATAAATCCTTAGGGAGAAGGGAAGACCATGAAAGTTTATGTCGAAGCCACTGCCAACATTCTTGAGTGAATGAGCAATTAAAGAGGAGATGCTTAGATGTCTCAGAATTTTCTTTATAGAGACAACATCTAGATGGTCCTTCAAACCCCATTTTTGTAAATCTATCTACTGTTAGGATTCCTCTTTGCATCGCAACTCATAGAAAGATTCCCACCTTAGGTAGACATGTAGCATCCCAACATAACTTCAAAGGTAGGTTGATATTTTCCCATCTCTATGAATTAATAATAAGATTGTACTCTGACTTAACTTTTTATAATCCATCTTTGGAAGCTCCCCATATAAGTTTATCTTCCTTGTTTTTATGATTCACCTATTAGTCTTTGAGAATGTTTTCCAAATTGTGTTTGTCTATAAGGGAGATATCTACATTCTCTTGGGTTTTCTAGGCCCAAGTGTCAACCCCATTGAACTTTTTTAGATATGTATAGTCTAAAACCCTTGTACCCCATACATTGATAAGCACATTTTTTGCCTCGTCATTTATATTGGTATTAATCAAAGGTGGTTGACCATCCCAAGAATCTTCCTAGAAAAGAGCCTCGTCTCCTCTTCCAATATCCCAAGTGACAAATTTACTAATCCTTGAGTGGCATCTTACCATGAAATTCCAAGTTTCTGAACCAATTGGTGGGTTTCTAATTCTAAATAAAGATGTTGGATCATTCAAATTTAAGTATTTGTTATACAAAATTTTAGCCCATTTGTTTTCCTTTTCTTGATACATTCTCCATACTAGTTTTTCTCCCAATGCCTCATTTTTTCCAAATGAGGTTCTTAATTCCTAATCCCCCTTGGTCTTTTAGAGGACAAATCTTATCCTACTTTATTAATGCTAGTTTTCTCTTCTATTCCAGTCCAAAAAAAAATCTGAGTTTACCTTCCAATTTTTTATTTACCTTCTTAGGTAAGGGAAGGTGAGATAATTGATAAGTAGGAATGGCTGATAGAACTGATTTAATTTTAGTAGCTCTACCCACTTTAGTTAGACATTTTCCTTTCCATGTCTATGTCTATTTATTTATTTCGTCTAATATATTGTCCCATCCTTTATGCTTCCTTAAACCTTTTTCTAAGTGTATCCCAAGGTATTTTTAGGGGGAAATGCCTTTCTTATAACCCATCTTATTGCAAATATGCTCTTCCATTTCGCTTGGTGTGTTCAAGGAGAAGATTTTGTATTTCCCTGCATTAACTTTCTAGCTAGGGGCTATAGTATATTCTAGTATAATTTATTTGAAAGATTGTGTTTCTTCCTTAGAGATAACACCCAAGAGAATGGTGTCATTTGCAAAATGTTGATGACTTATATCTGGGATGTTATATATCATTCTAATTCCTCTAATTTTACCTTCTTCTTGAGCCTTTTTTATTGATCTCCCAAATGCTTCAACCACAATTATAAAAAGAAATGGTGAAATTGGATCACCTTGTCGGATCCCTCTTGAGATATTGAAGTATCCTTTATGGGTTCCATTTATTAGAAGAGAGATCTTGGGTGTTGATATGCAATTGAAAATTAAATTTATCCATTGATGAGAAAAACCAAATGCTTCTAGTGATTTACAAAGGAATTCCCCATCATCCAATTTAGGGTTTGGATGGATTAGGTAGTATACAATGAATCTATCCCACATTTCATATCTCTTCTAGAAACTTCTCCTAGAATCCTCTTTGAATTTTTCTAAAAATAGTTTACCTTGAATTGTGTGCCACTAGGTTATCAATCTTATCTTCCACGTGGTTCACATAATCCAAGAAAACAAACTTGCCAACTCAAATCCATCGAATTCATGATCTTTCAAATACTGCAATAGCTCAACATTATCTTGCTTCTAATGCTTAGCACATATTGCATTGCTCCACATCCTCTGTGAAATTACTCAGCATGAACTAAAGTTTACTGGTTCTTGGCATCAACTAAACTTTACTCGACATCCACTGTTCTACTCGACATACACTAGAATAGGCATTTACTTAGTTCCAACTAATTTTCTGCTTGGCTTGCGCTGATTTTCCTTGATACTTACTATCCACTCGATCAAGCTTGGCAAACAAACTTTGTGTAACTTGTTCTACTAAATTTTCCTAGTGTAACCAACCTTTGTAACCTTAAGTTGATTATCAATATATCATGTTATCACTGTCTTAACTAATTTTTGTACTTCTTTACATCAGCATAACTCAACCTTTCCTCTAGGTGCTATTGTTACATCTTTTGATCAAATCCTCTTCATTAATCAACTAAGTGATACTACTTAAATCATATAAGCAATTGTCTTACCAGAAAACAGAAGGTTTGACATCAATGACAAAACAATGATTGAAGTATATTAGTTATAGTTGTATGTTCTCAACAATCTCCCTTTATAGTCTCCCTCTTTGATTAGCTTCTTCAATCTATTCTCAACAGGGATCTACACGATGCACCACTCCCCACCATTTCTTGTTTAGTTTATAATATATGTATGTACATGAGTGGATTTTATGCAGATTGTAGGTATTAGATATCGACTTACTTGAATTTCCAGGATGAGCATACCATATCACAGTATCTCAATGGTATAAGTTGGGAGATAATTCTTGAGTCCAAACCCTAAACTAAGCCAATTTTCATAGAAAGTAAGACAAGTATCTAAGTTTTTTACCCATTTGAGTTTGTCAAGTGACGTGAATTCATGATTTTGACCCTAGAGTTTGATTATGTTCTTTGTCTTCAGTTGAGTTACTGTATTTAGTTTTGTGGGTTTGGTGTGATTTTTAATTGTAATTAAATCATATTAAAAGATAATTTAATGATTTAATTTAATGAAAATTTTATAAAGAAAATTCAATATTTAATTAATTGAAAAATTAATTCAATAAAAGAATTAAATTTAAAATATTTTATTGAAGTTCTAATTTTGGCGTATTTATATTTATTTTATTTTATTATTATTATTTAAGATTATTATTTAAATAATTAACTCTAATTATTATTATTAGTTGAATTAATAAATATATTATTTAAAATGTCTCATAATAAAATAAGAGAGACAAAGCATTAATTTTATAAAGTTTATTGTAGTTAAATTGCATAAAGCTTGTGCATGAAATTAAAATATAATAAAATAATAAAGGAAAAGGGTTTCGCATGATTGTACAATCAAAGAAATAAATTGTGGAAAGCTCTTTATTACAAAATCAGAGCTCATTTCTCCAAAGATAGGTTTGGAGGAACCAATTTCTAAGAAGAGGGTTTTCGAAAAAGAAGAAATTTTTGAGTATTTTGTGCATTCGTTATTTAGCATCAGATCCAGGTAGATCTTGTGAGTTTTTCATAGTAGTTCTTGCGTTGAAATTTTTTTTCCTCTCCATGTCTATTGTGTTTCTGTTTTCAAAATTCCTTTGGGTTGAAACCCTTATTTGAGAAACGTCGGTATATGAATTAAGAATCTAAAACCCTTGTTTGTATCTTTATTGTTCTCTATTTTTGAAGACATATGTAAATGAATTGGAAACTTTGAAACCCTTGTCTTGTAGATTTTAAAGATCTGTGTTCTTGACTTATTACTATTTGGGGAGGGTTTGGCAAAGAAATTGATTTATAAAATGCAAAATTTGGTTGTTTATTTGGGTTTTCCCTATCATATCTAATTGGGAGAATCATTTTATATATATATATATATATATATATATATATATATATATATATATATATATATATATATATATATATATATATATATATATATATCATAGTAATTTATAATTACTATAATAATTATAAATACTTATATATTTATAAATGTACGAAATTTATATTTTACAGGGGGTTGTGATGGATACTGGTTTTATTGTCACATTAAAGGAAGTTTTATTTAAAAATGTATAATTTAATGAGTAGGCGAGGGCCACCACCCCCCCACCCCCCTTCTCCTCCTTTCTTCTTTTCTCACTGGCATCCTAGTTGTTGTGTGCACTACAAAGATTGTGGTGAGCAGGCCAAAGGGTTGTCGCAGGTGGACTTTGTATTGTCGTAGCAGCCCAAAGGCTACCACAGGTAGTATATTGAATGGTAGGTAGGCCTTAAATGTTATTTTTTTAATATAAATTATTTTATTTATTTTTTAAATTTAATTTATTAAATTTAATTTATTAAATTTTAAATTAATAAATATTTTAAATATACTTTTTTAATTTAAATAATAAGTGATATAATTATTATTATTTTAATAGATACTTATTATATTATTTTATTAATAAGTTAATAAATATTTTAATTAATAATTATTTTTTATTATAAATTTATGATGATAATATATTTATTTGCATGAATGTTTTAATACTATTTCAATATAATATTTTATTAATTACTTTATTAATAATATTTTTAATGAAGTAGATTGATAATCATAATTCAAGTTGGGAAAAAATGATGAGTGTTATTAAGCTATGGCTTTTTTGATAGTATGGTTTAGTTTAAATGAGACAAATTTTTATTGCTAAGGAAATTTTATTTTTGTAATTCGAAAACATTATCAAACTGTCATGCTTGAAAACAAAATTGAGAACTTGAAACCATAGTGAAAATTGAACTTTTGTGTTCTCAAAACCTAATGAATTATGAAAATTACTTTTGTATGTACTTTATGTGATGTGTGGTTTACTGTTGGGGGTTTCAAGTTTTGACCTAGCACTTTGACCAGCCAGGATGTTTACTAGAGGCTTGGGGTTTTTTTTCTATGATGATGTTATGTACATGATATTTTATACCTAACCATTGTAATGTAGTTGTTATCTCTAAAACTTGCACCTTGACTAGATCCTAGGATTCAATCACTTCGAGTAACATGGAAACACTCTTGAGATAGTGGGTGTACCAAAGGTAGGAGTGAATGTCTAGGTTATAGGCCAGTTCCTTATGATGCTTCACCTATTTAGTCTTTAAACATGAAATTAAACTTGGAAGGGAAAGGGATAGAAGGATATACTGAAATTAAAAACCTAAGGCTAAGGTGATGCACTAAACATTAAGATGAGAATGTTGTTGAGCAGACACGAGGGAGCTTTCTTGAATGGTTAAGGGTGGCACAATATTGATCTAAGAACACATTCATACATAAATATTTTACAAGAAAAACAAACTTTAGACAAGATATTAAAGGGAATGATAGCATTAACAGTTTAATAGAACTTGAAACAAATCACAACTTGCAACCTATACAAAGATTCCAAAACCTCACTTGCAAATAAAGACTGACACATCAACTCATGGATTCAAAAAATAAATCACAAGAGTATATCAAATCAATATCTTACACTAGAAAAATGAACACAATAAGGGGCCTTGAACTATTCCTTTATTCAAGCCTCCAAGACATTTTCGACCACATTTCATCTAGTAGTTACAAGTAATTTACGAAAAAGTATGAAGAACTCCTAAGAGATCACGACAGGATTACTTTTTGCAAAAACTCCAACCCATAGAACACATTCACAACTGCATTTTATAGAATTTGGGCATAACTCAGATATTACATTGAGTTCAAACTCTAACTAGGTAGAGTTTCAATTGCAAAGGAGCAATAATTGCTGAGTGCAGAAGAGATCATGATCAGATGCATGTTCCCATACTGAAATATTTGATCTTTTAGATGCAAATCAGGTTTTGAATGACAGAAGCAAAGGCCATTACCACCCTAATTGAGTAGATGGATGAACTAAGTGGTGGAAGGGATGTCATTTACGTTTATCAGGAATGGAGAACACAAAAGAATGGTTGCAAGTGATCAAAGGAATTAGTTTGTCATTAAAGAGTTTCTTCCTACCATATCTACAACCATGCCAAGTAAGCTATGTCATCAAGTCAAATGGAGTCAACTATCTAACCTACCATGTGGATTAATGTCCTTTCAGCATTTTGCCATCTCACCGAGCTTTCTATCTTCTTGTTGACTGCTGACTGCCCTTGTTCGTAGCTTCACATCCTATTTCCTTCATTAACTATCTGACCTCGTGAAATCATGATCATTTTATATTTCATGTCTATCACTAAATCATAGATTTTTTCCACTCTATCCTTCTAACTATTGTGACCCTGCAATTTATGAAAACTGGCCCTTCTCACCATCACCATGGTTTAGACTTAATAGTCTTCTAACCATGTGATAATGTGAAACTGCTTATCCTACCTTTATTGCCCTATCACAGCTGAAACTAAATATGGCATGAAATTTTTGTGACCCTATGATTGGTGTTAACTTGACCATAGATAGAGCTCTTTACACCTTTGCAACTACTATAGCCTAACTACCAACTAATGATGTGAAGCTACAAACGTTGGCCTTCTAACTGCATTGCCCCATCAAAACTGCTAGTTGTGATGTATTAACTGTGTGATTTTGTGAACACCCATCTCTTACTACCTTGATCACCTATCGCAATATTGCAACTATTATTTTCCCTTTCCACTTAACCCTTGTGATCTTGCAAAAAAATTTAGATTAATCACTATCACACCTTTGCATCTTATTTCCTTAACTCATCAACTAACCATGCGAATGAGAAAACAAAGCATTTGCACCATCACTGCCTTAACTAGAGTTTTCCTTTGACTCCATGTGACAAAGAAAACAAAGGGGATCACCACTTCATAGCTCTAACCTAGGGTTAAACTTAATCTTCTGTGATGATGTGTTGAACTGAGTTTGATTATGGCCTATTGACTTTCACAACATTACAACTTAAAATTTGAAGCTTTTCAATGGAATATATTGATTGAGATGAGTAGCCTTCATTCAATGAAATTCAATGAGGTATTTCTTATCCTTGTGACAATGCAAACAAGAGGCATATGTAGGGCCCCACTAAGATAGGTGTCAACTCATCACATGCTCACAACTCAAACCTTGAGTTTAGCATTTAACCCCGTGACCATGTGCACAATAGAAAGTCACAACCTCATAGCCTGAACTCTAGTTAGTCCTTAACCTCCTACAACTATGTGAAAAAGGGAAGATCATGACGTTGCCACTTAAATTGTTAACTTGGGAATGTGTGAACATAGGCTTTCTCATCCTCACAACAAAAACTAGGAGTTGACCTTAACTCCATGCAATCTTGCAAAAAACATGAATCTAAACTATTGTGGTTTGATCGCAACCTTGCAACAATTATGTATCATGCAATATAAAAGATTTGAAAGTTTAGGGATGTAAAGGATATGGCCAAGGTTTTACATATCCCTCTCATGTATGTATGGCTATTGTGAATAATTCAAAGAACATAGACACGATCACCACCCAGGGTTCTATATAAGATTTGTCAACACCTGAGAAGTGAAACTCATGCTTATACTACCTCCCTTCTTAGGAACCTAGCCAGGAAAAAATTTTAATAGTTCCACCAATTTACATAGGGAGATAAAAATTGGTAACATCTTTGGTGACTTCTACAATATGGTTGCATGCTAGACATCAAACTAGTAGCTTAAGTTGTCCATTGGGCTATGGAGTCATTCCAGGGGTGTGGGACATGAGAAATTGTTTCGCTTGGCCCTTTCGAGGCTTTGGAACTCTTTATTGAAAATAGAAAAACTAAACTAAAACAAACCTATGCTAAAATAATTCTTAGGGAACATGAAACAATGAAATAGTGCAGCAACACATATTGGAAGCATGAAACCTATCCTATTTATAGGCAAGAGCAAGATTGACAAATCATACCTCAAAGCAAGGCTTAAGGTGTATCACATTCATCGAGATAGGCAAAACATCCCCATTCATTGTTGAAAGTTGGAATGCATTTTTCTCTTTGCACTCTATGGTAATGAATGGACCACTCTAGAAATCATCAAATTTAGAATGTTTACCTGGCTTTCTCTTGAACTCGTTCCATTTGAGCACTAGATCTCCTACTTTAAAAACTCTTGACTTTGCCTTCCTATCAAAAACCCTCTTAGTTTGCAACTGTTGATACTCCATGGCTTGCATTGCTCTGTCTCTAATTTCTTCCAACTCCAAAAATTGGGCACACCTTACTTCCATAGGATCACTTGGCTCAAACAGGATCAACTGGTTGGAAAAATCTAGTGTTGGTAGTTCTATAGAAATTGGTAATCATGCTTCTCTCCCATAGACCAACATACAAGGAGAATTTCTAATCACTCTTTTAGGGGTGATCTTGTTAGCCCATAAGGTAGTATTCAACCTCAAATTCTAATCATCCTGATTATCCTGCAAGGTTCTTTTGATCATTCTTATCAGATTCTTATTGGTGGACTTTTCCAATCTATTCCCCTGCAAATGGTAATTAGAGGAAGTGTTAAGGTAAATACAATTTTTCACAGCCCAATTACTTATTTTCAATCCTGTAAAAGCTAGGGTATTGTCTGACACAATAGAATTAGGCACTCCAAACCTTAAAATAATTTCTTTATAAAAATTAAGCATTAGCTTCTTTTAAGGTTGCTGCTTCTATCCAACAGGTAAAATAGTCTATATTAGTTAGAACCCACTTGTTCCCTACAGGTGGATTAATTTCTTAAATGAAATCTATTCCCAATTTCATAAAGGGATTTTGTACTTGAATGGGTTGCAATGGTAAAGTAGACAACTTTTCCTTTCTCGCAAACATGGCACAATTAACACACTTTCTTACCCAAGCATGGGCATGCTTGAACAAACTTGGCCAATAAGAGCCAACCCACATAGCTTTAAATTTTTTTGTCTTAGGTGAATAGTGACCTCCTAAAGGTCCATCATGAAATTCAAACATGATCTAGTCAATCTGATCATTATATATGCACCTTAATAGCATACCATTTTGATCCTTCCTAAATAGAACATTGTCAATTAGCATGTAAGGAATAGATTGGAGTCTAAAATACTCTATCAAGATTAGCTGGGCACTCTCTAGTTTCCAAGAAGTGAGTGATTTCCCTTAGCCAGCTTGTTGACTAATCATTCATTGCTACTTCATGCATAACTATAATTGTTTCCATTATTTACTCATCTTCCATGATAGTTACATCCGCAATTTTTTCACATAGTCCCTTTCCTCTTACTAGCTTGGTAACCTAGATATCCACATCATACTCCATCACCTTGGTTATCCACCCAACTCTCTTCTCACTCAAATCCTTGTTGAGTAAGAACTCCTTGACACTAGGGTGAGCCACCATGATACGTAACTTGCTATGAGACATCATATGTCTGAACTTCTTCAAACCTCTTACAACTACCAACACATGCTTCTCAATAAAGCTATACCTTTGTTCATAATCCTATAGTCCTTTACAAAAGAAGGCAATAGGTTCCTCAAACCCTACTAAATCATTTTGTACAATCACATCATGCCTTCCATAAGCATATAATATAAAGTCTTTCTTGAAATCAAGATTTTCTAGAATTGGTGCTAATGCTAAGGCTTCTTTTATTGCTTGAAAATTGTCCTTCCCTTCCTTAATCTAGCTAAAAACTGCATTTTTCTTCAACATTATTGTTAGTGGCTTTAAAAGAGTGGCTATGTTAGGTAGGAAGTGTCTAACAAAGTTTATTCTCCCTATGAAACTTTATAGAGCTCTCTTATGATGAGGTAGGGGTAGTTCCAAGATAGTTGCTACTCACTCTAGGTCTACTATTATACCTTGTTTGGACACCACATAGCCCAATAGCTTACCTTCACGCATAGAAAATATGCACTTCTTAAGATTAAGGGATACACCAAACTCCCTACATCTTTGGAAAATTTGTGTAAGATGACCAATACGATCTACAAGATCTTTTGAATAGATTCTGATTTAATCAAGATAGACCAGCATGAACTTATACATCAGATTATGAAAAGTTGTGTTCATTTCCTTTTTAAATGTTGCCCCTACGTTGGATAAACCAAAAGGCATCCTTCTATATTCCATTGTAACCCATTTAGTGGTAAATGTAGTCTTATATTGATCCTCTTCCTTAATCAGACTTGGTTATATCTTGAGTAGTCATCTTGAAGTGAAAAATGCTCTAAACTAGAAACACATTGGTGTATCTACTCTATGGATGATAAAGTGTGATGATCCTTCAATGATGCTTTGTTTAGATCTATGAAATCAACACATAGCCGTATCTCCCCATTCTTTTTTTCTAAATGGAACAAGGTTTGAGACCCAGTTGGTATGTTTAATAGGAAAATTATTCCACTCTCAATAATTTTGAACACTTCCTTTTTCATTAAAGGTTCAAGCTTTGGGTTGACAAGTCTCTACTTCTGTTTGACAGGCTTTGAGTTTGGCTCCAAATCAATGGTATGTTGGGCAAGATATGGATCAAAACCCTTCATATCTGTATAGTGCCATGCAAAGATATCATTGAATTTTTGAAAAATCCAAACATAAGATTGGATTTCTTTAATTGTGATCACTTTTTCCAAATTTTAATTTCTTTCCCTTTGCAATCTCCAGATCCTCGTAATGATCTTATTGAACCATCAAGCTTGCTTTGTTCTTTCTAACTTGATCATTTGTATTGAAGATAGATTCAAGGGTAACCAATATCTTGGGTAGCTTATTTGAATTTAGCTATATAATTTGATCACTATATTGTTATTTTAGTTTATTTTGGTTGGATGCTACAAATGCCTCTTCTTCAAGCAAGAAATTTAGAATCTATTCATCAATATCAAATACTTGTCAGTTAATATTGTTATCAGATATAGAGGGCATGACTATAATTTTGATATGTTGCTATACATTCTCCTTATTGATATTCTTAGCCACATCAAATTGTGCTCCTACAATAGCTAGCGTATCAGCATGTTGATTTAATTTTCTAGGGATAGCAATAAGGTTGAAAGCATCAGTATTTTCAATTTCATCCCAAACTCTATGTTTGTAGCTTCTCAATGTATCACTTTTAGTCATATGCAGCCCTCTAATCTGGTTGAGAATTAATTTTCTATCCCAAAATACCCTCAAGGATTTGACACCTCTTATTCTAGCACATTCTAGCCCTTCAATTAAGCCCTCATATTCAGCTATGTTGTTAGTACATGCAAAACTAAAATGAAAAGTTGCATAGTATTTACCCCCCTCAGGAGAAACCAGCATGGCTCCTCCACCTTAACCATTCTTGCTTCTAGAGCCATCAAATTACAACTCCAAATCTTATCTTGTTCATTATCAGGCTCACTTGAGCTTTTAAAAATGTTCAGTATAACAAAACCAACCTCTTGGAATACATAATTTCCCAAACCAACATCTAAAATAGTGTTTTCTTGATTTCTCAAAGTATCTTATTTCACCCGCTCATCAAGGAGTATATCAGGAAATTTTTCTACCTAGGTGCTCATTTCTAAGACAACAAGGCTTTCATCTTCATCAAATGCACCAATGTTGGAAATATAAGAAGAGAAACTAAGAGGGGAGGCGTTAATCAGTTACGAAAAAATAAATCCCAAATCCCTTAGATGTCAATAAAAATCAAAACTCTAATTAAACTAAACTCTTTTGTAACTCAGAAAATACATAGGCACTCAGTTTACACTAACAAATATTGTAATTCAATAAATACTAAAATAACTCGGCAAATGTTTATCATGAAAATATTAAGATATTATCTATGAGTGATCTTACTTAAACTTAGTTGCATACACATAAACGAAATAGCATGAACATAATTGACACTAGGATTTAACATGGAAACTCAATTTGGAAAAACCCACCAATTGCAACTAGTTACTAATTTTCATTGTTCTGAAGTGAGCTCTATTAGGAGCCAACCCTATTAAAGGTTACAAAAAAAATTGTTAGGTGTGACCCTATTAGCGGATTTAATCATCTTATTAGGAGTGGCCTTGTTAGAGGTCATTAGACACTTCAATAAAAATGTCACCTTGTTAGAGGATTTACAAATAGCTATCAAGCCAACTCTAATAAGAGATTTAGATCACTTCTATAATGGTTAGAGAGTAACAGTGAAATGACCTAATTTTTGATGCAACTGAATTATTTATTACATATCTCAATTCTGGCATGTATACTTGATCATTCCTAATCAAATGTATCTTTGCAGCTCACCAAGGATATTTTGTTTATCCTTTTAATTTTCTTCCTCTAAGCATCATTAAATCTCCAATTGTGTTCCACACATTCAATCCTCAACTTGACCTTATATTTATATCTTATACATTGTCAAGTCGACTTGAATACAATTTAGAATAATTAATATTCATCTTCTCAGTTGACTAGAACCAACAAACAATTAAATTGAACTCAATATGCCAAAATAAGAAAATCTTTCATTAGTTGACCTTGCTCAGTAGATAGTAACTCAAAGTGATTTTCCTATATTAACCAAGTGAACTTGGTCAACACTGCATATTCACAAATTTCCTTTGGTAATTGAGTAAGCTTAGTTAACATTGGTTCCATCCAATATTTCCTCATTAACTGAGTGAGCTTGGTTAATGCTCAACTTCTATAAACTTTACTTTGTCTCCTAAGTGAACTTCATAGATATTGTCTTATGAACTAAGCAAACTATGGAGTACTCGACAGACACAGGAAACTATTTTCAATGCCCAAGTGAGGTTGGCATATACTAACTGGAAATGATATAACATTTTGTGTAACATCAAAGACAATACAAAATTAATCAATTATTACCAACAAGCTCCCTATTTGGCATTGATGGCAACACAACATGTCATAATGCAATGAATTTTAGACCAAGAATAAAATAAGGAACATATCCTTAGTTTCATTATGATTCTAATCCATGAGAACTCCCTCTATCAGTGTGAACTCCTTCTACCTTTAGTTTCTCCCTCTGTTAGCAAAACTCTATCTTCAACATCTTCTAATTTCATACCAAGTTCATTCTCCTTCTTTGACATTTCTTTCTCTTTGTCTTTATAAAAATTTCTATGAGATATGACTGTAAACTTCTCCCTATGATATTGCTATCAAGATTTAACTATTTGATTTTGAGTCAAAATCATTGAGCCATGTTTCATGAGTAGTGATTCAACATGAATCCATCTCTCTTGAGAATAAATGGAATACTTAGCACTCATTGGATCTAGGTGAGGCTCACAGGGGTGCAGCACCGAGACTTCATGGGAGCTCAGGCTAGAGTAGTACTAGGATGGGTGACCTACCAAGAAGTCCTAGTGCTTCACCCCTGTGAGCATTACCTAGATCCAATGAGTGCTAAGTGTTCCATTTATTCTCATGAGAGATGGATTCATGTTGAATCACTACTCACGAAACATGGGTCAATAAGTTTCACTCAAAATCACACAATTAAATCTTGATAGCAATATCACAATTTGACTTGCTATGGAAATGATCTCCTACTTATCAAACTTCTCCCTCTTTAACATCTCATGCTAAAGACAATATTCAGTGAATATCAATGTACCTTGTGTATTGATTCATTCGTAATGTGCCTTTGTCAATACTGCATCAACTGACTGATCTTCAACATGCTCTGGTTAATGCATCACTAAATTTTAGTTAGTGAGCTTTAGATAGGGAAATGACCCCTAACTTAATTCTTAGATACAAAAATGTATCCTTAGGTAATGTTTTAGTGAATATATCTACAATTTTTTCTTTAGTATTCACATATTCCAATCTTACCTCTTTATATTTTACCATTCTCTGAAAAAATGATATTTTATAGTAATTTATTTTGTTTTGGTATGTATCATAGGATTCTTTGATATGTTAATTACACTGATATTATCACAGAAGATAACCACTAGATCCTTGATTTCTATCTTCATACCTACCAACAATTTCTTGAACCAAATAATATTTGAACAATTACTACTATTGCCACATAATCTGTCTCTATTGTGGACTGAGAAATACAATTTTTTTTCTTGCTTGTCCAAGACACTAGTCTTTTACCAAGAAAGAATGCTCCACCACTGGTACTCTTTCTGTCATCAACACTTCCTGCCCAATTAGTATTTGTGAATGCTTCCAGATTCAAATTGTCTCCTTTTCTGTACCATAATCCATAATCTTTATTACCTTTCAGATATCTCATGATTCTTTTGATTATCATCATGTGATCTTCTTTGGGATTTATTGAGAATCTTTCCACCATACCAACTTCTAATGCAATATTAGGTCTTGTGTGCACTACATATTAAAATTTTCCAATCATTGATTTGTATGTGGTCCGATCTACTTCCTTGGAATCATCATTTTTGGAAAGATTATGTCCAGCAGACATATGATTTCCAAATGGTCTTGAATCTTCCATTCCAAACTTATTTAGTTATCTCCTTGATATATTTAGATTGAGTAATGTAGATACCATCTTTCTTCTATTGGATCTTCAATCCAACTAAGAATTTTATCTATCCAAACATAAACATCTCAAATTTTTTACTCATTTCTTCTAAGAATACTTTGCACAAGTCATCATTTTCTATATATAAAGTGTCATCCACAAATATTTTTTCTAACACAATCTTCTTGTCTGGTCCTTCTTTGATGTACAAATTGTTGTTATCATGTGTTCTCTAAAACCCAATCTTTATCAAGAGGTTATGAAGTCTTTCATTATGAGCTCTAAGAGCTTTCTTGAGACCATACAATGCTTTGTGTAATTTTTAGACCATGTCTCTTTTGCTAGGATCTATAAAACCTTCAGGTTTCTCTATGTAGACTTCTTCATCAAGAATTCCATTAAAAAATGCAGATTTTGCATCCATTTGATAAACTTTAAATCTTTCATATGTTGCATATGCTAGTAAAGTTCTAACACCTTCCAATCTTGAAATAGGAGAAAAAATTTCACCATAATCAATTCCTTCTTCTTGAGAATAACCTTTACAAACTAACCTCACTTTTTTTCTTGAAACTTCTCCATCTTCATTTAGCTTATTTCTAAAAACCCACTTTGTGCAATTACATTTTTATCCTTGGGTCTTGGAACAAGAGTCCAAGTCTTATTCTTCTCTATCTATTCTATTTCTCCATTCATGGATTCAATCCAACTTTCATTATCCAAATCATTTTTAACATTTATAGGTTCAAATTTAGAAAATAACATGTACCTTTTAATTTATTTCTTGTCGTTGTTCCATCTAAGTTGTCTCCAATGATCTAATCAAGTTCATGATGCTTTCTCACATATCTTGCTAACACAGGTTCTTTTGATTTGGAGTTTTTTCTACTAATCTCTTCATCATCTTCTATATTAATCTCAGATTCCACTATCTATGACTTGTGTCCATCAGACTTAGTTTGCTCTTGTAATAGCTCAGTAGCTTCTAATTGTGACTCATGTCCTTCAGACTGTGACTTGGGTTGCACTAGTTGGAACTCAATAGCTTTTGGAGATTTTGGGAACTTAGGAGGTGAAGCTTTCTGACTTCCAAATATATTTAGCAATGTACTAGGTTCATTGCACACAAATCTCCTGTAATCCTTAGGCTCTTTGTTGCTTTCCTCTTTACTCTTTTTTGCAAACTCGTCAATTCTCACATGTGCACTTCCTATGATTCTATGAGTAGACAAATTCAAACATTTGTATGCTTTACTTCTGTAAGAGTGTCTTAGGAATATGCCTTCATCACCTTTAACATCAAATTTATCTTTCCTGGATTCTTTCAAAATATAACATTTGCTACCAAATACTCTCAAGTAACTTACATTAGGTTTGTAGCCATACCATAGTTCAGAAGGAGTTTGATTTGAGTTTTTCTTCAACTATACTCCATTCAAAGTATGCACTACATTACTAATTGCTTCCTTCCAGTATTTGATTGCAATGTTCTTTTCTATCATCAATTTTCTTGCACAATCCATGATGGATATGTTCCTTCTTTTAGCTACACCATTCTGTTGAGGTGTACCAGGGGTTGATACCTATCTCTTAACTCCTTTTTCAATGCAAAATTTCTTTGAAGTCATTGGAAATGAATTCACTGCCTCTATCTGATCTCAAACATTATGACTTCTTTCTAGTTTCTTTCTATACTCTTGCTAGATACCACTTGAAATTTTTGAAATGCTTTAGACTTTTCTTTTAGATACATTATAGTCATCATTCTAGAATAATCATACACAAAAAGAATGAAAAACTTATCTCCACTGTAACTTTGGCCCTTTGCATTGTCACCATAGTTTAGACTTAACAATCTTCTAACCATGCGACAATGCAAAACTGCTTATCCTGCCTTTATCGCTCTGTCATAGCTAAAATTGAATTTGGCATCAAATGTTTGTGACCCTATGATTGATGTGAACTTGATTGCAGATGTATCTCTTTGTACCTTCATAGCTGCTAGAGCCTCACTACCAACTAACCATGCGAACCTACGAACACTATCCTTCTAACCACATCACCCCATTAGAACTACTAGCTGTGAAGTATGTCTTAACTATGCAATGTTGAGAACACCCAGCTTTGGGTACCTTGATCACCCATCAAAACATCACAATTGTCATCTACCCTTTCCATTTAACCCTTTCAATCTTGCAAAAACTATCAGATTAACTACCTTCATAGCCTATTTCCTTAACTCATCAACTAACCCCACGAATGAGCAAACAAAGCATCCACACCATCGTTTCCTTAACCACAATTTTCCTTTGACTCCATGCGATAGTACAAATAAAGGGGATCACCACTTTGTAGCTTTGACCCAAGATTAAACTTAATCTTCTATAATGATACATTAAACTGAGTTCAATTGTGGCCTATTGACTTTCACAACATTGCAACTTAAAATTTCAAGCTTTTCAATGGAATGTATCAATTGAGATGAGCAACCTTCATTCAATGAAGTATTTATTATCCTTGTGATGATACAAACAAGAGGCATATGTGGGGGCCTACTAAGACAACTATCAACTCATCGCATGCTCATACCTCAAACCTTGAATTTAGCATTTAACCCCACGAACATGCGTAGAAGAGGAATTTGCAACCTTGAAGCCTGAACTCTAGTTAGTCCTTAACCTCCTACGACTATGCAAAAAAGGAAAGGTTGCAACATTTCCACTTAAATTGTGAACCTAGATGTTAACCTGCAAACATGTAAACACAGACTTTCACATCCACACAACCACAACTAGGAGTTAACCTTAACTCCTTGTGATCTTGCAAAAAACATGAATCTAAACTACTCTAGTTTGATCGCAACCTCCAACCATTATTTCCTTAAGCCTTTAGCCACCTGCAAGTTGCACTAACTATAGAGATAACTATTTTTCTTGCTCGCAACCATCCTAATAGTTAAGGGATAAATTAGAGTGGCAAAGCGATGGAAGGCAGTTATATGGTCATGACTTGAAATCTTATAAGGATGTATCATGCAATATAAAAGATTTGAATGTTTAGGGATGTAAAGGATATGACCAAAGTTTTACATATCCCTCTCATGCATGCATGGCTACTGTAATTCAAAGAATGTAGGCACGACTACCACCATGGGTTCTATATAAGATTGGTCAACACCTTAGAAGTGAAACTCATCCTTACACTACCTCCCTTCGTAGGCACCTAGCTAGGAACATATTTCAATAGTTCCACCAATTTGCATAGTGAGATAAAAATTGGTAACAATAGGCACATGTCTTATTTGATGAGTTTGATTGGTTGGTTGTTATTGCTTTCTAGTTTCTCTTGTGTAGAACTAAAGTAAATGGTGTGACTTTTCTAGTGTAACCTTTGAGTCTTCGATCAATTATCTTTGGATTGCTTCCCAGTTACTTGTATATGATTGAGGTGACTACATGATTTGTTTTTGGTGATTTTATGTTATGTCATGGTTTGGCATATATGTACTTGATTTTGGATCATTGCTATTAGGATAATTATATTGGTGAAATCTGCGATTTTGATTAGTGATATTTCAGTACTTTCTAGTTGTTTGTTTAAGAATTGATGTGTGGTTTATGGTTGTATGAGATTTATTCTTTTGTTAAGCTTAGGGTAGGTTATATGTATGTCATATTGGGAAGTGGCTTGCAATGGAGGTCGGAGCCCTAAGTGGTTGCTTGGGTAACCCATTGTAGTTTATTTTAATAAGTGATAACATTTCATTAAATGGGTTTAAAATAAATTAATAAGATATATATGCCACATTAAGTCACTAGGGGTCAGAGTCCTAAGGGACTACCAAGGTAACCTTAGAGTTGACTTGTTAGTATGCCTTTTCTATATGAAAGGATATTGATGCCACATAGAGACACTAGGGGGTCAGAGTCTAGAGAGGCTTCTAGGGTAACCTTAAAGCTGACTCATGTGATGACACTTGCCCACTTACATAGTAGGTTTCCTATGTGTCTTGTTGCCTTTGGGATTAGATGATACTTGTGTCTTGGTACCCTTTGAGATAGTTTGATTTCAAGTGATTTTCCTTAAACCTAGATGTTGGTTATGAATTTTGTTTTGATATCTATATGAGACTTGAGTTTATCTCCTTAGCATAGTGGTAGTGGGCCATTTAAGTTCCATGAGGTTAGGTGGTAGTGCATTTTTCTTATACCATTGAGATCTAACAGTTGGATGTCATTGTTGGATGTTATTGTGCAATTGATCCTTTCCTTTTGATCTTGTATTTTTGTTGGATGGTTATTCTCTATTGTATTTTACTTGACTATCAAAGATCTTATGAGATGATGTGTTTATTAATGATGTATATTCTTTGAGCTTATCATATCCTGTGACTTGTACAGTGCATGATTAAGCATTTCTAATTATTGCCAAGTGGCATCTTATGTAATTATATATTTATTTAAATGGATTCATAGTTGTGATTATTCCATGATGTGGATTTTGGCGATGGGTTAGATAAATTATAAATTACACTTAAATGTGATTCAACATCATGGGACCCTTAAGAGATGTAATATGTTTATGTGTTGCTTATGTTTGTGTGTATGTTATTGCTTCCACTATATTATATCTGTTGCTATTAAGTTATTATCTTTCAAAAATAAGTTTGGCAAACTTAGTGAAACTTTAGATTAATTTCTTTTGGGTTCCTTGGTAGGGCGTTACAATAATTAACTTTAAATATCATAAGATGTTAAGATAGATATTACATAAGGCATAAACTATAGATGATTACTAAATGAGAAACATCAAAACCCAAGATATAAAAAGATATTTGCCATGCAAAAGACACATGATCCTACATGTAAAAAGCTCTTCATAACCAAAGATAATAATAAAATGTACCATAAAATAATACAATCTAAAGAGAAATAAGTGAAATGATAAAGAAGAAGCATGTTATATCTGTAATAAAAGATAACATGAAGAAAGAAGATAAGATGTCCTTCTAAGAGAGATCCTTATGATATGCATAATACAAAGATAAAGTTGCACATAAAAATGTAACACGACCATAACACGACCAATCAATGTAAGCATATTAAAAGAATAGACATCAAAAAAGGACCAAAAGACTAAGGGATAACATAAGAGGTTATATAAATACCAATTATGCACTTTTCAAGAAAGGATATCTAAATATAAAGTAGCCAAAATAGATCCCTAGAAAGGATAATCCTTTCTCCCGAGTGAAGGTGAACAAGGGGGAAAACCTATTGTACTACTCATAAACATATTATGCAAAATAATGGGGAGTGGTGACAATAGGGATTAGAAATGCTAAGTATTTTTATGAAGAAGAGAGTAAATATCTTGCCTATAAGAAAGTTTACCATTTTCAATTTTGTCTTGAATATAGACAATTAGTTCTATACAATCACAAAGAGAATGTTCATTAGTGTTGCAAAAAGGACATTTAAATGTAGCAACAACATTCAGAATTGATTGTTGATATTGTAAGATAGGAGCTTGTAAAAGGTGACAATAAACACATAAGGCCAAAGCTTCCCTAGTGTTAGTAGAAGAAAAATGTGGAATTGGAAGAACGTGTAAAGGAGATTGGTGTGGAGGAGAAGAAGAAGGATCATTATAAGGAGATAGACAACCAAAATATTAGGATTAACCTCAGACGAAAATAGCAGTTACATGCAAATATAACCAATATCAGAAAATAGTAAATCTCATAGAATAGAACACAATACACCAAGATTTAACATTGTTCACCCAATCTACAGGCTATGTCCACCAATAGCAAGTCTAATATTATTATTATCAAGTGATTACAATCCACAATCCCTTACAACTTAATGTTGTAGAAGAAGCTACAATATCACCATTACATTATGAAATCCCTAACCCTAAGTCTTTTTACACAATCTTTTGCCGCTTATAAAATTAGGGTTAGAATAAGTCATCTAATAGGAAAAATAGTGACTAACATTTTTTACAATATAAGGGCATTTTTAGCTTGGGGAGTGCTACCCCCAAAAAACCCCTCGACCCTACCTTGTACTACGATAGGGAGCACATCCAAACCCCCATAGAAATAATATGGGGAGAAAACCACACTGAATAAACCTCTGAGTCTAATTAGGGTCCACAACAACAATCTCCCACTTGGGGACTGGTCAAACTCCACAACAATAACCTCCCACTTGGAGACTAATCATAGCACTACTAAACCTATAGCTCCCATTGGAATATCAAACCAACCTCAATTCTATTGTACTTTTATTTTGTTCAATCTAGAAGACCAATAGAAGCTAAAGAGAAGTTCAGTTTCTCCCTTATTACTATGATGGTGAACATATCTATTGGATTATCATATGTATGTATCTTGTCTAGCTTTAACTGTCCATCATCTAGAACTAATTGAATGAAATGGAACTACAACTATATTTGTTTTGTCTTTGAATACAGAGTTGAATTCTTCACAAGATGAATAGCACTCTGACTATCTATAAACAAATAATTATCTTTTTGAGGGTGTCCCAATTCTTCCAATAAGAATTGAAGCCATATCATCTCCTTGTCTACATCTATATTAGAAACATACTCTACCTCTATAGTGGATAAAGTATTAACCTTCTCTAATCGAGAAACCTAGCTCATGGCTACCCCACCAATAGTAAATACATAACATGTAGTACTTTGTCTGGTATCAATATCCCCTACAAAATTTGAGTCAACATAGCCTTGTAAATCAGTAGTGGAGCCCCCAAAATGTAGACACTTACTAGATGTTCCTCTCAAATATCTAAGAATCCATTTAACTGCATTCCAATGCTCAATTCCCAGATGCCTCATATACCTACTAACAACTCCCACTACATGTGTAATATCTGGCCTTTATACATACCATAGCACACATCAAGCTTCTTACAATAGAAGCATAAGGTATCTTGGACATCTTATCCTCATCTTCTTGTGTCTTTGGACACATCTCCTTATTCAACTTCAAATGACTAGGTAAAGGTGTGCTGATAGCTTTAGCATTCTCCATAGAGAAACATTGAAACACCTTTGTGATATAATCAACCTGAGATAATGCCAATTTCTTGCTCATCCTATCTTTGCAATTATTCATACCAAGGATTTTTTTTTATGCCCCCAAATCCTTCATAGCAAATGCATGTGCTAACAGGCATTTTAGCCCCTTAATGTGATCCATGTTAGACCTAGCTACAAGCATATTGTCAACATATAAATATAAAATAATGTAGCTATCATCATCCAACCTTTTAAAATAAATCCAATTATTTGAATGGCACTTATTGTATCCATGCTCATGCATAAATTTGTCAAATTTTAGATACCATTTTTGAGGTTCTTGCTTCAAGCCATATAAACTAATCTTCAATCTACACACTAAGTTCTCCTTACCTTTGACCTCAAATCCTTGTGGCTATGCCATATATCTCTTCATCCAAATCACCATGGAGGAAGGTTGTTTTGACATCAAGCTGCTCCAAATACAAATCTTCAATAGCCACAATACTTAAAACAGTGTGAATAGAAGTGATTTTAACAACAGGAGAAAATATCTCATCAAAATCAATGCCCTTTTTCTATGCAAATCCTTTTACAGCTAAGGTGGCTTTAAATCATTTCTGACTTCAATCCTCTTCTTTCAACCTATAAACCCATTTGTTCTATAAATCCCTTTTACGTATAGGCAACTTACATAAATCCCATGTCTTATTTTTCAGCAAAGAGTCCATTTCTTCTTTCATTACAGACTTCCACTAAATCTGTGTATCCACTTACACAACTTCGTCATAATATTCAAGTTCACTAGCATCAGTAAGTAAAATAGAATACAAAGAGGGAGAAAATATTTTTGGAAGTCTACTTAACCTTGTTGACCATCTAACAGTCACTGGTGTGTGTGTTATTTTTTGTTGCAATTGTTGTAGATCATGAGGAATTGTTGGAACATCATCTTTTGGAGTATCATCCAATGCTACATAATCATCTTCTTTCTTCTCATGTTGCTACAACAGACCTTTGTACAACACTTTCTCATTGAATATGACATCCCTGCTTCTTACAATTTTATGATTCTCAAAATCCCAAAGCCTATTGCATGGATATTTTGCAACCAAAAATTTTGGATAAAAATCCAATCACAAAATAGGATGACCAGCCACAACGTGTGAGACAGAGTCTCTCCTACCTTAAAGGGAAGTTTCCCCCTTCTCACCGTTCCTTAGATCAACTCAAGATAAGCAAGAAGTCAAATTTTTTTATAAAATGGGTGTTACCAATATTCTTTCTTCTTATCTTTCAAGAGAGAATCCACTTACTCGTAAAGCAAGTAATGGGTAGGGTGAATCTCTAACTACACTTATATCAAGAGATGGAAACTATGATACTGCTAAACCTTCACTAACTCAAAGGCTAGCTAAAAATGTACCAATTTGGCTCCAATTCTAGTCGTATTTCTATATGGAAAAGTTTTAAAATTTGGGCAAAAAAACTCCTAAAAGTAAAAATAACTTAACTATTTTACAAATTTAAGAAAGAAGTTTAATCTACAAATAAAGCTTCTAGCTATATATTTCCACAACTACTCCTAGTCAAAGCTTTGCCTCTAATTGCTTCTTAAATCACTATGCTCTTTTATTGAACACATAATAATAACATGAATCAAGACAATAGGCACAAATTATAATAAAATCTTCTAATTTTCTCTATTAAAATTGCTTCCAATCAAAGATTTGAATCTAATTGCTTATTTTATTCACTTTTCTCCCAAATTTGTACTATACAATCAAAGTTATGCTTACACAAATGTGGTAGAGCTTTCTTGCATATAACAAAATATGATTTTTACAATGAGGGGGAACTCCTTTATATAGGCATGGGAGTTGAGAAAAAGGTAGAGGAAAAAATGGGAGCAACTCAACCAACTTTGACCTAGTCTAACTAGAAGAGAAAAAATAGGATTACATGCAAATGCACGTGCAACTTGCATTACATCTTTTACATACACATTGTAATACATTCTCTCCAACTAAAAATATGAAATAAAAACAAAAATACCAATCTTAAAGATTGTTTCTTAGTGCCTTGAATTTGACGATGATGTCACACACTATGGGAAGATTAGCAATTTTCATGGTCTTCGATGTGGCCTCTACTCTCACTGCAGTTACATATGTTGATTGTATAACTTTAGAATTTGTTGCCAAAGAATCCAACAAATGTTTTGTCAAGGATTTATAAAAGAAAAACTTGTTCATTATGTGTGAACCAAAGTCTTCAGAATCTACATCAACATTGATCCTAGTTGTATATTCTGAATTTACTCTTTGTACAGCAATGAGATTATCGGATTCATCAATAACATGGCAGCCCATCTAATCCAAATCACAAACAATACTTGCTTCAACTATTTGAAAATCTCCAAAGGCCAACTACAACTTTGTGATCAGCTTCCTCAATGTTTCCTCTTTGCAACCAATAACTCCTTGGAATCTAAAGAACATTTCACATGATGGAAGAATGTCACATGAGACCAAGGCATCTAGATCAAATTTTACCATTTCATCCCAATCATTAAGGATTTCTTTCAAATCATTTACTTCTTGATTCAAAGAAGATCAAGTTTCCCTCCATTTCATTCATCTCTTTTACACACCTAAGAACTAGAAATGTCTTTATTGTGGCTCGAACTCCTTCAAAAATGTTTTCATGTATCCAAGACTTGGTAGCTTCAATCATCTTTCTTTCCTTAGATGTTTGAGACATAACGACAACATTTTGAGAAGATTGTTGCTAAATGACCTCATTCAGAGGAGAGACCTCCTATTTCAGCTAGTTTTTATTTTCTCATAGCTCATGATTATTCTTTGATACATTAGCCAATGCATCTTGATCATCTTGTAAACACCTCAAATGTGATTTTTTTTCTGATTTCAACCTTAGTAAACTTGTAATTAGAACAAGTAAGTTCCTCAAAAAGTTTATCCACCAAGGGCTCAATAACTTCAATAAATTTGGTTTTATCTGAATCAACCAAAATTCTTGAAATAATCTTGTCTTTCAAATATTTGGATTTGTTTTTCTTAATAGGGAGAATGTCCAGAGGAACAACCACATTTCTCCTCTTCATTGTTAGTTTTCTCAAACATGCAGACAGGCTAAAACCTTCATCCATAGAAGTAGATATAGTGGAGACCATTGGCATTGATCCTAATTATATTTCTGTTGTAACAAAATAGTATTCAGCCTACAAAGCTGAAGGCATAGGAACATGCTAAGAAGACTCTATCATGAAAAGCTCAAATCTTGTCAAAGATGTATCAAGTTGGAAAATTTGACCACTTGCAAGAGTTGGAAAATCCTTAAACACATTTTCTAAATGCTCATATTATTCATTTGCAGGGATGCGAGGAGCAACAAAAGAAATAGGAAGAGCCATTGTGTTGAATTCCAAGACTAGAATGGAAGGAGTGAAAATAGTAGAGAAGGAATCCACATCATCATCAACTTCATGCAGAAAAGGCTCTTCATGTATAGAAGATGCACAAGATTGTGTAGGCTTTGGAGGAGATATAATCATAATTTCCCCTTCATCTGAATCTTCTTTATTAGATTATGTCTTTAGCTCTTCTTCTAATTCTTCCTTTGATTCTTGAATTGGTTCAAATATTTAAGATAATTTAGCTCATTTTCCACCCTTCAATTTGAATTTGAGGGAACCCTTAGCATTAGAAGATGAGGTGCCATCTTTCCCTATGATTTCCAGTTGTGACTTCCTGTCAGGAGGACCAAAACTTCCACGATTCGAGCCCATCTTAGGATTTACTCTTTTAAAGCCTTTACTTTTCAAATATTTGTTGATGTTTACCAAGATAGATTGAAATTTGTCCATGGTAGACATACCTTCCTTTTGTTGCCATTAGATAGGAAAAGGGCACTTCTTATCAAAACTAGCCTAATAAAATTTTGGATTAAGGATGTTGCCATCATCTTCAAGTTGGAAATCTGAAGAGATCTTCAACATGTTAAGATCAATTATCTATTGCAAGGTTAATCTACAATAATCAATCTTCATGATGTCAAGCTCTATCCTCGTATCAATCCAGATGTCCTCGATGTGATGAACATGATTGTAGGCTCTTTTCATTTGAGAATTCATCTCTTGATAATCAAAGTCAAATCTAGCTTTGAACTTCTTCAAGATGATCAACTACAACTTTGCTTCCATGTTCTTTTCTTTAGGTACAAAAATTGTTGAATAGTTTCCAAAAGCTAAAGGTTTAGCTGAGGTGATGCCAAAACTAGGCCTATGCATAGCACGTTGATCACTCTGCATGTCCTTAAGTTGTCTAGCTAGCTCCATCAAAATAATTTGATTTGTAGCATACCTAGGTAAGGTATATGGCTCACCTTTGAAATATCCAACTCTTAAGTATGTGAAAGTTGGAAACTAAATAAAAATGCAACCGTATTGGTTCACCTTCTCCCATGTTACATCAGATACTCTTCTAATAGATAAATGTTTATTGAGAAAACACCAAAAATTCCCAAAGAAGGCATCTTGGACTCTTCTGTAATAGAATTTACTTTTTTCCAAAGTGATTTGGTTATAGTAGTCCCAAATAGGAACTTGAAGATGATCTCTCTTGATTGAAAGACTAGAGAAATATCCCATGACGGTAGCAATGTAAACAAGGTAAGAGTTCATGTAAAAAGGTACTAAAGTTCCCACATTGAGTATCTATTGGCAAAGTGCAGTACTGATGAGCTCTCCCTAAAAGATGTGTTCTTTATTCTTCATGATTTGAAACATAAACTTATACATCCATGGCTCAAAATCAATAGAATCTTTAAGGCCACAAATTATGCTGAGAAGAATGATGAGATCTTTATATTCTTGTTTAAAGTTAGACTAATGAATGATCTTTGGCCATCTGGAGAATTTATTTCTTTTATTTTCTAACCAGTAAAGGTTGACATGCTTCTGATAATCATGCTTTTTCCCATTCTAGCATGCAAAAGATGATTCTTTGGTCAAATCTACACATTCTACTTTATGTGGAATGTTGAAGATTTGTTCAATGACATCAAGATCAAGGCTAATGATAATCTTGTCACTAGTGTTTTTGATAGTTTTCATCTTTGTAGTAAAATGTCGCACACATCCAAGAATGAAGTCAGGTTCTATAGCTACCATTGGAAATGTAAACTCCAAGTGAATGTTGCATCTCTTGATATGCTTCATTTCATGACCAACTGGAGTTTCAACTCTCTAAAGAAAATCAGCCATGTTCACATGACTAATCTTCATGTCCATAACGTTATCCAGGATAGATATGACTAATGAAGGAGCTGCATGAGCCAATTCTTTATCGTATCAATATTTCATTTTGCCTTTGGATTTTGATGGTGAGGACATTTCTTGCGCTTGTATTGCAACACAAAAATCCCAAAACATAAATACATCATCTAATGGAATCCCCATACAAGTTGATTTGTGATCAACAAAGATCTAGAAAAAAAAATGGAGACTTGGTAGATTCAACAAAATGATCTCAAAGAAATTATATGCATATGCAATGGATGAAAATGAAATGAATGGAATATGGAATGAATTTTTATGAAGTCTTAAGAATGGAAGGTGGAATGAAATAGAATAAAATGAGAATGCATGAAAGTGGAACACATGTGAATGTTTGCGAATGAAGATTGCTAATTTTCAAACGTGACTTTGGTTTTTCAAGGCATTATTGCATGAAAAGTAAATACATGTAAGTGCAACATGTATTGGGAGATGAAAGGTGAGATGAGATGCAAATGTAGATGGAGGATGAACTTCACATGTAAGCATAGATGAAAGATGATTTGGAAATTGAGGAAAGAAGTAATAATATGTATTTTCTCATGGAGGTGCAAATACATATGCAGGGATGGAAATGGAATATGGAAGAGGAATAATGAGTTTTATAGTCACTTTTGGTGAAAAAGGGAAGCCAAAGTACATGGAAGATGAGAATGACATCCTTTAAAATTTTCAAAAAATGACTTTTAATCAAAATCAGCCCTTTTGAATGCAATTACATGTAAGGTATTTCATGTGATTGTGTTATGCAAATGGATGCGAAAAGTGAGATGAGTGAAAATAGAAACAAAAAATGAGCTTACATGCATGTGTTGATGGCGAATGAGATGGAAAATATGTAATCACATTTGTCAAAAGATAGGTGAGGTGTTGTGACATGGAAATGGAATGTGGAACATGATGATGCTTTCACATGAAGTGAAGCAAAAACAAGTTCTTAGGAAAGAACTTCTTGTCACACCCTAAACTGTGCATGGAAAAACACAACCACAAATTTTTATTTTTAGTTTTATTTTTTTGAAAGGTGAACTAAAGAAAAGCATATATAGACCTACACTATGTTTGGAATATTTCATCGAACCATGGAGTATTTGAGGTATAACATTTCATGTATTCTTGAGAATGTTAAAATGATACAATTTTGGTCATTGGGGTAGAGATAATTAATTTTAGTTTACATGGAGGAATTTGTTTCCATATGAATTTTTGGACTTCAAATTCCAAGGAAAGGCAATAAGCTTCCCTAATACTCATTGAATAACTAAGGTATAGCATAAGAGTTAGATGATGATATCCTTTCTCATTCTATGTCCTATCCTAGTAATGGTACATTGTGCATAAAGATGTCAAGTATGGTCTTAGTTCAAGAACCTAACAAATCAAGGGTGTGCAGATATACCTATTTGTTCTAAATATTATAATTCGTTACTCAATATATATACATTTTCCTTTGCATCTTACAAAGTGATCTTAATTTATTCCATTTTATTTCGTCATTATACTAAGTATTAGTAATATATATATATATATATATATATATATATATATATATATATATATATATATATATATATATATATATATATATATATATATATATATATATAAGTTGAGGTGTATAATTTTAATGAATTCTTGCATAATGCCTTCTCATGTGACTCTAACTTATCAGCCTAACCATATACCATTATTTGACTATGGCAATGTATGAATATGTTTGTTAATTATATTAATTTTAAGTTCCACAAAACTGATGCAGGAGCATCCAGAGGTATAAGGGCAATCATGTGTCAGCCAAAAAAAATATACTTAGACTTAGTTTTTGTTTCATGTGTTTTCATTTTTGGATACCCATTTGGGTCAAATAAAGGTTTCAACTCTCACAGTTCCACTATCAGTGTTCATGTAAATCCTAAAAAAATAGGAGTATGTAATTCAGCCATCATTTTGGTGAACTAGGAGGTGTAAATTGGCTAGATGAATGTAATTTTAATTTAGAGCATTCCAGAAAAATAATCAGGTCAAAAGGCCCCACGGTTTGAAAGTTATTGCAATTTTTTGGGTTGTGGAGACCTCCTAAGAATGCTTCAAAGTCAAGTTAGGGAAATTAAATGACCTTGAAAAGGGCCAAAAAAAGGGGGATGAGTGAAGCTGTCCATTGGGCTATAGAGTGCTTCAAGATCTTTTCAAAAATGTAAACGGTTCATCAATCAAAGCTACGGTTCAAAAGTTATGCCTCTCGAAAGTTCGGTTACCGTTTCTAGATTCTTCTAAATTTGCGTTGACTTCTAATGCAGCTTTCAGAACCTTCTATTTGGTTGGTGGATGCCTACTAGCACTTTCTAGAATGTACTCCTAGTCCTTAACCCTTCGGGGTCTATTTAAGGAGATTTTTGGCATTGTAAAAGGCAGTTCGGAGTGGAGATTGAGAGGAGGTACTGAAAGGAGAAATTATCTCCACATTTATGCTATTGTAAGCCCTTAGGGCATGTTTTGAAGTTTATTTTCTTGTACTGTTTGTACTAGCTTACTTTCTCAGTTAATATAATTTCCCCTTTTTTGTTGTGTCCATTCTATGTGGGTTGTGTCCCCATCAAGTGGTATCAGAGTTGGTTTTCCTGAGTGTGTAGACAGAGCGCCGACTCTGAGGCAGTTTGCACTAGGACTGTGTGGTTGTGGGTTCGAGTTAGAAGATGCCTCCATGAAGAGAGTGTGGTAGAAGGGCCAGAGCTATTAATCCTAAGGAGGTCAGAGACCTCCAAAGGCAGGTACAGGCATTGCAAGAGGAGCTTCGTAGAGGAGCAAATGTTGCCGCAGGTGACGATAGTGAAGATGACAATGAAGAAGAAGAAATGGGACCAAAAGGGGAATTTGACGGGGAAGTTCTGAATCATGCAGAGGAAAGGCTTTTAAGGGCCATTACTAAGTTTGGGAAAAGACCTACGATTGAAGTGGGTGTATTTTCAGGAAATCTGAAACCAGATCAGTTGATCGATTGGATCAATGAACTAGAAGAATACTTTGAGTATGAGGATATCAGGGACCCAGATAGGGTTAAGTTTTCAAAGGCCAAACTGAAAGGCCATGCCAAAATCTAGTGGCAAGAGGTTCAATTGGAAAGAAATAGAAGAGGAAAGGAGAAGATCACAAGATTGGATCGCATGGTGGACAAATTGAAGAAGCAATTCATTCCTGTGGACTACGAGCTTGATTTCTTTAAGAAGATACATGGGATAAAGCAAGCAGGAAGATCAATCCAAGAATATACAGAGGAATTTTACCGACTCTTGATTAGAGTGGGGCATGTAGAAGCAAATAAGGAGAAGGTTTCTCATTATATCAGTGGGTTGTGACATAGCATCCAGGAGGAATTAAGTCTGGTAAGAATGACCAGCGTTGAAGAGGCATACCAATTTTCCCTACGAGTTGAAGAGAAGTGAATAAAAGGTTTGAAGGAAGAAAAATAGGGCATGGTCAAGGAGGAAGGGGAAGCGGTAGATCATCTAGAGGCCGCAATGAAACCCAAAAGAAAAATGAAGATGTGGGTACTAGCAAGAACCAGAGGAATGAGGGTTTCAACCGCTCCCATGATCAATACTTTGGAAATCAGAGAGGAAGAGGTAGAGGACATGGACA